>OW240913.1:206420994-206787712 GCA_933207985.1 Pelobates cultripes | reverse complement strand
GTGTCCCTTTTATACAGCTAGATGAGGTGTGTTTACTTTTATACACCTTCCCTAGCGTGATCAAGTTGCACATAAGTAGCATTCAGCACCATTGTGTGGCATTCTCTTTACTGCACTGTAAAAGCTCCTGTGATACCGACACTGTAATAAGGACAACTTAAAATAGCTTGGTAAATTCTAGTTTTATTGTAAAGTACAACTGTCATTGCAAAATGCGCTCTGATGATTCATCGTTCAGTGTGTTCCTTACATTACTTCACCAACTTAATGAATACTTGGAATGTTCTGCAAACACAGGTGTAATGTGCTCCATGTTGACTAAGAGGATAATAATAATAATAAATAAATGCCCATATATAATGCAATGTAAATGATATGTTTCATTGTTCTACTTGTCATATGAAACTAGTGCATAGAAAGTTTACATTGTCTGGAAGTATAGCAGCAGGTTTAAAAAGATAAAAAGATGTCGGGGAGTGAATAATGAAAAAAACACCCACTTAAGACCGTTTGGCCTATTCCTATTCTATCCTACCAGTTACCAGTTAAAATTACCAAAATACCAATAGGTTACTGGTAAATATCTAGTTCAATATCTGGGCTAGTTCTAGTGCCCAGACAAGACAAATATGCAATCTCAGACCCTCTCTCTCTAGCAAAGTATAGATAACCAATTTGGTACTGTAACAAAACACAAAGCTCCACCCAGTGCCATCTTAACAACAGTTAAGGGCCCTGGGGCAAAGTAGTGCCCTGGGGCCCTGCCTACACAACCAGTCACAGGAATAAAAATTGTAAATTATCGATAAAATTCCAGTTATATTTATTGGTACTTCCAACAAATGCAATACAGTCATACATTACAAACACACAGACCTGCTGAATACACAAACAAGGACTGCTGAATACACACAAACAGAATGCAGAATACACACAGGCTGCTGTATACACACACAGCTGCTGAATACACATACACGGATGGCTGAATACACACACGGACATCTGAATACACACACACAGAATGCAGAATACACACAGGCTGCTGAATACATACACACAGATGGCTGAAGACACACACACGGACTCGTGAAGACGAACACACAGACTCCTGAAGACGAACACACAGACTCCTGAAGACGAACACACAGACTCCTGAAGACGAACACACAGACTCCTGAAGACGAACACACAGACTCCTGAAGACGAACACACAGACTGCTGAAGACGAACACACAGACTGCTGAAGACACACACACATAATGCAGAGTACACACAGGCTGCTGTATACACACACAGGCTGCTGAATACATACACACAAACTACTAAATACACACACGGACTTCTGAATACACACACACGGACTGCACAATACACACACATGGACTGCAGAATACACACAGGCTGCTGTATACACACACAGGCTGCTCTATACATACATAAATACAGTGTGTTTGTGTCTGTGTGTGTGAGGAGTGCAGTGTGTGTAGGGTGCTGTGTGTGTGAGGGGTGCTGTGTGTGTGAGGGGTGCTGTGTGTGTGTGTGAAGGGTGCTGTGTGTGAGAGAGGTGGTGTGTGTAAGGTGCTGTGTGTGTGTCGGGGGGTTCTGTGTGTGTGTGTGTGTGTGTGTGTGTGTGTGTGAAAGGTGCTGTGTGTGTGAGAGGATTGCTGTGTGGGGGGGGAATGCATAGGGAAAAGGGATCAAATTCCGTAGCGCTGTACAATGGGTGGACTAACATACATGTAATTGTAACCAGACAACTGGACGTACAGGAACAGACGGGTTGAGGGCCCTGCTCCATGAGCTTACATTCTAGAAGGAGTGGGGTATAATGACACAGAGGGTAAAAGTAGGGGTATGAAGTAGGTTGATAGAAAAGTATTAATTGAGGGCTTAGTAGGTAATTTTTGACAGTTGCAGGAGAGGAGTCATGGAGGGTGGGGGATGAAAACCTGCTTACAGTTTAATTGATATGCTTTCTTGAAGAAGTGAGTTTTCAAGGGTTTTTTGAATGAGTGGAGACTGGGTGAAATTCTTACAGAGAAGGGAAGAGGTCCACAGAAGAGGTGCAGCCCTGGAAAAGTCTTGGAGGCGAGCATTAGAGGTGGGAGTACGGACAGAGGATACACGTAGGTCTTTGGCAGAGCGTAGGGGCCTCGACGGGACATACTTGTGTATTAGGGAGGATAGGTAAGTTGGAGCAACATTATGTAGGGACTTGTAAGTAAGCACCCGAATTTTAAATTGAGCCCTATATCTAACTGGAAGTCAATGCAGGGACTGACAGAGCGGGGAGGCGTGAGAGGTGCATGAAAATGAGCCTCGCCGCCGCATTCATTATAGATTGCAGGGGTGCAGTCTGAGAACACGTAAGACCACTGAGAAGAGTATTGCAGTAGTCCAGACGAGAGAGAACAAGAGCATGGACCAGCACCTTAGCCGTATCCAGGGTTAAAGCGCGCTATGTTTTTGAGATGGAAGCGACAGGATTTGATGATTGATTGGACATGAGGGGTGAAGGAGAGGTTGGAGTCAAAAAGAACAACCAGGCAGCGAGCCTGCGAGGTAGAGGTGATTGTAGTGCCGTTGACTTGGAGGGAGACAGACACGGGAGTAGTAACACTTGAGGGAGGAAAGACCAGAAGTTCTGTTTTGGAAAGGTTGAGTTTAAGGAAGTGAGCAGCCATCCATTCAGAAATCGAAGAGAGGCAGTCAGAGACACAAGTCAATATGGGCGGAGAGAGAGATCAGGAGAGGACAGGTAGATTTGCGTGTCATCCACATAGAAATGATAACGGAAGCAAAAGGAGCTGATAAGTTTACCAAGGGAGGCAGTGTAAATAGAGAACGGTAGGGGACCAAGGACAGAACATTGAGGGACGCCAACAGAGAGTGGTTGGGGGCAAGAGGCAGAGTCAGAGAAAGAAATACTGAAGGAGTGCTGGGAGAGGTAGGAGGAGCACCAGGAGAGAGCAGTATCCCGTAGACCAAAATTACGGAGATGTTGATGATCAACAGTGTTAAAGGCAGCAGAGAGATCAGGGAGAATTAGGATAGAGTAATGGCCGCGAGATTCAGCAGCAATTAAATCGTTGGATAATTTGGTCACAGCCGTTTCAACAGAATGAACAGCGCGGAATCTAGACTGAAGGGGGTCAAGCAGAGAGTTGGTTTCTTGAAAGTCAGCCAGTCTGGTGTACACAGCTCTCTTGAGGTTCTTGGAGGCAAATGGCAGTAGCGAGAGGGCGGTAGTTGGATGGGGAGTTGGGGTCAAGGCTGGGCATTTTCAGAATTGGGGTTACAGTTGCATGTTTGTCCTCCCTCAGTGCCCCCACCCTTCTTCTTACCTTTGGTGGGGGGGAGGGAGGAGGGACACTGCCAACCCTGGTGGTCCAGTGGTGAGTAATGATCTACAGCCTGCAGTAAGCCTCTTGCTGCAGGCTATCTTCACTCCTCCCATGAACAGAATGCTTTGTTGGAGCATTGCCATGGTAACACACAGCAACACTCACACACGAATTGCTGAATACACACACACAGATTGCAGAATACACACAGGCTGCTGTATACACACACAGGCTGCTGTATACACACACAGGCTGCTATATACATACACAGACTGCATAATACACACACACAGACTGCTGACTACATGCAGACTGCTGAATACATACACACAGAGAGCTCAATACATACACATACTGCTGAACATACACACACAGACTGCTGAAAACACACACACAGACTGCTGAACACACACACAGGCTGCAGTGAGGGGTGCAGTGTGTGTGTGAAGGGTGCTGTGTGTGTGTGAGGGGTGCTTTGTGTGTGAGGGGTGCTTTGTGTGGGAGGGGTGCAGTGTGTGAGGAGTGCAGTGTGTGTGGGGTGTTGTGTGTGTGTGAGAGGGGTGCTGTGTGTGGAGGATGCAGTGTGTGTGAGGAGTGCAGTGTGAGAGGGGTGCTGTGTGTGAGAGGGGTGCTGTGTGTGAGAGAGGGGTGCTGTGTGTGTGAGAGGGGTGCTATGTGTGTGTGAGAGAGGGGTGCTATGTGTGTGTGAGAGAGGGGTGCTATGTGTGTGTGAGAAAGGTGCTGTGTATGTGAGAGGGGTGGTGTGTGTGAGAGAGGCGGGGCTGTGTGTGTGAAATGTGCTGTGTGTGTGTGAGAGGGGTGCTTTGTGTTTGTGATTGCATAGGAAAAAGGTATTTTTTGTTTGTTATTTTTATTTTTAAAAAAGCTTCATGTCCCCCTTCAGTGCCCCCATCCTTCTTCTTACCTTTGGTGAGGGGGGGACACTGCCAACTCTGGTGGTCCAGTGGTAAGTAATGATCTACAGCCTGCAGCAACTCTTGCTGCAGGCTATCTTCACTCCTCCCGCGAGCAGAATGCTCGTGGAAGGAACTGCCTCCCGGGTCCTCCCTCCGGGCCTCCCTCTCTCTAACAATGGGTCTTTGGGCTGGTGAGGGAGATCTTTGATCTCCCCACTGGCCCGAGGGGGCCCAAACCAAGCGAGCAGGGCTGGTTCTCCGTGGGCTGGCAGGGGATATCAAAGGACCTGTCGGCCCGGTACATGGGCATCGCTGTGTGGCCCCCATGCTTGTGGTGCCCCTGGTCAACTGCCCAGCATGCCCATGCGGAAAGACGGCCTTGGCTCCACCCAGGACAGGAAACTGGAATATCTATTTGCAATGTACACTGATCAGCCACAACATTAAAACCACCTGCCTAATATCATGTTGGCCCTCATATTGCGGCCAAAACAGCTCTCAGATGTATCAAGGCTCCACAAGACCTTCTTGAAAGTGAGCCAGTCTGGTGTACACAGCTCTCTTGAGGTTCTTGGAGGCAAATGGCAGTAGCGAGAGGGCGGTAGTTGGATGGGGAGTTGGGGTCAAGGCTGGGCATTTTCAGAATTGGGGTTACAGTTGCATGTTTGTCCTCCCTCAGTGCCCCCACCCTTCTTCTTACCTTTGGTGGGGGGGAGGGAGGAGGGACACTGCCAACCCTGGTGGTCCAGTGGTGAGTAATGATCTACAGCCTGCAGTAAGCCTCTTGCTGCAGGCTATCTTCACTCCTCCCATGAACAGAATGCTTTGTTGGAGCATTGCCATGGTAACACACAGCAACACTCACACACGAATTGCTGAATACACACACACAGATTGCAGAATACACACAGGCTGCTGTATACACACACAGGCTGCTGTATACACACACAGGCTGCTGTATACACACACAGGCTGCTATATACATACACAGACTGCATAATACACACACACAGACTGCTGACTACATGCAGACTGCTGAATACATACACACAGAGAGCTCAATACATACACATACTGCTGAACATACACACACAGACTGCTGAAAACACACACACAGACTGCTGAACACACACACAGGCTGCAGTGAGGGGTGCAGTGTGTGTGTGAAGGGTGCTGTGTGTGTGTGAGGGGTGCTTTGTGTGTGAGGGGTGCTTTGTGTGGGAGGGGTGCAGTGTGTGAGGAGTGCAGTGTGTGTGGGGTGTTGTGTGTGTGTGAGAGAGGTGCTGTGTGTGGAGGATGCAGTGTGTGTGAGGAGTGCAGTGTGAGAGGGGTGCTGTGTGTGAGAGGGGTGCTGTGTGTGAGAGGGGTGCTGTGTGTGAGAGGGGTGCTGTGTGTGAGAGAGGGGTGCTGTGTGTGTGTGAGAGGGGTGCTATGTGTGTGTGAGAAAGGTGCTGTGTATGTGAGAGGGGTGGTGTGTGTGAGAGAGGCGGGGCTGTGTGTGTGAAATGTGCTGTGTGTGTGTGAGAGGGGTGCTTTGTGTTTGTGATTGCATAGGAAAAAGGTATTTTTTGTTTGTTATTTTTATTTTTAAAAAAGCTTCATGTCCCCCTTCAGTGCCCCCATCCTTCTTCTTACCTTTGGTGAGGGGGGGACACTGCCAACTCTGGTGGTCCAGTGGTAAGTAATGATCTACAGCCTGCAGCAACTCTTGCTGCAGGCTATCTTCACTCCTCCCGCGAGCAGAATGCTCGTGGAAGGAACTGCCTCCCGGGTCCTCCCTCCGGGCCTCCCTCTCTCTAACAATGGGTCTTTGGGCTGGTGAGGGAGATCTTTGATCTCCCCACTGGCCCGAGGGGGCCCAAACCAAGCGAGCAGGGCTGGTTCTCCGTGGGCTGGCAGGGGATATCAAAGGACCTGTCGGCCCGGTACATGGGCATCGCTGTGTGGCCCCCATGCTTGTGGTGCCCCTGGTCAACTGCCCAGCATGCCCATGCGGAAAGACGGCCTTGGCTCCACCCAGGACAGGAAACTGGAATATCTATTTGCAATGTACACTGATCAGCCACAACATTAAAACCACCTGCCTAATATCATGTTGGCCCTCATATTGCGGCCAAAACAGCTCTCAGATGTATCAAGGCTCCACAAGACCTCTAAAAGTGTCCTGTGGTATTTGGCACCAAGGCATTAGCGGTAGATCCTTTAAGTCCTGCAATATGTGAGTTGGGGTCTTCATGAATCCATTTTGTTGTTCCAGCACATCGCGCAGATGCTCAATTGGCTTGAGATTTGTGGAATTGGCAACATTTTGAACTCTTTGTCATGTTTGTCAAACCATTCCTCAACAATTTTTGCAGTGTGACAGGGTGCATTATCCTGCTAAAAGGGACCACTGCCATCAGGGAACACCATTGTCATGAAGTGGTACGTGGTCTGCAACAAGCTCTAGGAAGGTGTTATGTGTTACAGGTTTTCCTGCTACCATGTTTCCATCTATTTGCCTCCAGCGACGATGCCCACTACCCTCCAGCAGAATTCAGTTTCTGAATTTTGGGATTCAGGAATTGCTGTGTGCCAGTGTAGTGGACATTGCTGCTGGAGGCAATTTAGGGGTTATACCGTTACAACTTCATTTAGATGGAAACATAAATATAGGTGTTTCACCTATGTTTACAACTTCCTTTCTCCTCCTACTGTCTACTACTTATTCTGTATTTTGGCATTTATATTACCCTGTTACTTAACAGGTTTCCCTGCTATTTTGATGTCATGTTCAGCGCTGTATTTAAAGCGAGGCTAACAGGGCACTTGCCTTGGACGGCAAAAAAATACATTATTGGAGGGAAGGGCTGTTTTTTTGTACAATAGCGAGCAGCCATAGGCTCATTGTTAAGTAGACATACCCCTACCTGCGGCATAGCGAGTAGGGGCTTTCGGGAGATTTTAATCTCCCTTATGCTAATACGGGGGTCATATTGAAGGGGAACATAGGGGGTTAGAAAGTGGTGGGGAGCACAGCTCCCCCTCATTTCTATTTTTACATATTACAAGGAGGAAACTGCAAGCCGGTAGCTCTTCCCTTGTAATAAACTGAAGGAATTAACAAACAAACCTCTGACATTCGGTCTTTGTTTGTTCGTGAGAAATTTCTATTCATTTGTCTTTCTCATGAACGAATGGCCGAAATTCCTGTCCAAATTTCAGACAATAGCAAATGCCCAAGTGTTTAACTGGCCCTGCACGGGAATTTCACAGCACTATCTAGTGTGGGCAGATGACGTGTCCCACATGGCCTTCATCTGCCCACACAAAGATGGCAGAACCCAGGACCTTGGTCCGGGCACAAAATAAATATGAAAAAAGGTAAAATTTGGGGTTATGAGGGGTTATAAAAACGGAAGTGGCTTTGACAGTGCCGCTTTAAAATAAAATAAATAAAAATAAAGTCCTCAGAACAGCCACACCCCTAAAATCATATTGTGAGAGGGAGGTGGGAGTAATACTGTGATGGAGGGTGTGATGGTGAGAGGGAGCGGGTTATGGTGTGAGGGAGGGGGTGCTGGTGAGCGGGGGGCGGTGCAGTATGTGTTTGTATAGTGAATGCAGTGTGTGTGCTTGTATAGTGGATAATGGTGTGAAGGATGGGATGATGGTGTGAGGGAGGGAGGGGTTGATGATGTGAGGGAGGGGTTGATGATGTGAGGGAGGGGTTGATGATGAGAGGGATGGGGATGATGATGAGAGGGATGGGGATGATGATGAGAGGGAGGGGGTGATGGTGAGAGGGTGATGGTGTGAGGGAGGGTCATGATGGCGGGAGGGTGATGAGTGGGAGAGGAGTGATGATGAGAAGGAGGGGGTGATGTGAGAGGGAGGATGATGAGAGGGAGGGTGATGTGAGAGGAGAGGAGGTGATGGTGTGAGGGAGGGGTGAAAGGTGTGAGGGAGGGTGATGTGAGAGGGAGGGTGATGGTGAGAGGGGGTGATGATGTGGGAGGGGGTGATGAGAGGGAGAGGGGGTGATGTGAGAGCGAGGGGTGGTGATGAGGGAGAGGGGGTGATGATGTGAGGGAGAGGGGGTGATGATGTGAGGGAGAGGGGGTGATGATGTGAGGGAGAGGGGGTGATGTGAGAGGGAGGGGAGTGATGTGAGAGGGAGAGGAGGGTGATGTGTGAGGGATGGGGAGTGATGATGAGAGGGAGGGGGGTGATAAGGAGAGGGGGGGGAAAAAACTAAATACCTTAATTCCCTGGTGGTCCAGTGGGCTCCCTGGTGGTCCGGTGGCCATAATTTCCAGTCTGCAGCTCTGCAGAGCTGGAGACCATGAATCTTGCGAGACCCAGTCAGAGCGTTGCTGTGATAACCTGCTGGGTACCAAAAGGTACAGCTTGGTCTTTGTGGATGTTGAAGGGAAGGTAGTATCTACCATTGCATCATTGTGGATCTGCAAGTAGCAGAAAAACGCATGACAACAGACTGTGAACATGTGAAGAACCAAGTTAATCAGCATATTGCAAAATAAGTAATAATTTATTCATTCAAAAAGAGACTTTAAAACAAAGTGTAAAATATATAGATACAAAATAAATTAATGTATCAATATTTTATATCCGATGTCTTTTAGTGCAATTTTTGTAAATAAACTCCCACAATCCAAGGGAGAAACTCATAATTTTGTAGACTGAAGATCCAAAGTGCAATAATACTGTTGCTCCACTATATAGTTTTTATGGGAAAGACATCACTGCTTAAATTGATTGTTGATAAGTGTCAATGAGTTTGTTAGCTCTCATGTGGATGCACTGAGCAGGGTAGATACTGAGCCATGGGGAGCAGAAAAGAACTGTCAGAAGACCTGAGTAACAAGGTAATGGAATTTTATAAAGATTGAAAAGGATATAAAAAGATATCTAAAGCCTTGAAAATACCAGTCAGTACTGTTCAATCACTTATTAAGAAGTTGAAAATTCAGAGTTTCCTTGATACCAAGCTAATGTCAGGTAGAAAGATTTCAGCCACAACTGCCAAAAGAATTGTTCAGAAAATAAAGAAAAACCCACAGGTAACCTCAGGAGAAATACAGGCTGCTCTAGAAAAAGACGGTGTGGTTGTTTCAAGGAGCACAATACAACAATAGTTTGAACAAAAATGAGCTGAATGGTCAAGTTACCAGAAAGAAGCCTTTACTGCGCCAATGCCACAAAAAAAGCCCAGTTACAATATGCCCAACAACACCTTGACACGCCTCACAGCTTCTGGCACACTGTAATTTGGAGTGACGAGACCAAAATAGAGCGTTATGGTAACAACCATAAGCGCTATGTTTGGAGAGGGGTCAACAAGGCCTATAGTGAAAAGAATAGCATCCCCACTGTGAAACATGGTGGTGGTTCACTAATCACTAATGTTTGGTGGGGTCGGGGGGAGTTCTAAAGGCACGGGGAATCTGGTGAAAATTGATGGCAATACGAATGCAACGTGTTATCAGAAAATACTGGCAGACAATTTACATTCTTCTGAATGAAGGCTGAGCATGGGAAGTTGTACTTTCCAGCATGACAATGACCCTAAGTACAAGGCCAAGTTGACACTCCTGTGGTTACAGTAGAAAAAGGTAAAGGTTCTGGAGTGGTTATCACAGTCTCCTGACCTTAATATCATCGAGCCACTCTAGGAAGATCTCAAACGTGCGGTTCATGCAAGACGACCAAAGACTTTGCATTACCTGGAGGCATTTTGCCAAGACGAATGGGCAGCTATACCACCTGTAAGAATTAAAGGCCTCATAAACAACTGTAACAAAATACTGCACACAGTCATTGATGCTAAAGAGGGCAATACACAGTATTAAGAACTAAGGGTATGCAGACTATTGAACAGGGGTCATTTTTTCTTTGTCATGTTTTGTTTCGTGATTGTGCCATTCTGTAATAACCTATAGTTGAATATGAATCCCATAAGAAATAAAATAAATGTGTTTTGCCTGCTCACTCATGTTTTCTTTAAAAATGGTACATATATAACCAATTCTTCAAGGGTATGCAAGCATTTGAGCACAAATGTGTGTATCTGTGTGTGTGTGTATGCATTTATTTGTGTGTGCCAGTGTGTCTATCTGTGTGTGTATGCAGGGGCGTTTTAGCCGTGAGGCAAACAAGGCATTTGCCTTGGGCGGCATTTTTCAGGGGGCGGCTAACAGACATGCTGGGCTGTGCGGGCGGCTGGCGAGGGAGCTCTTCCTCTGAGCTGACTGCTCTGCTCCCTCGCGCGCCGCAGAGTGAGGCTGGGAGCCGGAAAATGACGTCATCTTCTGGCTCCCAGCCTCACTCTGCGGCGCGCGAGGGAGCTGAGCAGTCAGCTCAGGTGAAGTGCTCCCTCGCCAGCCGCCCGCACAGCAGCCAGCACCGCCCAGCCCGACCGGCAGCCACTGGACCACCAGGGAGAGAAAGACCCCCCCCAGCACTCCCAAAGGTAAAGAGGCTGGGGGGGGGGAGTAAAAAAAAAAAGTTAATGTGATTGTGTGTGTGTCTGACTGCGTGTGCGTGTTTGTGTCTGACTGTGTGTGTGTTTGTGTCTGACTGTGTGTGTGTTTGTGTCTGACTGTGTGTGTTTGTGTTTGTGTGTGTGTGTGTTTGTGTCTGACTATGTTTGTGTCTGACTGTGTGTGTGTGTGTTTGTGTCTGACTGTGTGTGTTTGTGTCTGACTGTGTGTGTTTGTGTTTTTGACTGAGGTGTGTGTGTTTGTGTCTGACTGTTTGTGTCTGTGTATGTGTCTGACTGTGTGTGTGTCTGTGTGTGTGTCTGACTGTGTGTGTGTGTTTGTGTCTGACTGTGTGTGTGTTTGTGTCTGACTGTGTGTGTGTTTGTGACTGTGTGTTTGTGTGTGTCTGACTGTGTGTGTGTGTGTATTTAGAAGGTGGGGCGGGGGGGAAGGGTTGGGTGGGGGTGGTGCGGGGGGAGAGGGGCATCTGAGTTTTGTCCTGCCTAGTGCAGCACAAAACCAGGATACACCACTGTGTGTATGTGTCACTGTGTGTATCGGGTTGTGTTTATATTATTACTATTATTATGTTCTTATTTATATAGCGCCAACAAATTCCACAGTGCTTTACAGTGGGTGGACGAACAAACATGTAGTTGTAACCAGAAAGGTTGCACACACAGGAACAGAGGGGTTAAGGGCCCTGCTCAATGAGCTTACATTCTAGAGGGAGTGGGGAAAAGTGACACAAAAGGTAAGGATAGTATTAGACTAATGTCAGTTGCAAGAGAGGAATCAGTCAGGAGCTATTAACAGTTTAATTGATACTCTTTTATGAAGGAGTGGAGACTGGGTGAGCATCTAACGGAGGAGGGAAGTGAGTTACACAGGAACGGTATATATGCCAGTGTGTGTACATCTTTGTGTCTATATGTGTGTATATCTGTGTTTTAATGTGTATGTATATGCATATCTGTTTTGTTTACGTACATGTCAGGCTTCCAGCCCACTTACCTTTCTGGTCGGCTGGTTGTTCTGATTCCCCTGGCATTCTGTCCAATGCTGCACACTAATGGGCATCATATATATACAACCGAATGAAGTCCCGAATTTGGCGTTCACTGAACCGAACATGGGATTCAGTAGACTGAATTTGTCGCATGAAGATGATGTCAGAGGTCAAAATAGAAGTGTCAAATACCTTCCATGAATAGCAGACCTTCCAATTGGATTTGGACCAATCAGAAATAAGAAATGCCTATATATACTTACCTCTCCCATTCCTTGTCGCCCTGTTGTGGTTCTTGTTTGCCCAATAGCATGTTTTTTTATAAATTTCTGGCTCTTGTTTATCGTTGTTCCGGTCTTTTGGTATCCTTTGACTTCAGCTTGTTTAACGTTTATCCGCTTTTCTGTATCCCTTTGACCTCGGCTATCCTTACTGACTCTTTTTGTCAGTTAGCCCGGCCATTCAAAGGACCCACATACGGAGTGCCTATTTTCGTGATTCAGTCTGTGCATTTTGGTTCCACCTGATCGTAACAGTATGTATGTGTATACATCCCAGCAATGAAAAACACTAGCACAGCATGCAAACACACCCTTGCAAACACAAACTTACGTCAGCTGCTTTGTGGTAGGTAGGTTCCGTTTTGGGAGGGGCAGGCTGGCGTCCCCGCTTGGCTAGAAGGCTTGGCAAATAGCCTCAAACCGGGCTTCAAATGCCTCTCTCCAGTTTTGGTCCGTCTGGCTTACTGGGCGGTGCTGGGATTGCACTGTGGCAGCCATCTTGAGGGTGCCTCGTGGCTCACCCAGGTTTCCCTGTCAGGCCCCGTGGCAGTAGCTTGTGGTGTGTGCTTCAGTCGCTTAGTGCGGACCGGGAAGTCCCCCACCGGTCCAAAGGGGGGGAGGGGGTAGGAGTTAGGAGATATGCTGAGCCTGTGTTCTAGTTCTCTAGCGAGGAAAGCGGCTGCCTCTCCTCGGTTCGATCCCCAGTGGGCCTTAGCAGGTTTTTAGGGTTCCTGGCTATTGTTAGGCGAGATTCGGGTGTCAGGCGGTTCCCCCGGGTGTCCCCTCCTCGTTTATCGTCCTCCTGATAGTAGACGTGCCGGTTTTTGGGGTTTCTACCCTCAAATTAGCAGTTTTGGTCAGGAGCTTGGTTCCTGCACATCTGATCAGCCTGGAAGCTAGGCTCCAGCCCCCAGGACGGAGTCAGTTGTACAAGTTGTGATCAAAACAAAACAAAACATAAACAAAACCTGGGATTTGTACTATATGTCTGTTCAACCATAATTCAACTCTTTCATATTAAGTGCACCCACATGTATTATATATAATTTTGTTCTAGAGAAACAGGGCTTTTATTTCATATCAAATAGTTATATATCAAACATAATTTATTATGAATAAAATTTAAAAAAACTTTTATTTTTCAAGTTCTGCATGGCATTTTAACTTTTAATTTCATAATACTGTTAGTTTTTACTTCAATAAATTACACATATTTGTATTCATCGATGTCTCACACGTACAAACATACCCACTATGTACAGGTTTTAAGGTGGTTTGGAGAGTTACAGGGATAAATGTAGGGCTTTCCCTTTTTCAATTTTTACACTTTGAAATTTGCCAGGTTGGTTTGCTGGGCCTATGCTGCCTTTGGGACTGTATGGCAGTCCAGGAATGAAAGTTAAAGCAAGCATGGCATACCATTTGTAAAAGTAGACAACCCAGGGTATTCAAAATGGGGTATGTCCAGTCTTTTGTAGTAGCCACTTTGTCCCAACCCTGGTCAAAGTTAACATTCATATTAGTTGTTTGCATTTTTCACACAAAAACTGCACTTTTATTGATGGTATCATCGTAATTATATTTTTTACTGCTCTAAAACACTCATATTTGTGTTCAGCGATGTCTCATGAGTAAAATGTTACCATGTATGTACAGGTTTTATGGAGTTTTGGAAAGTTACATGGTCAAATATACCGTATATACTCGAGTATAAGCCGACCCGAATATAAGCCGAGGCCCCTAATTTTACCCAAAAAAACTGGGAAAACTTATTGACTCGAGTATAAGACTAGGGTGGGAAATGCAGCAGCTACTGGTAAATTTCTAAATAAAATTAGATTCTAAAAAAATTATATTAATTGAATATTTATTTACAGTGTGTGTATATGATGAATGCAGTGTGTGTGTATGAGTGCGCAGTGTGTGTATGAGTGCGCAGTGTGTGTATAAATGCAGTGTGTATATGAGTGCAGTGTGTGTATGAATGCAGTGTGTGTGTATGAGTGCAGTGTATGTGTATGAATGCAGTGTGTGTGTGTGTGATGCAGTGTGTGTTTGTGTTGCAGAGCTTTGGTGGGGGGTGGGCATTTTTTATAAAAAAAATTAATTTTTTTGGTTATATTATTTTTTTATTATTATTTATATTTATATATTATTAATTGATATTATTTAAAAAAAAATTTTATATTATTTTTTTATTATTATTTTTATTATTTATATATAATTTTTTAAAATTTTGTTATATTTTTTTTTATTATTATTATTTATATGTATATATTATTATTTTGTTATATTATTTTTTATTATTATTTTTATTATTATTAATATATTATTATATTTATTTATTTTGTTGTCCCCCCTCCCTGCTTGATACATGGCAGGGAGGGGGGCTCTCCTTCCCTGGTGGTCCAGTGGGGGGAGGAGGGGGGCTGGCAGAGCTGTTACTTACCTCTCCTGCAGCTCCTGTCAGCTCTCTCCTCCTCCGCGCCGGTCCATGCAGCTCCTCTGTCAGCTCACACTGTAAGTCTCGCGAGAGCCGCACTATGACCCCGCGGCTCTCGCGAGACTTACACTGGGAGCTGACTGAGGTGCTGCACGGACCGGCGCGGAGGAGGAGAGATCTGACAGGAGCTGCAGGAGAGGTAAGCGCTCGCTGCCAGCCCCCAGTCTGTATTATGGCAATGTAAATTGCCATAATACAGACATTGACTCGAGTATAAGCCGAGTTGGGGTTTTTCAGCACAAAAAATGTGCTGAAAAACTCGGCTTATACTCGAGTATATACGGTATACATTTTTTACACATTCAAATTTACCAGATTAGTTATGGTGCCTTTGAGACTGTATGGCATGAGATTTACCCCCATCATGGCATACCATTTGCCAAAGTAGACAAACCAGGGAATTTAAAATGGGATATGTCCAGTTTTTTTTTAGTAGCCACTTAGTCACAAACCCTGGCCAAAATTAGCGTTCATGTTTGTTTTTTGCATTTTTCACAAAACAAAATGCCCTTTAACTGATGATATCATCATCATTTTAATGCTCTAAAACACTCATATTTGTTTTCAGCGATGGCACACAAGTAAAACAGTGTCACCCATGTACAGGTTTTCTGGGGTTTTGGAAGGTTACAGGGACAAATATAGGACTTTCCCATTTCAGTTTCCCAGATTGATTAGGTGGCCTATGTTGCCTTTGAGACCATATTGCAGCCCAGGAATGAGAATTACCCTCATCATGGCATATCATTCACAAAAGTAGACAACCAAGGGTATTCAGAATTGAGTATGTCCCGTCTTTATTAGTAGCCACTTAGTCACAAACACTGGCCAAAGTTAGCATTCCTTTTTTTTTTTTGCATTTTGCATAAAAAAAACTGCACTTTCATTGGTGATATCATTGTCAATTTACTGCTCGAACTCATATTTATGTTCAGGGATTCATCAACAGTACCCCCCATGTACAGGGTTTATGGGGTTTTGGAAAGTTACAGGGACAATTATAGGGCTTTCCCATTTTAGTTTGCTAGATCGGTTTGCCGATCCTTTAAACTATATGGCAGCTAAGGAATGAGAATTCCCCCATCATGGCATACCATTCACAACGGTAGGCAACCCAAGGTATTCAGAAATGGTTAAGTCCAGTCTTTTGTAGTAGCCACTTAGTCACAAACGCTAGTCAAAGTTTGTTTTCACATTTTTTTAATCTTTCACACAAAAACTGCACTTTCACTCATGATATCATCATCATTACAAATTTTAGTGTTTTAAAACACTCATATTTGTGTTCAGCGAAGTCTCATGAATTCAACAGTACCCCACATGTACAGATTTTATGGTATTATGGAAAGTTACAGGGTTAAATATATGTATTGTAAATTTAATTCAATGGACTTTCTGCCTGGGTTGTCAGGCAGGTCCCATGAAGTATAATTAATAAAATTAATTAATTATGTAAATATAGTATATAAATATACATGTTGAATATATATATATATATATATATATATATATATATACACACACACACACACACACACACACACATATACATACGCACATATATTACATATTGTATTATTTATATATATATATATATATATATATATATATAATTCTAAATGTATTTTGATATATATATAATATCAAGATACGCTTATGCCATTACATTTTTTTTAAATTATTTTACGTATATTTTTAATATATGTATAATATATTATAATTTAATTAAAACATCTGATTATCATATTATATATGTATAATACTATATAATTTAATTCTGACGTCTTTCGTGATCACATGGCCCTGGAGGGCCGAAATGGAGAGACAGTCTAGAGAGGCAGTCCGCCCGGACCGGGATCGCCGCAAATCGCCGGTCTAGGTAAGTGTGCAGGGACAGGGGAGCTAACGATCGTTAGGGTGTACCATGCCGCCCTAACAACATTTAGGCTCACTAAATGTGGGGCGGCATAATATGCCATAACGGCGTTAAGCGGTTAAAATGCTAAAATGATATACAAACACCAGCCCTACACACAAAAGCACACTTCCATTTAAAAGCAAACATGACATAAACAAACATCTGCATTCAATTACAAACAGTACACACAAAGTACACCCCTATATGCGTACACATACTCTATACACACACTTAAATTCAAATACAAAACACTGCTCACAAATACAGCCCTGCAAGGATGGGCAAATAGTAGATCCCCAGCTGGCAAAGCATTGTGGGAGTTGCACAACAGATGGGGATCTATCTCTTTGCCATTCTTGCACTAGAAGGGGATAAAAAAAAATGTCTTGCACCAGGGCCCTCTCTACATTAGTTCCGCCACTGATAAAACCTGTACATGGATGGTACTGTTGTACTCAGGAGCCTGCTCAACATAGATCTAAGTGTTTCAAAACAGTAAAACTTATCATGACGATGATATCATCAGTGAAACTACAGTTTGTGTGTGAAAAATGCAAAAAAAAACAAATATGAATGTTAAATTTGGCCAGGGTTTCGGACTAATGGACATACCCCATTTTTAAAAATTATTCTTTATTTTGTCGTGCATGTAGAAAACATAGAAGCAAGCAATGCCACAACAACAGTTGCTAGCATAGTTACATTGAGAAACAATTGTGGGCATCCATTAACATTGCACATTTTATATTATTGAATTACACTAGAAGAGACATAGGTAAGAAACAGCCAGTGAGCCCTGTGTGGATGTAGTGAGAGTGTTAATCTCCAATATAAGTGATGACCACAAAGGGTTGTACCCCTTGCCCAAAGACTTTGTGAGTATTTTAGAGAGGCCAACCATTAGCCGGCAGGGGGGGTTTGGAGGCAGGGAAATATAATCGAGTGTGGCTACTCGGTATGGAGAAACACTTAGCATTGGTCGCATAATTTGAAAGCTTCCGCTTGTAGAGAGCTTGTTGTGCGTGCATATAAGACTATCATAACATATATGTCATATCTGAATAGTAGTCTAATAGACTGTGCAAGGAAAGTAAAATTAAAAGCGAGGAAATAAAATAAAAAGAACAAAAAAAAAACATAAAATAAAGCAATCTCTAACTGTGGTAAACATGTTGAGTGTGAATGGTGGAATTGAGAGTTCCCTTGAGTGGGCCAGCCTCCGATTCCTCAGGTGGGTGGCCTGGCAGGTGAGGCTATCTGGATTTCTCTCAGAGTAAGTTCCCGAATGATAGGCGGGTTCAGCCAGTACAGTCCTGTTCCAGTTGTTGGTGCCGCTTGCAGTATGCATGCCTGCTGATTTTAGGTGTGATTCCAGCTCCTAATAGCCTTGTGCTCTGTATAAAGTCCCGTTGTGCATAAACAATATAGCTTGTGCAGTTCCCCATCTGTAGGAAATCTCTCTGGCACGGAGGTGTTGCAGGAGAGGTTGCAGTGATTTTTGACAGGTTAGGGTGCTCTTGGCAAGGTCTGGGAATACTGTTAGCGAGGTGCCCTTAAACATCAGGGGAGTATTCCCTTTCAGAGCAGTCAGGAGTGAGGCTTTATTCGAAAGGGTTTGGAATCTAAGTATGAGGTCTGCAGTTGCCGACGTAATCACCCTTGTTGGCTTTGGTAATCCTCAAGGATTTCAATTGCTTTGGTGGGAGCAGGACTCCTAAGAAGCGCCTTATGTAGTGGGGTATGTCAGCGTGGGATGCCCCGGACTTTCAGATTATAATGTCTTCTCTGATCTTCTATTGCAACCAGCCTATCTGTTGTGGCGATCTGCTGCTGTGCTAGGTCTGCTACCTGCTGTTCCACCTTGGTGAGTCTGGTTTTGTGGGCACTTGAGCAGGCTTCCAGCTGTGATTTGTGATGCGGCCCCTTCAATGGCCTCTTTGTAGTAGGCCATATCCACTGCCAGATCTTTGCGTAGCTCTGCCAGCATCTTTTTGAGTTGGTCCGCAGTGACCGGGTCTCCAGTTTCTGTGGTTCAATTCTGCGATCCGGCATGGGCCCGAAGGATGCTCCCTCAAAGAGGTCCGAGGCAAATACCTCCGAGGTGTATGAGGAGAGATCGTCAGCCAGAACCATTTTGGACCACGCGGCCTGCTGCCATGGGAGCTTTTTTCTGCTTTTGCTTTTTTGACTTCCAGCCCATGGTCTACCTGTTTGATGGTAGTGAGATTTGTGGGGTATTTAGGCTCGGTTTCCACCATATAAAGCTTAATTTTAGCAAGTTAGAGTACAGAGCTCAGAGAAGTGTGACCGCTCCGTTGTCCTGCTAGATACGCCCCCCATTTTGAATACCCTGGGTTGTCTACTTTTGCAAATGGAACGCGATATTGAGGTTAATTTTTATTTCTGGGCTGCCATTCTGTTTTAAAATAAACATAAGACCAGCAATCAAAATGGCAAATTTCAATGTGTAAAAACTAAAAAGGGGAGTAATCCCTATATTTGAGCCTGTAACTTTCCAAAACATGGGAGGTTTTGTTGTACTTGTGAAACATTGCTGAATGCAAATATGTGTGTTTTATTGCAGAAAGGCTAACAGTATTATGACATTCACAGTTAAAATGCCATGCAGAAGTTGAAAAATAACTACATTTAATAACTTCTCACAACTTTTTAGATTTTATTCATATTAAATTGTTCCATATATGTTTGATGTGAAATGAAAGCCATATTGCTCAAGAACAAAATAACAGTGTTGGTGCACTTAATATGAAAGAGGTAAATTATGGTTGATCAAACATATAGTTCAAATTCCAATTTTTGTTTTGATCAGAACTTGTACAATTGCCTCTGTCCTTAAAGAGACACTCCACTGCCCAAATACAAAATAAAAATCACTGTATAGTAGATGTGACAAACTCCCCTTTTTACCTGAATTTGCCACGATCTCCTGAAGGCACCTGCTTACCAGTGTCCTGCCCACAGACTATGGATGGACCCTGTGAAAAATAATGTAAAAGTCTCTGTTCGTGCAATTGGGATTATATGGTTTGGTTACCGAACAACCGCACAAACCAGAGACCATCCTGGAGCTTGTTAACACTTATTAACAACTTGGAACTTTTCTCACCGCAGTGTTCTAATTGTTCATCCCTTTAGACAACCACGAGGTGGGGGCCATCTTGTTCGCATGAACGCAGGCAGCGGTGTTTGTGCATGAATCTCATGGAACTGAAATCGGATACAGAACTCCCGAATACCACTGGACTTCCATCATCGATTCGGTTCTGTTTAATTTAGAAGGACACTGTTCGGTGGGATCATTCGTCTGGATGAAGGGAACAAGCTCCAGGGCAAGACTATTGACTCTGTTTGGTAGTTTGTTTGTTTTTATACTACCGAACTAGACCGACCGCAAGCCCTGATTCTCTGGAACTGTTTTGGACATGGGACCATGCCTGCGGTCGGTCAAATAAATTACTTCCATAGAAATTCTGAAGCTGAGCTTGGTGATTTTTGGATATGTTGGTCACCCAGATCAGGGCTATCAGGGAATGTGACATTTATGGGGATATCATGTGTTTTGGGGTAATTTTGGGACTGTTTAGAAATGTGTGTTTTTTCTGCCTGGAGATAATTGGGTTAATGCAGTACCTGATCCAATTATCTCCCAGGCAGAGGGGAGGGATTGTTTGCCTTGTGTGGAAGTGCCTTACATGATAAATGTGTTGTTATTGGTTTGGAAGTTTGTGTCCCTGTCCCCAACAAGGTCCACGTAGGCGTACCCCTTGCTTGGGGACTTGCATAAAAGGCCAAGTGTGGCACCATTAAAATATATTCCAGCTTGCAATCCAAAACTGTGTGTCATCCTGTTATTGGAGGGAAAGAAGATTTACTCCTGTGTCTGCTTGCAGGGGATTCAACGGGGAAAGTCCTTGTAAGGACTAGAGCTCCCAGGACTGAGTGTTGTCCAGTGCCTGGGGGTAGCTAGAGCAAATTCCCCATTCAGCTCCAGGAAGGAGTGGTTCCAGGGCCCCAGTCAAGCCACAGCGAATGTGGGCAGAAGTGCTGCAGATTGTCCCCTGTTCCAGCTAGGAAGCAGTTCTTGGCGGAGGTACCCAGCCAGGGATGCAGGGAGCTCTGTTACAGTAGATATACCCCAAAATGAAAACTTGCATGCATTTAATTATGTATTTTTTCATTGGGGTCATATCTAAAAACAGTTTGGAAAAGCTGCATTTCTCTTGTCTGCTACCTTTGAAAGCCCTCTCCTTCTAATCCTGCCCAGACCTGGCTGTCCAATCACAGACTTCCTAATGCAGCTCAATGAGAAGCCTTTGTAAGTCAGGTGCTCTTGGCAATAGCTGCCTCTTGAGTTCAGTGAGAATAAGTTAACCAAGCCAGGAAGTAACAGGACCTGAGTCAATTTTTATAGCAATATGCACTTTTTGCTAAATTACTAAAAAAAATAAGGTACATTCCTGTGACAGAATAACCTGTCACTGAATATACTTTGTTCGCATCCTTTTCTCATTTCAGTTAAGTAACCGAACAAAACCAAGATTTCCCTTTTTACACCTCCCATACTCAGCCCACCTTGAAGCTTCTTAACCCTGTTGACCCCTATCGACACCTTCATAATCGGTTCACACCTAATTTTTTCAATTGTTCTGCTGGGTGGCCGCCATTCGCATGAACGAACACGTGGGAAATGAGTTGGCGGCCATCTTGTCACACGAGAGCAGACAGTGGTGTTCGGTCATGGAGTGCACGGAACAGAAATCGGACAGAGTAACTCGCGAACACCGCTGAACTTCCATCATTGCCTGCTTCTTTTCCCCACATCTCAGAAGAGCGCTGTTCAGTAGGATTCACATTGCCGCTGGGGAGGAAGGACGACACCGTCAGCTCCCTGGGGCGCACACTGCCGCTGGAGACTGGGTGTCCATATCCTCAACCTCCACAGTTTTTGCTCAAAGTCCATTACTGCATGGTTCTCAGCACTCAACTGGTGCATTACTTGGAAGACCATCTCATTCGAAGGGTCTGGGCCATACCAGACCAACCGCCTCTTTACCTCCTCAAGGTAAGCGTCGCCCTCGTAGCGACGTATCAGGTTGAGGTGCTCTTCACAGGGTTCTATCCAGGGTCCATTGCTCGCTCCATGCTGCTGTAGGTAGGGACGCTGCGCAGTGGCTAGCGTTGCCCTCAATAACCTCTCATATGATACCAGTGTCTCCGAGCTGCTTCTCCTTGCACTAGGACGCCATCCCACTGCTTGCCACCAATGTAACGGATCACCTGGCACCCCGACTGGGTACCTCCGTTGAAGGATGCTCCTAGTGCTTACAGAGGGCTCCAAGCGCTCCGCCAGACACCACAACCACCGTAGACCCCACGAACCGCCGCAGCTTAGTTGGGGTCTCGCCGTCTCCTACCCACCCTGGACCTACGACAAGGCTCCAGGTTCCAGTGGGTGAACCTCTCCTCCAAGAGAGTGAAGCAGGAACAAGCTCTTAAAAGAGCTTAGTAGTGATTAGCTAAGGGAGTATGCAGAGCATAGCAATCCCTGGTAGTGATATAGCAATTCCCCCAATAAGAGACAGGACTCTAGATTGAGGGTGAAGTAGAACTGACTGTACTGGCACATACAGCCTCTTTTATTCACATTCTACAAACATAGTACTGCCCACAGGGTTTTGAAATACAAGCAATCTGTACAATACACACAGACACTCCCACACAAAATCCTCCCCTCTGCCTGTGATATGAATACTCAACACAATGGTTAATATAATTATCACAGGCAGAGAAATGCAGTATTATAAAACATATCACAGGGACCCCAAAACATGAAATAACCCCATAAAAACCACATATCCAAAATTCACCCAGATCCGTTCAGTAGTTTGGAAGATACAGTTTAATGCAGATTCCGCAGAACATATACAGGCTATATGAAAAATAATTACTGTTAAATGTGTCCCCTGTTGTATAGTTTAAAACTACTGCACGATGTCTTTGTGCACCAAATACCGGTGAGATGGCACCGTGTAGAAAAGTCCAAACAGTATCTGTGAGTTAAAATGGCCGCCATCCATTGTTCTCCCCATGTGCTTCATCCATTGTTCTCACCATGTGCCTCTGATACATGAAATGGTGGCCACACAGTATCTCCACAATATGTCCCCAGATGGTTCTTAAAGGGCCAGCAGCAGCATAATAAAATACAATATGCCCAAATCAGTTCCTTAAAGGGCAATACATCCCAGGTCCATAGTCGC
This sequence comes from Pelobates cultripes, assembly GCA_933207985.1. Classification (NCBI taxonomy): domain Eukaryota; kingdom Metazoa; phylum Chordata; class Amphibia; order Anura; family Pelobatidae; genus Pelobates; species Pelobates cultripes. The sequence goes on along the minus strand of OW240913.1, from coordinate 206,764,977 downwards.
AGGGCAGGAGGCTGGCAAAAAGGCCCCTCCAAAAACTAGTGGCGAGGTCACTTTCGCCACAATCAGTGCACCCCTTATTTTTAGGTCACATTAGGAAAATCCCTTTTAATGTTGCCTGACCTGGTGTAAGTGCGAGCCGTCGTGGGGATTCCCTACTCTGGTGCGCATGTCTGTTTTCGTGGAAACTTTCCCAAACATAGACGAACGCACGAGAGCAGGGAGTCCTTCTAATCAATGTTCGGGAAAATTACTTAATAGAGTATCAGGTTCAAAATTGGCTATGTTTGATCAAATCATTTGTACAGAATATGGAAAAGTGCATGGGACTCTGTGCCATATATACACAGAGGGTTTATGCAGGAAAGCAACTTGCTCAGAACATCGAGGGGTTGCACAGTGAAGCAGCAACACTGAAAGGTAACAGGATAGCAGCAAGTTCTGGAATACAGAATGTTACACAGGGATCAGACCATAATTAATGAACTGGCAAACAAGAAGCGGCAAGTCTCAACTAAAAAGGTGCAGGATAATTGGGCAAGCTGGGAACAGAGTGATATCTCTGGGTGCAGAAGCCTACAACAGCATCACAGAAAGGTAGTGACACTGTGCGGTACTACACCAGACTGATGAGAGAAAACAGAATCGTGACACCTACACACCATAGTTCTTATGTCCTCTTTAGTTGTGCTTTATCTAATGCTATCTCCTACTTGGTCAATTCCACATAGAAGTACATTTTATCATATAATCACCACAGCACTTTTGCTTATATACAACCTATGGATCTCCAGTAAGATTCTAAACAAAACTCAACTAATAAACTAGGTATTTTGCACTGTACCAGCCTACAGCTCCCTTTTCACATTCTGTACTCTTTCTCTGTGGTTTTGTTTGCATATTGTGAAAATCAATTCAAACTGAAGTTATTCATATAGGGTTCACTTGGCGAAATATGGATTTAAATGGACACTACAGTCACCAGAACAACTACAGCTTATCATATAATAATATCAATTTGGGGGCGAGCTGTGAGGTCACCTAAAATTTTTAAAAATCAGAGATGTCATGAGATGGAGGCAGACCTGTGCTGGCTGGGCATCCTGTCATATAAATGCTCCGCAGTGAAGTTCCGGCGCTCGCACGTGCACTGCGAACCAGAACTTCACTGCTCACTTTTTGGCAGGGCTGAGCCTGTTCCTGTGAGCTGGCTCGAGGTATGAGCACAGGAGCGGCAGAAAGGAGTCAGCAGCAGCGGTAAGGACACGAGGAGCAGAGCTGCGGATACAAAGGTAAGTGCCTGTATCTGCCACCTTTTCTCCACAACTCCTTCCTAGTCTGCTAAGTATGCTAGGCTAACTACCTCCCCAAACTATCTCCTACCCTTCCCAATCCCTCTCCAAGCTGCAATCTAAACGTCCTAATTCCCCCAAAACCTGACAAACATCGTCCCTAATCTTTTTCCAGTTTGCCCCCTAATCTCCCTAATCCCTCTCAGAAACTCCCTTCTCATCTCCCCAATCCTTCTCCAGTCTGCCACCTCATGTCCCTAATCCTGTTTAGACTAAAACGTAATCTCTTTCCAGCCTTTTCTCTCTCTTCTCTCTCTTTGCCATCCACATCACTGTCACCACCACACACACACGGTAAGCCAATCCCCAGCACACACACACACACACACTTGACCCCCAGCACACACACACTTCACCCCCAGCACACACAAACACACTTTACCCAGCACACACACACGCACACACTTAACCCCCACTCTCTGCAGTTTTAATACTTTTTTAAATGTTTGTTTGTATTGATATTTATATGAGTGTGGGTCTGTGTATGTATGTAAGAGTATATTTGTGTGTGTGTGTGTATATGTGTGTGTATATACATATACACACACACACACATATACACGCGGTGTGCGTGTTTGTGCTTTAGGGTGCACACCCTAATACAATAGGCTGCGCACGCCTATGCAGCTTATTGTATTTGTTCTGTGAGTATAATCACTCCCTTCAGGCTTTTTGCAGTAAACAATGGTTTTTTTTTTAGAGATACCTTCACTGGCCACTCCTCAGATGGGTACTAGAGGTGTTTCCTGGGGCAGTGCTGCACAGTGTACATCACTGACATTCAGTGTCTCCACCCTCTGCATGGAGACACTGAACTTTCCCCATGGAGATGCAGTGATTAAATGTATCTCTATGAATAGATACTGATTGGCCAGGGCTGCATTTGGCTTGTGCTGCCTCTGCCCCTGTTCTGCTTCCTTCACATTCTCAGACAATCCAATGCTTTCCTGTGTGAAAGCATTGTGATTGGCTTTGAACAACACTTCTGATGATGTCAGCCAAGCAGGCAGATCAGGGGCAGTGCCAGCAGCAACAGACTGGAACAAAATATTTTGCAATATTTAAGGGATGGTTGGGGGTGGGGGAGAGAGGGTGGTAGATGATGGTTTTAACACTGTAGGGCCAGGGATAAATGTTTGTTTCTGACCCTATAGTGTTCCTTTAATATCTGTTATTACAAATCACTAAACACAAGTCACAATTTTCTAGTCCACCAACATATGAAAATAATTTTAGCCAGGAAACGAAGGGGGCCTGGAGAATATGTTGGGGTTGAATTTAGACAAGGTATGTTATTGAGACATAAAGTAAACAATTGGTCAGATCTCAGGCAGCAAAAACATCAAGTTGTTTTCTTGTAGTTTATTTATTTTTTACTTAACTGACAGAACAATTTTCAGTTGTTGTAATATTACTTTTTTGTTTGGCTTTCATCTGAACTCACCAAAAGGGGAATGTGGAAAGTGTGAGCATGATGAGCATTTGTTTTTACTCTAGTCTTGCCAAATGCTTAATATGTATTACACCAAAAGTTGAACAGGTGGTGATTTGTTCCTTCAAACTTTCATGAAGCAGTCCAAGGAGTAAATGTCATATAAAACAATCGTACCACTGAAAAAGAGTGAGCTTTAGATGTTTTATCTACAAATTTGTAATAATAAATTATTAGTCTTGCTTATCTATTAGTATTCTTTGGATTTGCAAAAATGTCATGTTTAAAAACAAAGAAACGTATTTCTACCCAAAAGGTCTCAGACTTGGTCTTAACCATAATTAAGCAAACAAATGGTCCAGCATTTCTCAATTTTAAACAATTCCTTATTGTACACTCACACGGCAGCATAGTTTTAAACCAGAAATAGGGTCTTTATCATGCTTTGATGAAGACACTATTTCTGGGTCAAAACCTTGCTGCTATACAAGTGCAAAATAATTATAATTGTATAAAATTGAGGAGTGCTAGACCATTCTCTTTTTATTGTTCTGATTCTCAGAAGGTTATTGGATGGAACCGGAGGTCTCTGGACACCCTCTGGAAAATTGTATGGTGAGTGCTGGCTCATCTCTTATCCATCTGATAATTAATTATAAATTTGAGGAATCTGCCTAACAACCCAGGCAGAAAGTCCAGAGAATTTAATAAGCAAGACCTATATATGATCCTGTAACTTTCCAGAACACCCTAAATCCTGTACATATAAAGAACTGTTGTACTAATAGGCCTTCACTGAAAACAAATATGCGTGCTTTAAAATACTAAAACTTGGGGGGGGGGGAGCCTGACAGCGCACGAGAGCAGTCACCATTCTCCCGAGCTCTGACAAAAGAGAGCAATAACTAGCATACAACAAATACACCGAACCCCAACTAACCACACGAGTACCAGAAAACAACAGGGTACGACCCGCTGAACACGTTGATGCCGTTCTTCCAACCCGCAGCAAGAAAAACCCGCAGCCGCGGCTCCAAGGCCTACCGCGCGGGAAACCTCCAGCTCGAAGCAGACTGGGCTCCCCGCATGTGGAGCGACCTTGTCCTACCAGACCCGAACACACGCATAACGGAGGAGATGGGTCGGAAGTCCCAGAAACAACCCACAAACACTCAACGTGATATTGGCCAGATGCTGCAAACGCCAGGGCCAAACACAGCCCAGAATCAACAGGTGGTTGGAGGGGAGTCTTCCCGCGAACAAACCCCAGCAGAAACCAGGAAAACGACCTCACCCAGGGCAGAAGACACAGCCCCAGCAACAAAGGGGGACATACAGGACATGCTAACCGACCTTCAAAGAAACCTCCGACAAATGTGGGAAGCTGACCTGGCAGCACTGAAAACAGAGGTACAAACACTAAATGCTCGCACCGAAACGAATGAGACAGACATACTTACCCTCAGACAGGGCCTCAAAGCACTAAACGAACAGATGCATCAAATACAAGCCCAACAAGTCAACCTCACTAACCAAGTCAGCATAATAGACGACAGGGGCAGAAGGAAAAACATAAAGCTCAGAGGAGTCTCAGAGACAGTACCCTTAGAGGAACTACCACACTTCATTAGAAGGCTGGTGTCTTCCCTCATCCCAACGCAACAGGCTAAACACTTTACCTTCGATGGGGTATACAGGATATCTAAATCCCCACAAGCTCCCACCACAGCACCACGGGACATCATCCTCCGTTGCCACTCGCTAACGGACAAAATGGGCCTGCTAGCCGCCCTTAAGGGGAAAACCCCGTACAAATTTGAAACCAGCACCATATCAGTCTTTCAGGACTTGAGCAGATCTGCACTGTTATGGAGAAAGGCAATGCAGCCCGTCACGAAACTCCTCCAAATAGCAGGACTAACATATAGATGGTCAACACCCAGAACGCTCCTGGTCACGAAAGACGGGAATACATACAAGACGTCAGACCCTGCAGACAGCACTGGGCCTCACTCCACAAGGACTACCCGCTCCAGAAACACCCAGCACTCGCCCCCACAGCATAGAAGACTCCCCTAATCTCACGGACGGAGAAGAGAAAAGAGGCCAAGCAACCTGAACTCACAGAACGCGCATGTTATTTACGTTAATGTTTTACCTATGTTTTAAGGTTCGACTACACACTACTACAAACACACTCTTTATGTTGGGCTCACACCACGTAGCGGCAGCTCCGCGACCCGACTACACAACTCCCTCCGCTCCCCCCCCCCTAGTGCCCCAGGGTCAAGGGACACAATCAACCATGGAGCGCTACACCCCACACAGGGAACCAGACAAACAGGGGACACATAACCAACGCACGTAGTCATAACAGGCGAACCCCAAGAACTAAATAGACACCCACGCTGCGAACCACAACCCATTCCCATATAGAAGATGACCCGTTCGCTAGGCGAAATAACATTCGGAATCAACCCTACACACGGGGGACGTGGCAGACTCTACTGGCACAAAAAGACAAGGGTACGCTAGACCACTACGACGGAACAAACTAGTTAAACTACCCCACTTCAGTAGGCACTCTGAGTCACAGAGATAAGGGACACCAGACGTAAAGAGGGAACTATACACCCACCCCAGCATATGAGGTGACCCAACACATAAAACGACGGGTAGTGGGACAAATGCCCTAAAAGCCTCAAGGCCAAAACAGTCACCGCACCCCCATAATGTTCATAACGGTGAGGAATCACCGGATCACAATCTCTCGCCCAGCAACTATCAGTACTTTAGTAGGCACCTCGTTACAACCCACCAGACCACTATACAAAAACGTGCATTTAATGTTATAGCCAAACCACTGTATGGACATGTTTGTTACATTAACTTAACCTTATACAATCGTGGCATAAGCAAAAATGTCTGTATCACTTTTGATGCACTGAAAAATAAAGAATTTAAAAAAAAGATACTAAAACTTGTAATGGTGGTGCTATCATCAGTGAAAATGCAGCTGACTGGAAATACCCCATTTTGAATAACCTGGGATGTCTACTTTTGCAAATGGTATGTTATTATGTGGGTAATTCTCATTCCTAGGCTACCATACGGTCTCAAAGGCAACAAAGCCCCAGCAAGCCAATCTGGCAAATTTTAGTGTGTAAAAACTGGAAAGCCCTATATTTAACTGTAACTTTCCAAAAAAACCCATAAAACCTCTACATTGGGAGTACTGTTATATTCGTGAGACATTGCTGAATACAAATATGTGTATTTTATTGCAGTAAAAGCAAACCGTTTTATGACATTGACAGTTAAAATGTCAACTAACAAAAATAATAAAAAATCTTAATTTCTCAAATTAGTTAATATTTTATTCATATTAAATTATGTTTCACAGCTAAATATTTGATGTTAAATGAAAGCCCTGTTTCCCCTGAATAAAATGATATATAATGAGTGTGTGTGCATTTAATATGAAAGAGGTGAATTATGGTTGAACAGACATATAGTCAAATTCCAGGTCTTGTTTACGTTTTGTTTTGAGTAGAACGTGTACAAGCCTTCCTGTTCTACCCAATCACAGTAAATGATATGAGGTGTACTCAGTATGATTCCCATGTCTTGCTGTTTGTGTCTGGAAGGTGTACATATCCTGGACAAACATCTCAGGGATCCACAGGTGGTTAGTTCTGGTTTCTCTTTTTTTGTTTTCTGCTTGTATTCCCTGGGACTGCAGGCACTTCCCTCCCCTCCCCGGAGTGTGCAGACTATCCACACAGGAGGTGGAGATGGAGGAGGGGTTGAGGGAGGCTCTTTTCCTGTTTTATTTGAAACACAAGGCAGTGCTTCACCGGCTCTGCTGCCAACTTTTCCCGTGGAAGTGCTGCTGCGGCTGGTTCGGCTTGTCGCCTCTTTAGCAGATCAGTAAAGTCCGATCCTTCTGGAAATGCATTGAGTTAATGTCTTAACTTCCTGCAGACAAGGATGAACATGGCAGGGGACACCTTACACATTGCAGCCGTTTAATCGGAGGGGTTTGTTATTTATTTGATCATTCCATCCTCATGGACCTGACCCTCTGGGATACAGATTGGTGCAAGCATTGAGGAACAATACATTGTATGGGTTGCTATTCACCAGCCATCCTGTGCATGGAGCCACTTTCATGAACGAAAAAAAAAAAGGTTTTTCTTTGGTTTCTTGGATTAAAAGAAAGGATCTCTGGGCTAATCATGTCACATGGAAAGTAAAGTCTTAGTGATTATTGCATGCTGACGATCTGCGAGTTTTTTTAAAGTTGTATCTGAGGCTATCCCTGCTTCTAATTATTTAGGATTACAGGGGACACCATGACTATGCGCCAGGAATACAAATTAAAGGTTTGTGTTTAGTGGTACCACCAACATCCTCTGGCTTCTGACCCTGATCAAGGTGTCTGTGCTTCCTTGTCTGGATCCCAAGCTGGAGTTAAGAGCCAGTTCCCTTAGCAGACTGCAGTCTAGCCTGCGTTTCCCCTGCCTGCCATGTATAATTACACCCCAGGGTCTTCACACCAGTGATGCTGGGGTTAGGAATCCAGCAGTGATTGAAATAGCTGGGAGCCCAGCTTGCCTGGATACACCCTGGAATCTTGTGAAATAAGGAGACATCTGAAAGTTCTTGCAGTGCTAGGTGTTGCCTTGCAGCTGGTGACATGCCTTTTCATTTGAGGATAGTACAACCCACCCACCTGGGAAGGCTAAGTGCCAATAATGGGCATCCACCCAGGGATGGCACAGCCGTTGTATTCGGATCTATGCTAGATGTCCGCTCTCACACCATGCTCTGCATCATCCACCAACTCTCTGATCTCTCCAGGCATGCAGAGGGCATATTCAGCAGCATCCACAGCCAGGCAGTGGCCCTGGGCAAACGCAGTGCCCACCTACAGCGCAGACTTGCATGTCTGCACAGCGCTGTCTCCCACTTGGACCACAAGAAGGTGCCAGTCCGTGAGTATTTCAGTTATCTACTTATATTCATTCTGAGTGTCTACAGACCATTTATACATTATGAGCAGGGTCCATTATAATAAGTTTAGCTATCCCATTCTTTGGATTAATCATTACTTCCCATAGATTAGATTATATAATGAATTAAAAAAACAACCAGAAGACAAATTGGAGACACACTGGCAAAGTACCAGCATGCTCCTTACCAATTTCATAATGTGTGTTGTTATGGTTTGTTGTTGCTGTGCCAGCTGATATGTGAGACGTTTTTTAAATCCCACTTTTCTAAACGCGATTGGCAGGTTGTTGCCTAATCAACCTGCCCTATTTAGGATGAGCTGTGTACACTGCCAGCTAATAACGCACACCCATATTGTTCCAGCAATTATGTTTCTGCATCATTGTCTTCCCTACGCCCATGTCACCTGTCAAATATAAATGAAATGACAGATGGACTGTGGTGTGCCATGCATATTATGTAAACCATGTTATCCTAACGTGAATGCAGTTTGCTCAACACCGTCAACTGATCTCTTATTTACATTGGGGTAAAAAAAAATTCAAAACACCAATAATAGCAGAAATTATTTTATTTTTATAGATATGTGTATGTGTGTGTTCTTATTTTTTTTTTTTTTTTTTGTTAGTGCAGTTGTTAGTTGGAGTGAGAACATGTATCTTTATCAATATAGTTCAATGAGCTTCATAGAAAACAGGGCTATACATTTGAATTCTCCCTTGGTCTTTGAACCCGTTACCATTTTCATAGAAAGATTGGGTATTGTGTAAAATATTATTTCAAATGGTTTGGTGTTATCACTGTATGAAGGACGTTCAAAATGCACGCCATTCAATCTATGTAGGACACATGATGTAACTAACTTTTATATACAGAGCAAACCATGTATTCACAAACCATGTAAAATCATAGTCCTTCATTCCAACAACTGCACTCCATATACCTTAAACTGTGGTTCCCATGGTGCACTATGCATAAGTGCCATGTTTGATACCAGCTAGAATAGCAATCACTGTACATATTACAGTATATAGATCATTCTATGTAGAGCACCCCCAAATTCAGTAGTTGTTCACATATATGCAAGTAATAGTGGCGGAACAAGATGTAAATCCTTTTAATATTTTGTGGTGGAGATACTTTGTGATCTCACTTTTTTATATGGACTGGCAAAATGTGCTTTGTTCATGTAGTTTAATTTATTGTCATTGTTTATCTTTGGCTGGTCTGTATTGGACCTGCTTGTAGTGGTTTATGTGATCCTGCCAGCTTAAAAAAAAAAATCACAAACGTATTTTGCATCAGACCTTTCTGTCACCTCTGTACACAAAATCTACAGGCAGGTTTGAAGTCTGAATCAGCATGGGACCTTGTCATTGTTTTGCTAGCAGAATGAAAGAAAAAAATCAACATAAAACAAGGTGTGGTGTTGACTTATTCTACAAAATAAACCACACTTCTGCAAGGCTTTCCAAATATCAGATGGGATATGCTAAAAGAAAGCTTAGCTTGCAGCATACCTTGACCACAGGACCCTTCTTATTGAAGGTGTTGGGTTTCTGTAGCCATATTTTGACAGGTGCTGAAAATTATCCCGCTTTATAAAAGATTGCATTTTGGGGAATTGCCTTTACCCTCCAAGCATTCAAAAGAATGCAGGATAGGAAAGCGGCGGATTTTTCCTGAGCGCAAATAACCTCTGCGTATGTTTTAGAAAAATAAACTGTAGACAAAAATGTTCAAAAATTGGGCACCCCCCCATTTGATTCATAGCATCTGAAACACATCTGTGCACAAGTCTAGTACTAACCAGCCCCATTTCAAATACAGACTACAAACCATGGTAGTGGTTATTGTATTAATAGTACCCTGACATTTCCCCAATTTAATAGTAAACAATTTTAGAAAAGTTTTTACTTCGGTCCCTTGGGTACCTGCTTTGCATCTAATTTTACCCTGCCACAGAAGCCATGTGGCTCTGAAAAGCTAAACAAGGCCAATTCAGGACCGCAATCACATTGTCTGAGAGCACTCAGCTGATATCTCAGCCAATGAGCATGATCAATCAAGGACCACACTCAACTGATGTCTCAGTTGATGAGCACACCCCTGCTTGGAACAGTAGCGCTAAGGGGATTTTCCTGCAGGAGAATCCTGGAAGCAAGGTAAATGGTCAAAATTATCCCGGGCGATTCAGTTATGTTGTCAGTCCCTTGTAAAATGTTTTGACAAATTGCACTTGGATGGTGCCAGGGCAGTTCTAGCACTATAACCAACATCATGACATGTTGTGATTATGGTATTTTAAGTGTTGGGGGGGGAAAGTCAGAAAAAATGAATGATGTGTAAAATAATTGCAATAATGTATGTTCTGTCTAACTTTCCTTATTTGCTATATACATGCCAAAAAAATCAAAAGAAGAAAAATGGTGCTTTTCGTGAAATAAATGTGTATATAAAAACCCACAGTAAACATAACTTGAATAAACCGTGTATAAAAATTGAGTGATGTGAAGTGAGCCAACATTTGTGCTTGTATATTTCTTATTTGTAAGAATATTTGCAGAGTTAAGAGATTCGATGTTTGATTAGTAAAAAAACTACTAGTGCTAGATGCAAGAACCTGTTTTATTTGGTGTTATGAATGGCAAGGGGGATGCCGTACATTTTTAATATAGTTTTGCAATATTTGTTAAATCTCTAAATTGTATTTGATATTTCCACATTGAATGTTTCAAACTTAAAGGAACATTCCAGGCACCAAAACAACTTAATCTAAAGTTGCTATAGTGTCCCCTGGTGGCACTCTATCTCAAGGGGGGTTAAGCTGTTTTTTAACTTTTTTTTAAAAAAAATAAACACTTTTTTTTTTTTTTTTTCTTCCAAAGCTCCATCAACTCTGGACCATGTAGGAAAGTGTTTTATAACAATTAAACGTTTTCATTTTCTTTTCTGCCTGAATTATTCAGATAAAAGTATGAATGATTGTTTCTGTAGTTCTATTTGTATTGTGTTGTGGACCATTTTATTTTTATTATAAACCTTCAAATAATTATATTAAGATAAGTGCGAAAAAAAAGTACAGTTTTATGTATACATTGATTTTATAAAAGAATCTTTAACCCTTTGCCAGCCTGTCATCGCCAATGTCTTGCAGACTTTCTGAAGTCAAGTCACCCTGACTGAATTAAATAATCTTAAAAAAGAAATCTGATAGATTTTATTTGGGAGAGGTGTGTTTTGTGTTTTTAATTTTTTTTTATTTTCAACCAATGTTCTGTACTGTAAAAATGTCCACCCTAGATAAAGAGTCCAGTTGATTTATAACAGCAGCTGAAATATCTCATTATTTTTCTCCAGTATTACCTCTTGTCCCTTTGGGATAATTATCACGGGAATGGCATCCTTTTGTTTCTTTGCATGGGCCTGTTCTAGCAGTCGCACTATAACATCTGTGACCCTAACGGTCACTTTCTCTCCACATGACATTGTAAATAGAAGTGTGTGTGCCCTATTGGCTTAACCTTATTGCACATACATGTCAGGACATTGTTTTGCTGTGAGTTATTTGATTGATGAGCCGTTTCAATATTGTTAGGAGCTAAAATCTGAGAGCAAAAAATTTGAGGTTGCAATTACCCTTAGTAGTGCCAGAAATAGCTGAAAATATTGTCTAATCACGATTTCCCTTGGCACTATTCAATACCACTTATTTTGTTCCATTTATATTTTGTGTTTTTAAAACAGCTAAAATGAACCTTGCATGAGTCAAAGTATACAGTTCTCTTCATTTTATTGATTTGCAATTTCAATAATTGATTTGCAACCCCTATTTGACCATGAAATAAGTTTTGATTAATTGTTACTTTGAACAAATTATATAATACACTGTTGCTAGACTAGTGCGGCCTGTTCATTTTTTTTTTTGTAGACTGCATTATGTTTAGATTTGGTAATTTTGTGCGTAATATTAGTAGCTGTTCACTGGTATAACAATCTCGCTTGTGACTGTTCTTGTTTTTACTGTGTTAATTATCTGCCACAGAGCTGTTTCCTTTGGTATGTCCAGTCTATTTACAACAGATGCTAAAGTTGAAGTAGTTGGATATAAAGATCCTTGTATTTGTCAACATATTTGTGTGCTACCTTGCAGTTCTGCCTTCCAACTGACAAAATAAATCTATGATTAACAGCAGCTTTTGTTCAAGGTGTTTTGTCTTCTCCATTGTACCTGTGACATCTACCCCATCGTGGTGTCCTTCTACCATGCAAAATAATGCCATATGTCAGTGTGGCAGCCATTCTGATGCAGTCTGCTCAAGTTCGGACGCATTTTCAATGCTGGAAGTCTGAAGCTCTTTTTCAACTCCAATGAACGCTGCGTCAGTTTGGCATCATCTACCACACGCGGTCTGGCATTTTGTTAACATACCTTATGTTGACCAATAGCACTTCACATTGGTTCCTTGCCCTTGAGTGTTTCCTGTATACCTGAAAGTGGTTTTGTTTGTTGTTTTGGCTTTTGACTATTCCTGATCTCTGTAATCCTCGGCTTATCACTCATATTTGTACCTCCTTTATGCTCTTTTGTCCTCTGCCTGTTATTGTTTTATTACAGCTTGCAGATATTCTGCCTATCTTGGCTTTGTGCTTTCCTGGTCACTTTAAAGGGACACTCCAGACGCCTAAGGCACTTTAGTGTGCTGAAAAGCTTTTGTGTCTATAGTGTTCTTTATTTCATTTTGCAAAAAGTGCAGATTTCAATAGAAATTTACTCATTTCTAAATTTAACCTGGTTACACCCCTTTGGCATTCAAGCAGACAAATACTGTTATTTCCTGGTTTGGTCAGCTCAATCAAGCTAAACTAAAGAGGCAGTAATCGCTCCGAGCACCGGCTTTGCAAAGACTTCATTGATTAGTCAGTGATTGGACAGCCACAGAAAGTCTAGGTGGGGGTTAGAAGGGGTCGGTTTGCAAAGGCAGCAGAGGGGATCTTCAGGTTTTTAAAAGCTGTTTTTTTATGTACAACCAATGTATATCTACAAAATAGTGATTTTATATTTATTTTGTGTTTTGGCAGTGAAGTGTGCCTCCTTTTTGAAGTACTTGTACGCGCTTCTGTCGTATCCTCTGATTTTTATATGGGTTTGCATGTTGGGGCTAGGCTAGCCTTGACATCCGCTCCTTCTATCTTACTCAGTTTGTGTGATTTTTGTACCAATAGTTGACATGAGATCTGTTCGACACATTAAATGAAGCAACTGTATAGCTGAATATTAATTTGTTGCACAGTAGATAGTGTTCATTAAACAATGAGTTGATTTTGGAACGTAACAACATAAACTAATAATCGTATGAACAAACTATGACTGCTTTGCACTGGGTTATTCAATAAGGTGCAATTTCCAAGAGAATAATTTGCACCAATTCAGAGGATGTTCACTAAAGTCATCAGTCTTCAACCTATGCCAGGCCTTGTTTGAATATCCTTATGAGTAGCACCAACTGCATCCACAAAGCCTCTGAATGACCCTCATTCATAAGAACTTGAATTGTTTAGGAATGGATCCATAAGTATCTACAAACTATAAATCCAAATGAATAAATCTTTAATGTAAGTTAGTAAAACTAATATAAAATTAAAGTACCCTAGACCCTATATTCTAATGAGGAAATGCCCACCCATTGTGTGAAGCAGTGGGAGCGTGCCTATAAGGGTATCTGTAGACTCTTGCTTTATTTTATTTGAATTACTTAGTTGAAGTAATTTAGGCTTTGTTCCAAATACCGTTGAGACTGTTTTGGCAGTATTTAAGAAAAGTTTGTTTTTAGTTATCAATCTTTCAAAGTCTGTGATTTCTCCCTGTAACACCTCTCCAAAACTAAATGTATGCGAGCATGTGGAGTGACCTCTTCTTCACTCTCATATACAGTGTTTAAGGGGAGTGTAAACCCAAATGCATTTAAAAAAATTTGGGGGGGCGTGAAGTAACTTTCTTTATTTTGGTTGTGCAGATATACAGACACAATTTAACATTGACATTTGGTGTGAGACAAGACAAGATTTCAGACTAGTAAATAGCACACAGAATGTCATGTGTAACTGCACATTGTACTTTGTTTTTATTTATTTTTTTAATAGAATAATATGCACGATAACAATTGAGTAGTGCCATAAAATACATTAAGAAAAAGTAAGGACCGTCTAGCTATAGGCAGGAGGTGGTCACAGTAGAGATTAGCTAGTGGTTATATAGCTAAAAGACATGCTTGATGAAACTGGCAATAATACTACAGAACAATACAGTACTCAGAATGAAAAATAAAACCCCACAAATCATATCGGAAGCAATTGTTTGTAGACGCGTGACTGGATGGACTGCTTAGTAGCTGTGTGAGGTAAGGACTTCTGTGAAGTCATCCTATTCCGACTTCTGGTAGGTTTAACATGGTTAGCATAAGGGGGGCAGCGATGCCCCAGGGTCGATGAGGGAAGTCCCTCTTGCTCCAGGTGATGTGGGGAGTCCCTCTTGCTCTGACCTGGGGGTAGAAGTCAAAGTCAACCTCCACAGGGGAGGAATAGAGGGCTGCAATGGAATGCCACCTACCATTGCAGTTGGCTTCCCGTCCGTGTGGACAGTGCTTTGGGATTGTGCCCTTAGTGGCCCTCGGCCAGGACGTGCTGGTAGATGGACATAGTTTAGTAGGAATAGGATTGCCCGAAGGAAGCTCATTTAGCCCTCGGTCCGCATCCCTCTGGTTCTCCTCTTGGGTTTAAGGTGTTGAGATTGACCAATGTGCTTCCAAGGCATCCCAGAAGCGTTCAAAGTGGTCATCCAACCACTTCATGAATTGATCCACCTCAGGCTGGGTGGGCTCAGAGGTTTCTGTTGGAAGCTCAGCCGCTATCTTGTTGCGGTGTGGTGAGTAAGGTGCTTGTCTGGTACTGCCACACAGGTAAAAAGCCAGTGGGGGCTGATATAACTTGCCCCCCACTCAGTCCAGAAGGGGGGAGTACGGGGTTCAGAGATTTAACAAAAGAGCCCGGGCAGCCTCAGACAATAAGGTCAGCCGCTTCTTTCGCCAGGGAATCACCAGGCCTCAACAGGCTATAGGCCACAGCCACCAGCTTAGTTCTCCATCTCCTACTCCCATGATGTCACGCCGATGGACCTAATGCAAGACCGGTTTGTATATAGGGTTCCTTAATTTTGACTCAGGTTAAAGGAAAACTGCACAATATTTAAATAAATCTTAAAAATTTATTTTTGTATAAGCTGTGCTTCCAACCAAGATGATTTAAAGTAGGAAATACTCTAAAACTTTTATCGCTACCCATGAAATACAAAATTCTACAAAGGGAGGCTTTGATACCTGTAATGTCTCTATTCAGTAATAATAAATACTTTTTTACTTTCATAACGGCTTGCCTAAAACATGATCATAATCACTTCAAAGCATTACAAACTCCCAGTTGAAGAAAAGGACCAAAAATGTATAGGATACATTCCCTCCAGGCACGTTCTTTGCTCATCAGCTGTTTCCGGCCTGTTCAGTTTTGTAACATTGTTTATGGAGCTATGGTGCTCCACACTTCCTTCTACAATAAAAGAAGTTTTAATCCAAAGCTCATGGCGCAGTGTATATATTTAAGGACTAAATAGAATTCCGTTTGTGAGTGTATGTATTTAAGTCAGCGGATATTTCATCAGCATGAATATCTTTCATTATCACTATTTATTTATTTCATAGTTCAACAAATAAATATACCTATAATCATACCTATATAAAAACACATTGTGCCTTTATATTTAGTAAATTAGCATCAGTTGTTGGAGAACAAAGTTCTGTCAGACACTGAACACAGAAACATTGCTCAGTAAAAATGTATGGTTAGAGAGAGAGACAACATTATACATTTTTTAAGTGGCACTGTCCCCCACCTCACCCCAGTTTCAACCCAGACAAGAGATATACTGAGACAAAGTAGGGACTGCTTTGTCTCTGTATTTCTCCGGTCTCACAGGATCCTGCATAGATCTCAATGCTGTACTCTCACACAGATCCACACAGTTACACGCAAATGCACAAGTATATGTACACTCGCACACAAAGGTAACACTCTGACACACACTGTCCTAGATGTATAAACATAGGGGCTGATGGAGCTGCAGCTCTATTACACTATTCTTTACATACTCTTGCTTAAGTATGGAATCTTGTGTGGACTTTGCTGACAAGGAAATTAGTTAAAGTAATGCTGTCTTTGGTTTCTCTAACACTGTGGCATGTCCCCTTTCTTCTCCTCTCACTACATACACCTTTTCTCTGTCCCAGACGGGAGTTTCTGCCTGCTATTCAGAAGGTAAGGAGACACGTTGACATGTTAGTGCTAGTGGACAATCCTTAGAAAGCATGGAGCGAGCACATCATAAGACTCATTTATGCCAAGCTCTGGGTGCTGTCTGGATCGTATGTCCTTATTTGGCCAGCCTGCATGATTGGCAGGCAGCCTGACATGCATTCACATCAGGCTGGCCTTCCAATGCTTTGGGCAAATATGTCCCTTTTTGGGGCATGTTCGCCCTTTTTGGCGGTTCTGGTTACGTGGTTTGAGTCAGTGGCGTACCCTTTTACCCCGCCAGTTGACTTCCAGCTTCACTGGACACTGCTGTTAGGGGGTATGGATTTACTCGAAATAAGAAAGCATAAATTATAGAGAGATTAGCGTAGAGTATGTGTTTTCTCATAGCTGCATCCTATGAGTTAACCTTCAGCACAGTCTCCATCAGATTCATGACGCTTGGGAGGTATAACTGTTTTTGTTTGATTAAAAATCTGTAATTAGGCTCTTAATCTGGCCCTGCATATAAAGTGTGGTGCATTTTTTTTATGCCAAAATTGCCTTTTGCATTAAACCCCAAAGAACTCTAATTTAAATCTGTAACCGAGTGAAAATTACATAGACCGACTTAAAAGTAAAGCAGCAATGTTTTCTCAGGGGGAAAGGACAAATACCCCTCTGGTGGACAGGCACTATTGGCAAGCATGATCATGGTGGAAATACCAGCAAATGTAAATGATTTAAAAGCATATTTATCTAAATAATGTTTCTTCCTCCTCCAAGATGGTGTCTGCCTTCAATGAATAGAATTGCTGCATTGCTGTGCTTCCTGTTCCCAAATGCAATATAAGTAACCATTTCAAATATACTTTTCCCAGAACTATATTTGTCAAGTCAATATTTTATATAAAAGTTTGACAGCAAAATACTGTCCGCCTAGTCTGATCCCGAATTAACCAAATGCAGAATACCTGAAAACCCTAAAATATATTTCCGGACCTTAGAATGGCCAGATTTAACGTAAAAACTAGAATAACCAGGACAAGCTGAGGTCAGGAATACAGAGAAGGTAAACTATGAGACAAGCCAAGGTCCAGAATAATAGACATCAAGGTACCAACCAAAAGTCGATAACAAACAGGAATCCATAGAAAACATGTGCTCTTGGATTTACCAGAAATGGAAACCACAACAGAATACTAAACAATTGTCTACCTATGGTTTAAATGGCCCTCAGCGTGCTATGATTGGCTATTTGCGATCACATGACTTTGGAATGTGCGTGGCGTAACCATGAGGACGTCTGCATTTTATGTGTAGGCAAAGCTTTTGCCTTTTTATATGGTTTCGATGTGCAGCGGCCGAAGGTAATCGCTAACCGTGGCTGGCGTGACAATTACTCTGTCAAGAAAATATGCAAAGTAGCAAACTCATTTCAAGAAGGGGGGGTGGGGGGGGAACAACCTTGACAAGATTAAACTAGCTCCTCATTATCATGATGTAAAATAGCTACACGACTGCTTGGGAAAGAAAAAGAAAGTGTGTACAGATTTTTATCTGTTACCAGTGTAGATGACATGTTTTCTTTGTACCACACTTTCATGGAAATAAATGGTTACGAGAGTTTGTTAAACTCATGAAAACAAAAAATTCAGGCTTTCATTTTTAAAACTGTAAACATAAGCAAAAAAACCCCCCAAAACACGAGGTAGATGCTGAATTGATAATTGAAATGATAATTGCAAATACATTCAGGTTATTTACTAAATGGGGAATTATTAGGATTAAAGTTTAGGCCATGTGAACAAACTTTATATGAATGGAATCTAAGGTGTATATCCAGATGTATTCACTATTAAGAAATTGTAATATTTTTTTTACAGGGCCCATTTTTAACCTCTTCTAGTAGATTTCTGTGTGCTTACTTACATTAAAAAGTGATTTTTAGAGGGACAATGTAAAAAACAACAACAAACAAACAAACCCCAAGTTAATGTCTATTAGAGTTCACATAAAAACCCACATTTAATACCATACCAGACCTGATGTGGTTTGTCCAAATGCTTGGACTTTTTCAAAGGCATGGTATCACTAACACTTAGTTCCGTTTTCACAGACTTTCTTTCTATATTTCACCTGTTCCATAGAGATTTTATGCACTTTTGGCTGAGTGATGCCCAAGCAATTTACACCCTAAATGGTAGTGAGTTTGGGAAAACAACACATGAGAATGATTTAGGAATAGTTGTAAATATGAAATTGGGCAACGATGTGCAATGTCAATAGGCAGCTGTTAAAGCCAGTAAAGTATTGACATGCATAAAATGAGGCATTCATCCTCGAGACCAAAATATAATTTTTGCTTCTTTATAAATCGCTGGTAAGACCACACTTTGAATATGACGTATAAATTATTTAAATCTGTTTTAAAATGGAAAAATGAGGCATCATTCAGAGGGGATGTGATAACTTTATACAAATATATTTGAAGCCAATACAAACAATTGTCTAGAAATCTATTCATTTCTAGGACTATACATAGGGCACAAGGTCAATCATTTAGAGTGTAAGAAGATTTAGTCTAAGTCAAAGGATAGGGTTCCTTACAGTAAGAATAAGGGTGTGAAATTATCTGCCTGACGGGGTGGTTTTATCAGTCTGCATTTTTTAAATATATTTTTTTCGATGAATTCTTGTAAAAACATAATATTCATGGATATAATATTAGATGTAACCGCTTCCTTATCCAAGGAGAGATTGGAATGCCATTCTGGGATCAAGAAGGATTTCCCCCCCCCCAGTTTGTTGTAAAATTAGAATGCGATTCATCTGGGGCTTTATTCCCTCTCTGGGATCAGTGGTAGAAACCGACATATGAGAGGCTTAATTTCATGAACACAAGTTTGTTTTTTAGCCTATGTGACTATGCTGAAATAAATATTTGAGTTTGTACATGTAAATGCACTACATACGTCTTGTCCTGTGACCATGCCTTAGCCAGTATGCAGGGATTGTGGGTGTTACAATACAGTAGCACTGACCCCTACAACCCACACCCTCCTACCCAAAGTAGGAAATACCTAAGCTAAAATGCCAACATGCTGGCTTTTTTTCTCAGCACACTGACATCTGAATGGAGTGACATCAGTCACTCTATTCCTGTAGCAAATCACATGTGCTCAGCTGAGCAATAATAAGTCAACCGCAAAAAAGTAAACATTTTGCGTAATATGTGAACATGTGCCTTATTTTATATTTTCTCTCATTCTAGACTGTGAAAATACATAGGACATTAACAAGTGAAGAAAGATGTGGGTTTATTTATACACTATTCAAATCATGTTACACTTTAATGTCTGACTCATTTTGTGAGGTTTATAAACCTGTTTAGTGGGGGGGAAAAGTGTTGCAAAGTTCATAACAATTGTCATGAAAGCGATTATAATCAGCAGCAATATATTATAATGGTATCAATAGTAACTGCTGTGGTTTTACAACATTGCCCCATTATTTGTGTTCTTAAGCATTTCTTTAAAATAATGTATGGTTCTGGATATTTGTCCAGTAAAAGTGCGTGGAAAGTCTTTAATTTTGTTTTTGTTTTCCACAGTGTAATATATCTACATGTTTTGTAAAACTTCCAAAAGCATGTTATGCGATAGGACTGTTTTAAACAAACAGGTCATGCATTTATCCAGCTCAAGCAAATTGTAACTCTTCACCAAGAGGCCTGGGCATGTTTCAGACTTTCCATATATGTCCTTGAATATAGGGCGTGCTTTTAAAATTAAAAAAAAAACTTTTTATTTTTATTCTATCTGGTCTAAATGCCAGATTTTCATGGCTTCACAGTCCTGATGGCTCCCGTGATATTCTGTATGTTTACTGACATCCTCCCACTTTTGTAACTCATATGTTGAAGTTAAATTCTCTAATTCAGATCGTATACTTGGTTTTAAAGTTTTCATTTGTCTCTAAAAGAACTCCTGCGTCCATATCTTCAATTAGGTAATGGAGCATTTTATGAGGTTTGTACTGCCTGAGTGTGTTGAAATTTCTAGCTAGCAGACCACTTACAGCACAACCTGCTTTACAGTAGTATTATGTTTTACCATGTCAATCTATCCATGAAACTGGGCTATGTTCCAGATAAATAGAATAGATTCCTGGTGTGGTTCCTTAGTAGAGGAAGTGAAAGAAACAAGGTTTTGTGGTAATGGAAAACCATAGCTAATTAGTAGAGGACATGGAGCCCATTTTGTCCTGGGAATTTGGGGTGGCTGGCAATGTATTTGCTGGATACAATTGTGATTTTTGATAGTTTAAAACCATATATATTTTAACGTTACTATTGCTTAAATCCCTTTTTCAGGTCAGTGTATTTTGAAAGGTTGGGGCTATGCAAACACATCCTTGTTTTAGCCTTAAAAGCCAAATTATTGAGTATGTGTGGAAGATGCTGCCAGCACTACGGAGATAAAATGCCAAGGTCTAAAATGTATGTAATGCCACTCCTGTCATAGGCAGCGATATGATATTACAAAATGTTTTATTTTTTTTAAACATTGTCAGGTAGAGCGGATTGCCACCTTAATATATTGCTTGTGTAATTCTCTGAGTTCTAAATGGCTATTTTCTCTCTTGAGTTTAACATCTGCTCAGCCTTTTGCCTTCAAGATCGCATTATTGAATACAGCAGATGGGTGCCGGTGGAGGAGTCATGCTGACGGGTTTCTCAACAGTCCAAGCAAGCCTACTTGAGCTGCATCTTTTGTTCTGACTGCATTGGGAAAGGGATTAAAGGCATGGAGACAAAAAGAAAAAAAAATGAAAGAGGTCATCGTTGAATGCAAGCAAACAGCAGTTATTAAAAGTAGAATGAAACCAGTGTCTCCCCAGTATATGACTGGGAATTTAATAATCCTGGTACGTGTATCAAGGCTAGCATAAGCAGATATAGTTCACTGTTATTACCAAGTGATTAAAACACTACACACAAATCAGTCCATGTCTGACCAGGAAGAACTTCACTAGACACAATAATAGCTCAGAATTAGTGAAAAAAGACACAAAAAATAAAAATAAAATCGAATGATTGTTCGGTATAACTATTCCAAGTCTATGACCATAATGGAAAGAAGACCAATGGTACAGACCATCGTAAAGATCTTTTAAACTGAATTTTTTAAAATTAAAATTACACTCAAAAGTAAAACCTGCATTTTACATGCATACACATGGGTGTATAAACTAACACCCGTTGCAACCTCCTGGCATAGAATGCACTAGTTGGTATTACAGAACAGTGGACACACTTTACAACAATTGTAAGTTGGTTTGTTTTAAATAATTGTGTACGCTATCTTAATTGAATAAAGCAAAACAGACCTTGTAGTGAAGTTTGCACTACTACATGTTGCCGATAATTTTTAAAACGTGTGTGTGTGTGTGTGTGTGTGTGTGTAAAACGAACTAGTTAAGATGACTAAGTGTTTGTTTGCTCAAGCTCTTAAAACGGGCATGTTGTTTTTTTGTTTGTTTACCTATCCTTGTGTCCTATGTATTTAAATGATTATAGTCTCCCACTTGCTTTTATTTATATTTATCTTTTCTTCCTTGTGGTGCATCTCAATATCTGACCATTTTGTTCCCTTCTGTCCATGATATCTGCAGTTTCCTTTCTTTGGGATTGATTATGCTGTGGATTCTGGGTAAATTTCATTAGCAACTGCTTTAAGCTCCCCCCATTGCCTGCCTGACTGCTATACATGAAGAAAAGTAGTCCTTTAATTTATGTATTTAATTACAACTAGAGCACCCAGGAAATAAATAAGCGATTCAGCGACATGGAACTATATAGCAATATGAAAACTGATTAGGCAACGTTTATTTTTGGGGACAGCCTCTTTAAACAACTGTATTATTTGTAGCAAATGTTGATGTCCTGTTATGCTTAAAGTTCCACCTTGGGCACCAGAACCGTGAAGTAGATTAACTTGCAGGCACTGTTCTTCAGTAAAATATTCCTATTATTGTGGTGATTAGTGCTGCATGTGCTTAGAACTAATCCTCTGTATTGTAATGTGAACGCTTGGATGAGACTAAGGAATTTAAAATTGTCCACCGGCTAAGTCAATACTTATCAGTAAATGCTACTCATTTGATTGGACAATGACAACCCTTTGATGACATCAGAATGGACAGGTATTCCTTGGAGGAGGCTTTTTTAAGTTCTGCAATGAAGGTAAGTTTAAATATATTTAAACATGTTGCCAAAAAAAAAAAGCAGGGCATAGCCTACATTATTATTTTTTTTTTCTTTTCTTAATAGTGTATCACTTTAACGTTCTTGTTATGCATTTCCATAGAATAAAAAACGCTTTTTCCCCCCCTGACACTCTGACATAATTGTAGAAGGAGTTTCGACTGTATGCTTGTTAATCGTATCATACATAAGCTTTCATCATAGAAGTGCTGTTGACAAAGTTGAGTTGATGTAGCGTTTGAAGGGATTAAGATTTCTTTCCAGGATTTAACTTGACTAGAAACAAACATGATAAAGGAGTGGGGGAGAGACGGGATGAAATAAACTTGCTATTTTTTTTAATGAGACCACAAGATTCATGTATAATTAATGGTGCGGGTGATAAGATTACTGTGATAGTGTTTAATTGTTAACGGTGAAAAAACAGTCGCCTTGGGATGAATGGGACAATGGTCAGTTTGTTACCTTGAGCCTCATAGTGAGCTCATGTGTCAAGTAGACATCTATATTAACCATGCTTTTAGTAGTGTATATTTTTATGTGAAGACAGCATTTTGTAGGGTAATAACTTATTTTCCTTTTTATTATGTATATCATTTTATTTTTATTTTTTTCAGCTTTGAGACACTTTAATGACAATGTTAAATCCATTGCCAACCAGGAACTCACCATTGAGTCTTTGTGATCAAGCGACCACTCAGAAATTATTAAATTTCACAATTTGCATCTTTGTTTGTTCTCAAAGGCTTAGGTTGATCTTTTTGAACACAAAGGAACCTACATTCTAATGTGGTGGACCTGTCCTATAGTGACATTGTTGGTATTAAACTCAAGGTTTATTGGATAACATTTTTTTAGAGACAATTTGAACTAGGCCCTTACTTATTATCCTGACCCTGTTTAAGTATGATCATTATTAAAACCACAGATAACCGCCTGATTGATTGATTGACAGTCCTGGTTTGGGGTTTTCTGGCTTATTATCATAAAAACTTGGTCTCTGTGGGATATCTTTAGTAATCAAGTACTATGTCCTTAGTTACTTTTTATGTACCAGGAAGTCGCCTGTGCTGCAGTTTTTCGGTTTTGAAAATAAAGAGAAAGAAATATAAAAATGTAGTGTGTGTGTGTGTGTGTGTGTGTGTGTGTATATATGTGTGTGTGTGTGTGTGTGTGTGTGTATATATATATATATATATATAGTGTGTGTGTGTGTGTGTATATATAGAGAGTGAGTGTGTGTATGTAAAATGCTGTATTCTAATTGCTTCAAACTATGTGTATTGTATAGCTGTTATAGATTTAGACCTAGATATATTGAAATGTACCGTATACAACAGATTTTAGTATGTAGAGAGGGGTGGGTGGAATCAGTACTTGTAATTATAGTATGTGGCTGCTGAAACTTCACAAAAACCAGTCTCTTCTTTTCTGGTGGTACGATGGGTGCAAATAGTAGGATCGGGGAGCAACGCCTGTTATGGAATTCCCACGCTCCAAGACTTTAGGATGTGCATGAATTTAAATACTAGTCTTTTGATTATAAAAATGTAATCATTTTGCAAAATTGTTTTAAGTGTTTTCCAAAAGGAAAATTCTGTATATTTTGACATTAGACATAGCTTGAGGAGCATTTGTAGAGGTCCTCTTAAGTGAGTAAAAGCATTTTTAGCAAACCTGAATTGGCCTGCAAATTACCTTTCAACAAGTGCTTTGAAATAAGGATCAAGTATTTCGCCCTCCATTGTTCTATTCGTAAAAAATTAACAAACAGGTTGGGTGACTTTCATGGCATTTAGTGAGAAGTTCAACATCCTTGTAATCTCTGTATTTATACCACTTCTATCATTTGTAAACCACTTGTTTGAGCAGTTTTGTATTGTTCTAAAAATTGTCAACCTACAATATGTACAGGATGCTCTGCATGGTATGATTCAATTAATCACAATGCAACAGGTCCAAAACTGGTTGATCTTGGTTTTATGTTACAACAGTCTGTTTTAGGAGTAGGGCTTAGCAAATGGAATTTCTCCTTGTTAATTTAAATCAGGGCTCGACAAATCTGAGGTCACCATGGCTCCTAGGCATTGTGTCCTAGCGCCTGAATTTTTCTCAGTATGTTATGTATGCTGTGGAATCAACCCCCACTGCACCCTGAAGTGGCTGGCTGAGGCTGGAAGCGTTGGTGGCGAGTGACCTGTAATCTTCCTGCTGTTCTTGCTCTCCTGCTTTGTGAGAGAATGTGTGTGTCAGTAGTGCGTGTGCGTGAGTATCTGTATGTCTATCAGTGTGTCTGTTCCGGTGACTGGCCCCCTTCAATCGCATTTTTTTTTTTTTTTCTTCATGCCTTGCTAATCTTGGCATGGCTAGCTCACCATCATTGCTGAGATAATCAGTCTTGATGATATCAGCCAAGCCAGTTCTTCCCCACAGGAAACCTCTAGGAGGCGATTGCACATGCGCAGCAAAATGCCACACTGCACCAATCCGCATCAACTGAATCCGTGCATCTCTAGGAAGCACAACTAGTGGCCATCTGAGTGAATGAATGCCTCTAGAGTGGTTACTAGGAAGTAATGCAAACTCAGCATTTTTTCTGAAAGGGCAGTGTTTACATTGAAAAGCCTTCAGGGACAGGCTATAGACACCAGAACCACTACATGAAGTTGTAGTGGTTCTGGTGACTATAGTGTACTTTTTCAAAGTTTGCTTGGTGTTTTTAATAAAACCTGGCTCAACTTTTTTTGTTTTTGTTTTTTTTTATTCTTTATTTTTGTTGTGCTCAGTTAACAAACAGGCCTGCTTTGCCACATCAGCAAGAGCAAGATTAGTAAAACACATATCAGAACAGTGTGGCAGTGGAGATATTAGCACAATTTTTGGTATATAGATAACATGATAATGCATATGTCAGTGAGTCCTATAACCGTAGCAGGCAAAGCTTTAAGTACTGGAACTGACGTCTTAAGAATTATAAGTGGTGTAAAACATGCTAGATTCGTTTACTTGAGATAAGACTAATAAGTCATGGGAAAACAAAAAAACAAAACAAAAAAGACAAAGGAAAAAGAAAAGGAAGGCATTTCTAGTCTGAATTTTACAACTCATATTGTTGTGTGCATAATGCAATTGTAGAAAAAGCATGTTTTGCCTATGCATGTGAGCTATAACGACAGGATCAATCAATGCACATTGACATATATGAGTGTTGAGAGGAAGACTGAATACAAAACTAACTGAAGGGTTAATCGTCAGAAAAGAATTTGGAAAATAATTGAAAATATGTACAATAGTGCTATCGCTTACTTTCTGAACATATGCCTACTGAGTTCTGTATAAATTGTAAAGAACATAAGATTACAATTTAAAATAATGTTTCATGCATTTGGACATGCTAGGCAGGTGTAAATTAACAATTCTTTATGTAAGGGATAACTACGTAACAAAAGGCCCCTGGGCTTCCCCAGTCAACTTTTATTAAGCAAATTTATGAAGCTCTGATTTAAATTCAATATTATAACTGTGAACTTCAATTTTAAAATGTTTAGGGTAATATTTGCTCTATTTTTCAAGCATTTGTGATTTTGAATATTCCAGTTTTAGCTATTTCGTAACTGTTTATCATTAAAGGAGCACTATCAGGTCGGGAAAACAAACATGTAATCCTGACAATATAGTGTTAAAACTACCATCTAGCCCTCCCTGGCACCCCCTCTCCTCCCTACATATAATACAATCTTGCTTGTATTCAAGTCTGCAGATGCTGCCTCTGCCCCTGATCTCCCTGCTGGCTGACCTCATCAGAAGTGATTCTGTGAGCCAATCACAATGCTTTCACATAGGATTGGCTGAGACTGTCAAAGAGGCAGATCAGGGGCAGCACAAGCCAAACATAGCCCTGGCCAATCAGCATCTCTCTAAAGTTCAGTGTCTCCATGCAGAGGGTGGAGACACTGAATGGCAGTGATGCACAGTGTGCAGCACTGCAACAGGAAACACCTCTAGTAGCCATCTGAGGAGTGGCCATTGGAGGTATCCCTAGGCTGTAATGTAAACACTGCATTTCTCTAAAAAAAAATTGTTTACTGCAAAAAGCCTGAAGGGAATGATTCTACTCACCAGAACAAATACAATAAGCTGTAGTTGTTTTGGTGGCTGTATTGTCCTTTAAATATTGGTTATCAATAGTTGACACTGTATTTGCGTTCGGCTCATACTAGCTTCCATTTTGGAGACCTATTACTATGTCTTGGGTAGTTAAATGTGGTAAGTATGTGGAACCAGAATATTTCTTTCTACATTAACCTAATTGTTGGTTTTGATACTTGCATACCTTCCAGTTGTTTCTGTTTGGAAGGGACAGTCCATACATTGGACCCAAATCCCTCTATCCTTCATTTTGCACAAGCTCCATATTGCTGGTGAGTGTATAACAGAGCTCCACAGCAATAATACTCACAGTAATGTGTCACTAAAATACAATAAGTGTGTTTTTAAAAATAAATAAATATTTTTTTCTAAATTACATTTGAGTTGCATAAATTGTCATGATTATGTAACCTAAAAATGTATCTGAACAG
This sequence comes from Pelobates cultripes, assembly GCA_933207985.1. Lineage (NCBI taxonomy): Eukaryota > Metazoa > Chordata > Amphibia > Anura > Pelobatidae > Pelobates > Pelobates cultripes. Next base: position 206,737,989 of record OW240913.1, on the reverse strand, counting down.
CATTAACCCTGGCCACATCTCTAAAATGAAAGTGTCCTTTTTTGTCCATTTGAAAAGTTGTGAGGTATGTACTTGGTCACCACTCTGCTAAATTTAAAGCAGATCTGTCGCTTATTGGGTTTTTGCATTTTTGTAAAACACCCTCCCCATTAAGATTTGTCAGCAGGATGGTGATGTCTGGACACTCCCTATTTAGCGCTGCCATCTAACTTAAACTCCAGGTGTCACATGTTCAGCCTCACCTTGTGGTGCCCGCAGTGACAAATGCCCTCCTGGCACTAATGAAGGTACTGCTCGGCAACCCTGTGCTGGTAAATCAGACTCCTGTGGCATATTGAAGGACACCGGCTGCTGCGGACCAGTTCCAAATTATAACCCCACGTCAGCCCGCGGTAATGACGACGTCGACGTGTGCGTGTCGTCACGCAAAGGATGCACATACACGTTCTGGGGTCAATGGACGGTTACGGCCAATCGGATACACAGGAGAGTTATATAAGCTTACTTGCTCAGCTCATTGCCATGTCGTGGTTTCCCTAGTGGTTGTCCGAGAGTGTATTCCTGAGTGTTGCTTATTATGGTTATTGAACTTGGCTACGTTTGACTTCCCTGTATTCTGGTATCCTTGACTTTTGGCTTTCCCTCATTGTTGTGCATCTTTCTGTGTCCCAGAGTATTCTGACTATTCTCTGGTACGTGAAGTCATTCTAAGGCCCGGTAAAGCGTTGCCTATTAGTCCTAGGTGTGACACAGTTATACGTGCTGGATCAATTAGTAATCCTGACACCAGGGAGATGAGCCTGTCAGGAGCCTGGCCATGTTTGTTCACTCACAGGTGTTCAAGGAGGTGCCAGATGCATTTTTTCCTTTTTACTGTCTTTTGCAATAACTAAACCGAAACTGAAAATCCAGTATTTCATCACCATATCACTTTTTTTTCCCTCTCTCCATTAAATGTATTTGTTCTAAAAACAGGCCTCTGCAATATAGTACAATAAATCTGCTTCATAGAGCTTAGCAATATTCTGTATGACGTACCTCCAAAGATGGATAATATTACTCCTTAAAGGACCACTATAGGCACCCAGACTACTTCAGCTTAATGAAGTGGTCTGGGTGCCAGGTCCAGCTAGGATTAACCCTTTTTGCAGTAAACATAGCAGTTTCAGTTTATTTTCCTGGCACTATAGTAGTCCTTTAAGAAAGTTGAACTAATAGTTAAATATTTTATCTTCCCATTTCAGCAGTGTATGTTCTTATCTACGTATTGTGTGTTTCAAATTGAAAAATACATTTGTTTTGACAACATATTATATATACAGCACACTGCAGACTTGATGGGGAGAGACTGGGTGGGGCTTTACCTACCTAATCTAGGTGAAATTAGCTATTATAAGCTGTTTACTTAATCAGGTGAGTAATTTAGAGCAAGGTCAGAGTACCTGATTTACACAAACTCGTTTTTATGCACATTAGTGCAGTTTAGACACAGTACTAGGAGATTTATTGCTGTGACCTGAGTGACTGACTCATACAAACCAAAGTTCCTTCAAAATGGTGATCTTATGGATTCCAATCTTAAAGGTGTGATATAGTGCAAGCACTGCCTTTTTACAATTGTAATGAAAATGATTCAATCCTCTTTGGAAATCAGGTTTATTGTCAAAATGTACAGAAGTTCAGCTGTTTGCTATGAACAAATTGAACAAAAACAATTGAAATAGTTAAACACTGAAATTCAACTGAAAATGCAACTTATGACTTCTCCAGTCTCCAAAATTATTCAACCCCTTAATGGCAAGCATCTTTAGTACTTAGTAGATAGATCACTAATGACCTGCTGCAAATTAGATGCATAGAAAGGGCTGAAAGGGTTAAAACTCGTACCTTTCTCCAGCGCCAGGCTCCCTTGGCGCTGGGGAACGCTTCTCCCTCTGGCGACGTCAGTTCCGAATGCACGCGCATTCAAACAGCCTTTAGAAAGCATTTATACATACCTGATGCTGTCCGCTATGGGTGACATCCCCATCAGTCTTCATCTCCTGTTGCTTCATCAGCCAAGAGCCGTCTGTGCTGTACTCTCGCACATGTGCTAGAGTTTAACAATGATGTAAATGGGAGATCCCATGAGGCCGTGGGAGCTTCAATGAATGTTGTTTAATAAGTGATACCTTGTTCCCACAGCCATCGCTAGTGGCAGCTGTGGGAATTGACAGAACTTGACCCAGTGGCGGATCCAGAGCCTGATCTCGGGAGGGGCACTTGTAGATTATTTAAATAAATAATCCGTGCACAATAACCATTAGAGCTCTGCAGTGGTTATGGTGCCAGGAGTCCCCCTCCCAGAGTAAGTAGTCAAACCGTTTAAGAACAGTTTGACAACTTACCTCTGGTCTGCTGGGGTATGGGGCTGTAGTAGGGCATAGGAGCAGTGGTGTGTGGGGGGTTGTAGTGTGTGAATGTGTAGGGTGTGTGGAGCAATGTGTGTGTGTATACGGGGCAGTGTGTGAATGTGTATGGTGTGTGGGTGGGGGCAGTGTGTATGGGCGTGTGGGGGCAGTGTGTATGGTGTGTGGGGGCAGTGTGGTATGGTGTGGGGGCAGTGTGTGTATGGTGTGGGGGCAGTGTGTATGGTGTGTGTGTGTGTGTGGGTGTGTGTGTGTGGGGTCAGTGTGTGAATGTGTGCGGGGGGGGTCAGTGTGTGAATGTGCGTGTGGGGGTCAGTGTGCGGAATGTGTGTAATAGTGTGTGAATGTGTGTGTGTAATAGTGTGTGGTACCGTGTGTGTGTGGGGCAGTGTGTGAATGTGTGTGTGGGGCAGTGTGAATGTGTGTGCGGGGGGGGCAGGGAATGTGTGTGTGGGGGTGTGAATGTGTGTGTGTGGGGGCAGTGTGAATGTGTGTGTGTGGGGCAGTGTGAATGTGTGTGTGTAAAGCAGTGTGTGAATGTGTGTGTGGGGGTCAGTGTGTGAAACGTGTGTGTGTGTGTGGGGGTCAGTGTGTGTGAATGTGTGTGTGTGGGGGCTGTGTGTGAATGTGTGTGTGGGGCAGGGAATGTGTGTGTGGGGGCAGTGTGAATGTGTGTGTGTGTGGGGGCAGGAATGTGTGTGTGTGGGGGGGGCAGTGTGAGTGTGTGTGTGGGGGCAGTGTGAGTGTGTGTGTGTAAGTGTGTGTGTGTGTGGGGGCAGGTGTGTGTGTGTGGGGCAGTGTGTGGGGGGGGCAGTGTGAATGTGTGTGTGTGTGTGGGGGCAGTGGTGAATGTGTGTGTGTGGGGTGTGAATGTGTGTGTGTGTGTGGGGGGGCAGTGTGTGAATGTGTGTGTGTGTGTGGGGCAGTGTGTGAATGTGTGTGTGGGGCAGTGTGTGAATGCGTGTGGGGGGCAGTGTGAATGTGTATGGTGTATGCTGTGTGTGGGGGACAGCCGTGTGTTTCCCCCTCCCTTCTTACCTTTACTGAGGGAGGAGGGGGGACAGTTCTCAATCCCTGGTGGTTCCAGTGGTGAGAGTGAACTCTAGCCCGCAGCTCCAGTGCTAGAGTTCACTCTCGCGGGATTCTGAGTATTGCCGTGGTAACCGCGGCAACGCTCTGTGCTCGCGAAAGAAGGACCCGACGGAGCTGCTGACTGATCTCCAGGGTCCTCTCTCACTCTCTCCCCTACCGGCTGTCCGCACGGTGCCTGCAGACCGGGGAGGGAGATCTCTGATCTCCCCTCCGGTCCTTGAAGGCACATTGTCCAAGTGCCAGCCCTGCATTAGCTGGCAGGGGAGACCCTCGGGAGGGGGGTCCGCCAGTGAGTTGACCGCGGTTTCTCTGCCTTTTCTCATCTTGAGTCTTTATCATAAGCCAGTGATCTATGCTATATTATATATTTTGAATGTGTTGGATTTTGATAAAATTCAAAATCATTCTTTATGATCTTTTCATTTTGGTGACAGAACCTCTTTTAAATATAGTTTTATTATGCCAAAATGTTCACGCGTGTTGTATTTTAATTGTGTATATACTGTGATTGAGAAGCACAACTTGCGCTCGATTAATTATAACTCTGCTTCCGGTGAGGTGAATAAACTTGTACTAATATGGCTAAAAATGATATATTGATTGATATGTCTGCTGTCTGACAGTAGGGAGTGGAGTTGTGGTAGAAGGATTATAGGTAGATGATTAATAGGACTGTAGGGCAACAATCACGGAACAGCTTTAGAATGTCTCTGAAGTGTTATACATCAACACTGGCAGGGTCACAATGTGCTTTTGTTATAAAAGTGCTGTATGTAGATTTTATTTGACAAAATGATTCATCTCTGGAACCGTGTTACAGGCTAATAGAAATGGTAGATGTCATTCCAAATAACTTAACACCAGGTTTTTTAATTCCTGATTCTTTAGGAACTGCCCACCCCCATTTTAACTAGTTATTCATAATTCATTATACTTGACTGAATTGAAAGAAAAAAAGTTTTACATTTCTGTCTTTTGGTTTCAGTACCAAGAAACAAGATGCTTGCAAACCCATCACCTAATGAAATAAACCTTCAAAGTGCAGAAACCTTAACTTCAGAAAATCCATGAAAATGAATATAAATGTTAGGCAGGTGACTAGGGATGCACCGAAATCAAAATTCTGGTCCGAAACCGAAACTTCAGGATCGAAAATGACTTTTTTTTTTTTTCTCTGCTCAGTTATTTATATATTTATATATAAATAAATTTTTATTTTATTTTTTTTCATTTCAAACCTTGATAAAAGTTTATATTAAAAATAATTTTGAGGTGACACGTGCTTTAAAGGAACACTATAGTGTTAGGAACAAAAATATGTAACCCTAAAGCAATAGTGCCCTAGTCACCGTTTAGGTGACTGGGCCAGTGCTGTGAAGGTTTATTTAAAATAAATAAAAATATTTAACTTACCTTTTCTCCCTCACAGCCACTGGCGTACATGCAGGGGTTGCAGCTGCGACCGGGCCTGTCACTCCAGGGGGAGATCATCACTGTTTGGAGGAAGTGAATGCATGTTTTTTTAATATATATATATATATACACATATACACACACACCTGCATTACAAATTTTGCAGTGTTTTGGTGTTTTTTTTTTTGTCTCTTTAACAAAGATTGCGGTTTAAGCATGCGTACTAGCGCAACTGGAAGCTTAGGTGGAATGCAACACTACCCGGGCGTGCGTTCCACCGCTGTGCACATGCGCAGAATTCACTCCGCCTCCAGGAAGTATTGCCGGAACCATTCTCAGCATAAAACACAAAAATCTCCACTTGCTCCATAACCTTACCGGCAGGAAGCATGGTCTCTCAGCCTACCACCCGGGCAGCTCTCGGACCGGATCCCCCAGACTAGCAACCCGTGTGTCTCACCTCTAGATGCCATGTCCTTTCCCTCTCGGGACAAGAAAGTAAACTGGGGTAGGTTTTGCGGTACAGCCGTTTTATAGGACGAGGGGGGAGGGTCTTCTTGATTGTAATTACACTTGCTAGATGCTTGTCCACAGGGGAGGAGCAAAACCCGATGGTACTGCCACCCTATGACAGAAAAAAGATTCTTTAGTGTGCATGTTCCCTATGCATTTATCCACGAGTGCCATGGGTTCACTTGCACTAATATAATGATATTGGCAGCATTGACGCGTGACTGTAGCAACATGTGGAGGAGCAAAGTCCCCCCCAACATGGAAGTTCAGTGGATGCGTGTGTGATACATTATTTAGTGAATTCCACCTGTAGGATTTACTGAAACAGTAAGTGTTTGACATTACTTTAATATTCAATGCAGTGGGCACACCTGTAACACTGTAAATATTTGCACCTGCATCTTTTCATTGTCAAGCCACTTTTTGTAGAATTTCTGGTTCCCCATAAAGTTCAAATGAGCCAAAAAAGGAAGCACCTGCAGAGAAAGGCAAAGAAAATTTCTCCTGCCTGAGGCTCTAAATACAAGAATAAAAGCTATACCAGGCAAGTCATAGAGTATTGTAATAATGTAGCTAAGAGACCATTTCCTTATCTGTGCTCTTTTAATGCCTTTTTAAATATATAGAATTTACCCCTTTCTTTATGTGCATGGTGTGTGTGTGTATATATATTATAGTATTGGACATGTTTTCACTCCGAATATTGCTTATTGCGTTCTATGACGATGTCTCATGCATGCTAAAAACATTCTTTCATTTTACAATTATTTGTGACGGAGTGTGGATAAGCTTGACAAAGTATTTTGAAAAGTCGCAATCACTGATATGTAGATTTCCCACTGACCTAATGAGCTATTGTATGTGAAGTTGACGTTAACTGGAAGTTACTGTAAACGGTCTTCAGTTTTCTTCAGTAGTAATGAAGCCAGCGTCTTGGTAGGCGACAAATTCATTCAGGTTTAGGAGCTGTTACCAGTTCAGTTGACTGTATCATGACATGTTTACCTTAAATGAACACTATATAGTGTCAGGAATACAAATGTGTATTCCTGACACTATCGATCTAAATGCGCCATTTAGCTGCCCAGCCCGCCCTTATATTTTTACAGTGATTCACTTCCCTTTTTTCCAGCGGCTGGCCCCACACACTCTCCGCTTCCTTGGGGAGATTAGCAAACTTGATAATCTCTGCCAATACAATGCTTTCCCATAGTAGCATTGAGAGGCTATTTTGCATGCACCGCAAAACGTGGCACTTCACTAATCAGTATCTCTATGGGGAACGTTCAGCATCTCCATGCAGAGTGTGGAGACGCTAGACGTCAGGAAGCACCTCTAGTGTCAGTCTGAGTGACTGCCACTGGAGGTGTCCCTGGGCAGTAATGTAAAATCAGAGTTTTTGATACACATTATAGTTAGAAATCACTCTTTTTTTTTTTTTTTTTCTCTATAATTCTTAATATTTTCAACATATGAGTAATAATGGGAATAGGGATCGACCAATACAGATAATCTGTGTACTTTCAGGCCGATAGCCGATAACTTACTGATATTCTGTACATTTACCATTTTGAAAAAATAAACTATTTCTACACAAATCTACTGTTAACTGAACAGGTTTATTTATTTTTTTGCTATTTTTTTAAATTTATTTTTAAGGTAAATGCACAGAATTTTTTATGTTTTCAAGAATGTGTGTGTGTGTATTGGATGCATTGAGAGTATTTGATTAGTGAATGCAGTGTGTGTGTGTGTGTGTGTGTGTAGTGAATGCATAGTGTTTTTGTAGTGTGTATAGTGAATGCAGAGTGTGTTTGTGTAGTGTGTGTGTATAGTGAATGCAGAGTGTTTGTGTAGTGTGTGTATATAATGAATGCAGAGTGTGTGTGTTTGGTGTGTCTACACACATACAGACACACATACAGACATACAGAGACATACACACACACACACACATACACACACATACAGAGACATACACTAACACACACACAGACACATAAATACACACGCAAAATATTTTAGTCACACTCCTATTACCTACCGTTTAGGTGCAGGAGGGTGACTTCCCTGGGGTCCAGTGGCTCAGGTTGATGGGAGTCAGTGTTCCCACTCTGACTGCCTCTCCTTCCTCCCGCGGGGCCCGGTCGCAGCGCTCTGATGATGACATTAATTTCCATCGGGTGGCCCTAACAGGATAGTGCAACACATGGCGGCCGGCACCAGGTCGCAGGGGTCAGCTGCGAACCCTGCGACCGCGGTATGTATGCCAATGCAATGGGTGCTCGGGTTTCCACGAGTGTGGGTGTCTGCTGTATACCAATGCTTAGGGTGTTTGACAAGATTGCGGATCCAAACCAGCAGTGCAGTAGGAATGAGAACGGTTCTAATAGAGTACCCACGAAAACCTGGGATTGGTGATGGTCTCTATGGGAAGGAGAGCTTTGATAGTGAGTGCCGGAAAAAGTTAAAATGGGGGGAGAATAAAAAGAGGAACTAAAGAGTCGTTTAGAACGTTTATGGTTGGATTAGAAATCCCATTTTAATTGACCTGTCGAATATGTCTCTGCTTATCACCTCACTACTGTGTGCAACTTCCCTCTCTCTTTTTTTATAGTAATAGTACATGCTGAATCAGCTGTCAGTAAAAGAGCCTTGAAATAAAAATGGCAGCACTACCTTTAAAATGTACATTTATGCAATAATATAATTTGAAAAGTTTGTTTATTAAGGGGACACTCCATGGCAAACTACAATATATAAATAAATATTTTTATTTTTTAATCACTGTTTAGTAGGTATGACAACAGCTTGCAAAGGCTGCATTTGCAAACCCTCCTCTTCTAACCCATCCCAGAATTTCTGTGGCTGCCTAATCACAGGCTTCTGGAGTATCCCTTTAAGCGGAGGAAAAAAGTATATTTGCAGAATTGTAATAGTTAAAGTGATGCTATTGTATTATTACTATTGTGTATAGAGCATGCCCCAGGCAGTCTCACTGCTCAATTCACTGCCATTTAGGAGTTAAATTACTTTTGTTTCTGTCAATGAAGCCCTAGCCACTCCTCCACTGACTGTGACTCACACAGCCTACCTGAAAAAAGTTTCACTTTTTAATCCGATTTCAACTTACTTTAGAAGATTCTATCGTCTAGAGCTGGAGATAAGAAATTCTGAATTAAACAGACTGTGCATTAAATTAAGTTTATACATTAGATCTCACTTTACAGGACGTTAGTGCAAGTCACATGCAGGGAGGGCTACATAAAAAAAAAAAATCAGTAGTTCGACTGTTGTGGTATAGTCTATACACCAAACTGCTTTATTACATTAAAGTTGTTTTGGTGCATATACAGTCCCTTTAGGAAAGCAAACCAATATATATAATATATACAGTATGCCTCTTTGTAGATGAACGTAATATTAGCTGAAAAACTGTTCCGTAATCTATGAAGAGTTTGGAACTAGAAACCAGCATTAACAGGTGTCACGGGGACGTATATAACCAAAAGTTCGGGAGTAGAGAGTTAGAGTAGAGCAGAACAATGCACTTAAGTTTGAATAAAAGAAAATTAGGCAAAAGCAAACTATAATGGAGTACATTGACAATAGGGAATCGGTCTGAATATTCAGAACACCACAAAGGGACGGTCTATAAACGCGGTCAGGATAATGGGGCCAAGGTCACAAAACAAATGAAATTGTAGCAGGATAATCCGTAGGCGTTATCTGTGTACAAGAGCTGGGTCAGAAACTAAGGAGACTGGTACTTAAAAGTATGGTCAGAGCCAAGGAGTCAGCGAGGTGAAAACTTTAGGGGAAGATCCATAAGCTTGTCCTGTTGGGGCACAGCTGTGTGCATACATTGATCACATAGTACTTTTGGCATTAGGCCGGCATTGCTAAGGAGGCAGGCTCATGGTGCAGCATTCCGCTAAATATTTTTTTTTGTGTGTGTGCAGAAACAAAAGATTTGAGCATGCGAAAAAAGACCGCATATTGAGGCCAAAATCGTTCAAATGCATTAAAGTTGTATTGGTGGCCAGTGTGCTCCTTTACCCCTCACTTGGGAGACATTCTGACACACCAACAAAAACATGTACTCCATATATAAATGGGCACTAAGCACCATAAACCCCTACAACCTGCAGTGGTAGTTATGGTGCCAGGTGTTTCTTTGTGACATCTTATGGTTAGGTGACATCGCCAGAATTTGCACAAGTTCTCACAAAACCAGGAAGTAGCTGAATCTGTTTTGACAATGATAGTGCTCCCTTGGCTTTCATTGGGATCACTTTTTTTTTTTCCTTTAGTGATCCCAATGAAAGCGAAGGGAGAACTGTAATTAGTGTCTGCTGCTTCCATTCAAAACACTACTTTATAAACGATCTCAAATATGATCCCCCTACAAAAAAAAGGGGTGTCTAGATTTTCTTTAATGCTTTTGTCACAACAATGATGTGTTGTTAGGAATCCAGAAGAGTAGGTGGCACGTTATTAAAAAAAACAAAATGAAAACATACAGAAAGAAACTGGAAACTGTGTATGACTTCTAAATTAGTACATTTTAGAGACCTCTCATGCATTTACTGTTTAATACCATAAATAAATTCAACTTTGTCAGCTAATATGGTGTGCGTTACACCATCTAGGATTCATGCGGTCTGTTGGAAGTTTTTTCTGAAGAAACGTGATTGTCATGATAGCATTTTTTGCCTACTTTTGCCTTCTCTGTTTTAGTTGATGTATGCTTTCCCTAATTCTTGTTGTTATTGTTGTTATTTATATAGCGCCAACTAATTCCGCAGCGCTTTACAATATTATGAAGTGGGGGGATTTACAATAAATGAGACAATTACACAGGAACAATAGGTAGATGATGGCCCTGCTTAACCTCTTAAGGACCAAACTTCTGGAATAAAAGGTAATCATGACATGTCACACATGTCATGTGTCCTTAATGGGTTAAACAGTCTAGAGGAGGTGGGGTACAAAAGTACAACAGGGCAGCAAGCAAGACCGCCATCAAACAAGGTGGAAAAGTAGCAGAACTGGAGGTAAGAGTGGTGTGGCTCTTTAGAAGAACAAGAGAAGGATATGGATAAGTTACTCTCGGTGTCCATAAGCATTTCTGTTGTTCAAACATTGACTATAAAATTAATGTGCTTTCATCTTTTTGAAAATGAAAGTGTGTTTGCAGCAATTTTAACTGCTTTTGCCTCTACTACTGCAGATAAGTACCCTTTTTTTTTTTTTTTTCTTCAGTTTAGATTTGTACTTTTATAGGTTGGAGCCTGTATTTGCATGCTTTAACTGTAATAAGGCTGCAAGGAACTAATTTAATATGCCCTGCATGCATTGTGGTGCTTTTAGAAATGTATTAAAGAAAACGTAGGACTTATTTGTATGTTTACTTACATGGTCAACACAATAATCTTAATTTTATTTAATGGTTATCTAAAGTAAACATTGTGTCTCTCTGGAAAGAGGTACATAGAAGTATACAAAATACTTCTCATTGGATTGTTTTACAGAAAATAAATGTGGTCGGTTTGTGACTTACGTAATGTATGATGGTTACGTTTTATGAAGCACATATTTATATTAGGTTAATAATCCTACAACGATCTTGTGACATCAGCATTTTGGTGAGTCTTGAATACAATTTTTAAAGGTACACTCCAAGCTGTAAGTGAATAAAAACAAAACCAACGCCTCTTTAACCCCTTAAGGACATAACATGGAATCATGACGGAATATTTCCATCATGTGTCCTTAAGGGATTAAAAACTGATAGACCGATATATTCAAATGTTTCATGGCTAGAGGGAGAATGTGATGCTGCAGGGAGATTTATTCAGAAGACTTGAATTACCTCTAAACCTGTTTTTAATAGGTCAGTGGAGCAAGGCATGATTTACGGTAATTTTCTTCACAATCAAAGCCCAAAAATGTGTTGAACTGCAAGGAGGGTCTAAAAGTTACTCAACAACACAATCGCATACAAAGCTTTAATTCTATCTTTGTCATTGCACGCTACGAAATCCCCCTAACGGAGTGGGTGTGACCACAATACCCTTCAGTTTTTGTTTTGAAGTTCTAGACCAAAAGGATGCATTATCTCTTACACACACATGGACACAGTGACACACAATTCCTATGATGTGACTGATTTATTGCAGGAATATCAAATATATAAATACATGCTTATATATTACTATAAGCACCAAAACTAATGTACCTTAAGAAAGCAGTGTTGGTGCATAGATCATACCCCTGCAGTATTACTGTTCCGTTCTCTGAAATTTAGAAGCTAAATCACTTTGTTTATACAGCCATAGCCACGCTTCCATGCAAGTAAGGTGCACAGCCTCCCTAAACACTTCCTGTAAAGAGTCATCTAATGTTTACTCTTCATTTATTGCAAATAATATTTAATGTAGAATTTCTTATCTCCTGCTCTGTTAATAGCTTGCTAGACCGTGCATGGGCCTCCTGTGTGTGACTAAAGTTAAATTTACAGAGCAGGAGATGGCAAGTAACATCTATTGGAATATGAAACTTTTTTTTTTTTTTTCTTTCTTTTCATGCGAGCCGTGTGAGTCATAGCCAGGTTATATTGATGGAAACAAAATTATTTAGAGGGTCACTCCACTGTATAAATACAAAATAAAAATCACTGTTTAGTAGATCTACTCCAAATGAAAACATTTATGCATTTAATTATACATTTTTAATTTGGGTTTTATCTAAAACCAGCTTGCAAAAACTGCAGTTCTCTTTTCTGCAGCCTTTACAAACCCTTCCCTTCTAACCCCACCCACACTTTCTGAGGCTGTGAAATCAGACTTCCCAATGCATATCTCTGAGCTGAACTACCAGGAAGTGACGGGACCGGATGTCTGCTCAATAGCCAGGTGGGTGTAACCAGATTATTTTATAAAAGTGTCACTTTCTATTGAAATCTGCTCTCTTTTGTAAAAAGAGAAAAAGTGAACAACACTCTTCACACAGAAAGACTTTTAGCAAGCTAAAGTGCTTTAGGGCTCTGGAGTGTCCTTTTTAATTCCTACATGGCAGATAGTTAAGCACTGAGATTTTTTTTTTAACCCGTTAACGCCGTTACGGCGTTCTATGCCATCCCGCATTGAGTGGGCTTTAAAGCCGCTGCGGCGGCAATGAACGCCGTAACGGTTTTGAGCCCCCGGAGGTCCGGCGTACTCTCCTCCGCTGCGATCCTCTTCTGGAGGGCTGTCTGACAGCCCAGGCAGCCCTCCCCCAGCAAATCAGGCCCCCAGGGTCCATGTGATCGCTCTCAAAGAGATCTACGAGCAGGGGGACTGTCTGAAATGTCAGACAGTCCTCCTGCTGGTGGGAAAGTAAAAAGCAAAATTAATTCAACATGTTTAAAAATAAAATAAAAAAATAAAATAAGTGTGTGTGTATTTAACGTCATACAAAGTGTATTTTAATATTAATATAAGTACATATATTAGTATTAAAATACACTTAGAATGACGTTACATATATATGTGTATATAATATATATATATATATATATATATATATATATATATATATATATATACACACGTATAATAGATATATACTTATATTATATATATATATATGTATAATTACAATAATAAATAAAATATTGAAACAAAATGTAATATATATTGGTAACAAAAAAGACTTAGAATGACTTTCTATATATATCTATCTATATATAAAATACAAATAAATAATAAATATACATATAATTACATTAAAGATTACATTAGTATACACGTAGAATTTAAATACCTATAAATGCATATACAGTTGCAAGAAAAAGTATGTGAACCCTTTGGAATGATATGGATTTCTGCACAAATTGGTCATAAAATGTGAGCTAATCATCATCTAAGTCACAACAATAGACAATCACAGTCTGCTTAAACTGATAACACACAAAGGATGAAATGTTGCCATGTTTTTATTGAACACACCATGTAAACATTCACAGTGCAGGTGGAAAAAGTATGTGAACCCTTGGATTTAATAACTGGTTGAACCTCCTTTGGCAGCAATAACTTCAACCAAACGTTTCCTGTAGTTGCAGATCAGATGTGCACAACGGTCAGGAGTAATTCTTGACCATTCCTCTTTACAGAACTGTTTCAGTCCAGCAATATTCTTGGGATGTCTGGTGTGAATCTCTTTCTTGAGGTCATGCCACAGCATCTCAATCGGGTTAAGGTTAGGACCCAGAAGGTGTATTTTCTTCTGTTTAAGCCATTCTGTTGTTGATTTACTTCTATGCTTTGGGTCACCCATCTTCTGTTGAGCTTCAGGTGGTAGACAGATGGCCTTAAGTTCTCCTGCAAAATGTCTTGATAAACTTGGGAATTCATTTTTCCTTCAATGATAGCAATCCGCCCAGGCCCTGACGCAGCAAAGCAGCCCCAAACCATGATGCCCCCACCACCATACTTCACAGTTGGAATGAGGTTTTGATGTTGGTGTGCTGTGCCTCTTTTTCGCCACACATAGTGTTGTGTGTTTCTTCCAAACAACTCAACTTTGGTTTAATCTGTCCACAGAATATTTTGGAAGTACTGCTGTGGAACATCCAGGTGCTCTTGTGCAAACTGTAAACTGCAGCAATGTTTTGTTTGGACAGCAGTGGCTTCCTCTGTGGTATTGTGGGGATATTTATGGGATAATAATAGTAAACAGTTGAGAATTACCCACTAATTCAATTCTCAGATCCCAAATATCGTTATCGTGTTAAGTGAAATGTATACCATATAAATAATATTCACAGTTTTATAAAAATAGATTTTATTTTATAATGACAAATTAATTAATAATAACATGTAACATGCGTGACAATAATCAAGGAATATCCAGTATAAAATGGTATGCAATACAAAGAAATGGGTATTACGTTTCAACGGCTAAAACAGCATTATCTGTCAAGACCTTGACGATTTATGACTATCTTTCCTTAACACAGAGAGAAAGCGAAACTTTTCACAGCAGCGAAGGGCCATAAAACCCTGGCTAACAGTTAGAATAACCCTTTCAATGCTGGCTAGATCTCCTAGGTAATTAAGATATATTCTTATGTAATTTTAAATAAAATAACATTTAAACCAGTTCATTAGTCATTTCCTGGAACCATCCAATAAGAGAATCTACCATATTATATAAGCAGAGTTTAATTTATCTAAAAGATATCTATCTTAATTTAGAGCAAATCAATACACCTGGATAAAAACAGCGGTATGCTAACACGTGATAATATCACATCAATATATAATTATTCTTAATTCCACCTGCAGAATGGAATGTTTATAACTATATATTCTTTAGTTAACTAAGATTTCTTAATATGGAAATCTGACCGTGCTTTATCCAGTCATATATAATGCTATTAATACATTTTAATTAATTTAATTAATTAAATGAAACCAGTATAATTACCAGTTGAGTAGATATTTCATCCGATTGGTAGTCTCAGGAACTTATTTGGATGTCTCTCTGCATGGAGGTTGGAGTCCCCAAACTTCCAATTCCTCTCTCCTCTTTTTCTTTCTCCTTTGCCTCTCTTTGCATATTTTTTATCTCAATCTTCCCTTTGTCCTAACTTTTAAAGGGCCAGACTCTCTGTACGTCATCAGTTGATAACCCAATAGAAGCACTAGAGGTGTGGTTATCTTCCAGATCGCAATTTAGGTATTTGGTCTATAGAGGGCAGTCTTGTCCCACTAAACATACCTATCCAGGAAAGAGTTAACTTTTCCTGGTGGCTATTTTGACGTCATTTTGCGTTATCTTTATAGTGCCATAATTTAAAATTTCAAAGGGTTTCTTAAATTTTGTCCAGACTATGTGTCTGCAAATCTGAGTTTTTTCTGATATGGCAGATCATGAACTAAGTTTACCCTTTTCCATACAATGGTACTATATATATATATATATATATAACAGTTAAATTTTATTATTTAATCTTCTCTGTCACAATTGTTTGGGTTTAGATTTGTTTATATTCCATTAGCATTAGACAGTCTGTCCAACCCCCTTTCTTATCACTGGGTATGTTTATACTATGCATTCCTTTAGCTCTGGCCAAGTGGTTAGTTTTACAGATAGAAATCTTGTGTCTTTTTGTTAGCTTGAAAATAACAAAATGGAGTCTGGTCTGTTCAGAGTGACTCAGAATATACACTTTTAATTTCTATCATAGCACAAGATGTCTGCCGATATAAATACTCTGACAGTATCCTCCCATGAAATCCATTCTTGTTTAGTGTTTTACGTATTGTAGATTCGCTAACAGGGATGTTAGCATTTGCCAGTGACTTTTGTAAGTCTTTAGCTGACACTCTAGGATTCTTCTTCACCCCATTGAGCAGTCTGTGCTGTGCTCTTGCAGTCATCTTTACAGGACGGCCACTCCTAGGGAGAGTAGCAGCAGTGCTGAACTTTCTCCATTTATAGACAATTTGTCTTACCGTGGACTGATGAACAGCAAGGCTTTTGGAGATACTTTTATAACCCTTTCCAGCTTTATGCAAGTCAACAATTCTTAATCGTAGGTCTTCTGAGAGCTCTTTTGTGCAAGGCATCATTCACATCAGGCAATGCTTCTTGTGAAAAGCAAACCCAGAACTGGTGTGTGTTTTTTATAAAGCAGGGCAGCTGTAACCAACACCCCCAATCTCATCTCATTGATTGGACTCCAGTTGGCTGACATCTCACTCCAATTAGCTCTTGGAGATGTCATTAGTTAGGGGTTCACATACTTTTTCCACCTGCACTGTGAATGTTTAAATGGTGTGTTCAATAAAAACATGGCAACATTTCATTCTTTGTGTGTTATTAGTTTAAGCAGACTGTGATTGTCTATTGTTGTTGTAGCGGATGGCACTGGGCTGACGTGAGAATTACATGTGTTTGAATGCATTCGTGTAAAATAACAAAGTTCTATGTGTTAAATGTATTGTATTCGTCTGAATGTTAGGTAGTTTCATTCCCTTAGTTTGTTCGAATGAAACTACCCAACAGTCAAACCTCTCCTGTGTGAAGTGTGCCTCCAATTACCTGTTGCAACATTGTTGCGAACGTGTAATTGACAAGCTGAGTAGCCGTCCTTTGTTCTCAGGGGTGGCCGCCATTCGGGAAACGAACACGTGGCGGCGGCCATTTTAAAACTCCCGAACAGCGGTGTTTTGCCGTCGAGTGTCTGGAACTCAAATTGGGCACTCGACTAGGCAAACACCGCTGAGACCTCCACAAGCCCGGTCCGTTCGGTTTCAAACTACCGAACGGCCCCTCGTTCGGTAGATAGAAACAACCGAACGAGGGGATTCAGGCGAACCCTCCCTAGTCTCTGTAGCTAGAGGCTTTCGTGCAGTTTATTCCCTGACTCCAGGACCGATCGCAGGGCCCCATCGCATGGAACCCCATTCGGCTGTTCTCTCCAGTGCGTTCGGTCATTTTTATTCCCACCATGAATTTCCCGAACCCCTGGTCTGATCTGGGTGATTTTTGGATATGTTGTTCACCCAGATTAGGGCTACCAGGGGATGTATAATTTAAAGTGGTACCCCTAAGCTTAGGGGTACATCCAGAAACAGGGGGGAATTGGTGTGCTGGATAAGGGGATTATGATGCAGGCTGAGGTGAGGAGATGTGTGGGAGGTTACCAGAGCAGGATTGGCTACTGTACAAATTAATGGAAATCCCTCCCTTGCATGGGAGCAGGCTTTAAAAGGCCACTGTGTGAATAAATCTTTAGTTCTGCTCCTGATACTGTGTGTCATCCAGTTATTGGGATTACTGCTGGGATATTGCTGTGTTACTTTGCCTGCTGGATACTTTACCCTATGGATTTATAATTGCTTGTTCCTGAACCTCCCTGGGATCTAAAGTGGAGATAGGCTGTATAATACCAGCTCTCCGCTACAGTTGTGACTTAGATGATGATCAGATCGCATTTTATGACCAATTTGTGCAGAAATCCATATCATTCCAAAGGGTTAACATACTTTTTCTTGCAACTGTATATTAAAATTCTACATGTATATTTAAGTAATCTTTTAACTTAATTATGTGATTTGATTAATTAAAATTTGATTGACATGCCTGACAACACAGGGAGAAAGTGCTGAGAATTTAATTCACAAGCACTATTTTTGACCCTGTAACTCTCCAAGACACCATAAAACCTGTACATAGGAGATACTGTTTTATTCAGGAGACTTTGCTGAACTCCAATATTAGTGTTTCAAACTGGTAAATTGTATTACAACGATTATATTTTAAGTAAAAGTGTTTTTTTCATTTTTTACAAACGAACGGTACTTTTATGGACTATATTATTGTTGTAATATGCTTTACTGTTTTAAAACACTAATATTTGTAAAATAAGTGTATATATGGTGAAAAAAACAATATAAGACAAAGTGCTACAATCACCAGCAATGTGGGTCACTCCACCTCACATAAATAAATGGTTAAAACAGTAAAAAATGGTGAGAGCACAGAGAAACAATAATTACCCTTATATTCAATATAAAACCTGTAAAAACACAATGGGAAAAACAGGCATAGGGTAATAACGTACAAATAATATATGAATGAGTAAATACTTGAATAAACTCACATATTCATGAGCCACTTAATATGGAAGCTGGCTCAGACTAGGAACATTGAATGGATTAGTGAGGTGGTCGTTGTAATCCAACTGCTTAATTGCTTGCTCCTTCTTGCTTTACAAAATCCAGGATGCAGGATCTTTAATGAAAACCTTTATTCGGTATAGCAGCAAAAAAAGACAGCAGCAGTAAAAATTAAAATTCAGCAATTCCACCTCTGCACACTAACGCGTTTCAGCCAAAGCCTTTATCAAAGTGTGAGTCCATTCAGTCAGTTCCATTTTTAAATAGGCAAATTTTCGCGCCTTTTTTCGGAAATAAGCTCCTCCCCTTTTTTTTTTTTTTGCAACTTTATTGGGCATCCTAGCATCCTTAACGATCTCAATTTACTTCCATGTTCATTGAAGAAAAGGAACAGCGAACTAGTCCATTCACTTAAACAGTCTTTCATGTTGCAATAATCAGAGTCCTATTGGCAACATACTTCATACATATTGTCAATAACATTAAAACAAATATTATAGTCAGATATTCTTATTGCAATACGTAGAATATTAGCAATATTTGTGTTTAGTGAAGTCTCCCGAGAATAACAGTACCCCCAATGTACAGGTTTTATGGTGTTTTGGAAAGTTAGAGAGTCACATATAAGGCTTGCATTTCATTTTTTTGACATTGAAATTTGTCAGATTGGTTAAGTTGCCTTTGAGACCGTATGGTAGCCCAGGAATGAGAATTACCCCCATGATGGCATACCATTTGCAAAAGTAGACAACCCAAGGTATTGCTAATGGGGTATGTCCAGTCTTTCTTAGTAGTCACAAACACTGGCCAAATATAATTTTTTTGCTTTTTTTCACACAAAATCAAATATGAACGCTAACTTTGGCCAGTGTTTGTGACTAAGTGGCTACTAAAAAAGACTAAACATACCCCACTTTCAATACATTGGGTTGTCTACTTTTTCAAATGGTATGCCATTATGGGGGTAATTCTCATTCCTGGGCTACCACACCGTCTCAAAGGTAACATTACTAATCTGGTAAATTTCAATGTGAAAATGGAACGTTCTATATTTGACCCTGTAACTTTCCAAAACACCATAAAGCCTGTTAATGGGGGTTACTGTTGTACTCGTGAGACATCGCTGATTACAAATATGTGCATTTTTTTGCAGTAAAACCTAACAGTATTATGACATTCACAGCTAAAATGTCAGAGGGAAATACAAATTTTAAAAAAATCTTATTTTCTCACTTTTTAAAATTTTATTCATAATAAATTACGTTCCCTATATGAATAGTTAATGATAAATCAAAGCCCTATTTCTCCTGAACAAAATTATATATAATAAGTGCATATAATATGAAAGAGGTGAATTACGGTTGAACAGACATATAGCGCAAATTCCAGTTTTTGTTTACGTTTTGTTTTGATCAGAACGTGCACTATTGACTCCGTCCTGAAGGGGTTAAATAAGAAAAAAAAAATTACTTTTCCATTTGATGAACTTATTTTTGTACTCGTATCCCTTTTTTTTTAAATGTGGGATACAATGTAAATAAAACTACAGAAGGAATAGAAAGTTTCTAGCAAGCCCTGTTTGTGAGCTTACATACCAGTTGAAACTGTGGAGTTAACTAAAAAAAATACTAGATATAAAAGTACCTAGTATATTAGCACTGATCCTTTGTACATATTCTTAATGAAACTCTGGAGTTGTATGAAACACAAGCTCTATGAAACCCCTTAAATATAACATTTTATTTGTTAAAGTTGCTAATTTAGAGGCTTGCATAGCATGAAATAGTCGAGGAAGAACATATTTTGAGTTTGTTCCCGTTCCCCATTTTCGTGAGTGACAGAGACTTAAACATCCCCAAAAAATGTCCGGAGATTAGGAAGTGGATGTTGGTTTAGCAAACCACAAATCTCTGACAAGCATTATATGTTTTTGTGACTGGCTGGGTAACCAGCAGAGCTTGACCTCAAATGCAGTATTCACAGAGACCGCATCAACAACAATAGACACATATAATCCAGCATATACAGGAAGATGTGTCACTTCCTAACACCACTTCCTGTCCACAGTATCTTATAACAACACATGGGAAATAAGCATTTATGTATCCTTTAGTCTGACTGACTCACTGACAGTGCATTTATTCCTATTTTATGATAAATGTAACTTCTATATGTAACTTTTTGTATTTAGGTTTACATGCATATTGTCTGTGAAAACAACACAACCTTCACCTTCTGTTGATCTCAAGGGTACTGTGTGAATTATCAGGAATTAAAAGTGAAATTAGGTAAATGTAAAATTTGGGGTCAAGATGGATAAATTTAAATCACAGCGGTTGTGACAATTTTTATGACTGATTTAAATACACTTTAATTTCACTTTTAACTCCTTTACAATTCACACTTCATTGAATAAACCTTCTTGACTATACAAAGCATACAGTAACTGGTGAACTTTTTTTCCTTCATATTTAAATGTCTTATTAATAATTATTTTTCCATTTTTAAATTGGTAGTCACTGTAGCACAGCTCATTGCTTAGTAAATAACCCACCAAGAATGCTTAGTGCCTACTAATGCATTGTTGAAGGGAAGTGTTGGATTTGCCTTCTTGTCTGGAAGCCTTGCTTGGGGGTCATGGAAGAAGTGCTGACACTTGTTAAATTGCAATTTGACACTCTAGCAATCCATGTGTTCTGAACCAAAGCATGGTTGTCTTGGCCTCAGGAAAGATTTTATATTTCCTCCGTGTATTCATTTAAAGGCACAAACTATGCACCATAACTATTGTAGTTTATTGTAGTGGTTGTGGACTTTCAAGGACTTTCAAAATACTCTGGTTCCTCTTTAGATTTTGTGCCCTACAGTGAAGCATGTAAGCAAATCAAGCCATTGATTGGTTCTTAAAGGTACGATCTGTCACCATAACGTAATCAGAATAAAGTTATGGTGTTAGGAGGTCGCTGGCTTACCTTGTTAGGCTTCCTGTTTCAAGAATCGAAGGGGAAACAGAAGGGCAGGGGCAGAACTAAACCGTAAAGGATTATAATTTTGGGGTTAAACTGTTCATGAATATTTTAACTCTAATGGTAATCCGTTGCCTGGGACTACCTGTCACCGTAACAACTTTATTATAATTGAGTTGCTTTGGTGCCCAGAGTGTTCCTTTTAAGATATAATAATTTGTGAAACCATTTGTACAATGACTTTAAATGTCTACAGAGATGGCCTTAGATTACCTTAATACACACTGTTAATTATTTATATTTGGTATTTATATAGCACCAAAATATTTCACTGCACTGTGGTGAATATAGACAAGTATTGAACATGTATTGATACAAAAGGAACTGAAGACTTCATTATTATATATCTGATATATTTAAACAATAAATTGTACAAAATGCAGAACAAACCCCATTTTGTACAACTACATCAAAAGATTTAACTACCTAGACTTTAGCCCAGGGATGTTGTAGCCGCGAGGCTAACAAGGCATTTTCCAGGGGGCGGCTAAAAAAGCCGCCCCCAAATGCCCAGGGCAAATGCAAATGCATTGTTATCCTGGCAGCTAACAGTCCAGGCATGCGGTCAGCTCCTTCGCGCGCCGCCGAGTGATGCCGGTCACGTGGAGCCGGAATAAGACGTCATATTCCGGCTCCACGTGACCGGCATCACTCTGCGGCGCGCGAGGGAGCTGAGCAGAGCGCTTAGGAGAAAGTGCTCCTTCGCCAGCGCCGACTGCCCAGCATCCACTGGACCCCGAGGGAATTGGAGAAGGCCCCCGCATTTCCAAAGGTAAGGAGGCTGGGGGGGTTTAAATAAAAAAGAAAAAAAAAGTGAGTGTGTGTCTGTTAGTGTGTGTGTCAGTATGTGTCTGTTAGCTAGTGTATGCGTATCTGTCAGTGAATGTGTGTGTGTGTGTGTGTGTGTATTGGGAAGGGGGGAAGGGTTGGGTGGGGGTGGAGCGTGCAGGGGAGGGGGGGGTGTCTGAGTTTTGTCCTGCCTAGGGCAGCACAAAACCAAGATACACCACTGCTTTAGCCTGGATATGTCAAACTTCAGACCTTGTGGCTGAAGATACTTAATGGGTTAAATAGAAAGAGTGTTTTGTTTAAGTATTTCTTAAACGAACACTGTATAGTGTCAGGAACACTTACAAATAACTGTTAATGTGTCCCCCTTCGTGCAGTAAAAAGGTGTTTAAACTCACCTTTTTTTCCCCATGCTGCGGCAGTCTTGCCTCCACCTCCATGACTGAGATTATCAAACTTGATGATCTCAGCCAATCCAATGTTTTCCCATAGGAAAGCATTGAGAGACTATTGCGCATGCATGGCAAAACACTGTGCTGCTCCAATCAGCATCTCCTTATAGAGATGAATTGAATCAATGCATCTCCATGGGAAACGTTAATCCTGTGCAGCACTAAACTAGAAAGCCCCTCTAGTGGCCATCTGAGTGAATACCACTAGAGGTGTAACTAGCCAACAATCTAAATACTGCATTGACTCTGCCTTTCTCTGACCAAAAAAGGAAGAATGTGAATGTTATGTACTTGTCACAAAAAAACTGCCAATCTGGCAGTGCTCCAAAATTGTCACAAAGAAAAGGTGAATTTTTTTTTTTTTGTACCTCTCATATTATTATTTTTTTTTTTTTTAATTCTTTATTTTTGGTATGCAGGTAGGTACAACAGTGCCTGTATCGCCACAACAGCATCAACAGGCTCAATTATCATAGTTATAACAGTTGTGTGGCATGTTAAGTTTGCATACATTTTTTAAATAAAGTAAGTAATTGTAGAGTAAACAAGCTGTTATCAATATAGCTCTAGGCTCAACAACAAATTTTGTTCCTTTCTAGGCATTCATGACATTCCTAGGTACTTACAGGGTTAACAATATGTTGAATGATTTAACAGTTATTTTTCAAGCTATGGCAACCGCATTCTCGTATCAGGGTTATGTAGTCGCTATGAAACAGGTTGGCAAGTTAGTGACACTTATACTGTAGGTACCCATATCGAAGTAAGCTTGTAGTGAGTAACTTGTACAATGTTCTGATATATGTTAACTAGTTAAAGCATAATAAAGATTAATAATTACGTTAGCTCCGGTTAGGTCACTGAGGGGAACTAAATAGATGAAATTAACTTATGTATATTAATATTGCCTCGTTTGGTACCGGCAAGCTGGGTATGGCTGTAAGTCCTGAGGGGGGACATGGGTACCTCGCTCGAGGGCATACGGCACGGTCAGCCAATGCCTCGGCTCGGCAGAGCCATACCGTCTCTGGAGAATCCAGATTTCTTCTGGGTGCGTCTCTGTGGCAGATCAAGCTGTGGTTGTCATCTGGCTGCTCGTTTGGAGTCTATGCAGCGTCTGGAAGGTGGAGTGCCCCTTCGGCCCTGGAGCTGTGTGAGGGCTGGTACTGTCTGACCACGAGCCTGGACTCCTATAGGGTTCAGGGACTCCCCTGTTGGGGTGGTGCGTCGGGCCTTCTGTGGGTCAGGTGTACGTTGTCGCGTTTTCTTTGCTGCCCTCCGCTTGTGTGGCCTGTACCTGTGGGTCTGGACCCGTAATGCCCTCAGCCCAGGCAGGCGTCTCGTGCGAGGTGCAAGTGTGAGGTACAGTGTTATGCCTTTCAGAGGTTTCCCAGGCCTCCCTGTGCTGCAGGCTTGATCTGTAAGTGGTGTTTGCTTAGACGCCGCAGATTGCGTGCGGGCCTGGAGCCGAGCCCAGAATCTGTCAAAAATAGCGTTAAGTGAGTCTCTTGTATTGAGATCGGGCCTAGTCACTTCAGGCTGCAGTATTCGCATGCCGCGTGTATCTGAGTCCGCTGAGACCGCCATTTTGAAGAGCTTCTCCTCCGTTCTGTCTGTGATCACTGTCGACCCCCTTGACAGGTATATGGCGGAGCTATCTTTCTTTCGGCAGGGACCGGGATATCCCCCACCGGTCCACAGGGGGGGGGGGGAAGGTTAGAGCTTGCTTACGGTTTGGAGCAGCGGGCGGGAAGCGGCCGTCCTCCCACCCTACCATCTCCTGTAGGCCTCAGCCCGCTGTCACGGTTCCCGGGTGTTCCGGGTGTCAAGTTTGGTATCCGCGGGTATGCGCCGGCTTCCCCAGTCTGTAGGGCTTTTTTAGGAAGGAGTCCCAGCACTGTGATCCGAGTTATTACCCTTTTAGTGTCCGTGCAGCAGGAGCTCGTGCAAAGCATGTCTTGCTTGCTTACTGGTCAGGCTCCGCCCCCCTCTCATATTATTTTTAAATGTATTTGGAAGACAAATTGGTTAACAAAAAAAAATTAAAAAGAAATAAGAACAAAGGAAGTGGAGCTGTACAAATATCAAACATGCATACATACATCAGTTGTGTTTTTTTTTTTTTTTTTTTTTTTTTTTAAATGTCTAATTTTAGGTAATTTATGTCCTTTGTCTATGAGCTGTGATAGGGGGAATGTCTCACTACTTTGATTTCCAGTTACTCACAATAAAAAGTTATGTCTGAGCAGATAAGAGCTAATCTTTTATGTTCCATGAATTTATGACTACGCACCTCCCAATAGTACGACCTGTGAATAGTGTGAAGTACTATCTCTAAAATAGTGAATTCTTATAGTATACCTTTACAATCATTTATAAAATGCCAACATTTTCCACAGCCCTGCATAAACCAAGACAAACAATATACTTTAATTTAAAAAAAAATAAAAAAGAATAATTCTAATTAACTCCGTATTGTGTCAGTCTCCTCTTCCACTTATTTAGGGGGTACTGGACCATTCTGATTTGTGGGTCAGTGAGTAAATCTCTGTTCAGTTCACATCTCTGTCCCTTTTTCACAGATACAGGCATGCAAGATTGTGTTAACGACTTCCTAGCTACAGCCATGGAAAATATGATCTAACTAGTTGGGAGTTATGTTGCTATAAAAAAAAAAAGAAAACCAGAATTTCATGTTTTCTTGTATTTAGAATGGATTACTGATGGGTGATATCCTTCTCGTAATGAAAAATAACAGGTCTATTTATATACACTAAACCTTTTGTTTTTGTCATTCAAAAACAAATGTACTCTTCTCCACCAAAAATATTTAATTCTACATCATGTTGGGGATTTGTTTTTTATCCGATTATTGTCCTAAATTTGAAATATTGTTTTTAAAATGTCAAAGTTTTCTTACTTGTAAATAAAACCTCATTATTAGATTACCCCCGATAATGACGGTATGATAATGTGTTTTGTTGTTTTTGTGATTTATATTTATTTTGTTAGTCACTGGCTGATTACATCACTGGAATCAGTCCAACAAACTTTCTGTACCTCTGGTAGGGAATAACACCTGAGTGATTGTGCAGTTGTACTATAATATGGAAGATGCTTGAGCATGCATTACTGTCCCGGGTATGTCATGAAAAGATGGAGACTTGAATGAAAATGCAACACGGCTTACTTTGTTAAATTATCCAGTCCATGGTATTTTACGTAAACCGAAAATGCAGCGTATTCAAAGGGACAAAGTGCAAAATCGGGCACTCTTTTAGTACATATTTCTTTTAGAGGGTTGCATGTGAAAAGGAGCTCAAATACCTTGTGTTCTAGATTAGTGTAGTAAAATTATATTTTTTTTTAAAATTTTTCAATGGTGTAAATGTTTTTGCAATTCATTTATAATGTACAAAGCTGTAACAATCACCTGTGTAAGTTTGCATTTCATAGTAAATTGTGTTTGGATTTACAATTTGTTACATGGCACTTTCTTTTAGTGGTATGTGGTTGATTTTTGTGGCACTAATTTATTATTGTGAGGCATAAATGGCCAATACATCATATGTGTGAAATGTGTATTTTGCATCTATTTATTTTGGTCGTTGGTCCTTTATTAATTTGGGACTCAACACCATTTATTATCTACTAAACTTAATGAATTTCTTCAACCTTTTTCAAATGTTATGCATTTATGACATCTAATCATATGATGCCCAATTTAACTGAAGTTTAGTATGTATGAAAAGTTGACCTGATTCCCCCATTCTTCGAATCCAAAACATAATTTAAAATTCTTGATTGGAACACAAATGGATGTATTCACTAAATAAAATACTATGGAGGAATATGAAAAATGTTCAAATTAATCGGGTATGGCCTCCAATTAATTGTTCACTTATGTTCTATTGCTGGTTTAGTGGACAAATCACAGACTTATTGGTAAAATAGCCTGGCAGTGAATGAGTTGAGTTAAGTATTTAATTCCTAGATCATTTTTATGATTCCCCAAGATGAACAAAGCAACAGTTTGTCTGGATAAAGACACACTGTAATAGTTCACAAAGTCTTTTGGTTTTGCTGTATATTCTCTTTTATAGGGACTCTCAAATGCCAGGACAACAAATCCATTTTCCTGGCCCTGCAGGAATCTGCAGTGCCCCTCTCCCTCCCACCCCCCATTCAATGTTGCTGAAAAGGTTAAAACCCCTTCAGTGATTTACTTAAATCCAGCACTGATGTACCTCTGTGCTGGGTCCACCCACGCTGCTCCCCTGCCGACGTCAACCGGTGGGGGAGACCTAATGCGCATGCGCGGCAGCAGCCGTGTGCGCACGTTAGACCTCCCCGTAGGAAAGCATTCAATGCTTTCCTATGGAGATTCCGGCGACGCTGGAGGTCCTCATGCATAGCGTGAGGAGATACAACGTCTTTTAAAAAAACACTTTTTGAGTTTTAAGGACACGAAAGTCCCTCTAAAGGAGGAATTAACCCTGCAAAGTAAGTATTGCAGTTTATAAACAACTGCAATAATTACACTTACAGGATTAAGGGTGATGGAAGTTGGCACCATGACCATTCCAATGGGTGCCTGGAGTGTACCTTTAATTCTCTATATAAAATGAATGCCGTCTGTGCTTGTTCTTTACAGGTATTTTGCTTATAAATGATAGAGAAGTTTCAACAAAGTAACACAATTCTTTCTTTGTCTTTACATTTCATTCATTGTGCCTTTTATTCAATGACCTTGTTTGCAAAACACTCCAGTTGGGTAAACAGAGAACCCACACAGACCATGGATAACACACTTATTTGTTACATTTTAATCCTGTACAGACCTGCCTCGTTACTATTCTTATTTATGAAGTGTCAAAATAAATATGACCATTTTATTTATACTGTAATTATGTTTTCCTGGTCACTGAAAATCTATCCCAGTGCTTGGCTGAAAGAGTTAACACCGATCCTTGATGATGTGTCTTTGTTTGGGGCACTCTATCCATGTGTTCTAGTTGCTTAGGGCCAACAAGCACATTCCTGAAATGCTATGCATAAGACATTGTTAGGTCATGTCTACTCAAACCCTATTGCAGGAGAGACGAGTAATTGTGAATAAAGTCAATGTATGGAATGGGAAATACATGCTATATCTCAAATAAAAAAAAAATCCTACCCAATTCTGATATTGGTGCAGACACATAACTGTAGTAGACGTCTTGTGATCTGTGAATCCACCTCTGTTTGCGGTAGCATATGGACAGTTAAGCTGAAGTTTTTTGTTAAAACGCATGCATTAATAAGCATAGACATATTTGTGTACTGCCAGATTTTGGTAACACAGTCCCAGACAAAATGACAAGAACTAAAAGAATATCAGGAGAGGAGGTGCACTTTTTTTTTTTTTCATATTTCAGGCCCTCACTTTTCATTATAAAAAGATTGAAATTAATCCTTTACTTGCCTGTAAATCCAGCATTGAGGCAGCTTTGTCTGAGGTCATTAGTATTGGTGACCATTCTCAATCAAATGTTTTTCATAGAGATTCATTGTGTCAGTCAACCATCCAAAGTACACATTGTCAGATTTCCCAAACAATTGTTTAACATTATAGAAAAAAGATGCCATGGGGACTGAACCCAGGACACTTTAGTGAGGTGAAGTGGTCTGGGTTACTATAGTGGTCCTTGAACCTATTATGTGTTTTAGATCTGTATTCTGAATATCTGAACTGTCTGTATTTATAAAAAGGGTATAATTGCAGGTTTGTAGTGTAACTACCTCCAAGGTGCAGATATGTCCAAACCTACACATTACACAGTAGCCTTTATTTTAATGCAGCATAATAGTATATGGCTTCCATGTGATTAGCTTTAAAGCCATAGTTGTAAAACCACAGCCACCAGATGTTTTTTGGACCATAACTCCCATAATTCTGTATTCCTTGTGGGAGTTGTAGTTTACTAACCTCAAGGAAGCTGGATTTCTCTGCCTTAAGTGGAAAATCTGGCAGCATACTATTTCTGGAGTAATAAAAAGGAAACCTACAGTCATTTTTTTTTTTAGTTTTTAAAGCACATTGTCCTGCTGTCACTATTTTACTGTACATTTAAAGATTAATAACTGTATAGTTTTTGGTTTTATTAATTTATTTATTTACATAGGGTTTTTTTTTTGTTTTGTTTTGTTTTTTAACATTTCAGAGTACTTCTGTTTTTGGCAATTTATCACATTTTCTGTGGGTAGATTGTGAATAGTTTCCTGACTTTCCTGCAGAAAGGAATGCCAGTGATTACAAGCTTCGTTGTAGTTATTTGAAAGGGGCATTATTTTTTTACAGTGTGATTAGTGTGTTTTTGTTTTTTTTATTATAAAGAATATGCAGCCTATAATTGTCACATATAGCAAAATCTTGTTGTCATTTTGAGTCTTCCAACCCTTTATTATTGCTGAGAAGTCATATTTTTGAAAGATACACTCTATCGTTAGGAATTCAAATGTGCATTTATTTTATTTTTTAGTTTTATTTATTTTTACTTTAGCTTGATGTGCTAAGGAAGTGCTTTATATGTGAAATGCCCTCTTTTTTTTTTTTCGTGTTATAAAAAAATGCAAATTTAAATATAATTTGGAAATTTTATAAAGTAACCTGGTTACACCTCTCTGGCTGTCAATCAGGTCCTGTTATTTCCTGGTTTGGTCAGCTCAGTGGAGCTAAACTCAAGAGGCAGGCAATACACAGAGCACCTTCCTTGCAAAAACTTTTCATTTAGCTGCATTAGGGTAGTCTGTGATTGGACATTTCTCAAGCCATTTTGTGAATGGAAAGTTACTGATAGGCTGAGATTGTCAGCTGAGGCTCTCAGCCCGTCAGGTTCGCCCGGTCAAAGATTCCCGATTCAAGCCTTGGAGTGCAGCAGGAAATAGCTGTCCAGTGCTATCAGATGCCAGATTGAACACTTTATGGCCAAACCATTCGTTAACCGTTCAACCTCTTCAGGTAAGCCGGCAAAGTACTTTTCTAATGCTGTAGTGCTCTAGTCACTGTTTAGGTGACTGGCAGCCAAGTAAGGGTTAAAAATGTATTACAAACTTTTTATTAAACATTGCGTTGCTTTTTCCGCAGTATGAGATCCTTTGTTTGGCTGAGCTTGTTGATCACAGCCAATCCAATGATTTTCTCATACAAAAGCATTAGGAGGCTGTTTCGCATGTGCGGTAAAATGCTGCTCTGCTTCAGTCAGAATCTACTCATAGCGATGCATTGAATCGGTGCATCTCTGTGAGGAGTGTTCATGCTTTCTTATGCATATTTCTGATTTGTCTATGAATGTTATGTGAATTTAATTTTTATCTCTTTTCTAAGGTGTTGTTTTGTTTAGTTTTTCTGCTACATTGTGTATATATTTTGTAACATTTGTGTCCTTGCTACATTATTGCTGATACACCTATTGGTAACTAGAGGACTTTCTTTTGCCTATTTGTGATTCTTTTTTTTTTTTTTGTATTGAATTTATTTTATTTTTATATTGTTCTGCAGACTTGGTTATGTTTTTTTGATTATTTTCCATCTAACATTGACTCGTAGTCCTTTTTTTTTTTAAAATTATTTATTTATTTTTAAAATAATTTTGCTGATTTACTACTTTTATATCTATCTATATAGAAACAGTACACTTTAAACACCATTGTTTTAAGGTCAGGACTACTGGATCATAATTGTTGGCTAGATGTGCTATAGGTGAATTAGGCATACTTTTCACATCATGTTTTATTCTGTATTAATAATATTGTGCTTGCAAAAATAGATCAACCTCATCTGGTGTGGTGTGTATTTATTTATTTATTTTATAAACTCATCAACTGTAAACACCAGAGTACATGTAATTACTGAAAAACAATTAGACGGTCCCTTATATGTTAATAACTAAAGATAATGCGTTCCTTTGGCAAAGAGTTGTGAGAGACCTACTCACCAGATACAGCGGGGCAGGATGATGTCATATTTTCTCAGTCCAATCCAAAAATTAGTTTTTAATTTTTGGAGAGAAGGGGACCTAAATGTATTTCCCTAAAACTGCACATGCAATAACTCAAATATGTGTAAATAATGGTGGTATTATTTTTCTAATTGCATCACCTTTAGCAGCGCTTTACAGCAGTGATTCCTAACCAGGTGACCATTCCTCTCGAAGACAGATCGTAATAGGTGTTCTGTATCAGTTGGTATGTTCACAGTATTATGTGCTTTTATTAGAGATTCACAATAGTGACTCCTACCTACCCCTCTTTTCCGTGCTGGGCAGCGATTGATTGAGTGTGCTGGGACATTGATTGCTATCCTGGTTGTACAGTGTTGGTATTGGTGGTGAAGGAGTGTAAATTCTGCATTATGAAACCTGCGCGAG
Source organism: Pelobates cultripes (assembly GCA_933207985.1). Lineage (NCBI taxonomy): Eukaryota > Metazoa > Chordata > Amphibia > Anura > Pelobatidae > Pelobates > Pelobates cultripes. The sequence continues at coordinate 206,707,217 of OW240913.1, read as the reverse complement.
ACAGTGTGGTCTACTGGGGAGAGCCACAGTCTTAAATAACCTGATAACAGTGAGACTTTTTGCACCATAACCACTACACTGAGCTGTAGATATTTAAGTGCTTGGTATGACTCCTTTAAGAATCTCACATTTTATACATTTGTGCCAAGAAAGTTTGTAACTAGCTAGACTTTGCTTTATAATTCTTGGCAACGGTATCAAACCTGTGCTTTGTATTTATTCTACCATACGTCTGATAGAATCTCATGACAGAATGTTATATAATATAATGTTATTACATCAATGGGATTATCTGGAGTTGTTACGATTTTAAATCCACTAAAACCACCATATAAAAGAATACCGTAAATATTTAAAAAAAAATTTTTTTTTTAAGCATGGGTTAAAGATTTTCTATAAAATATCGAATTAAAATTGGGAACAATTATACATTATCACTATTTCTCTGAAATAATACATTTACATTGTTAAATTTATTTTGTATAGTATATTACCTCACTATTGGTATCTTCTTTTTACATGCGAGATATTTAACAGTAGCTTTGCAGACATAATTTTTTTTCTTTAAATTCACACCTTTCCCCTAGGTGATCAGCAGTGAACAAGTTTCAACATTTTTTTTATTACTAAAGGAAATGTATAAATCTATGCATACATATGCACACGTTTATGAAATATGTGTGCGTTTCTGACATCACCTTCCTATTAAAAAGCAGCAGATTTGTTTTAATAAGGTTGTAGATCTAGTAGTGTAAGATACTGACTCCCTTATAAAATTACTTGGAAACATCTATAAGTTGGTTTGATACAGAGGCATTTTGCATGAGTACTCAGAAACCGAGCGGGCACAGGGTGTTTCTAAAGGGTGTTACCCCGAGAATGTTAAATGTTTATTAGCCCATTACAAAGTTATAAAGGTTACACAACTACAATTTCTACTGAAGTGAAATCTGGCAACATTTTTGCTAAAATAATAAAGCTGTGGCTATAGTGGTGTTTTAAACTTTTAATTCCCTCCACCCCCAAAATCTGCTAAATTTGCCTAAAATGTTGCCATTTTGATTACAATTCACTACAATTCGGACTATTGTAAAGACACGTTATAGGTCTTAAAGGAATACTATAGCTTCAGGAATACAAACCTGTATTCTAGACACTATAAATCTAAATAGCTATTTAGGTTCCAGCCCCTTTTAAAAAGGTGATTTACTCGCCTTTTTCCAGTGCCGTTACTTTGTGCGTCTCTGTGTATGTATGTGACTGTGCATCTAGGTATATGTATGTGTGAATGACTGTGTATAATCGTGTAACTATTTGTGGAGACTTTGTGTGATTGTGTATAAGTCCATATTTGCATGTGAGTGCATGTATAATTGCGTATGTTTGCATGCATGCATGTCACTGTGTATGTATATGGAGGGGAAAAAGTTTAAGAAAGACACGAAGTAAGGAGGGTTAAGAGACGCACAAGAAAGTGAAAGGGTTTAAGAGAAACACAAAGTTGAAAGAGGGATTAGGAGATGCACACATGAAGGCATTTCTGCCACGGGTGACAAGTGACTTGACTATGACTCTATATTGGCAGTGGATCTTTTAAAGGGACACCTCACTGCCCACATTTTTTTATTTTTTTATTGATGGGTAAATCTAAAAAGCACTTGCAAAAAAAGCCTGGAGCTGTGTGAGGGGCCCCAACATTTCTGATGATAGCCCTGATGCCAGGACCCAAAGTTTCCCAGAGTATAACACTAACTCCGCCGGCCTGCCCTTTTCCTATAGTGGACCCTGCTGCTATCTCTTACAAGGTAAATGACGCACACATTGCTCTTCATCTGTCAGTTGTTTTCATCTTGTGGCTGATTATTTTATGTAGATTTGAATGCACCTTTAGTATGTATTATAGATAAAATATTGTGTGTACCATGACATGCACACTTTAAATTCCATCTTTACATTTTGCTAGCAGAATAGTTAAAAAAAAAAAAAAAAAAGGGTTTAAAAACAGGTCTTCCTGACCTGCCAATTGGTTATTCATTATAGATGCAAATGCCAAAGAACTGATTGATAAAGAAAACAGGACACATATTCTTCAGGTGGTACTCCCGCTTTCATGCATAGAACCGCAGTACATGCGCTGTGATTGCTATGGTAACCACTCTAGTCAGTGCTTTTTGCAGGACTTCATATGCAAACACATCAAGTTAATTACTGTGATATATTTATTAGTGGTAGTATTTTAATAAATTTAAAAGGGCCAACATATTCCATTGTTCGTCCATTTCTTAAAGGAATACTATAGCTTCAGGAATACAAACCTGTATTCTAGACACTATAAATCTAAATAGCCATTCAGGTGTCCAGCCCCTTTTAAAAAGGTGATTTACTCGCCTTTTTCCAGCGCGTGTGGGTCTCCTTGCGGTTTTGTCCTTGCTCCGCCCCTTTGGCTGAGATAGTCAAACATGATGATCTAAGGCATTCCAATGCTTCTCCATAGGATAGCTTTAGGAGACTATCGCACATTCGTGGCAAAATGCTGTGTGCGCCAATCAGCATCTCTTCATAGAGATGCAGTAAATAAACGCATTTCTATGGGGTGCATCCTCCAGGGACATGCAGTGGACAGTAGAACTACATGAAGCTGTAGTTCTTCTGGTGACTATAGTGTCACTTTAAGATTTCAAATAATAGGCTACGAGACAGACTTTAAACCTTGCTGACCCTTACAAATCTGTCTAGGGCACATAGAATGTTAACTCGCCAATACTACTTGCCTATCTGCAGGGAGTAGGTTCTTTTCATTGGGTTATAACCCATCCTCCAATAGCAGTGGTAGGTTCAGCATTCTGCCTGCCTATTGATGTTTATGAATGGACTACAGAAATATTGCACAAAAACTCCTGCTGCATTACTCCCATGGTCTGTCTAAAAGCTCTTAGCTGGTATCTATATCTTCCAATATGTTTAAGTGAATAATACAATAAATATTTTAATTTGCAACATTGCATACCACGGAGAAAATTGTGCTATAGCTTACAAGAAAAGTGGCACCTCTTTCATAACAATTGTTTTGTATTTTTAAAATTGTCCACAAATGAGGAGTTTTGGACTGTGTGCATTGCCAATATAAAAGCATACAGGTAGTATAATTGAAGTAACTTTATAACTAGGATGGCTTTTATTTTGTAGAATATACACTAATGAGCAGACCCAGCTGCAGTGGGCACATAGATGTTAGCAGAGGGTTTTGAGTAGGCAAAGTATGTGTACTGTCTAATAGGACCCCATTTTCTGTTTCATGTGAGTGACTTGCATCTGCTGTATGTTTTATAAGTATAACATAAGCATTTTAATGGCCTGAATAAACTTAGTTGGATTTTATATAAGGATTACAAACCTTGTATTTGAGGGTTAGTTACTTTATATTTAAATTTGTAAAAAAGCATAAAAAAAACCCCTCCACCCTCCCCCCCCAAAAACATGGTCTTGGGCCCCACAGGCCAGCTTTCCTACTACTCTTGCGATAATGGTAATGTGTTTTGTCTTTTTCTAAATCATTCAGTAGACACCTTGTATGGGTTGGTAAGATCTGGCGGTTGCAAATTTCTTTTAAACCTTTTGACACTTGCAGATTGAGGCAGAATTTCAAGTTACAGTAATTCCAAACCTCCCAACATTTCAAAAGTGACAAATAGGGACACTTTTAATTTTAGGGATGTGGCCAGGGGCTGGCTGTTTTTGAGAATTTTTACGTGACTTACTAATAATTTTTTCAATTAAATGCAATGTCTTATATTTCCATAGTCTGCTTTGTAAATACATTTTATTGTAGTTTAAAGAATCTTTACTGTGAGTATTATAGCTGTGGAGCTCTGTTACACACTCAGACACTCCCAAGAAAACTGAGTTGCTGTAAATGAGGGCAATTGGGATAGAATAAAGAGACAGAGGGATATGGGCCCTAAATGAGAACACTTTCGATGATTGTAATTTATAACTTTTGGGCAGTATAGAAAAAGTAATTTGCGATTAACTACTAATAATCTCTAGTAATATAAAAGGTATAGGGCACGAATGAGGTGTTGATGAATGTGGCTACACAAGATATGAAAGCAGTTCACTACATCTGTTTTGGGCTGGCAATAATAAGGTACGTCAATGTGCATTGTAATCTACACAACAGTTCTTATTGTGTGCTGGCAGGAACAAATTGCCTCTTGTCTTCAAAGGGATTTAGTGGTGTTTGCTTAGACAGTCATGGATAAGCTACCTTGAGAAGAAGGTTTAAAAATAGCATGTCTATTCTAGAAAACAGAAAAAGTCATCATTAGGTAATGAAAACTGATGTGCTGTGTTGGGATTGGAAAATGGTAAATAATACATGTGTCAAATAGAGGGGAGGAAATCCAGAAGCAGAGACAGTTTATCTTTTGCAGGATGAGCAGACAATAAACCAGGCATCTAAACAGAAGCATAGGAAGGAGAAACAAAAGTGTGCTGATAGGATCTGTTTGGGAAGCTTCTCCGAGAACAATAAAGAGATTACGCTGGATGAGTTACAGGAGGGAAGAAACCTAGCATGTAAAAGGATAAACAAACGAGTGCAGCTTCATATAGTGATATGGTGTTTATTTAAATATTTTACCTGTTTTGCTTTTGAAAAAAAAAATTGAAATATAATTTATATAGGTATACAAAATCTTGTTTGTGAAAATGTAATGGTGATATTTCTTTTACTATGACTTTGTGTAGCTTGACATGTGGCCAACCAACCTCCTGTTTTTAAGATTTTTAAAAGGAAAAGGGTAGTTTACATACCTTTTCTCCCTCGCCTCTGTGCTCTCTTGTTGGCCTTTCCTCCTTGGCTGAAAAAGCATTGGGCCCCTAGTTCGCTGTACATGTGCGGCAAATACCACGATGTGCAAATTACATTTTCTCCACAAGACCATCTGATTGTATAGCCGAGTTTAACTCTGACTGTCACTAGAGGCACTTCTGCCCCAGTAGCAGAGTGACAACCACTAGAAGCATGTTAACGCCACAATGTAAACATTGCCGTTCTTGCAAAACAGCAATGTTTTCAGTTGCAGGGTTAAAATGGCAGGGGCCTGGCACCCAGACCACTTAATTTAGTGTCTGCATGTGTAACTGTATGCTACATAGTGTATGCGTCTTACTGTGTACCTGGATGTGTGACCGTGTGTATGGGACGGTGTATGTTCGTTTGACTATATGCATGTACTTTGTGCATCTCTGTGTATGTATGTGACTGTGCATCTAGGTATATGTATGTGTGAATGACTGTATAATCGTGTAACTATTTGTTGAGACTTTGTGTGATTGTGTATAAGTGACTGCGTGTCCATATTTGCATGTGAGTGCATGTATAATTGCGTATGTTTGCATGCATGCCACTGTGTATGTATATGGAGGGAAAAAAGTTTAAGAAAGACACGAAGTAAGGGGGGTTAAGAGAAACATAAGGTTGAAAGAGGGATTAGGAGATGCACACAAGAAGGGATTTCTGCCACGGGTGACAAGTGACTTGGCTATGACTCTATATTGGCAGTGGATATTTTAAAGGGACACCACACTGCCCACATTTTTTTATTTTTTATTAAGGGGTAAATCTAAAAAGCACTTGCAAAAAACGCCTGGAGCTGTGTGAGGGGCCCCAACATTTCTGATGACAGCCCTGATGCCAGGACCCAAAGTTTCCCAGAGTATAACACTAACTCCACTGGCCTGCCCTTTTCCTATAGTGGACCCTGCTGCTATCTCTTCCAAGGTAAATGACGCACACATTGCTCTTCATCTGTCGGTTGTTTTCATCTTGTGGCTGATTAGTTTATGTAGATTTGAATGCACCTTTAGTATGTATTATAGATAAAATATTGTGTGTACCATGACAGGCACACTTTAAATTCCATCTTTACATTTTGCTAGCAGAATAGTTTTTAAAAAAAAGGAACTGTTTAAAAATAGTGATGTCGCGAACCGTTCGTGGCGAACTCCGGTCAGCTGACACATCCCTGCCAATCTCCGGCAGACCCTCCCACCTCCTGGACAGCATCCATGTTGAAGCTGCCTTCAACACGGATGCTGTCCAGGAAGTAGGAGGGTCTGCCGGAGATTGGCAGGGATGTGTCAGCTGACCGGAGTTCGCAACGAACCGTTCGCGAGAAGTTCGCGGACGGTTTTGCGACATTACTATTTAAAAACAGGTCTTCCTGACCTGCCAATTAGTTATTCATTATAGATGTAAATGCCAAAGAACTGATTGATAAAGAGAACAGGACAGATATTCTTCAGGTGGTACTCCCGCTTTCATGCATAGAACCGCAGTACATGCGCTGTGATTGCTATGGTAACCACTCTAGTCAGTGCTTTTTGCAGGACTTCATATGCAAAAACATGAAGTTAATTACTATGATCTATTTATTAGTGGTAGTATTTTAATAAATTTAAAAGGGCCAACATATTCCATTGCTCGTCTATTTTAAATGATATGAACATCAGGGACTGTCACCACATTTCTCTATAATCTGTGGAGTCTATAACATGTCTGGCAAATTGCCAACACATCCACGATTAAAACTGGTAGTTTATCCCAGATGTATCCTTTCTGACAGATATATCTTTATTTTTTACATTTACAGCAGAGATTAGAAATGGCCTGGAAACTCTAGCTGTAATATGCAAGGCCTTTATCTCCCATCCCACATTGCATTCACATGAACCAGCCTTGAAGAAAAGCTGTTGTCAAGTCTGCTGGGAAGTTTGTAATCTGGGGGAAATGATGTATTCCAGCACATGTCATTGAGCACTGTAAATGTATATTAAAGGGAGACTGTCATGGTGCCATATTAAATAAACCTTTCATCAATACTTTGTGCTTGTCAAATTGCTATAAAATGCAAAGTTGTATTGACCGTTATGCCATAGGTATAACGGTAAAAGACCCCAGGTTATTTACTCTTACAATCTCCCACTATGATTACTCCCCATTTTTCATTCCAAACTAATCCAGCATGGTTATAGACTCTAACACTACCCAACAACTCCAATCTCTATAAGCTGTTTATCCAATATTCTCATTCTTATTTTTTCCCTTTCTATTTTTTTTTGTCTTCAAAAAGTACACCTTTCCTTCCACCCACCACCTCCAAGTCTTTTGATCTACATTGTTCTTTTTATACATGCTTTACCCCATACTTCAACATGCCACCGTTTCACACTTATGCTTGTTCTCCCCTCCCTCCTCTAAAACCCAAAGTCCAACACATGCATTCAAGTCATAGTCCCACATTCTTTCTCTTTTGCTTTTAGTAGCTGGGGATGTGTCTCGTAATCCTGTTTTCTCCATCCTTTGCTCTGTCTCTAACGTTAACACACCTTTCCCTCTGTTTGGCCACCTGCACTGTCAATGTACACCTCACTCAACATGTTAAATCTAGTTTAACTTGGGCCATCAAAAACCTAAACTTGATCTACATCACTTCTCTTCCTCTCACCAGTCTCCACTTTCTCCCCTCTCAACTCTCTCATGTCCCTCTCAAGCTACCTCACACTATAATTCTGTCTTGTCTACTACTACTCTAGGTATGGCTGCACCAATCAAAGCTCACTCAAGGCAGCAGCCATACTTTCAGCTCTGGCAAAGCAAGTTCACCTGTTATCTCCAACGATGCTTCAGTACTGCAGAATGTTGCTAGAGAAAGTCTTGTGCCATACCTGACTTCCCACCTTACAAATTTATGCTATATTCCTATTATTCTGCCCCTTCCCTTTACAAGCAAGAGCATTTTACATCATATCTGCACCTACTTTTGTGATCCCAAATGCCCAAATACCTTTTAACTCCTTTATTTGCTTCTCCGCTACCCCACAATTCTCCCCTTAAGGACGGAGCCAAATGTACACGTTGTGAACAAAACAAAATGTAAACAAAACCTGTCATTTGCGCTACATGTCTGTCCAACCGTAATTCACCTCTTGCATATTAAATGCACCCACCCTTATTATATATCATTTTATTCAGGGTAAACAGGGCTTTCATTTAATATCAAATATTTAGCTGTGAAACATAATTTAATATGAAAAAAATGGGGAAAAAGTAAGATTTTTTTTTTTTTAGTTCTACATGACATTTTAACTGTCAATGTAGAACAATCAGTCTCTAAAAGCTGGTGTTTTTACCAATTCACATGAATTATAATTGTCTAAGTTGAGAACGACAGGTTAAGAGGCCACGCCAAAGTATCTCTGTCTTCTAGGGCCACACCATGATGTATTTGTCAAGCGCTCTTCCCATTGTTACATCTGCTCCACCCATAATAAATTCATAATTTTCGTTTTATTAAATGAGACAACCAATCAGTCTTATAGAGTGTTGAGTTTTAAGAGCCTCGCCCAAACGTCATAATGGGAAACAAGTACATATAGTTGTATATCTGGTTTTCATGGTTTATTAAAGATGTTTTTCAACCAGTGAGTGCCATATAATATAATTGATTATGTAGACAAGCACTAAATTTAGTATTCAGTGCAGGGAAAACCACAAAAAACAAATCTGTTGCTTAATTTATTTTCCTAAACATTCCTCGCTCCCTATTAAATGAATATATAAGGTGCATTTGGACACCTGATTGGCAGTCTGCAAATTGGCAGTCTGCAAACCTGGAATTGCAGACCCACTATGTAAAAATTCACCTACAGAATTCAGAGTTCATCATTGCAGACCAGTGTTGGACCACTTTGACTGAATAATGTAGAAGTAAATCTTTCTCATTGTCAAAGAGGCTGCAGTGGTGCTAGTCTTTGGGCATTCTGCAAGAGCCTTCCAGAACAATTGAAACATGGAGGTGACCACCCTTAAATAATCATAGCACCAAAACCACTGCTATGAGCTGAGAGTGTAATATTGAAACCTTTTTTTGTGCACAGCATTTGGGCTTGTGTGCTGTAAATGGAATTATAAATTACAATATGTGATGCACACAAGCTCCTATGGTTCATTCACTACACAAGGAAAGGAGAAATGAAACCACTAATCATATCATTAAATTGTTAGGCTTTAATTCTATTATCGATTTCATGATTCGCTTTTGTGCCTTGCACGGTTTAATGGAATCTATTTTCAAGACACATTTGGTTTAAGAATGTGTATTTCAAGTCTTTCTTAAGGGTTAATGGCTCAGGTTATATTTGTTCAAGGAAAGCTGATACGACTGGGCTTGGAACCAAAATAAATATTTATTTTATTCTCTCTCTTTTGCATGTCAGAGGCAGCCTTTGTACAAGTAGATCATTCTGCATTGACACTGGTCAGGTTTGAACCTAATCACATTTCCTTGCTATCCATAACATTGTTATGGTGCTTGACTTCTGGCACCCGAGTCTGCAGATACACAAAAGCTTATTGTTGGGACTCCCGACAGTAGCATGTCCATTTTATTTGCTATAGTCTAAACCAGTTTGTTTGGTTTCACCCTAGAATAATCACATGTCTAACTCTCAGACAACATATGCATGAAATGTAGTCAGGAGTACATCTCGTCTGTCAACCACATCTGTATTACAAACATTTTTAGAAAGCAATGTGTGTTTTCATACATATTATTTACCAGAGTGGCCAGGTCTCTGTTACCCCACCTGTTGGTTGGTTGGTTACTGCTAGATGTATTGAGATGCAGCATCTGTGATCTTGTTTTGTAAACCGGTAATCTAGGTGAAGGATAAGATCGCAAACTTTTTTTTAGGACTATGGTACCATATTTGACTGAGCAAAAGAAGTTTGTAAAGTGATATTTTTTTCTAATCCCTCTTTAAAACGTAATTCAAAGGGGAAAAAAATACTCTTTTAATTGTCTGCTGAGATCACATGACTTATCTATCCACACTATGTAATGCCCATAACACAATTCAATTCAATGGGCACAGTGCATTGTGCTGTAAAAGGTTATTTGCTAAACTTTGATTTATCTGGAACTGATCAGTGAATTTCAAGTTTTTGAAATGGAAACATTTACAACTCTGCTATGCCTTTTTTAGCTCCTGTCAAAACTGCCTCCAAACCGAATTGTGATGCTAATCGCATTTGCACAAGAAATAGTTTATCAGAGGAATGCAGATGAAGTATTGGGCACAATGAGTAGGTTTCTTAATATTTTAAGCTGTTAGGGACATCTCATAGACTAAAATTAACCACCACAATTGATTCCAAGATATAGAGGTAGTAGGAAAGTTATTTCAAGGAAATCATTTTTATTGCACCCCACATCTGATTTTTCTTGTACAAGGCCATTAGAATTTTTCAATAGCGGAATGGAATATATTTGTAGTGATTTTGGACAAAAAGAGGTACAAAATGTGCAGGCACGTGCAATACATATGGTGTTTATAAATTTTATTAAACTTTTTATAATGATGAATCTTGTCACGTGGAAATATCTAGACTGTGTATAATAAGAACACTTCACTGCTGAAAATATGTAATCACTCCAACACGTTCTCTCTTCTACCCAAGCCCAATTTCTTCATGCTTATACCATAGTTCTACATCCAAAGTAGCAATAAAATAGTTGAATTCATATCTACAATTAATATATATGGAGTTTTTGGCATAGTTTTCAGTTGTAACAAATGCAGCTTCCATGACTAAAGCCGTCTGGAGGAAATTAGGAAGCAAAAATAGACTATTTATTAGAGCCTTTCCTTTACTGTTTAATAAATTACTCCTGATACTGAGCTCTTAACGTTTCTGTGCATAGCATTGATATTATGTAATACGCAGCATTAAATTTGCATCATAAAATATATTGGTTACAATCCACATATTCTTGCGCTCTATCCCGCCAAGGAAATATATTTCATTATGAAACAAATGGGATTGCTTTTGTAACTTTTTTTGTGTGTGTGTGCATATTGCTGCAGCAACAGCAGGTCCCTCGTTGGTATGCCTCCTAATTTAAACCATTCCAAAATTCAGGCAGCGTGGCTGCGTTGCCAGGTAACAAGGCCTATGTTGCAGGGTTACCACTTTTTTTTGTAAAAAGTGCCATTGTTCTTTAGCCAATGTGTTCATAGTTATTAACCCTATGTTGCCTTAAAAAGCAGAACTTCACTGTACTGCATTGGTTTTACTTAGTGTATGAGATACATACAATAAATATTAATGAGCATCACTTTTTTTTTACATAAATCTGTATAAAAGCGCTATATATATGTTTTAATCAAATCGCATTTAGTTTATTTGTATCTGTGGCAACTGAATGTTTATACAAGTAGTCAATGAGTATTTTTATTATCCATGTTCACAATCCCTATTTTTATTGTATATTGGTCAATTCCACCCGTAATCATTTGATTACGACCTCAAAATCATGCTGAATGGAAACTCCATTGTTTTATATAAAACCTTTCAAATGAATGCAAAACTTTGGTTTTATATATGCCACCAATGTTTAATGCATTGCATAGAAAATGCATGAGATACAAAAATTGTCAAATGAAGGGGAAAAAAATAATTTGTTTATTTCGGGGCCATCTTCGTTTCAAATGTTGAAAAGTTTCTCTCTATTTTAAGATTGCAGACGATCATTTGTATTTCTACATTTCTTCTCTTTTAGAAGGTTTTACTCTGAAAACGTTCTTCTATTGTTTACGTGCAATGTTGTTTGCTAAATATTTGAAATTCATAATAAACACTTCATTGACACCCCTCAAAATGATAGAGGGTTGTATTGGGGGAAAATAAATAAAAATGTCCTTAAACCTGCGTGAGGCATGAGCACAAAAAATAATCAACACACAAAATATACATTCCTTTTGAAGTACCAGCCTGCCGGTTTTTGGTGGGACAGATCCTGCCGATCCATACATTTTTATTTGTTGTTCTCCCACATCAGTAGTATATTGAATGGTTTCTTATTAAATCATCATAATACATTGGCTGTGGTCACATTTTAACAAGATTGAAGGGCTACTTCAAGCATTCACACATCGGTTGTGGAGAACAAAGTGTAGATCAGGTTACAGTTAGAGCCGGGAGTTAAACTGCAACTCACAGAAACCCTTTCTATTCCCAAATAGAACTGCTTATGGGATCAGCTCAGCAGTGCACTGGAAAGTTTGAGCAGTGATTACTTCCTTGTGTATAGCAAGGCCCTTTAAATTCAAGTAACTTTTTTGTTTTTTATTTTTTACATATTTCTATCTAAACACTGCATTAAAAGGGTTTTGGTCAAATCCAATGTGGTATTTTTTGTGTACTCTCCCAGGTTAACTCCCTATGTATCACGATTGTGTCACATACATTTGCCACTCAACTTGATAATACAGGTGAAAATGTGCAATATAATATCTAACACACCGCTGCAGGTGCAAAGCATTTATCACAGCATTGTTGTCAGTTCAGCACAGATATACTAACTTTTTTGTATTCTGTGACATAAAGAGATGCTTGAGATTTAATATTGCCTGGAAGGCTGATAGGTTATTTGTAAGATCTTTTGTCCATGTAAACCCTCGTTCTTCTTTGTGCTGTGTGACCTTTGCCACCCCCTTCTCCCTGTGGGGCTCGTGGCGCGTTGTGCAGTCTCCATCCTCAACACTTAGAGATGCTTAGCACTATTTGGTATATTGATAATGGCACATGGCTAGTTCCAACCCAGCAGTGACCAGGCAAACAATGCTGTTTAAGAGACCATGTTTCTGTAATCACGCAATATCTAACTCCCCACTAATCGAGAGTTCACTTACAGTACTGTTACCTTTTCTATGCATTTCATTTCATTAAGTTTTTTTTAAGGTGTTGCTCTGTAGCATTGTATGGCTGGCACGCAAAGCAGATGGATTTACAAATAAGACAAGTGTAAATTTGGTTTATGATTTGTTTTTTGGGGATAGAATTTAGGAGTCGGAGATTTATTATCAAGGTAGGTATATTGTCTACTGTTAGACTCTAGCTATCTGAAAGGTGACACTCCACAATGGAACTTGTACTTACCTATGAGATTTGTGACGTTTAACTTGTTAATAAAACTAAATTATCTGGGTATTGTTGTCATATCTCCAGTTTTAATTCAATACTTTATAAAGCAGTAGGGGCAATTTATTTTTTATTTTTAAAAAAATTTTTTTACATTAATGCACAAAATCAGAGTCCATTGAAAGAAATGTCGCGTTGGCACAATGAATGATTTCTTTGTTCATTTGACACATGATCTATAAAGATATTCATTTCCATTTTATAGACAAATGCAGACCACTTAGACAAATTAACTTTACTGGAAATGCGTGCCTTTATAAAATAGAATGTTTTGTATATTATATAAATGTGACGGACCCGCTGGCACTCCGACCGAGTACCTCCGCCAATCGATGCTCGTAGTGCTTGCCGAGGACTCCAAGCACTCCAACCGACACCATCAGCACTGCAGACTTATCCCATCCCCCAACCATGAGCCAAGGCTTCAAGAAAGGGTCAAGCAGGTCTGTTTTAATGAGCACACAAAAGCAACAGCACTCATGCAACAAAACAACTCCTCCTCAGAGGAAAACAAAAGGACAGTTTAAAAAGGGTCAGACAGTGTTTGAAAATATGACCGTTATTAAAGGTTTAAACTGGTGTTCTAAGAAGGGAGAGGGAATAAAACAGTCAAACGAAGTCCATAAAACAGGGGTTTTCTTCACACTATGCATCCGAAGTGCATAGCAAAACTGCAGATCCTTTGTCAGAGCATTTAAAGGGCCAGAACCAGTCTAATAAAATCAAATATGCACAAATAACTATTTAAAGGGCAAAATGTTCCAGGGGCCATAGTCGCAGGGCAGGAGGCTGGCAATTAGTCCCCTCCAGACACAAGTGGCGAAGGGCACTTCGTCACAACGTACCTTTATAAAATAGAATGTTTTGTATATTATATAAAATATGAATGTTATGGCTTTTACATAATTATATGTCTAAACCTCTTCGCGGTAACCACTACCTCATTTCATATGTGGCTATTCTTTGAACCCTGATTTAGAATCGGAAGACTCACTCTGACTGTTTAAAATGCCCAAATAAGTTATTTTACCATTCATTGAAATTAAAGGAACACTATAGGGTTAGGAATACAAATATTTATTCCTAACCCTATGGTGTTAAAATCACCATTTAGGTGGTTTGTCCATCTTTAGAAGGTAATAAAACTCAGCATTATTTCAGCTCTGCGTGGGACCACTGGTGCTGGCGCCGCCCCCAATCTGCCTCCTTGACTGACATCAGAATTGATTATACCAGCCAGTCCAATCAGAAAAGCATTGGAATGCTGTGGATTGGCTGAGATTTTCAATCCTGATGATCTCAGCCAAGGAGGCAGGGTGGAGCCAAATGCCGCATTAAATCAGTGCATCTCTATGGGAAAAGTTCAGTGTCTTCATGCGTGGAGATGCTGAAAGAATTGACCCAGAAAGCACATCTGAGTGACTGCCACTAGGTGTTCCTATGGAGCAATGTAAACACTGCTTTTTCATTGAACAGGCAGTGTTTACATGAAAATCCCTGCAGGGACATATTATACTTACCAGAACAACTACATTGTTCTGGTGACCATAATGTCCCTTTAAAAATAAAAAATAAATAAAAATGTTTAACTTTCTTTGATGTAAAACTGGTCTAATCTCAGGTGGAGAGTAAAATTTCCCATTCACGTAGGAAAACTCATGTCATTCATCTTTCTTTTATCAACCAAATACATGTGCACCAGCCTGCTGTATAGCTCTTAAATGTCTACACCTGACTAGATACAGTCTGTGAACCACATTTTTTTATGTTTTTGCCATTCCTTTTATGGAGAGACTTCGGACAAGAACAGTGGATTTGTTGCTATAGTTGGGAAATAAACATATTGGGGCATTTTTTGTGTTTTTAGATGTAAAAATACTAAGGAAATAATAAAATAAGAAACCTGATTAATTTGGTTTTCATAAGACACTGGAATACCCTTTTAATCTTTTGTCTAGGTAAAGCTGCACCCTTTTTTTTTTTTTTTATTTTTTATAAATGCACTGCATTTGTGGATAGGGATTGCCAAATAAAACATAAGTTACATAGAACAATACTGCCCACTTTTGGCATTTGATTTGTGACTGGTGCTTATTTGAGGCCCAAGGCATGCCTAATGTAAAGGCGAAGTAATAACACAGGCATGAAAGCTGAGTAGGTGCAGTACAGAACACACCCACACTAAATTATTACTCTTATGAAACAGCCCATTGTATGTCAGTTCTTGTATAAATCTTTGTTTACTATTTTAATGATATTCATTCATGTGGTTTTCTGCTTTGTTTTCACAAGTCTGTAGGAGTATGGATCGGAGCTGTGTGAAAATATTTGGATATAAAAGTCAATGAGGCCTATTTATGTTTATGTAACCCCTAGAAAATGGTTTCTGATCTGTAAAGTGCATCTTGCATGGCCTAATACAAGAAAGGAAGCCTTTTTATATGATTAAACCCAAGCCCTATAGAATTTCACTTCTACCAGTCCTTTATAATGTTACGGTATATTCACTAAACGTAGAGCTGCTTATGCAAATCAGACTGGTTTAATATTGGTCAATTCACCTGTATTCGGTTGTTGAAATACGTCTGTAGTTCACTGTGTTCACGAACAATTGAATGCTAACTGAATTAAGACAAATGGACCATGCTATTTTCAAACCAATCTCTCTGATGCAATGAAACTAAGTTACAGCTAAATTGTAACTGAATTTTCCTGCTTAAAAGATGCAGCCAATGTAAGGTTTTTAAGGACATTTTGGGTTGATGTAACCTTATAGGGTTAGTTAAAGGGTCACTCCAAACCCCTAAGTAACTCTAGCTTGCTGAAAAGCTTTGTGTGAAGTGTGTCCTCTTTTTTTTTTTTTTTTTTTCATTTTGCTAAAAGTACAGATTTCAATAGATATTGACACTTTTATAAATTAACCTGGTTACACGCCCTTGGCTTACTAGCAGACAACAAGTAATGTTAGTTCCTTGTTTTTTTCGCCCAATGCAGCTGACCTCAAGAGGCAACACTTGCCCAGAGCACCAGCCTTACAAAGACTTCTCATTGAGCTGCATTGTGAAGTCTGTGATTGGACAGCCACAGAAAGTCTGGGTGGGTTAAGAAGGGGAGAGCTTGCACAGGCAGCAGACAAGAGAACTGCAGGTTTTGCAAGCTGATTTTAGATGTATCCAAAATGAAAAAAATACATAAATAAATGCATGTAAGTTTCATTTGGGGTATATCTACTAAACAGTGACTTTTAAAATGTATTTTGTATTTGGTCAGTGGAGTGTCTCTTTAACCAGTAGCAGCAGGGTTGTTTAGGATTAGGAGGCTTCGAGTTTTAGGTACAGTTTTCCCAGGTCTGTATGAGAGGTGTTAGAACAACTGAATGAAGGCAATTCTGTTTCAATTTAATGATTTGTGAATAACCGAATACCCATGGTAAAGACATTTGGTTAGTTTTCAGAAGACAACCAAATTGCAGACAAATTAAGGTAAGTTGAAATAATAGAAAACAATAATGATAAAATAATAAGTACATAACAGAAAATAGCTTTTATGAATAGCTAAATGGGATAAAACATTTGAAGTGTGACAACCAACCAACAACAAATAAATTGCCTATACTGACCTTTCAAAATATAAAACATTACTGAAAATTCTGTGTTTTCTTTAAATATTTTGGATCTGATAACCACGGCAGCAAAATATATATATATATAATATATATTTTTTTTTTTTTTATATATTTTTTTTTTTTATAGATTTCATTAAACTAACCAGTTAAATACTTTGAGTAGTTAACAGATTTAGGAAAAAAAAATTTTTTTTATAAAAGCAAAATTTAAATAGCCAGTTTACTCACTTCTGCGTGTTGGTCCACACCACTTGCTGTTCTTTCCACGGTTACGAGGTCTTTGCCTTTTATCCACACATTGTTTAATCCCTTAAGGACTGAGCCAAATGTACACGTTGTGAACAAAACGTAAACAAAACCTGGCATTTGCGCTACATGTCTGTCCAACCGTAATTCACCTCTTTCATATTAAATCCACCCACAATTATATATATTATTTTATTCAGGGGAAACGGGGCTTTCATTTAATATCAAATATTTAGCTATGAAGATCCGCCACGGGGGACTCCGGGTAAGTAAGAAAATCCGTGAGGGCGTTCTATTACGCCCTGCAGCGTTTAGAGCCGCTTAGAATAGGGAGTAATAGTATGCCCTCCGGTTTTAAGGGGTTAATCCCATAAAATAAAAAAGAGCAATGTAGAAAAAAAGGTACAGGCACCATTTAAAAAAAAAAAAACACACACAAAAAAACTGCAATGTTTCCATTGCAGGCTTAAACCCACATCTTACTCACAGCTACTAGAGCAGGGGTGTCCAAACTTTTTTCAGTGAGGGCCAGATTTGATGAAGTGAACATGCGTGAGGGCCGACCATTTTGCCTGACATTCTTTGAACCATTAAAATTAAATGCAAATTAACTATTTTATGTAAACTTTATTGCAAGCGGTATACTTTTCATTTAATCTCTTTATTATGTCTTTTTTTTTCTGCCCCTTCATTCTGTCCCTTCTCTCTTTTATTCTGCCCCTTCATTCTCTGTCCCTTCTCTTTTTTTTTCTGCCCCTTCATTCTGTCCCTTCTTTTATTCTGCCCCTTCATTCTCTGTCCCTTCTCTCTTTTATTCTGCCCCTTCATTCTCTGTCCCTTCTCTCTTTTATTCTGCCCCTTCATTCTCTGCCCCTTCACTTTTTTTTTTTTTCTGCTCCTTCATTCTCTGCCCCTTCATTCTTTGCCTCCAGGGAGAAGGAACCAAATCCCGCTACATCGATGTCCAAAAGATCGCGGGAACTCAGACTGAGAACAAATAGTGACTGCACGTATGTCTGCGTTCTCTGGATCTCTTGGCCCCCAGTGAGTCTCTGTGTGCCACTCAGGACCGCGGCATTCAAAGATCCAGGGTTCCTGAGCAGCACTCAGGGTTTCACTGAAGGCCACAACAGATAGATTAGCCAAATTACCTGTGGGGCCTTATTTGGACATTACTGCACTAGAGGCATGTCCCCTGCACTGACCGAGCACAACTCTAGAAAATCCTAGAAAAGCATTAGATGTGCATGATTATCCCATGTGCCTCATCGATTATGTCACAGGAGGCAGAGAGGTGAAGAGGGGGTCTCATCGTTGTGGGAAAAAAAAATAACACATTTTATGAAATTTATGGTGAGGGAGGCAATTTGTGTGTGTGTGTGTGTGTGTGTGTGTGTGTGTATAATACAATGTTAAACAAAAATCTGCACACAAGTCAAGTCATAAGACTTGCTTTTCACACAATTTATTTATAAAATATTTTACCAGGGAGGATACAGTAAGATTTCTCTCGTTTTCAAGTGTGTGTGTGTATAATTGCAGATAGATGCACTATAGCATTAGGAATACAGGTTTGGATTCCTAATACTATAGTGTTCCTTTAATAGGCAGGTTAACTGTGGTTCAGATGAGATTTCTGTGTTAATGATGAAAATACCAGTGGATCAGGAACTGCTATATAGTGTGCATAGAGGTATCCATATAAAAAACTGTATTTCAATTTGGGACTCTTTAGTCTTTTAGCTCTACAGATAGTGGAAGTTGCATGAAGATTTTTGTTATTTTTTAAAATTTTTATTTAACTTAATGCAGCCACCTCATATAACAAGAATGATCACTAGTGTAGTGTTACTCAATGCTACTAAGGGAAAAGCGTTATGGAGTAGGTAACTTTGCTGCATACTCCTCTATTAGTTGGGTAGCATCAGTGGCGTACTAAGGGGTTTGGAGAGCATGTATGTGTGTCTGCTAGTGAGAAAGCTTGTGTGTTTTTCAGTGAGCTTGTTTGTCGTGAGCTTGTGTGTGTGTGTGTGTGTGTGTCAGTGAACTTGTCTGTAGACCACCAGGGTACAGCACCCTAGCACACACATAACACCCCCCCCCCTTGTTTTCCTGGCATTATAGCTTCCCCCTCTGTCAAGCGCCCCTACCTCGTGGTGCAAAAGTGGTTAAAAACCCTTTTGTCACTTACCTGGGTTTAGCGCTGGCTCAGGTCCACCCTCACTCCTCAATGGCTACGTTAGGATTTCCCCATAAGAAAGTGTTATACAATGATTACCTATAGGGTTTTGTTTGACAATGGACATTCCCATGCATAGCCACTAGAGGTGGAGTTAACCCTGAATGGCAATTATTTCAGTTTGTTAATAACTACAGTAATTACTTTTGCAGGGTTAAGGGCCCTGGGACAGTGCATCTAGACCACTTCAATGTGCTAAAGTGGTCTGGATGCCCATAGTGTACCTTTAAGTGAAAGCAGACACACAGTGAGAAATTTAGCAAACTGAAACAGCCTGGGGAGACATTTAGGGAAAGGATAGAGAGACTGTTGAGATATTTAGGAGAGAGACATAGCGAGCACACGTTTAGGGAAAAAGTCATACACAGTATCACTTACACAGTCTCACGACTGGATCAACAGCAAAAACATATGTAAGGAAGGCTGAACTTGATGGACGCAAGTCTCTTTTCAGCTATGTAACTATGTAACACACACACTATCACTGACATACACACAGTGTCACTTGCACACTCTCACTAACACAGTGTCACTTGCACACTCTCCCTAACACACACACACGCTGTCACTCAAACACAAGCTCACAGCACTTTACATAAAGTCACACTTTGTTTACACACAGAAATACAGCAATTTAGCGCACACACACAAATTTACAACCATTCATGCAATAAACAATCCCTCTGAGCCTACTTGGGTGCTGTGAAGAGAAGAGGTCCAGGTTCATCTTTATGCTGGGTGAGCAGGAGAGCCGTGCACTCTGAGCATAGGCTGCTTCTTGTTCCTCTCAGAGTTGTTCCCGTGTCCACAGGCAGGGGGCAGCCAGGATACCAGGGCATGTCCTGACTTCCTCTGCCTGCAGGAAGCAGTGTGCACTGCTTGGGTCCTGGCCTCTCACATCCAATAACCCAAGCAGTCCCACACATACACACACTACCAAACATACTATGTGACATATCCATCCACACACACAATTCCACAAGCAGCCCCCATACACAGCCCACATTTATAGTTATCATACACGATACCACAAACTACTTACGGACATATAAATATAATAGCTCATATACGCACAAATACAACCATACAAAGCAACTACAGTAAAAATAACAAGCAGAATACGCAACATACACACCTCAATTTAAAAAAAAGACCGGCTATCATAATGCGCGCACACACACACACACATACACACACAGATGTGCATGGCATGCTGGCATCAGGCAGCCAATGGCAGCACATTACCCCATCCCCTAGTGAAAAGTTTTAGTGTATCATATGTCCCCCCCCCTTTTTATTATTCCTAGTCGCCACTGTGTCTGCATGTGTGTCTGTGTGTCAGTGTGTATTTGTGTGCATGCATCTCCAAATTTTTCCAATACTACACACAAACTCATTCACTTGCACATACTCAATAGAAAAACATGCTTACATTTTAAAGGGGGGGGAGAAGTATGACCCGTCACGGGTGCCAAATGCTCTGGGTAAGCCACTGGGTAGCATGCAGTATCTCATGGAATACCTGGCTGTGCTTTCATGAAAGATTCTGGAAAGTACCATCAGTGTGCTTCATTGTAAGAGAGGAAAGAACATAACATAGAGAGGCAGGGACATGTCATGATATAGCCCAACCTTTTTGTTAATATAGGGCTCATCTAGTTTTGTTTTGAGCTCAAGCCCCTGGCCTCAGGTGTTTGTGAAACCTGACAAAGGCCATGTCTGTCCCTCTGTCCAGTGTATCTGCCTGTGTGTGTGTGGTGGAGTGTGTGAGAGGTAGGTGGTAGATGTGAGAGAGGTAGGTGGTGTGTTTGTCAAGTGCACAATCAGGAAGGGGGGACACAGCAGGCTCTGGTGGTCTGATGATATTCAGTAACTCTGCCAGCAGCTGCTCTGTTCAGTCCTCTCGTGAGCTCTTCGGAATGTTGCCATGGTAACTTGTGGCAACGTTACGAATGGCACAGCTTGTGGGAGTAACAATCTGCCTCCTTGCTCCTCCAGTCACCTCCATTGCTGGCTGCCACAGACAAGTGGGTTTGAGCGGGTAAAGGAGATATGTGATCTCCCCACCTGCCCATGAAGGCACAAGTGCCAGCCCTGCATAGGACAGCAGGGGAGATCAAAAGTCCCCCTGTGCAATTTTATGCGTTTGGCCAAATAAAATTCTACGGCAAGCGGCCTGCATGTTGGACCGCCCTGGTATAGGGTATGTGTTTTCTGGTAGCTGCATCCTAGACATTCCCTCCAGCTCCACCTCCACCAGATGCATGAAACTTGGGAGGTATGTTATAAAGTTTTCTGTTAATAAGATTGTTTTTAAGCCCATTGTAATTGTCAGCACCAGGCCCAATAAGGTTTAATCCGACCCTGCTGGGAAATATGCCAGGGCACTCATTAAGGTTTTTTCCCCATCGCTAAGCCTAACCAATGCGTCACCTCCGATCATCTACTTTGCACATGGGTGGGTTGCCGGAGTCCTTGCAAGGGTGTGTACCTGATCCTGCAGTACACATCTTTCTCGTCTCTTGAGACTGACACTGTGCAGTGCTGGACCTCTAATGTCAAAGCAGCACCAAGCCGTACATTGTTTAATCCCTGCCCTGAGAACTATATGCCAAGAGGCTTTGGAGACAGACAATGTGACTAATTTCTGCCCAGCTCCTTTCTGAAGAGATCACTAAGGGGATAGGGCTGAATTAACCCCTTAAGGACACGTGACATGTCATGATTCCCTTTTATTCCAGAAGTTTGGTCCTTAAGGGGTTAAAGCAGCACTGTCATGCCGAACTTAACTTTCCCCAATCGATTCTTCTTCTCTCACTTTGTCAGGATCTGTTCTTCATTTCTCCCTGTCTGCTCTAGTTTTCTTTAAAACATAAGACAAAGTAGGTACTACTTTGTCTTATGGAGGTTTCCTAGGCCTGACCAGCTATGACCAGCGGAGAAGCAAAGTGTGCGTCATTTCCGGTGGTCAGAGAAATTTTCCCACAATTCTCACCTTTGATCCATGATCTCGCAATGCTTCCTGTCAGTATTCCCGAACGTCCTGTCACTTAGACAGAACGCCAGTGAAACTACCGAATTTTGTCCTAACAGAATGAGAACAGTTTCTCCATTCGTGTTAGGATTTGGGACAATGTTCGTATCGAAATTTCATTCGAATGAATGAAACTCCGATCCTATTCGTGCCGCGGCTGCATCTTGCAGCCGCTTAGTAGATAACTTCCTAATTCCCACAGTATCAGGGAGCGATCTACCAAAAGGCTGAAAGACCTAAATTTTTCTTTAAGCCAAATTTACTAATACTAAGTAAAGATTACTTAGTATTAGTAAATGCTGCCCCTACTCGCTATACCGTGAGTAGAGCGTGTCTAGTAAACAGTCAGCTGCTCACTGTTGTAAAAAAAATAAAAAAATTAAAATACCCCTCTCTCCCCCCCAATAAATGGCACCATGGTGGGGCATCTCTTAACTAGTCTGGGAGCAGTGCCCCGCAAGTGGGGGGCTTTAAAGTAAACGGAGGACATAGGATCCCCTTGGCCCCCACCCATAACCGGTCGGGGCCCTAAATGAAAACGGGAGAAATCTATAACAATAAGGGGGGGACCTATTGTGCCCCCGGGCCCCCACCCCTGAGCGGCAGGTGGTGGCCCTGAATAAAAATTGAGTGGGGGCCTATTGTTCCCTCCCAGTCCCCACCCATGAGCGGCGGGTGGGGACCCTAGTAAAAATAGAGGGGAGGACCTATTGTACCCCGCCCCCACCCACGAGCGGCGGGTAGGGGCCCTAGTGAAAAGAGGAGGGGGAGGACCTATTGGCCTCCACCCCTGAGTGGCGGGTGGGGGCCCTAAATAACAATAAGGGGGGACCTATTGTTCCCCCCCAGCCCCCACCCCTGAGCAGCGGGTGGTGGCCCTGAATAAAAATGGAGTGGGGGCCTATTGGCCCCTCCCAGCCCCCACCCATGAGTGGCGGGTGGGGACCCTAGTAAAAATACTAGGGGCCCTAGTGAAAATAGGAGGGGGAGGACCTATTGGCCCCCACCCTTGAGCGGCAGGTGGGGGCTCTAAGCATTTATTAAATTGCACACATTTAAAATGACAATAGGAGGGTACCTAATGTCTCCCCCCACCTAGCCCCCACCCATGAGCAGTGGTTGGGGGAAAGGGGGGACAAAAGGTCCTCCCCCCCCTATTGTCACTATGGCCCTCACCCGCTGCTCATGGTTGGGGCAGTGGTGGATGCAGTAGGTCCCCTCTTATTGTCATTTTAAATGTGTGCAATTTAATAAATTCTCTATAAACTAGTAGGATTCCTGCACACTCATAAGAGTACATATCAACTTTTTTGCTTTTACATTCATGCTTTTCCTAAACCGCAAGAGAATATTCAGACACGGTTTCCTTCATGGGTACCTTTACACATCTTGCCAGGCCTGCATGAGCTTTACTGCTTAATGCTACAAACGTAATTTTATTGAAACGCTCTTGAGGTTTATTTAATGGCATTTTCTTTTCTTTGCAAGTCTCTTGCTCACTTAAGCCGCTTATTATTATGCTTAAGTATAGAATCTGACTTACATGATATGTTGCTATTAATCATTTTACAATTGTTCTGCCAGATTATGTTTACTCTTTCAGTTGTGTGCCCTTTCCTATTAACTCACACTGGGTATGGGTCTATATATAAAATACTTTGTAGTAATGCCACCTACCACTTCAATAAATGAAAAATCCAGCAAACGCTCGATTTATGTGCCTGGCTAAAATCCCTTGTTTATACAATACCGCCTTATAATTTAGTGAGTGTAAAGAAAGTCAGGAGGAATTTATGGCATTTTAATGAATACTTAGGATTAAAATGTAACATTATGAATCTGGCAAATTGTTGTGTAATTTTTGTTCGAAAATTCTAAAGTCTAACACAAAACTTACCTGCTGTATGTTTTATCGATTTTGGTTTCTCACAGCACAAACCTATTTTGTAGGCATTTTAAGATAGAGGAAATAAATCTGACAAAAACTCACCCTCAGCCTATTGCTGCTACTCAGTAAAATGGTTCCTCATTTGGAAGGAGTGCAGGAGAGAAAGCGGGACCTACGCCTAAATGGTCTCCACATAAAGGGACACTATAGTCATCAGAACAACTACAGCTTATTTGCATTTGTTCTGGTGAGTAGAATCATTCCGTTCAGGCTTTTTGCTGTAAATACTGTCTTTTCAGATGTAAAAAAGTGTTTACATTACAGCCTAGTGATAACTCCAGTGGCCACTCCCCAGATGGCTGCTAAAGCTGCTTCCTTGAGCAGTCCTGTCTAGTGTGCATCACAACATTCAGTATCTCCACCCTCTGCATGCAGAAACTGAACTTTCCTCACAAATTAATCTTTATGAGGAGATGCTGATTGGCCAGGGCTGTGTTTGACTTGTGCTGGCTCTGCCCCTGATCTGCCTCCTTGACAGTCTCTGCCAATTCTATAGTAAAGCATTGTAATTGGCTCAGACCACCACTTCCGATGATGTCAGACAACAGAGGCAGTTCACAGGCAGAGCCAGCAGCTTCAGACTTTAAGACATGTAAGATTTTACTATAATTAGGGAGGCAAGTAGGGGCCAGGTGGGCTAGATTGTGGTTTTAACAGTATAGGGTGAGGAGTACATGTTTGTGTTCCTGACCCTATAGTGCTCCTTTAAGTGTTAAACCATTTGAAAAAAAGGGTTTATACCATATGACAGTCACCGGGAACAGGTTTATTAAGGGCAAGTACATAATCCAGCATATAGAAAGTGCCCTTTCCCTCTGCTTCTAGGTTTAATACTTGTAGCAGCTTCAGCTGCTACTCAATTAACACCATCCAGCCCTACTTAGTGTGCTGAGATTTTCTCACTAGGCTGCTGATAACAGACAGAGTGAGTGTGTGAAACGGAGCCTGAGTTGTAAGAAAAACTGTTTAATTGTTTTATGACTGGGAACCAGTTTAGCTAGCCAGTACTGTTGTTATTATTATTATTATTGCTGTTTATATAGCGCCAACAGATTCCGTAGCGCTTTACAATAATATGGGAGGGGGATTTAACTATAAATAGGACAGTTACAAAACAACTTACAGAAACGATAGGTTGAAGAGGACACTGCTCAAACAAGCTTACAGTCTATAGGAGTTTGGGTATAATACACATTAGAAAGGAAATATCTCTATTTAGGATAAGATAGTTGTTTGCTTTGGTTTGATTTATGTCTTAAAGGAAACAAGTACTGTGAATGTTAAAAACCTTTGTCTTTGTAAATAAACATCCTAAAAAAGAATTGGAGTGTCTATTCCTGCTGTGGCCTTATCACAAACTTCAAGGTTTGAGTCCGGGGACTCTGACATCATAACCATTTCATTGGCATGGTTTTATTTTTTTGTTGTTGTTTTTTTTTATTTTTTTTTGGTGCATTTAAGTGTGAGCTTGTTAATCCAAATACCTCATACACAAAGTGGTACCCTAACTGCCGCCTCCTGGCCAATAATATCTTAGCAGCAAGTCTGTTTTGATTTCTGTTAAATGAGTCAAAATATCTCAACAATAGAAAAGCCTATGAGTCAAGTGATAGGAGGCTTTGGAAGACCCTTGATATTAAATCACTAATAGACGGTCAGAACTGGGTACAGCATTGTTATTTTTGATTCATGGTATGTGCTCGCTGGTGTCAGAGTATACAAATTCAATTCTGTATTTTAGTGAAGTGTATGTGATTGCAGTGTTGATTTTAGGTGAGCTTGTTTGCATCCATTTCCCTACTCCATGTCATATTCTACATATATTAATTTCAGCCACCTCTTTATCTCCCTATGTCTCCTCCAACTACCCAATACCGATACTGATAATACCTTCCCCTGTCACTTCTAACCATCCAATGCCCTGCATCATTTCCACTTCAAAAACCTACTCCATTCACTTCTAGGTCCATTGCCACGTTTCATCAGATCATCCCCCAAACATTTAAAATCTTTGATAACTTTTTTTTTTTTTTGATAAGATGACTCTTTTAAACTCAGTGGTGACACCCAAAATAATTGCAATACCAACACATGCAACAAATAAGAAACCTAGACTGACTTGTATGGAGCAAGAGTTCAGTTGAAGAGAATATTTCTGTTAGGAAGGTGAAAAGAAAAATGTAGAGAATTGTGTTATCAGGAATAAAAGATCTGCCTTTTATCAGATGGCTTCTTTCCCTACTTATCAACCATTAAATAAGACTCTTAAGGTGTGTTCTAAAGGGGACACTATAGGCACCCAGACTACTTGATCTCATTGAAGTGGTGTGGGTGAAGTGCCCCTGTCCCCTTAACCCTGCAGTGTAAAACATTTCAGAGTTAAGACAACTTCTAGAGGCTTTCCTCCAGACAGCCACTACAGGTGCTTTCTGGACTCTAATGCAGTTTTACTTTGTGAAATAATATTGGACACCCTCACACTTTGATTCAATGCTTTCGTATGGGAAAGCAATACTGCATGCGTGATGTTGCGGGAGGTGAAGACTGAGTCAGCGCCGATGTAACTGTAAAGAGGTACTTTGGGAAAACAACGGGGGGCAGACATAAAGTATAAGGGACAGTGACATTACAGTTTAAGGAATACTGTTTTGTATTCTGAACGCTCTATTGTTCCTTTAAACGCAAGTTTACAAGACTAAGAACCATGATCCTGACTTATTACATATAGACTATCCACTTTTTGTAATTCTTTATTTTTGAGTGCAGAGTGAAATAAACGCACCATCAATATCACAAGGCATAAGAGAGGTTTACAATATGTAGTTTTGTGTAATCATGGTATGCTGCACTTTTTTTTTTGTTATATAGATAAGAATAATTGCAAAACACAAACAGGTTTATCAACAATCAAAATAGTCGGGTTTAGTCCTAGCTGGTATTGCGTGTCTAACTATTCAGACTTGCTAGACATGTGAGTGTTAAATGAAAACTAATTGTGAAGTATGCACGAACAAGCTGTACTGTATGGATTAGTTTCCATTGTGAAGATTCTTTCTGTGAGTGATAACTACATTGTGAAAGTCCTCTGGGGTCCCCCAGGTTGAAGTCCCACTCCTAGCTGGTCGGCTTGTAGAGGTATGTGCCTCCAGGGTCGCGGGTTAAAAGGTGTGAGGGTGGTCGTCAGTGGTAGAAGGCTCGGCAACAGTTGGGGAGCGCCAGTCACGCAGGGCTAGAGGATCAGCTGATGCCAGTAATGGGCCACTCCATGCAGTCTCTGTTCAGGTCGGCTATGGAATGGGCAAGGTGGATTGGGCCTCTGAGGGCTCCCGGTCCCTCTGCTGAGCGGAGATACGGCGTGGTAGCTCCCTGGTTCCAGGCCCGTGTTGAGGTCCGCTTCTCCACGCTGCTGGCTAGGGACCTGGCATAGTCTATGTCCTTCCCCACAAGGGGAGAGCGGGGTCGGGTCGAGGTAAGTATTGTACTCCGCTTGCGTGGTCGCTGCCGGGGCGCCTGTCTTTTGGTGGCTCCCCGTCCAGGAAGGTGATTGTCGCTTGTGGCGGGTGCCCGCTGCCTGGGAACGTCCCGTAGCTTCTGACCCTCTGGGCGGTTCGGTGCCTGAGGTGTCCGGGCTTCCTCCTGTTTGACCTTGCTTGGGTGAGCGTGCGGCCCGGTTTCCAGCGCAGTCTCTGGGTCTGTCGGGAACATAAGGGCCTCCAGCTTGTCCCAGAAGATTTGGAAGGCCCTCTTCAGCCGGTGCTCGACTTCTGGCTGCTCACTGTGAGTGCTGGAGGAGCACGCTGTCTCCGCCATCTCGGGTGCAGTGCCGCCGCTTGTGGCAGGCTCCTGTGTCGTCACAGCTTTCTTGCCGGGTTGTATCAGGGTCTCCCGAGGGTGGACCGGGATAACCCCCACCGGTCCAAGGGGGGGGGAGGGTTGGGAAACGAGGGTCTGGTCTCAGTGTGTCAGCGGGGGAGCGGCCGTCTCACTCATGCCGACCACGCGTTTAGGCCTCATTGGAAGAGCAGGTGCATTACGCCGTAATTGCTGCTCGTGTGACATCATTGTGTGCCCCTGGTTATCGCCTTCCACATGGTGGCCTTTTTGGGCTGATTAGATCCCGTTTTGGCTGCCGAAATCCGTTTAATTAGTGCTGCAGAGCAGGAGCCATACAAGTTTGCATCCCCTGCTCCCCTGCGTTCAAGCCCGCCCCAGATTATCCTCTTTTTATGTGGTCGTTGGACTCCACAGGAATATCAAAATTCTTGTAATAGAACTTTGAGCAGTAGATAATCTGCATCTATCATATTTTCGCAAACCCAAAATTGTTCCTAAATTAAAAATTCATTGGGTGGATGCTTTAATCATGTTGGATGTTTTTAACCATAACATGAATTGTATATATTTTTATACAGTCATTTAAGCAAGTGGTCTACATGTAAGTGTAAGATTGCCACAGGCAATGCTAACACTTAAACCAATTTAAACACTCACTAACGGCATATTTCTAAATAAAATACAAAACGGTTTTAAAACCTCTTGCTGAACATAGGATTTTTAAGAACATTGAATGTAGAGCAACTTGACACTCGCTTTATCTCTGCCTTGTGTTCCCCTAAAGCCTAGTCATTAAGATATGATCTGGGGTATTTTGTGGTTAATCATTATAAAGTTCACACACATTGGATTTCTCCTGATGTTTGCCAGATTGATCCTTTCACTACAATAAAAGTCTGCAGATGTTTGCCTACGGCTGTCTTTTTTTTTTTTTTGTCGAGACAGATATTCATTGTACACTGTTTATGTTTGAAGAGTGTCTGTCTCGATTTGGATGAGTTGTACTTTACTAAACAAATGTCCATCACAGCTCTACAGACAGATGTACTAGGCTTAATATAGTATTGGACGATGTAACGTAAAAGAGCATTGTGTAAAATAACCCTGATGATGATTTTAGCAGAGTTATTCATTTATCTTCAAATTATATAAATTATAAGTTTTGGTGAAAATGGCTACTTTGGATAAATTCTTCACTTCTGCTCTAGTCTCATCATTTTGCTATCCATGTGTTAATACACAGCACTTTATAGTTTACTGAGTAGCCTAGTTTATAATTCTCATTTTAATTGTACATGAAATTCATGGTTTTCCATATCTACCAACGCCGGCATCCTGCAAATCGGTGGGAGGGAGATAAATGGGGTGGGCCAGTGGTCCAATTGTGTCACTCTCAACCCCAAAGGCCAGACCCATCCACATGGGTCCTATTGACACCTTTAACGCTCTTCTTTGCCCTGCTGTGGCCACCCCATGAACTAAGCTTACAGCCGATCGCTTTGCATGCTACTTTACCGACCAGATTGAACCGCTAAGGAAATAATTCTTCCCACCTTGCCGTTCTTTCTCAACCACATGTAGATCATGCTTTTCCTACCCTTCAGACTTTCTCACTGGCTACTGAACAAGAGGTGGCTGCGCTTCTCCTTTCCTCTCACTCCACCACTTGCCCGCTCGATCCTGTCCCATCTCACCATATCAGCTCTCTCTCCCCTTGTCTTGTGCCTTCCTTAACACACATCTTCAACTTCTCTCTCTTTTTCTCTGCTGACCTTAAACATGCCACTGTAGTACCTATCCTGAAAAAAGCATATCTTGACCCGTCCACCCCCTCTAACTATCGTCCCATATCTCTGCTCCCTTTCTCCTCAGAGCTTCTGGAAAGACTTGACTGTACCCGTATGTGTCACTTCCTCAATTCCAACTTTACCTTGACCCTATTCAAACTGGCTTCCGCCCTCTCCACTCTACTGAGACTGCTCTTATCAAAGTTACTAATGACCTAATCGCAGCTAAATCCAAAGGCCACTACTCCATACTAATTCTTCTTGACCTATTTGCTGCTTTTGACAACGTTGATCAAGCTCTCCTTCTTAAAACTCTTCAATCACTCTGTCTCTGTGACTCTGTCCTCTCCTGGTTTTTCTCTTATCTCTCCTAATGCTCATTCAGTGACTCCTTTTCTAATAACACTTCCTCCCCTCATCATGTCACGGTTGGCGTACCCCAAGGCTCTGTCCTTGGTCCCCTTCTATTTTCTGTTTATACTGCCTTGGTAAACTTATTACCTCATTTGGATTCCACCTGTACGCTGATGACACCCAGAAATCTCTCACCTTCCTGGACCTCTCCCCTTTGTCCTGCAATGTGTCACTGCTTGCCTTTCTTCAGTCTCTGACTGGATGTCCTCCAGCTTTCTGAAACTCAATCTTTTTCTAAAACTGAGCTCCTTGTCTTTCCTCCTCTTTCGCTCTCCCTTCAAGTAAGTTGTATCCACATAAGTTCATCCTTGCAAGCACGCTGTCCTGATGTCACACTTGATTCTGGACTCAAGGGTCTGGTCTCAGTGTGTCAGCGGGGGAGCGGCCGACTCACCTTTGAGCCTCACATCCAGTTTGTTGCCAAATCCTGTAGATTCCATCTTAAAAACATAGCCTGCATCTGCTCCTTTCTTACACATGATGCTACCAATTAAGGTGGGATGACGGGACAGGACCCGAGAATCGTGACTGTCCCATTGAACTGGGGACAGTTGAGAGGCCTGGTTTTCAGTAGTATAAGAAATTCAAATATGGTTTTCACAAAGCCTGGTATAAGTAAAAGACTAGGCATTTAATATGTAAGGCATAGGGGTATAACATCTAACTGGTGATCCCATTCCCTTTCTACTAATTTTCCTTTTTGTGTAATTTTTGGCTGATTGTTCATTTTATAAATTCATCAGGAGTGAAATTGTGCTCCCAAGGCTGAATGGCATTGCCCAGGAGATAATGGCTCCAAGTGCCTTTTAATCTACCTGCTCACCTTTCTCCAGTTACTATAGTGGAGTTAGACTTCTCTTGGGGGAACATTGCAAAAAAATCACAAGCGACAGTTCTACTTCAGACTATCTCACAGTTTTCTATCTGATGGATAGCATATCACAAAAAGATGCCCAGATAACACTGTATGTACATTAAGAAGTATTATCTGCATTGTAATAAAAGTTTATCTATTTAAGTTGTGTACAGGGAAAGATCCATATATTGATACATGACTTGATCTGGAGATAGTGTTTCATAGTAATTATCCACTTTAGGACTGTGGTTAGGTACACTTTACCATAACATTCCTGGCATGGGGCTACACCTAAGGGGCTTAAAAGGTTGAAAACAGTCTACTCCAGTGGTTACCAAACTTTTTAGGTTCAAGGCATCCTTAATATTTCAGTATTTTTTTTTATTCAAGGCACCCAAGTCAAAATTTCTAGGTTGTATATCTGTACAGAGCTGTGGTGCTATAGTGTAATGTACATTGTTGGTGTTTGAAGGGGTGCTTGTATATAGTGTTTGTATGTAATGTTTGATTGCAAGGGTGTGTCTGAATGTTTACTGTTTAATGCAGATGTGTTTGTATGTTTGTTTTGGAGTTTGAACGCAGTGGTGTGTTTGTATGTTGTGCTGGTGTTTAACTGCTTGGATGTATGCACACACACTACCACATACACACTACCAGACATACATGCACATTAACACACAGATACATAGATATGCACCGACACACATACACACACAGATACACACACACACCTTTACATACACCGACATATACAGAAACACACCCTGACACATACAAACATTGATACATGCACACACCCTGACACACAGATGCACGAACACACTGACAGAAGTACACTGATATATATATGCACTCACGCATACTCACACACACACACACACACGTGATATTTTTTATATCTCCAGCCACCCTCATGTTAGCTTACCTTGTATGTCCAGAAAGGTGGCTTGGAGTCCTGCTGTCTGCTGCTTGTGAGGGGTTTGGAGCAACTCTGGAATGCTCCTCTTCTTTAATGCTGCGGTTGCCTCCTCTCCCTGTCTCTGCATGACGCTGGGAGGAAGTGACAGGCTGTCACTTCCTTCTAGCCGGCCGACATTACATGGGCCCGGTCGCGGTTTTAAATGACCGCGGCACCCGACCAGCCTCTGCTCAGCAGTTATGTTTCCCGGTGCTATAATCATAGCACCGGGGAAATATTTTCTCGGCACCCCTATGTGCACGTTTGGGAACCGGTGGTCTACTCCCTCCATTTAAATTACCAGATAGCTGTACAAATTCAACTACAAACAAAAACTACTCAAATGCCACCCGTTATTCAGGATGAACAGATTTAATCACCTGACATCATGTTTTCTTTACCTAAGAGAAAATGTTTACAATTTTAATCCTTATTTTTAACTAAAGATTTGTATTGTCTGAGCCACTACTATCCATCTACCTATTTCCAAAGCATGTAGTCTAAAGGCCAGCTGGGTTATTATTCAAATAGAAAAAAGAAAAATTGTGTTTTCCAGCCTGATAGGTCTGTTTGAGGGATTTAAATAAAACTTAAACAGATGTTCAGAGCTTAGTGACTTTCACATTTTGCAGTGGTCTATCTTAAATTATTCCTTAAATCTAAATGTCACAAGTCCAATGAGTGGTTTGAGAGGAAAGCTGCAAGGTGCAAATTTATACTTCTTATTTTGACTGGTTTGAGATTTGTTACTTCCTGTAGATGCGTACAAGGGTTACGCTAAGCATATTTGCCAGTACAGCCATGATGGTTGAGATGCTAGGAGTGCCCTAGCGCAGTTCCCAGTAATGGGGCAAGCTATTGAACCTCTTCTAATGGTGGGTGATGCACATATGGCTGCTGCAGAAACTGATACCATCAGTCATTCTTTGGCTAAGCGTGTTCTCTGATTGCAAACAGCCAATTAATGAAACTTGTTCCGGGCTGGCTGATGATGCTGTTGGAGGTTTCACTTCTGGTGGCAATATAAAATGTTAATTATATCCTAAAATATAAAATTATTCATACTGAAACACTATGCATCCAGACTCCAAGCACCATAACCACTCCAAATTGCTGAAGAGGTTATGGTGCTTAGATTAACCCTTTAATTCGGCAAAATAGACCTGGATTTATTGTACCTAATATTCAGTGAGTATGCAGATTTTCAGCTTTAGTACCTACGCTAGATTAAGATATTGATTTAGTCGCAAAACTAAAAATCCTATAATCCATCCCATGTTGTATTGTAACAGCTGGGGAAAGGGGTCAGTTAGATCATGAGAGGGTCCCAGCTGGTTATGGGATAACCTACAGCTGGTGCCTGACTACAATGAGTAAATTGCTTCCTGGGGTATTTTAAATACCACACTATTGGAGTTCTGGGATATTCTGTCAGGTAACCTGCTTGCTGTGAAAGTGCAGTAGAAAGCGGAGACAAACCAGCTGAATATGGATGTGGTTTGTTATGTCTTTAATTTCCAAGGGAGATACCGTTCATGAATATCACTGCAAGATATTGTTCATTGTTGAAGCTCTTACGCAGTGACAAAGGAAAGCAGAGCTCCTGCTTGTTGGAATGTAGAGGTGTTGAAATACACTGGCAGATGGTGGTTTGTGTTGACATGGAATGAAAGAAACACATCATTGTCACTTTCCTAGGTGCAAAACGTCTGGAGCGAACTACCACTTGAGAAGCACCAGGACTCCAATACTCAAAATAAACCATATCCACATTGTGGATACACTTTCTCTGTCTAGCTCCATATCTCCTGTTCAGTGCAATTCTAAAGAACAACTAACCATATAACATAATTGTTCAGACCATCATCCTATATTATGACAAGTGAAACCGATCGTTTGCAATTTTGTCAGATCTTTTGGCTTACCACAATAGACCTTTGGGAAGTACAGATGAACAGGCTCTGGCCTGTTTATTTAAACATTATTTTTTAGGTATGATTTATACTGTACTGCTGTAATAATGACCTTGAATGTGGTACACCTTTGGGTTTTTTTTTTTTTTGGGTTTTTTTCCACAAAGGACTATGTTGCATTTCAATAAAACATCAGATTTGACAAAAACAAATTGGGTTACATATTCTAGAGAACTGACTTTGATGAAAATGATGTACACTGTGAATTATTATTATTATTTTTTTTTTACAAGAGAGCTATTATTGTGACATACACACATACTTCTACAAATGCTGCTGTCCACAGTTACAAACACACACTGCTTAGTGAACATACACACCTTTACTCAAACATACAAAGGTCCGTTTGGAAAAAGTCCAGTCGTTGGTAATATAATGAAAACTGTTTGCGTGACATCGATGTAACCTGGCAGCCAAGGAGAGTGAACTGGAATGCACATGTGTGAACAATAACAACTTAACTGTACTAGTCAGTGGGAGCACTAGACACTGTTGAGTGAGCACATGCACTGTGTTGCCATCGCATCAAAATGACTGAGCGAGAAGAGCAACAAATCTGCATAAAACTTTGCATTAAGCTTGAACATTACAATGCAGGAATGATTAGCATGATTCAGAAGGGACTTGGCACGATGCAATGAGTTAAAAAAAAAAAAAAACAACAAACCCAATGTTTAGGTGATGTATCCCACACCTAAATCATCAAAGTGAGAGGGCAGCACCATAGAATATATGAACACTTAACTCTCTAACAGCATAGGGGGTTAATATCGTGTAAGAGAAATACACAATAGTGTGATATTG
Source organism: Pelobates cultripes (assembly GCA_933207985.1). Taxonomy (NCBI): domain Eukaryota; kingdom Metazoa; phylum Chordata; class Amphibia; order Anura; family Pelobatidae; genus Pelobates; species Pelobates cultripes. Next base: position 206,672,451 of record OW240913.1, on the reverse strand, counting down.
ATCAAATGTGAAATCCAGAGAGCAAACTCAGATTTTAAAGAGCCTCTTAAAGATATAGGATCTAAACCGCATGCTTGTGTGCACTTTTCAGGTGCCAACCAGACCTAGATCTCTCCAATCTTTAAAGGGTCTCCTCAAATTCACACATAGAAAGGGAAAACAAGTAGAAACGTTCTAGGTGTAGTATTTTAGCACCAAGTAGATGAATATATCAAATGTATGGAGCCTATTAAACTAGCTTCAAGTATGCAGGTATTGTGTCAACTTGTAAGGTGACACTTCCTCCTTGAACCAGGATTCAAAGTGCCAGTGCAGCAGAAACGAGGCAAGTATAAATGTTTTTTATTTATTGGATAAATTTAAAAACAAAATAAAACTGTAAAATACACAAAATTACTAGTCAAAAGCCCTCTTTCCTTTGCCAAGACGCATTTCACCTTCTTTAGGCTTTCCCAATCAGCATGTTGATACATATACCTGCCCCTAGTATAGTGGTACTGTTGTGCTTGTGGCTTAGTCTAGGGAGTTTTACAATTTTGCTTGGTCTTATCCATTTCTTGCTCATTGTGTGGTGCACCGTGAAAGTGCTGGGCAATACATATTTATTGTAGGCATTCCTGGGACCCCCTGCAGACATGTAGGGAAAACCCCCAACTCTTATAGCTGAGCTGTGTTTGAAAGTAACGTTAACATTTAAACCAATATAGAAAACAATTGCACTGATTTAAAACAGAGAGCTATTGTTGGTTTTATGCTAGTTAAAGGAACAAACACGTATTCCAAAAGATATATTGTTCTATTCCATATTTAGTTTCAGGGCTCTCTCTCTCTACATATCTAACAAAACAGTTATCGTTTTACTTTGCAGGACTAATGCTACAGTGCATTAAGATGAATTGGTCTGGGTGCCTATTCATTAATCATGGTCCTTTTAAAGCTTCCCAGCACCAATTAGCAATTCCATTTTATTAGATTAACGTTGGCTAAAAAAAATTATTTACGTTTCTAAGTTTTTGGGGTTTTTTTCTGTTTGTGTTGTATCCATATATTTAAAAGATTGTTTCGACTTTGTTGCATGTGAAATGAGATTTCATCCTGTGTATATTTTTAACTGGCTCTTATGGATGAATTCCCTATTTGCAATTTTGAAAAGTGCTTGCAGAACACCGCAAGCTCTGACGAGCGTTAAAAAGATGCATTGTTTCCAGCAGTTTGATATTTTTCACTGCAAGGCAAACCATTTTTGGTGTTTTCAGTGCTACTCCATATTGAATATGAACTGGTTCAGAAGAGGTGAAATGAGCAGGTGTTCTGTATAAAATATTGAACTTAGAAGAGTTTTTCCAGCCGGTATTAGAAGCACGTGTCTAGGCAGCTTTACGATTCAGGAGTTAGATTAGAGAAACTTCAGCTGCCTTATATAAGACTTTCAGCGTAATATATAGTTTCTCTATAATGACCTCACGAAAATCTTCCAAACGGGTACTCGTCATTGGATAGTGCTGAAAGAAATTTTGAACCCTGTATAGCTTATTCTAGTTTGCTATTTGTCCCGCCAAATAGTCTAATGCAAATTCTGCCTTCCCTAAAGGAACTCAAAAATATATACATTTTAACTCTAGACTGTCATTGAATAGATTACTGGCTCCCCATCATTTTTCTTTTATTTTTTTTCTTTCCATTTTTATTTATTTAGGAAACTAAAGTGCCATGAAACTCACTTTTGTTCCAGCACTGGTTCTCCTTTACAGAGCAGCTGAAATGCATTTGTTCAATCAGGGTACAAATGCGGCAATCGCCATGCATCTTAACCCCTTAAGGACACATGACATGTTTGTCTACCCCTGATCTGTCTCCTTGACAGTCTCAGAGAATCCTATGGGAAAGCATTGTGATTGGCACACAGAATCACTTGATGATTTCAACCAAGCAGGTGGATCAGGGTCATAGGCAGCAGCTGCAGACTTGAATACAACTAAGATTGTACTATATTTAGGGAGGCAAGAGGGGTGAGGGGGGCTAGATAGGGTTTTTAAGAAACTAGGGTCAGGAATACATGTTTGTGTGCCTGACTCTATAGTGTTACTTTAAGATGAAGTGGTTTTGATAACTAGAGTGTCCATTTTAATTTTGTGAATTTTGTGAATTTCTGAAGTCACTTGAAAATACTTCAGTGAAATTTAAAAACTATTGTGAAGCAATTTTTCACACAAGGGGTTCTTGTATATAGGTCTTTCAACCGCACATACACCACAACTGGGTCTGTGGGAGGAATGATTATGAAATAGTAAAAAAAATGACAGCAGCTTAACGTGTAAGTAAACTGTTAAATCTGTTTGTTGTATATGTAATTGGGGCATGCAATATGAGATATTCCAAATGAAACATGCTGGGCTTGAAAGGAAGCACACTGGTTTTCAAACAATATGACATTTTATTGGCACTCATAGGAAAGGCACAATGCATAGCAACATGGGGGCAGCCAAGCCAAAACTTTAAGCGCTTCAGACTTTACGGTCCTCAATCATAGACTGCCGTAAGGAGATATTCACGCCGTACTAAAAATAAATGGTGGGAGTTGCAGAATAATTTTTGTGGTATCTTGGCAGCCCTTTGGAAGGAAGATAAAAGTAAATGCACATACAAAGTATCTTAACCCATTCATATCTGACTTAAATACTCTTTATGTTAACTCATGTACATTTTCGTTAAGTCAGTTCTGTAATTCCTAGAACTAATTTCTTCAATAACAAAAAATCTTGTTCAATGAACACTTTAAGTACCATGACTACAGCATTCTGAAGCGATCATGGTGCCAGAAGTGTTCTGTTACCCACCTAAGATGTCAAGCCATTTACTCACAGTTTGACTTCTCACATGGGATATTCTGGCATAGCCAACTCTGTCGGGAGCTCTCTTCTCCGGACTTAGGTTACTACAGTGCCCAAGGGAAAAATGCAAATTGGCACCATGGAGCACCACCAGTTGGTCATTTATAATAGGCTGCTTTGTGTGATTTTACTCCTTAAACCTATATTACTTTCAAATATACACAAGCTCTGTGAGTTTTTCTGTTCTAAAGTTTGCACAGAAAGCCACATAGGTAAAATTAATCAGCCTCTCCTTTGATCACCTCAAGCAAAATGCACATAAAAGTGAAAGAAATGAAATGTCTTTTAAATCCTTTAAAATACGTGTCTTATTGCAGGTTTAGATGCAATACAAACCTACAATAATCATTTACCATCACAAGCCACATTTTAAAAATATCCTCCGCAGTTAAGCTGCTTAGAAATTAGTGTAAGTAAAAAACTGGTTTCTTGCCCCTTACTAGTCACATAGTAGAGTGTTTATGTATTACGTAAAATAACCTCTTACTGTATTGATTCTGGTGCTGTGTATTTTAAAGAAATGAAATGACTTTATGAATTGTTCATGAGTGCCGTAGGTTTTACTAGCTAATATAGCATCTATAATTCAGGCCGTGTAATTTGAATGTTTGTTAATGTTTGAATACTTTCCACAATAGTAGCTTTCTTTGTGTTCGTCAGCCTCTAGCCCATTTGCTGTAATTTATGATTAAGGAGACTGTAGAACATAAAAGTGTCGACTACTGGTGATACTCTTGTGGTTGAATTACAGCAGATGCGTGCAAGGACCACTTGCCATCCCAGTCTGTCCAGCTATTGAAGGCATAGGTGTGACGTAATAATACTCTAACTAAGCCTCAGGGTGCCGGCTCAGTGCTATGCAGATTCAGTATATATACAAAGGGAATTATTGTTCAGTTCTACATAAAACATTGGGAATCTGGCTTTTCCCTTTCTTCTAATGTAGCCTGAAAATAGATATTGTGGCCACAGATCATATTTCAGTAGAGAGGCCTTTTAACCACATTCCTGAACAAAATATGCAAACATTAGTTGGCTTTTTGTTTTGTTTAAATTAGTGATTTTCTTTTTTAAATGTTATGTTTTTTTTTTTTTCCCACTTAATACAAAAATAAGGAGTTGACACCCAGACCATTCCAATGGGCAGAAGTGGTCTGGGTGCCTGGAGTGTCCCTTTAAGAACGCATAACGGAAATTTTCCACCATTTACTAAAGTCAACCCCAAATTGTGGGGTTAACGCTCCTCTGAGACCGAGAGCACCCGATCGCGCTGTCCCTGCAGCTGTGATCGGTCTGACAGGCTGTCAGAGCAAGTACATGTGCTGCAGGGACTCCTGATCCGCCTCCCTGCTCTTCCGGGGTCAGAGTGAAGTGCAGGGAGACGGATCAGTGCTGATCTTCTCCCTGCAAAAAAATAAAGTAAAATCCCACCCCCCTTTCATCCATCTTTATTAACATTAACCCCTTCACTGCCGTTTGATCACTGACTACAGTGATCAAAATACAGATCACAGTATTTTAATGTGATCTGATATTTATTTTTATTTTTTTTAAACCCTCAGGGGTTAAATTTATTTTATTAATTAATTTAAATATTTAAAAATTTATATATTTAGCTAGCTGGGTTGGGTGGAAGTTAGTGGGAAATTGGGAAATTTTGTGTTAGGCTAGCTAGGGGTTAGCGGGACAGCTGCCTGACCATGAATTGCCCTTTCCTATGTGTGGATGTGCCCTCCTGGAATGTGTTCCCCCTTTGTAATTCTCTCCCTTACTGTAATTTTGACCTTAAATCATGCAAAGTACCTTTTAACCACACGCTAACGAGGTGGGAAAAACGCAGGCCGCAAGGGAACAAGCGGCGTGTGATTCCCCTAGGTGGCCGTCGCTTCGTATCACTGAATGCCTACCAGTGAGAGCATTCATCTCACGAACTGGCCTGCGCGTACTGTCTTCAATCCACATGTTGGGGATCGTCCTACCAGCTCCCCAACGGAGCTATATTCACTTTTACCTCCCCTACCTGGCAGCTACGAGGCTAGGCTCGTGGCTGCCCAGGGGATCGCTCTCTCCGGTGAATACCTGCGTGGGGGTATCCACTTGGGAGAAGGACGCACGCCAGCAGGGAATCTCTGGAGCTGTGAGTTGGTCTGTGCATAAAAAGCTGTGTGCCCAAATGAAGATGGTCAAAGGTTGTACCCTGGAACTGTGTGTCATCCAGTTACTGGAGGAAATGGGTCTGACCTATTAACGTGAACAACCAGCCGGGTTACCCAGGTCCCGCTACAATGCTTTTACTGCTAGTTAGGGGTTAACTGTAAGGAAAAAAAAAAAAAGTTTATAAAAATTTAAAGTGTAAAAAAAAGTTTGAAGAAAGTTTTAAAAAGTAAAAACATTTAATTAAAAGAGGCTCATTACTACTACACCTGCAACAAACTAGCAAAAACATTTTCCCTGAGCTAAGGTTCAAAAGATGCCTTTTGAATTACCTCGGGGTGTATTCTTTAATAAATAGTATCTGTTTGTGGGGAAGTTTTGAATGACCAACCAGGTAAACTACTCCAAAATGGAACATGGACACAGCGTAAAACTTCAAAGTGTAACATATTCATCCTCACCTCGTGGTGTCTGCAGTTATTGCCTTCCTGACAAATGCAGAAGTGCCGTTCAGTGGCCATGCGTCAATGTGTCAGTACACGCATGCGTCAATGTTGGCGCCGCTGCGGATCCACACCAATTTGTAACCCCATGTCCGTCCGTAGTGTCGGCTTGTGTGACGTCACGCCTGGGTCGCGAACGCACGTTCTTGGGTCAGAGGCTGGGTTCGGCCAATCGGAGATAAAGGAGACTTATTTAAACTCCTTTCTTGCCTTTCCTCATTGTCTGAAAGTGTGTTCCTGAGCTTTATTTCTGGTTATTGACTTTGGCTTAGTTTTGACTTCCCTGTTTTCTGGTATCCTTAAATTTTGGCATTCCCTCATCGTTGTCTCATTCTGTGTCCCTGACCTTGGCAAGTATTCTGACTATTTTCTGCTACGTTAAGTCCGGCCATTTTAAGGCCCGGTAAGACGTTACCTGTTAGTCCTAGGTGTGATACAGTTCTACGTGCTGGATCAACTTGTAATCCTGACACAAAGTTAGAAAAAAACTGAATGGCTGCGTCTCAAATGTGTCCCTTTAACATCCACATATACCTGGCAAAGGTACATACAGGGGTATTGCTGTACTCAGAATATGAAATATCACACAGCCGCATCACACAAGATTTGCAAAATATACTCACTTTGTATGTCAAAAAGGCAGAAAAAATGCTTATTACCACTACACTTGGTACAAGCTAAGACATCTATGAAAATTCTAACTATAGAAACTGAAATAGCCTTGTCTCTTATATGGCATTTTAGCTTCACAGAATAGTGCCAATGGCATACAATAGGGTATCGTTGTACTCATCAGCTGAACACAATGTGTGTACAGGAATAGCACACACCAGCTTTACGAAATACACATTACAAAAACCTTGATATATGTGTGTATGTATATGCCAAAATAGAGAAACACCATTTTACTCCAATATTTAGCAGAGATTGGCGATAAAATGGCTACGTAAAAAGTGTCAAAATAACCTTGGGTAAATAGCCTATGATGTCTACTTCATATAAATATATAATTTTGTATGGCAATTTTGTTTTCTGTGATGGCTACTAAACCTACAAGACAAATATACCAACTTCTAAAATTGTTTCACCTTGAAATTTTATTTTAGTCCTTGTATTTTGTGACTTGTAACTTTCAAAATAAGCTAAAATCCTATACATATTATGTACTCTATAAATCAAGACACATAAATGAATTTATTTTGTATTTTCTTTTTCTAAGCTGGACATATCATGCACACGCTATTATTGCCAAAACTGTGAAACAAATTAGTTTTTTGGCCTTTAAAAAAAAATAAAAATAAATAAATAATAATTAATGAGAATGTATCTATGTATATGTGACATCAAATTAAAGCCCTTTTAGTCCTCTTAAAACGGTATAATAATATGTGTTGGTGCAATAAATGAAAGAGATGCAAATAGCGTTTGAACACAAACCGCAAAAGATGCAAAAATGGCTTGTGTTCTGAAGGGTAAAACAAGCTTTTGAAGTTGTGTCCTTAAGGGTTAAATATAATCAGGTGGTATTTATGACAACTTGTGTAACAGATAAGTGGCCTAGTCTGCCACCTAGTGTTCATTTCAGTGATGTGTTCTTATAACTGTTCAAATTGTCTTGTAATTGTATTTAGCAGTGGTCTTTGTACTTTAGGCCACAACATATTTTAGTTTGTTTTGTGAAAACAGATTATATTTTCATATTTTTAATACATTTTTTATGTTAAAAATTTGTTAAAGGGGAGCTGTTGCTTGCCAATGTACGCCATTGGATAAACCACTAAAAATAATCTATAACTTCTGTTAACCTTTTTGGTGCATTTTTAATTTTAAATTTATATTAAAGATTTAACATATTGCATCATAATCCAGTTCAAACATGGCAAATCCAGGAGAAATATAAGCATCGTCTAATTTCTTCTCTGAATGCCTTCCTTATACTGTCTGCCTGGTGCAAGGGGCACACAGTTACATTTAATTTATTTTATTCGTCACTCCTCACAAATACATTAGATAAATATAGAATAAGTAAACTTACTGTAATAATAAAAATCCAGGAAAGAGACTGTTCCCCTTCACGGTTTTCAAAGGGTAGATTAATTATTTTTTGCAGGAGATGTTCAACTATTGTGCTATAATTAGGGTTGTTGTCTGAAATTATAGACCCTGTAGTAGTTTTCTTTTTAGCAAGGGCCTCCCTCTTTCTCTCACAATAAACCATTTTCATCATGGGTTTAAGAGGCATGGAGAAAAGTATCATAATGCAGGTTGTTATATTATAATAGGCTAGAACAATTCCATTTTTCATCTCAAATCTATCTCACTTTAGAGAGCGTTCAGAGACGAGCTACTAAACTAGTTCATGGATTGCAGGATAAAACTTACCAGGAAAGGTTAAAGGAACTTAACATGTATAGATAGCTTGGCGGAAAGACGAGACAGGGAGGATATGATAGAAACATTTGAATACATAATGGGAATCAACTCCGTAAAGGACAAGACTATATTTAAAAGAATAAAAAATACCACAACAAGAGGACATAGTCTTAAATTAGAGGGGCACAGGTTTAAAAATATAAGGAAGTATTACTTTACTGAGAGGGTAGCGGATGCATGGAATAGCCTTCCAGCTGAAGTGGTAGAGGTTAACACAGTGAAGGTGTTTAAGCATGTGTGGGATAGGCATAAGGCTATCCTAGAAATAATATAAGGCCAGGAACTAATGGAAGTATTTAGACAGCCAGTAGAGGTGGAGATAACCCTGCAAGGTAATTATTGCAGTTTATAAAAAAAACTGCAATAATTACACTTGCAGGGTTAAGGGTACTGGGAGTTGGCACCCAGACCACTCCAATGGGCAGAAGTGGTCTGGGTGCCTGGAGTGTCCTTTTAAGAGTGCACAGCTTAAGATTTTAGCCAGTGAGTGCTGTCCTGGATGACCCTACCTCTGAGCATTCCAGATTCTTTTGTTGAAGAAGATTGGAAGCAGGGGCTGCAGCCATAGGCGCTCCTGAGACCCCGGTAAGTTGTCAAACTGTGTTAACTGGGCACTTTTGGTCCAAAAAAACTAGAATAAGCTGTATTGGTTATAGTGCTTGACATGAACTAGACCTCATGGCACCTCCTACATTTAAATGTAGCAAGCGCCCCCAACAACAACCTTGATACACCAAGCTGACTCGATGCCTCCAAAAATGCTCCAGAACCGCTGAACGCTGTTGGACGCATATTTCCATCGCCCTTCAAACATACAACTGTAACCCAAATTCTAAAGAAACCCAACCTTGACCCTAACTCCCCGTCCAACTACCGTCCTATCTCGCTACTGCCTTTTGCGTCCAAAATCCTTTAAACAGTTCTGTATGCGAGATTGACAGACTTCCCCGAGTCCAACTCTCTGCTAGACCTGCTTCAGTCTGGTGTCCGCGTTAAGCACTCTGTGGAAACGGTACTGACCAAAGTATCCAATGATCTACTTGCTGCAAAATCTTGTGGTCACTACTCTCTCCTAATTCTCTGTGACCTTTCTGCAGCTTTTGAAACTGTTGATCATCAACAGCTTCTTTTCATCCTCCGCAGTATCGGTTTACAAGATATTGCGCTCTCCTGATGCTCCTCCTACCTCTCCCAGAGTTCTTTCAGTGTTTGTTTCTCTGGCTCTGCTTCTTCTCCCCAACTCCTCTCTGTTGGTGTCCCCCAAGGTTCAATCCTTGGTTCCCTACTGTTCTCTATCTATACTGCCTCCCTTGGTAAACTCATTATCTCCTTTTTTTTTTTTTTAAATAAATTCTTTATTTTCAAAGGTACATGGATAGTGTACCATACAGATTTTGGACTTGGTGGTACATCAATTGTATCAGGTTTCTTAGCGCTGTCGCGTCGTTCAAAGTAGTATTGCCGTTATTAGCTGCTGAGCACGTACAGTTCGTAGTATTTCCCATGTCCAAACTGGGTGACTTTGTACATTTTCCATTTTTACCGGGTAGGGGTAAACTGGGGTACATGGTCCCGGGATCGTCTTGCTGCACCTGTGAGTTTTTAGCTTTCTCTCTTCCCTTTTCTGTTGGGATGGGGAGGAGAGGGAGTACAGTAGAGGAGGAAGGGGGGGAGGAGAGGAAGAAAAAACAAAAGGGGGGGGGGAGGTGGGGCTAATGAGTAGTGTGGGTGCGTTTGGTGAGCTTTGCTGCCCGCCCTCATTATCTCCTTTTGGCTTCCAATATCATTTCTACGCGAATGACACGCAAATCTATCTGTCCTCTCCTGATCTCTCTTCGTCCCTCTTGACTAGTGTCTTTAATGGCCTCTCTGCTATTTCTAACTGGATGGCTGCCCACTTCCTTAAACTTAACTTGACCAAAACTGAAATTCTGGTCTTTCCTCCCTCAAGTGTTGCTACTCCTCTGTCTCCCTCCAAGTCAACGATGCTACCATCAGCTCCACCACGCAGGCTCGCTGCCTAGGTGTTCTCTTTGACTCTGACCTCTCCTTCAAGCCTTATGTTCATTCTATCGCCAAATCCTGCTGCTTCCATCTCAAAAACATTGCGGGCATCCGGCCCTACTTAATGGCAGATGCGACTAAGGTGTTGGTCCATTCCACTGTCCTTTTCTCACATTGACTACTGTAATCCGCTTCTCAGTGGTCTTACGTGCTCCCAACTTGCGCCGTTACAGTCCATAATGAATGCAGCGGCGAGGCTCATCTTCCTGTCCACCCGCACCTCCCACGTCTCACCCTTCTGTCGGTCCCTACATTGGCTTCCTGTAAGATATAGGGTTCAATTTAAAATTCTGGTTCTTGCTTTCAAATCTCTACATAATGCTGCTCCCACCTATCTATCCTCCCTAATACACAAGTAACCCACTTCTTCATAAAAGCGTATCAATTAAAATGTTAATAGCTCCCGACAGATTCCTCTCTTGCAACTGTCATTAGTCTAATACTATCCTTACCTTTTTGTGTCATTTTACCCCACTCCCTCTAGCATGTAAGCTCATTGAGCAGGGCCCTCAACCCCTCTGTTCCTGTGTGTCCAACTTGTCTGGTTACAACTGCATGTTTGTTCGTCCACCCACTGTAAAGCAGTGTGGAATTTGTTGGTGCTATACAAATAACATAATTATAAGTGTTCATTCAAAAGAAACATTTATTTCCAGATTATTTCCTATTATTATTATTATTATTGCGTCTTTAATCTTCCCCTCTGGCGTGGATAGTTATACCAACCATCCCATAAAAAATAGATTTTGTAATTTTTAATTCTATTGGACGATTCTTCAAATGTCACAATGAAGCTGTATGGGTGCCAGAGGCACTACTCATTGTTCAAAGTAATTTCAATGGATATTTCTGTGTAACTTTTAAACCAAATAAAACATAATTATGTTATTTTGATTGATATCTTAATGGTGCATTTTTCTCCTTTGGGAAGATCAAAGCAATCTTTTTCTGGAAGATGCTGATTAGGGTAAGAGTGCAATAACTGTTTAAGGTGGAAAATCATGTTAAAGTACTATGTTTATCCATGCTATCCGTATCAAAGTCTGTTTTTCCGATCTTGCTAGCTGTAAATATTTTGTAAACAATCGGTTACTAGGGAGCATCTTCTTCGTTGCAAAATTCTAACAGCTAGTATAAAAAAGGGTAAGAGGAATGATGTAATTTCTCCTAGAATTAGTCTGCTCTATAGAAGTGCTAAGGAGCATTGAAGCCGTTTCTGCTGCCTCAGTATGCACATATAGCCCGCTATCTGGAACAAACCTCCCATTAGCTATTGGAACTTGAGGTTGTTGGAGAGCTGGAAGCAGTAGATTGCTTTAATTGCATACCTCACAACATTTCAAATGGATAGAAAGTAGGGTTGTGCATGGGCAAAAAATTTGGTTCCGTTTCGGCACTTCCGCAAGTCAGGACTTCGGCACTTCTCTAACTCGAACCCTAACCCTACGAGGGATGGGGTTGGGTTAGGGGCGGGGGTAGTGTTGGGGTTAGATTCCTGTCATCATTCCCTTAATTTTCCCTCCTTCTCCTGTTTTGCCACTTTTCAGAAATCTAAAGCACTTTGGCACTTCTGAAATTCGGCACTTCGGTTCAGTTAGGCACTTCGGAAATTCAGCAATTCGGAAGCATCTGAATTTAAATTCGGACCGAAATGAATTGCACATGTCTAATAGAAAGGGACCATGTAATTATAGCAATTGGGGCGAGGCTGTAGTGTGTAGAGAATGGGTCTTACAAATAAAGTATAATTTACAGCCAGTGTATCTCTTGTGCATGTACTTTAAAAGAACCTTAAGTCCTGACATTAATAATTGTCTCTTTAGAACTACATTCGGATTCCTGTAATCTCTGTCCAACCCCTCTGGTGTTTAAAGTAAAGTTAATGATAGAGTACTTATCTAGTTTTCAGCACCAATATACCTTTGCTTCAGCCACGATTCTGCCTCAGTCTTAACCAGCATACCTGCTGACTCTTCTTTAATTGGGGACGACACAGACATGTTCTGCATTTTAGAATATCTACATATGATAATTAGGATAATAGAGTGGTCTTCTACGTCTAAAGTGCTCAATAACTATAGGTGTATTCCAAGACAGCAGACATTTTGTGTTTACTTGTCACATGATTGGAGCTGCTCATTTCATGATTAGTAATTTAGATGGGTGAGTTTACATGAACAAAAAAACAGTTTAAGAATTAGAATAATTAGGATCTGTTAAAGCAATGAGCATAAACTCATTATAATACTAAACAAATATTAATGTCAGTAAAATTATCATTATGTATGTAACAAAAAAAAGGGAGAAAAACTTATAATTACAAATTATTTTAAAAAGAAAACTGAATGACTTGAAACAGAAAATTGTTTTCCTACAACCAGATGTAACCGGAGTATTGCAATTCGAACACTTGTAAACAAAATACAAAATAATAGTTTTACCATCCGTACGTGTGGGTGAGTCCCAGATAACTTTGGAATGATCTTAGGTCCTGCTGAGTCATCCAAGATGAAATTAGAGGGAGCTGATGGGTGCAATTAAAAGATGCATATTACCGTAGGAGCAAAGTCATATTTTCTTGACCACAGGGTTCACTGTGAATTATACTGTGTGTTGTGGCTTGTGTTGGACAGAATCCCAGAGCTGGGAATTCATTTTGGAGATATGGAAATAGGTTCACAGTTTTGTACGAAATACTTGTGCCTGGAACTGATGCAGCTATTTATTCAGTGAGCGAAGTTGAAGTATGAGTTTGACCTACAACTAATCACGGTCTTCATATCTGTCCTTTCTTCTTAGTATGACTGAAATTCTATACAGATGTTATGAGGAGGGAATGTCTGTGGGGCAGAATCAAGACGGCAAATTTGCTCACATATATTGACTGACCTCTGCTGACTGTGACTCTAACAATCGGGAAGGTGGCCATCATGCAAAGTGCAGCCCTTGGATGTATTTTGTGCTTTTTGTTTTTCCAGTCATGGTGATGCTGGATAAAAATAAATAATTGGGATGAGGGAAGGAGCCACATTGGCAAGCTTCAGTTGATTGCCTCTGGGTACTTTATTTTCTTATTCATATTCTACTGTGACACAATAGAAAATGACTAAATTGCTATTTGGCTGGTACATACCTAAATTTATTATCTTTGGGCTAGGCGAATAACTCTTGTAAACTAATGCTTGCAATGGCTATTTACTAAAGCAAACAGGTCCTTTTCTTTTTTTTTTTTTTGTGCAACATCCTCACCATGGGTCTCAGCCAAGTAAATAAAAATGTAGACTAAGTTCTTTTGTCTATCTAATGACTACGGTTTGTGATGCTGTAGAACACTGGAACACATCTGACTATATATACATTTATCCAACAAGCATGGCACCATGGCCATATTTCATACCTAAATATAAGGGGCGCCCATTTGACAAGAAGGACCAAATATGGTTATTACCACAAGTGATAATAAGAACGCCTCACTTTATGATTGATCCTTGTATTCTTTTTGTGCAGGTTTGTCTATTTCTTTTCTAATTATTTACATGAGTATTCAGAATAGGGGCTTAATGTTTTACAGTGGTATGCTGAATCTAAACATGGCTTAGACTTCATAAACGCTTGGCAGACCACTCAAATATGCCCATTCTCAGATAGCCCATTCTGTTTTTGTCCTATATCGTAACATTTTGTTTTAAAGGATTGTTAGCCTGCAGCCTTTAGTCTTCCTAATGTGTGTTTAGTCACGTTGACAAAACTTTACAATGGGTAGGGCTTAAAACAAGGCTCTGTTCCACTTGCCAATCAAATTTATCCACAATCCATCAGTAAAATCAATTCCACAGAAGGACAAACCACAGGCATCAGGAGCAGAGGAGAACACAATGGGTTCACCCAGATATTTAGGTCTCGCACAAGGAAGAGAAGGTAAATATAAATAAAGGCAAGGTGGGTTGCATAATTATAAAGGTACAAAAGGCATAAGGAAAGGACAACCAAAAGAAAAGGTAAAAAACCAGAAAAAAATGACAGTGCCTCTTTGAATGAATATTGGTAAATAATAAAGTGACGAAAAATATGTTGAAGCCATATTCATGATTTCAAAACAATGCTTTCATCAGCATTCCATTGGAGATGCTTAGTGAGTGGTTGCAGAGCCAAGTGCATTTCTTGCACATCTCTCACATATTTGATATATTCAGTCCGGTTAATTGCCATTATTTCTTTTTATTCGTTTTAGATATGTGATTATATTATGTATTGTACACTGTGACCGTTCTGTGCATAATTGAAAGGGTTACTCAAAGCACCATAACAACTTCAGTATTTTGAAGTGGCCATGGTGTTTGGTGTTAGTATAGAAAGTATTTCAATTTCAAATGCTGCACGTACTGAGTCATAGCAATTTGCTACTGGTGGTGTAAATCCACCTTTGACAGTGTAATTGGGTGTTCTGGGTTGGTTAAAGACCAGTGGTGGCAAGGCCCCTTTCCGTACCTCCCACGTCTTCCCTCAGTCTGTCCTCGGGAAGTCCCTTGCCTTTCAAGGATCGGTTTGCAAGGAAAACATGGCTATGGTGCTGAGTACATTTATTGTTGTTTTTTTTTTTAAATTAAATAAAAGCAGAGATCACTAAGATCCATCAACTATGTACATCTATATTGGCTCATGATATCATGTTAATAGTACCTGTAGGCTGCAGTTTATGCTAAATGTACATAATCTGCACATTGTATTTGTGTACATTATCACCTTGTCATCCTTCATGTCCACAGCAAACTTATTGCAAATGTATTGTTGACCTGTGGAGTTTTAAAGTCACTGTTTGTTTATGACCTCATGGGGTAATTTCCATTGCCAAGCCTTCCTATGAATCATTAACAGAGGTAGACAGTTGGTGAATTCATTCTCCTGTGTTCCTGTAGGGCAAAGGTCACTACAGTAAGCCTGTCTGACTCATGGGCTGTGTAATCTGAGACAGGGTTTAGTTCATTGCTTCCTTATGAGTTTTTGAAGTCTTCCCTATGTGATCAAGGAGTATTGGTGTTTGTTTAACCTTTTGTGTGCTAAAGGTCTGTGCAACACTTATGGAGCCAAACTGGCAAGTTTTAGCATTTAGTGAGGCTATATATGTTTTTCCACAACCAGGAAAGAATGTATACATTCACAAAGCACATACATGTCCTCATCAGTACCACATGTGTCCTTAGTAGGCAGGTTTATGCTGCAAAATAATACATATAAATGCCTATCTTAGCACTTGGCTCTTTTTATATAACTAGGTAACTGTAGGTCCTCCTGTGAAGGGCGTGACTTAAAGGAACACTGCAAGCACCATCATCACTACACAGTGCTTGTAGTTATGGTGCCTGGAGTGCCCGTGCCACAGCCCCCTCCTTGATGAAAGTAGTCAAACGATTGTCTAACGCTTTGACTCTCTGAGTTAAGCCCTGCAGTACAGTGCCAGCGTATCGCTCTCAGGCCAATGAGCTAATCCCTGCACCACTGGCTTGAATGCAGAGAGCCTCTAGCTGCAGAGAGTTGGACGCCAGGTAAGAAGTCAAACTGTAGCAGATGCTTTGCCTAGGGGGGAGCAAGGTCCAGTTTGCACCATAACCACTAAATACTTGTAGTGTTTATTTACATGGTAGGCGTACATATTTATTTATATATATTATTATTAAAAACATTTTTTTACTTTTAAATAAAATATCAAATATGTCACAGCTTTTTGAGATATCCATGGGAAACCAGTATATGAATTTTTCATTAATGAAGTGTTGTGATCAACAGGATGTTTTTTTAATGGTAATACGAATAGAACATTTATAGGAACACTAACGTTATGAAAATATACCTGTTTTTCCAATGCTATAGTGTCCCTGTCACTTATTTTATAGGTCGCACCCCGTTCAAAGAAGAATCTGTTGAAATATAAATAAATAACGTTCTCAGAGGCTCCCTCTGTACTGGCTAGGTTTCCTCCTCTCACAATGCCATGGCGATGGTGGCACCTAATCTGCGCGCAGAATAACGTTTCCCAGTAGGAAAGCATTGAATAATTTCTTTCCTAGGGGGAATTTGAAAATGTCCTCATGCAAAGAGCGAGGACGTCCATCTTCATTTAACCACCATTGGGGACCCAGAAGTGCCTCTAGTGTCTGGAAGGCCGCCTCCAGAGGAGAAGTTAACCCTATTATGTAATTATTGCAGTTTCTCAAACTGCAGTATTTCACGTTGCACATTTAAACTGACAGGGGCTCTGCACCCAGTCCATTTCAATGCAATGAAATTGTCTGGGAGCCTATAGTGTTACTTTAAAAAATAGAATCTCTCAAAACGCATTCTAGAAAATATTGTAGAGATGCCCTATTTTTCTGCGGTTGGTCATTTTGTCGTCATTTATGTCTATAAAAACTGCTTTGTAATGTTCACATTATTTCCCTGAGACTGTCTGTGCAAGTAAACCTGTCACTACATGGCTTTTGGACAGCTCAGGGAGTGGCCTGCTCTACGTGCTGCCAGTTCCTGTAGGCAAACTGTGATCTTTCTTTACACGCTGTGTATCAATCGTAGTCACTCAGCTGTTCCTATAGCTTCTATTCAGACCTTGGGCAACTACCTAAGCTTGGTATGGGGATTGGACTATTTCTCTGCAGTTTTCTTGCTGTTAGAATGAATCTCTTCTGCATTTATTCAAAGTATTCACTGGAAAACTCACTACAAACAAACTGAATGTTTTGCGAGCTTGTGGCTCAATAAAGCAGGTGCAGCAAGTGCTTGTTAAAACAGCATTGAAGTTGTTGCAGATGCATTAACTGCTATCTGGGATACCAATCCACAACTGTGTTTTACCAAGGAATACACAAAACGCCTATAGGCATGGTAAGAATGACATTGTTTCATAGATATAAATTTTAAGCTGTTGAATGCGTGTGAGGGCAACATCAACGCAGAATTGTCTTGTTAGTCAACTTAGGGGGAAAGCACAACAAAGTATATTTTTATAGGCACATCTGAGGCAAAGGATTTATGGAGAAAAGCCTGGAGGTTGCTGTCTGGTACTCGAAGGATACTGTTAGGGCAAGATTTGGTGCATCAGCTCGTACGGGGATGTGCATAGTTTGAAGGAAAGATGAGAAAGGAGTGTACGTCTGGTTCTTACAAGAGAAATTCTCAGGGCTCCCTATCACAAGCTCTGAGCTGGTTAAATGTTTCCTTATCGAAGAGGACCAAACGCTTATTTCGTAGTGATGGAGAGCTCTCCTCTGGCAGGGAGAAGGTGGAATACAAGGAGGAGATGCGATATAGAAGACAAAGTGGGAGAGGTAATTGATGCATATTAAAAAAAAAAAAATAATAATTATTACAACTTGTTTAACAATTGCACTTCCATGGTAACTAATTTTTCATTTAAAATTCTATCAAATGCAGTGTGCTTATTTTTACTTGTGGTAGATATAAACTTACAATTTACTACTCTTTCACTTACCTGTAGCCAAGGTCATTGAAAGTGAGATAAATTACCTTTAAAAATATACATCGTTATGTTCAGTTATCAATGATTTGTTAATAATTATCAACCACTTTACAAAATGTAGACTGGAATACTAGCATTAGAAACAAATTCCAATGATGACAAGTTAGAAATGTGTTTGAAAATAGCTTAAATTTTGAAAGGTGCCATCAAGCCACAATCACTGTTTTGTGAATGTATCCCATAGTATGTATTATTACACATCCTGTGAATAATCTGTCGTCAGGGAGGATTTTTAACATGGCTACAAAGATAAACACATCCAGGGTTATTTGCTAAAGTTAGAATTCAAGGAGCAACAATTTTAGCCTACATTTTGCCATTTGGATTTAATCTGTTAAAAATGTAATTCTGTAGATAATCCTGAAAGTAAACATGTATTCGGATGGATTTCTAACTCATGTAACAGCATAAATATATGAAGGCCATGTGCAATGCTCTTTAATAACTTTCAATACATTTCTAATAAAGGTACACTGGAAGCACAATAATCACTGTAGTAGTGATGGTACCAGGAATGCCCTGAATTCCCAAGTGTAATTAGGCAGACCGTTTGCTAATGGTTTGACAACTTACCTGGGGTCCACCGGATGCCAGTCTGCTTCATCATTAGAGCTAAAAGAGCTCTCCATTGAGCTAAACCTGACGGACCTCAGTTGGCCCTGTACTTAGCTCAAGAAATTGAAAAGAAGCTCTGTGCAGGAGATTGTGCTTTTCAGTGGAGAAGGTGACCAGCGCCCTTCCAATTTAAAGTAAGTTGTCAAACCATTAACAGTGATGTAGTGGTTATGGTGCGTGGACTGTTTCTTAAAATACTCTAGTACATAAGTTCATGAGCAGGACCATTTAAAAAACAAAAACATCAATTTTTGTTAGTGTATAAATAAAATAAGCTCACAAGTGGGGCCCTAAATTCTATTTTACAGCACTGTGGAGTTTTTCTGTGCTTATTTACTAGATTACTATCTCTAAAGTGGTATAAAAGTTGTTCTGCTGAATTTAGTCCACTTATCATTGGTGGCTACTGAGAGCTGGCCAACACTGTCAGTGGTCAGCAGTAACCGCCCTCTCCATGGTACGAATAGCCATGCTAGGCTGCATGTATTGACTTTAAATCAGGCCTCTGTTGGGTTTATTCCAAAATCAGAAGACTTTCAGAGTGGCACCTGTCAACATTTACCCTTTAGAATATGACACATACTGTATGAACTACATATAAAGTAGTGAATGTTTATTTCTGATTAGCATTGCAGTGTGCATTGTTGGTAATGTGGACATGACTCCATGATACCTTAAAAATATCTCAATACACAGTCTGACCATCAGAGACTGTTCTTTGTTTTGCCACATGGTAGACTTTTGATTTAATTTTACCACTCTTATTGGCTTTAAAACTGAACATGACCATTTCTGGCCATTAAAGAGTTTATTTGATAATTATGAATGAATTATGATGTATTGACAAGGGACATGCAAACTTCCAGATCTACAATTTTGTTTTTAGTTTCCCAATCCTAACAGTTCACTAGTTAGTAAATAAAGCACTAATAGTATTATTCAGCTGTCAAGGCTAAACAATTACCAGTCAACACAGCTGACTGTTTTGTCTGTGACTTCATGTTGCTGTGTAAACTAGGCAGTGATTTTATTTCAGAGTAAATAGTGACTGAAAGCCTACACCTTAGTGGTAAATAATGACCCGACTACAACTACAATCAGACTTTCTATTTTGTACAGACAAATGTAATCCTTTTCTTAGCTGGAAAGTCCAAAGTTACCCTAAAATATTAAGTAAACATGCAAAATAGTTTGCAGCTCTGTATCCATGCCTCCCAACAGTCTAAATTTTTGGGCCCTGTTCCGACTGTCAGGAATGACAATACCCCACCAAGCATATCTGAAGGAAACTGTAAAGGAACACGTACCGGTCCTTAGAGTTGCCGGGCTAGTGCCCAAGATGGATAAATAAAATGTTGGGAAGCAGACAGAGAATAAAACAAGAGACTAGCATAACAGAGCAAGAATGGTCAAACAAGCTGATATAAGAAAACAGTAATACCAATAAACAGTATAAATTCACTCTCTGGTAACAATAACCACTGCATGGAAAGGAAACCAGGACAACCATGAAGCATATTTACCCTATCCTTGATGGTGATTGGTTACAGAGGGCCATGATGTCACAAGTTTGTATTTATCATCAAAAAGCACTGTATAGACTGACATTATAAAAAGAGACCAATGGAAGGATTCCATGTCATATATGATGTCATAGTTGGTGTACACAGAAGAGTTTTTTTGATTGCAGGGTGTCGTGAGGGACAGATTGTGACATCGACTTAGTTCCCTAGTGTCTCACGTTTGGGACACCAGTAGGACCGTTCCTAACAAACATAGTGCAAGCACATCAAAAGATGCACTTGTGCTATGTTCAGGGCACTAGGACCCTGCAGGGAGAACTGAAACAGTGCTCTCTACAGGGTCGGATGTCAGTGGGCTGTCCTAACATGATAGGCAGGCAGCCTGATGTGCGTTCTCGCCAGCGTAACCTGCCTGTAAAGGGGCAGACTCACCACATTTCCAGGCAGGTCTGTTCCTATTGGGACAGATGGACGAAGCCAGTGACGCCATTGCATTACTGGCCTGCCGCCTCTACAACCCTCCCGCCGGCGTCCTAATTCTATGGACACTGGAGTTGGAAGGTGTGTGTATCTGCCTTTATTGTTTAGAGAAAAAGTACACATTGCAATCTGACAATGGACATGTAATTTTATAGATGTCAAGGATACAGGCTGGAAGGTTATGGTGCCAGCAGGTCCTAGGAGCTTCCTTACCTCAAGGGGTTAAATCATTCAGGAATGGTTTAACCCCAAAGATTGCAATACAATGCTGTTTCTTGCTATTCCACCGACATCCAGTGTCTCAAGTTTGTATAGAGGAATATTGCCGCTCACTGGCTTAGAACGGTTACCCGACTCTCTAAGCTAATCAGTAGTTCCCCATTAAAAAAAAAATTTAAAAAAATTATGTACCATTTGGCTTATGAATAAGGAACTACTGATTGGCTTATTTTGTCAGCTGACTGCTCTATGCCAATTAGAATCGCAATTGCCTGACATCAGGCCCTGCTTCCTTAGGCCAAATTTGAAACACTGAATTTCGTTGGGAACAGCCAGAAATTACTCTGGGTAGCACTCTTTATGGTAAAACCGTCCATGAATGGTTTAACACCTCGAGAGCCAGGGACCTCCTGCACCATAACAACTACATGTCAGTTAAGTTTTTGTGGGGCCCTGAGTGTTCATTTAAGTATCATTGACCAAATTATAGACACACAAGCATATGTTTTTTATTATGCATAGAAATATGTCTAGATCTGAAACTTATTTTTTAAAAATATATATTTTCCCACTTTTTTTTTTTAGTCTCTTACATTATTGGGGATAATATAGCAATTTGTATATTTTGTGTCTCACTGGTTCAGACTATGATTCTGGGATCCTGGCACTGAATTCATCCTTAGAGCAAATTTCAGGCATTCTGCACTGTGCGTATATGCTTTGTAGGGGTATATGTTTATTTAGTTGTTTTTTGGTTTTTTTTATCATCATGTTCCTTTAATGATGGAAATGGGTACAGGATATCAAATTGACTTTGTTAGATTTACAATTTACTTATCCTGGAAATTTAGAATAACAATAATGACATGTTTTATTTGAAGCAATTAAATGGACACTATTGGCACTGTAACTGCTTCATTTAATCAATGTGTCTACAGCAAGCATGTCAAAGTACGGGCCACATAAACAAGGTTTAAGTTTATGTGGGCCGCAAACCCCGCCCCCCCCGAAAAACCTTAAAACGTATGTCTATTTTGAAAATTACAGTATTAAACCCCCAGCATTCCCCTCTACTAAACCACAGAAACCCCCTATACTAAATACCAGTCCCCCCCATATACTAAATCCCAACCCCCTCCTCCCCCCCCTACTAAATCCCAGCACCCCCATCTAGCCAACAAGCAGACTCCACTCACATTGCCGCTGCCAGTATGCGACTCCGGAGTCCGGCCTCTGGTATACCCCAAATGGCGCCGTCCGCACCCTGGGCCTAATCTGATCTTCCCGCTACTTCTTGAAACCCTGTGAAGGTGGAGCATGTTGATGTCACATCGGAATGTGATGTGGTGTTACATCGGAATGTGATGTGGTGTTGTGTGCCTCCATGCACCTCCAGGTATTTCACTGTCCAGTCGCAGCCAATGCAACACTGACCAACACATACACACGGACAGACACAGACACACACACACACTCACACAGACAGACACACACACACTCACAGACAGACACACATAGATACACACATACTTTTCTTTATTGCTCCCTACCTTTTAGAGCTGATGTTGGGCATCTCCATGGAGTCCAGTGGGGATCTTCTATCTGCTCCTCACTGCTCCCCCGAGCGGTTTAGTGATGCCGGGTGCTGGAATATGACGTCCTATTCCGGCGCCCTGCTTCACTACAGACAGTGCACGCGAGGGAGCAGTAAGGAGCAGGAACCCTGAGCTCCCTCACTGGCCCTTCTCCCCGGCCGAGTAAGTTTTAGCAGTGTGGGGAAAGCAGGTGCCTACTCTGCTATAACACTAAGCATGTACTCACGGCTTGCCGGGCAGCAAAGATGTCCCTTGTGGGCCGAGCGTTTGACATGCTTGATCTACAGTGTCCGGAGTCACCTAGCGCTTTCCTTCATATAGTATTATAACATTTTTTATATTTTAATGTTAAACAGACTGCCAAGCAGCCTATCCCCTCTGTTCTGCTTTTAGCCTATCACAGTGCCCAGTCAGTTATGAATTAGTGTGCCTAGAAGGAAGTGTGTAGTGTCTGCCCTAGCCATACCTCCAGTGGGGGGGGGGGCAGGCTATGGGAAGCCAGGGACCTTCATTCACTAAACTTATAGGAAATGGTTTGCTGAATGGAGGGACAGTGCCATGGGACTCGCCTCACAATAACCAATTCAAATAAATGAAATGGTTATAGTGCCTATAATGTCCCTATAAAATAATTGTCTTGAATAGTGCATTTACAGCTTGCAGTCAAAGGGTTAATATGCTTGTTCACACTGCAAATCTCTTCCTGAAATACCACAAGTAAGAAACTTTGTTTTTTGTCCCCCTCCCCAAAGTGACAGAACTAACTAATTTTGGAATCTTTAGAAAGATGAAGGAAGCACTCAAGCCACACATAGCAATGCTCTGGATCATTGAACTGAGCTGAGTTTGATTATATATACAGCTTTGAAGTGCTGGCAACTGTCTGAAAGTGAGTTCAGGGAGCCTTTCCGCCTCTCGCACTTTGAAAATGCACTGAAAATCTGGTGAAGATGGATGGCGACAGAACAATGGAAAGTCAACAGGTCTAGACGTAAAAAAGAATGGCCTTTTCTCAAAATATTTTGAAAATCAAAAATTCATTTTGCATCTTCCTTCTAATTAAAGGGACATTCCAGGCTGAAGTTGATCCCCTTCTCCTCCCCCCCTCCCACCTTTAAATGTAATTTTATTTATTTAGCAAATTCTGAATGCAGTTATAGTAAATACTTATATAAAAATTTACTCACATGCTCTACTCTCTCTGCAGTGATATTGCATTTCTCATCGCATCCTGGTGCCCAGTTGTTTTTATTGGAATTGCTGTTTATAGGAAATTTCATGAAATATACTAACCTCAAGCTGTCACTTGCGGCTGCTGACATCTTCCTGCTCCTGGCACTTCATTTGCCAGGAGCCGTGTCAGTGCAGAGGCTCTCAGTCTATCACTGCCTACTACCCTTGGTATGGTTTGAAGTCAAGTATAGCCCTGCCTCTGCAATCTCATAATTGAAGGCAGAGCTGCAGTCTGTGAACAAAGAATCTCTACTAAACAGTGAGTGAACCATTTAATAGTAATGCAAGACCTAGTTCCCACCGAGATCTGCAACTAATGTCACCTCAGTCTCTTGAAGTAGTGATGGTGCCTACAGTGTTGGTTAAAAAAAAAAAAGGGAAAGGAAAATATTCCATTATGCTGTAGTTTGACTATTTATGAAATGTTATTAGTCAGTGTTGCATTTGTTAAATACCGGTTGAAAATCATTAGTACATTTTTTTTCAACATAAAAGTTCCTGTCTACAGGAGTTTGCAATATAATTTTTAGCGCTTGAAGACCCAAGTAATTTACTCTAACAGTCATATTGATCCAAACTCCCTGATTTCAGGATTAAAAATCATTGTTAGAAATGTCTTTGATTTTCTCCTGCTTGAGAAAGGCTCTTAGAGCCAGAATATTGCTGGTAACTTCATAGTAAAGCTGTTTGCCTGAACCGCCCATATCTGCCCAGTACTAATTTTCATTGTATTGATTCGTCTCTTGCAACAAAGCACTGTTTTCAGAAATGTTTGGATAGAAATTGATACTTGGTTACTCAAGCATGTGATTTGGAGTGGTCATGGTGCATGATTTGTATGTGCAGTGTTTTGCTAGGAAAAGCTGCACATACAGAGATCGAACTCCACCTCCAGCAGCATCAGGGGGGCATCATACAACCAGGCTGGAAGTAAATTTTTGGGCTAGCTAACATCGATTCTGTACAAAATTTGTGTCTGACACCAGCGCGCACCAGATGTCTGGTGTTATTTATCTGTCAAGCTCTTTGTTTTGATGTTATTTATATCTCTCTCTCTCTCTCTCTCTCTCTCTCTCTCTCTCTCTCTCTCTCTCTCTCTCTCTCTCTCTCTCTCTCTCTCTCTCTCTCTATATCTGTCTATATATATCTATCTATAGAGAGAGAGAGTGTGTGTGTGTCTCTCTCTCTCTCTGCGGCACAGCTATCTGTTCATATTGTGAGATCCTGTGTCTTATTTAGCCAAATAGTGCCCTCATTGGGGTGCTCGTTGCCTATTTTCTTGTACTGTCTGCCTACATTCAGTCCAGCAGACCTAGAATTCCATTCTTCCCCACACAATATGAAGATGAAGGGAGGAAAGGAGAATATTTTCTTAATAACTAACATTTTTAGATATGCATTCACTTTGTGTCTTCTATTTCTAATAGTTGCAAAAGGTTGGTTTGATATATATTTTAACAAATTCTCAGTAATCAAAGGTCATTAGTTGTGTAATGTAATAAGTACAGTTTGAGAGGTCTTGGTGACTCATAATATTAGAATCCGTTACATTATCAGTCTTAACTAGAGGTGTGGCTAAGGCAGGAATTACACACTTCCTTGTGGTCACATCGAATGATATCTCCAATGTGAATTGGTGTAACCACTGTGGGGTCAGCTGACACTCTCGGCTAATCACTGCTGCTCAGCCTAATTTTTCCTCATTAGCCCAAGCAACACAGAGGGGAAAGGCTGCTGGGAGCTATCATTTAGTGTTGAAAAATTAAAAGCCGTTTAAAGCTGAATGGAAAAACAGCTCCAGAGGACTCCAGGCACAATAGCCACTTCAATGAAATAAAGCATTTACATATTTCCCAAGTGTCTCTATTTAGAAGGGACAGTCCCTGTTTTGGGCCTTAATCCCTCTCACTCTTTTCTATCCCAATGTAATTTTTTTCTAGTAGCTCCATATTGTTGGTGTCGGACTGTATAACAGAGCTCCACAGCAATAATTCCCACAGTAATGTCTTTGAACTACAATAAATATTTATAAATCATTCTGTGTAAAAAAAAAAAAAAATAGTACATTTTAGTTGCAATAATTGCTCTTGGTTAGTAACATACAATTTCCCAGAACAGCCACGCCACTGGCCACACCCCCACTCACGCTCCTAAAATTCAAGTGCCCCTCTTTGTCTATTTGCAATGTTTGGAGATATGCACTTACAATTCCTACAGTGTTCTTTTAGCAAATTTAAAATAAATGCTGACATGTAGTAATTACGAGTAAGTGCAGTGGTTTTATTTATGTGAGAGCCAACCATCCTTTTGTAAATGCACATCTGAAACTAAACATGTTTGTGTACTGCCCATCATTTAGCCTGCCCAAATTACTTTTAAAGAGCTGTGGGTTAATTATTTTTTACTAGTCAGCTTAAGATCTTAAGGGTACTTAGTGAAGATTGATGGCTGCACTTGTTTTTTGTGCTCCAGGCAAACATTCATCCACTCAGACCAAAGTGGAGACCTACAATTGCTTACTCACCAGCCAAAATATATTTTTCCCCACTCTACTGAAACGATGTCTGTGTAAAGTAGGTGAGTAAAGAAATCTCTAACTCACATCTAGTATGAAAACTGCAGGACTCTGTAAGTCACCTGTTTAGTGTGTTTTGCAAGTCATGGAAATATTTTTATACTGTTTTTGTTTTTACATATTTCCTGCTAAACCAGCAGATTTACAACTGATATTTTGCTAATGATTTTTTTACCCTGCTTAAAACCATTCAATAGTCATGCCCTGGTCCAATGGATTCTCCCCTGTTATGTGGCTGTGTATTGTTGTCATTACTAATCTTTTCTCCTAAACATCCCAAATACTAACAGTTTGTTCATTCACAGTATCTGCTACAAAGTCAAACTAGCTTTGTGCATGCCGTTTAATATTCATGCCAAGTTTTGAATATTGGGATACTGACGAGGACTGTAACCAAACAAGCCAGGGCAAAGTACCTTAATATACAACCAGTTAGCAAAGGAAAATTTGGTGGAAATGTAAATGTCCAAGAGCTAAGTTGTTAGGACCTGAATGCACACTTACTCTTCTCCTTTCTTGCTTTGTGAACTTCTAAATGGAAAGTTTAAATATTACCCGACCAGTATGCGGTCTGTAGATCGCTGCACTCTCTACAATACATTGTACATGTTCAGCACAAGTTTCCCCAACCCATTGGCATTATTCTTCAAGGCCCCCCTCCCGAACGCTTGAAATATGTTTTTAGATTGTCTTTACTTACCCCATCTGACATTACGGGAGCCACGCCCAGGTCCAATGAGGAACCTTTAATTGGACCAATAACCATGGACTCTGAGCTGGAGAGCGAGTGAGGGAGGTAGAGGAGGAGAAGGGAGGGTGCGGGAAATGGATATGATTGATTGGGATATGGAAGTGGGAGGGTACAATAAATGAGGGTAGGAAGAGGAATCTGCAAGGGGGAGATTTATTGGTCTGTCGGCAGCATGCAGTGCGAGTTGAGACTGGATTTTATTTGTATTTTTTTATTTTTTTTATGCACAGGATTGACATTATGTAGTCCGGAACAGAGTGCTGGGAGTGCAACTAGCCCCCAGCGCTGAATTAACAATAACTCTGTGGAGTGTTTCACGCTGCAACACTGCACATTCATACTCCTACCACCATGACCACTTCAAATCACTTAAGCGGTCATGGTGGCTGGAGTAAACACTTTTACTTTCTGCTCTCTATTAAAACAGCACTCCAATTCTAAGAACAGATATGGCAAGCCCCCCCCCAAAAAAAAATGCTATTTTTTTTTTCTCTCCCTGAAATCAGAACTTTTATGAATGACTGCTTAGCTGTTATGCTATACAGAACTTCTCTCTGTAAAACGCTCTTAGAAAACATCCTCCATAACTAGAATAACTGCTGCCATATAATTATTTGCTTTGTATAGGCGATTAAAGGAACACTATAGCGTTAGGAATACAAATATGTACTAAGCTGTGTATATCACAGAGCTGAGTTTTAAAGAAATCTCTAACTCACATCCAGTATGAAAACTGCAGGACTCTGTAAGTCACCTGTTTAGTGTGTTTTGCAAGTCATGGAAATATTTTCATACTGTTTCCATATGTATTCCTAACGCTATAGAGCCTTAGTCACCTAAACGGTAACTATGGCCCCGTTCTGCTGCAAATAAATGGTTAATTATTAGGCTGGTGACCTCTCCTCCATCAACGTCAGCTCCCCAGTGGAGCCGAATGCGCATGCACAGCCAGAGGCGCACGCATTCAAACCCGCCCATAGGAAAGCATTACTCAATGCTTTCCTATGGGGATCTTTTTTGATGCTGGACTCCGCGAGGGCTTCAAATAAGTGCGATAAATCGTGGAAGTGCCTCTAGTAGCTGTCAATAAGACAGCCACTAGAGGCTGGATTAACCCTGCAGTGTAAACGGAGCAGCTGCAGGGTTAAAACTAGGGGGACCTGGCACCCAGACCACTTCATTGAGCTGAAGTGGTCTGGGTGCCTATAGTGGTCCTTTAATATTTGGGAGCAACAGAGATTTCAAGGTATTCCTTATGGTTAAACACTTTCTAAATAAATCAATGAACAGTAGCAGGAAATGCAGTACTTTACCTAGGGCAGTGGAGTAGTAATACTGAGATACTTGTAATGCTTACAAGTTAACGCACTAGATACTGACCCTCTAAATTGATTCTTTTCTTGTTATTATGGTATCACTCACACCCCTGCTTGTATTCAGGTGACTGTTAAGATAACCTTATGTCCTGGCAAATTAGGACTTTCATGAAGGTGTGATTATCATAATTAACCTTACTTAAAATTCTCATGTGCCTTTGGAAGCATGTGAAAAAAACCCACAGCATTTAAATGAGAACATGTATATGGCTTAGAAAGAAATTCATAGTGATCTATAGCATAATATAGCATTTGATCAAATCAGATATGTGGACTGTTTGTACTTCATACATACAGGGTAATTGTCAAACAGGTAGCGTTTGCGTGATTAGCACACCAAAGCTTGACTGCTAAAACAAAAAGGAAGAGGAGGGGTAATGCACATCAGCTATTTGTTTTACCAGGTCAACAGGGTGAGCAAGATTCTTTGCCTCTAATTGGTTGGTGTCAGACCCTAGTGATTGCACACGCTGACCTCACACATTCTACTTTTGCTTGCACATGCTTGGTCCAGCTTCCTTGTATATTGTAAGGCTGTGGGCACCAGGATCGAGATTTTGAACATCACTCTTATTCTAATGGACCAGGTAGGATATATGTATTAGACAAATTATATGAAGACGAATACTCAGAGATTAGATCAGAGTAATGACTCAACCTACCATGTCTAACTTTCGGTATAAGATAAATAAGGAAGTTATATTCTTTGAAACCACATTTACTGTTACTGTTGGAGACAGCAATGAATGCTTATTTTAATAATCTATGTTGATGTATATAGTATTGTTGCACTTTTGTCACATGATCCGTGGCCAGGTACAACAGGTGCAATTAGCGTGGAGTGGCCAGGTACAACAGGTGCAATTGGCATGGAGTGTTGTGGAATTACAAAAGGTAGTGTTCACTGTGTGTTACCAGGTTTTATGTCCATGGCATTTCAGATTGATATTGCAACCACCACTGGCTCCATGCCCAGATTCTATAATCTCAAGGGAAAAGCCTCTGAGGGGGAGATGCTTGCCTACCTGCCTTCTGATTTACGTAGTTAGCCTCACTCCCTATTTATCAGGAAACCTCCCTGACGTGCAGCTGTTACCTTGAATATTTCTGAAACTAATTTGTTCATCCCAACGTAGCCAGTGGAAACAAAACTGCTACACATCGTTCCAAAGATATCCGTAAAGATTCTTGAGAATGTTTATAATGATGTATGTCCACTGCTTAAGTGTGTACTTAAAAAAAAAATAAAAAAAAATATATTTTGCCTTATTTATTTAAAGAACATCCTGTATCTCCAATATCACTAACATAAACACTGACAAACTTGATCAGTATGGGTATTGCTCAATCCTATGCTCATTGGACCCTAAATTAACCAGATGCTGTTTTTTTTTGTTTTTGGTTTTTTTTTGTGTGTGTTTTTTGTGTGTTTTTTTTTTTTTTTTTAAATTCCTTAAAACCTTCCAGCATGTGTGGAAGGATCAATATGTCTAGCTAGTCAGAACTCTATGGACCTTCCTATTACTCTGTTAACCCTTTAAGTGCAACAGGATTACCAACACACCAAAAAGCTTTGTTTATTATATTGGATGTAGGATAACTACTTGAGGCACCAGTGGTGAACCAAATGCTAAACCGTTGAGGTGTGGAATATCTGTTTTACGGTGATTTTAATGAAATAAACAAAATGGATGTAACCATTTATTGTTACCAGGGTATGTCATGAGCCCAATAGTGCAAATATGTTGCTGACCTCAAGTAACAAACTTTAAATGTAGAGAGACTCCTCTTTATGGGAGAATTATTATTACAGTTATGGGAAATTTTTTATTTGTAGGCTATATAAAACATGATTCATATTTCTATTATAAGGAGTATTTTTTTATCAGGTTGCAAAATGCTGTATAATTGCGGGTCCCAAACCAGTCCTAATCACACAGTTACTGTCCTGGATTTATGTGATTTCATATTATGCTTCATTGGAGTTATTGACAAAACCTGGATTCTTGGTACACTTTGAGGACTGGAGTAAGACCCACAGCACTATAACAAAGCTGCAACCATTAAGTTTTGTAGTTCTGTGGAATATCTGCGTTATATAAGTAGATAAGCTAAATAATGATACATTAAAGGGGTACTCCAGTGCCATAATCATTAGAGCCGCTTGGGCCAAATAAATGCCAATGCCACTTCTTGCACCAAAACTAGTTCAAATAAAATGTATTAGGTTACATTCTGAGTGTCCCTTTAAATATAATGTAGCATGTACGTAGAAACGCTGTTACTGAAGGAGTGAGAGTTATTGGCCATATTGTATGAAATAGATATGTTAAACATATTGTTGAATAAAATTTCTATTAAATTTAATATTGTGCAATTTCTAAATATACAGGTAACATGCCACATTGGGGTTCAAGGCATGTGCACAAACAGGCATTGCATTAACATTTTGGTTATTCATTAGATTGTAGGCTGTTAGAGCTCCTTGATCAAGAAAATGCAGTGTACACAACACAGTGATTTGCCAGCACTATATATATGACTCAATACAATTTTATTATGTGTACACTGCACAATGGCTAATCGTCTACAAGCCTAAAACAACTTAGAAGTAAATCACTTACTTCTTGCTCAGTTTTTTTTGTACACTAAAATGCAATTGATGGGTGTGATAAGGTAGGTTTCTAAGTGTGATATCATGGCCTGTCTATTGATTGCATAATGTTTGCCTGCTATACATAAGGATGTCAGTTTCCTCTTAGTCATAGGCCAGACAGTAGTAGTATCACTAGTACAACTGACTGCAATAAGGAGTAGACAAAGATGTGTATGTGCACACAAACACTAATTCATCCCAAAACATAAATGTGCACCTTTTAGAGGGTCACGGTCACATGCAGGGATTTGTTTTTTACAAGCCAAAAGCCAGCTAAATGTTACTGTAATACTGAAGTAATGCCCAAGTGTGTTTGTTCTCATATGGCATTTTCAAAGAAGCTTGAGCTTACGCAGAGAATCTTTGATCATTTACTTTACCCCGGTCAACAATGTGCTATCGGGGTGTGTTTTACACTTGCCTCCCTAGCAGTCCTCACTCCAATCATCAACCGTGTTTACTGGGGCAAAGGAATGAGGAACTGATGTCATAATAACAGTTGGAATATTCGAAGAAAACATCATCTGCTACTGCAACATGAAAGTCAATTCTGCCTCTCTCTCTTGGATGCATACAGTATATAATTAAAACACTGAACTTATATTGTAAATGGCCATTTGCCTTGACAGGTCATCTACTTTTTGCATAACCTTCTACATATTCGTTTACAGTGAAACTCTTAACACTGGCAACATCTAACAATTGGAAGACAATGGTATTCTGCTGCAAGCCCCTCCTGCCTTTGTTTTTGTAGGAGAGTGTAAGAGTCAGTTAAAACAGTTTAAATACTCCCCAAACAGGTTTTGGTATGAGGTTGTAAATGGTGATCTGAAGAGGGAGAGAAGTGGTAACCTGTGCGATCCTGCATTTATTTTTTTAAATTTTTTTTAATGAGTATGTGCAATACTTTGAATATGCTCCACACCTTCTTCATGTAAGACTTGTTTACTGAAAAACTAATCTGGTGTTATTGTCCATGAGTTTATATCTGAGTATTTTTAGGTTAAATAGTGTGCATTGCCTTATTTTCTTACTGACCGTATTAATGTTTTATAGTGGTCTCAGAGCTCCTTTGTCACAGAACGGTGTTTCTGGCTCAAGCTAGGCATTTGCTTGGTATGGCTTTCAGAAACCATTAATATCCAAGTCATTGTAAGTGCAATGTTTTTTTGGTTTGGCGATGCCCTGCCGTGCTTGCAAATTGGGCTTTGCAGATAATATCTAGTTATAAGCTGTGTGACGCGGTTGGAAGTTGGTATTTGATGGGCTACTTTGGTGTGCCTGCTGCCTGAGGAGATGCACCTGCCACCCTTCTAGGCTCCGGGGAAGGATTAGCAAATTCCCTGATGTTTTTTCACACTGCATGCTATCCACTGACTCTAAGATGAAAACAGCTATGAAAACCTGTCTAGTTGCTTTTGGCCTGTGTGTATTTATACTTGAGACCAGTGAATAATGTGTGATTTGCAATGTACAAACCTGTTTATTGTTTTGTAAATATGCAATGATTGTTGGCTCAGGAGTAAACATGCTAGAGGCCCATGAAGTTATTTTTTCCCCCCTTCTTCTAGGGGTAAATAAGTAAATGAAGATATAATCCATAACTCAAACCATTTTCCCTGTTTTGCAGTATTTTAAGCCATGCACTTCTAAAGTATAAATTCTGAGTTGCAAGTTTTCAATGTTTTTTTTATAAGCAGAACATGCTATTTTCATGAAGTAGAAATAGCACAATGTGCAGTGATTGTTATAATACCTTAATTTGCAAACCATATGCAAAGTTTGTATCAAAATAGCCAAGATGCTAATTTAAGTTCACCACAACATGTAAATTGTGTCTACATATCATTAACCATGCCATGTTGAGTAAATGGTTTCTAAAAGGTACAGAACAATATTTGTAATGATTTTGCACTTTCTGAATCATATTTTTGGAGTTTTAATTAGTAGTACTCTTTCTTTAAAGGAACACTATAGCATTTGGAATACCAATATGCATCCCTAATGCTTCAGTGCCCTTGTCGTAGTTTATGACTGTGCCAGGCCTGCCCATAGGGAATCAATGGGAGACTACTGCACATGTTCGGCAAAATGCAGTGATGGGCCAATCAGATGAGAACATCTGAATAAAATAGCAGACTAGCAGAACCGCAATGTTAAGTCATTAAAATGTAGTGCTAGGTGAATAAACCAAAAAGTTATTAGGAATTAGTAGTCATGCATTATGTTTATCATGCTTTATTTAGCAATTCTTATATACTGCATTTTTTTGTACTGCCTTTTGCTTTATGCTGTATATTGGTGCCTACATTAAGTCTATTTGGTTTTGTATACTTAAGAGTAACCTAGACTGTTGGAGAGTAGTGTAGATAATACCTCGCTTAACACATAGATACATTTATACCACCCACTTCCAGCATGAGCCTCCTGTGTTATTAGAGGGTTTAAAAATCTGTATTGATTGTGGTTTGTAGTGATGTGGGATTGATCTATTCTGTATACAAGGACACAGCTGGATATGTTTAAATTATGTCTTAACACTCGCTCTATTCTGTGAATTAACCAAAAAAATGATTTGTAATATTTATTATATTTACATTTTATACATTTTCCTGATTTGTGATAAGTGGTCAACTAATAATGGTTTACTTACCAAGCAATGTTCTGTGCGGACATATATTTACCGGATAGTCTGTTATTTGGTAATTTCCCAAAATTTTATTGATGGCCCTGTCATGATACACAACTCCTAATTCATGTTTTACTTCCTCAATCTGTTATCTCTTAAAAATACTATTTCCTCCAAAATAATGTTCTCATCCTTGTTCATTGCACTTCTACAGAAAAAGTGTCATCATCTGTAATCATCATACAATGTTTATCCATCAGTCGTTCACCTTGTCCAATCCATCACACATTCATTCACTATTATTTCCTCATCACTTACTCACCTGCCATAAACCTATCTCACAATTTGTTCTCCATCAGCGGTAATATATTGTTTCCAGTACATCATTTAGACATGCCTATATGAATTTCAGGAATGCTTCTTACTCTGTTATGGAGAATCTGGCCCAAGGTTTATGTTGAATGGATCCTTAGCACATGTATTTCATGGTACCCTGATCTCTCATCAGTTGCTATTTCCAAAATCTTTTGGGTATAGTTAGGGGACGTATTTTGTTTCAGGGCATATTTTAAAGTGTACATGTTATGGTACACACAGTTAAAGGGTTATTCCAACCCTTTATTTTAGCTGTATATGCGATATTGCGCACTTGGCAACCATTTTATTTATATATATTTTTAAATGGTTGCACACAGCAACTATTTGCACAGCCTCTTTTTTTCTATTTTGTTGTGACTTTAAAAAAAAAACCAAAAAAAACCTTACAATAAAAGGGTTGAAACTAACCCGGAATCCAGCGCCAAGTCTTTCACAATTGTATCTCCGCCTTCTCTGTTATCCTGCATAATTTTTCTAGTAGTGGTGGGGCGCGCCGCCCAGCGGTACTCCAGGTAAGAAGTCACTTCTTCAAAAATTATTTGACTAGTTATAATGGGGTCCTCGTGGTACCATAGCTACAGTTATGGTACTTGGAGTGTTCATCGAAAGTAAAATGGATTGAATATGTTTTAATAATTTAATATATACCAAATATTTTGTGTTAGGCCTAATGTTAAGAACTAGTTGTAAAAAAAAAAAGGGTAAAGCTTTCTAAAATGTCCAGTTCCATAACAAATTATATCTACAATGTAACTCCCACCTATGGGTTTTTCGAACACAAGCATTAAGTATTATTCTTAGCCGTTGATGAGCTTTCATGTTTTTAAAATGAGCTAGGTTGGCTATTGGTGATTGTTAGAAGTAGACGTGGATCTTGGCAGTGTGACCTTGCTTCTACATAGCTCAGATAAAGTGTTTAGTTTCTGCTCTCTGTCTGAACCCTATGGCCATGCAGCAGATGATGCAGACAGACTGTGTAGTCGGCAGGAAATGTTGAAATGTTTGGTTCTTTATTGTCCTCTTATTGAAATATCTTATTTGATTCTTTGGAATCTGTTGTCATTGTTTAGAATAGTTTTCTCTGTGTGTCGTTTGTCTTGTTTCCTGAAGTGAAAAGTCTTTCTTTCCCTGTGACTTAAGCAACAATTTTTATGTCAGAAATAAATATTTTAGTTTTCTGCTTTCTCTGGTTATTTGTATTATTTGATGGTTTTGTCATTAAAAAGGAATGCACATACATGTTTAGTTTTTACCTCTGTGTATAATGAAACCTAGACATAATAAAACGATTTGACATTTTAACCAAACTGTCACATACCAACGATTAAAGAAGTAGTAATTCAAATTATGCTAAATTAAAGTAAATCTGTAATAAATTGAGATGGCACAGACACCATACCAAGGGAATTTAGTCTAGCAGGTGTAGAAATCTATGTCCTACTATACAGATTATGTATGTCTGTTTTATGAAATAAAGTCATGCATTGGTTAAACTGTATGGAGTGAGGCACACACTATAGTCGGGAGAGGATTTCATTGATAAATGTGTGTGCTTTTTGAAAGGAGTGAATCAGGGTTTGCAAGCTGGGGAACATCTGATAGGGCAAGGTAAAGGTCTCCATACAAAAGTTAGAAGAGTGCAAGGTGGAGATGACAGAAAAGGACATCACAGGTCTCTCTCTCTCTCTCTCTCTCTCTCTCTCTCTCTCTCTCTCTCTCTCTCTCCCTTTTCCCTTTACACCATCTTTGCATTCTATTCTAACAATCATCTATTCCTTAGCAGGTCTTAAAATTAAGTAAATACTACTTCAGATGAACACCTTACATATTACAGTGTGTTGATTTAGTTAACTAAAATAAATGTGTGGAAAACGAAGTACACCCTTACTACTTCCATAGGAATTAAGAGGCTAAGTAGCAGACAGGTGCTGCTAATCTCATGCCCTTGATTAATTGACCATCAACAAGTGTGACCACCTCAATAAAAGTTTAAGTTTTAGCAGTTTGCTGGTCAGGAGCATTTTAGTTAATCCCTCTTGTCCTCACCACTCACTTTGCACTAAGACTCCTGCTAGGCCAGAGCCTGTTTGGCTCTGGCAGCCTTGAGTGCTATGCCGTAGGTTGCTGACCTACTTTCTACAACTTGTCCTGTTTGTTTTTTGGCAAATAGCTTGGTAGATAAATGGTTAAGGTCTCTTTTTATTTTGTTTATCTTTGTAACAATATACTTACATTTAACTATTAGCAAAGGAGTAATACTGTACAACTGTATGCTAATTGCGGTGTTTTTATGAAACTGCTTCTATTTTGGGAAGTTGCAGGGACAAGACTGTTACATTTTGGTCCAAGTGGCCAGCAGGTGTTTGTTCAGTCTGAAATAAACCTAGTCCACTGTTCTAAAATGAGGGATCACATTTCTTCCTGATGGCTTGGGCTCAGTTTGGTAATAAGTAATTGGTGTTTGCCAGGCAGGTTTGGATGATATTCCTGAACAGGCCATATTAATATTCTACTAACTGAACCATTTAATATATCCATTGTATTGTATAGTATTGTGATTCAAGGAATAGCTTAGAGCACCACCTCGCTGGGAGTTACAAAAGATAAGGAAATGGCAAATATTAGACCAAAGCAACCAAATTTAAATACATTTTCTAACCTGTTTTTCTATTTTCACTATTTTGGCATAGCATTTGAAATTCCTGTGTCAATAATAAATAATTTTCTAAATAAAATAAGACCAAGTGTATTGATTCAGTAAATATTCACTAAACTAGTACTTGTAAATAAATTGTCTGGGCATTTAAATTTGATGCCTAATAGTGAATATATATATTAATTCTATTTTTCGAGCTTAGTTTAGCCGAAAAATGTAAATTCTTTTTTGAATTAAATTTTTTTTTGTTTTATTTTTTTAACCAAAGCTTTGCTTACATAATCATGTTTCTTTTCTTTTCCATGTGACACCTAGACACATATTATATTCACTGTGCAGTGAATGTAGTTAGACACAAATTGAATTCTCACTTTACTGAATAACCATAAGTGAAATACAAATGTAATGTCAAAGTGGAAAAATGTTCTAACAATTCTATTCTTAAAATTTGTCTGCACCGGGCTTAAATTTGAAATTAATATGGAGTACTCACTTTAGTAAATAACCTTTTGGAGTGAGCATCAAGGCAGAATTGAAATATTGCCTTTTCCCCCCCAAATCCTGCCACTGTCACATTACCTTCTAGGGCAGTGATGGCGAACCTATGGCACCTAGGGCCCTCTCTGTGGGCGCGCGGCCATGGGTTCGCCATCAATGCAGAATAGGCACCTGCCTGCCCAAAGAGGCAGGCGCCTACTCTGCTTCCGTGTCGAGAGGCAGGGGGAGGAATCTGTGAAGCAGCTCCCCTGTCCTCCCGCGAGCAAGCTGTGTGGAGCGTTGCCGAGCGTTACCATGGCAACGCTCAACAAAGCATCGCGCGGGAGGACAGGGGAGCTGCTTCACAGATCCTTCCCCCTGCCTCCCGACCCAGAAGCAGTGCTTGCCACCACCGGACCACCAGGGATGGCTGTGTTTCTCCCCTCCCTCCCCCCATCCTTCATTAAAGGTAAGAAGGGGGAGGGGGGATACTGATTTACACTTTTTTTTTTAAACTCAAGTACCCCCACGCACACAGCAATCCCCTACCACCCAACACACA
Organism: Pelobates cultripes; assembly: GCA_933207985.1. Lineage (NCBI taxonomy): Eukaryota > Metazoa > Chordata > Amphibia > Anura > Pelobatidae > Pelobates > Pelobates cultripes. Next base: position 206,635,150 of record OW240913.1, on the reverse strand, counting down.
CCACCCCAACACACACCACCCTACCACCCCAACAACACACACCACCCCTATCCCCCCACACACAGCCCCTATCCCCCACACAGCTCTATCCCCCCACACAGCCTCATCCCCCCACACACACAGCACCCCTACCCCCCACACACACAGCACCCCTACCCCCCACACACACACAGCACCCCTACCCCCCCACACACAGGTTTAATTGCCGTGTTGGCATGTATTTCGATTTGGGCACTCGGGCTCAAAAAGGTTCGCCATCACTGTTCTAGAGTGACCTCTTGTATTGAAGTATTTAATACCTTCTAGGGTGACCTCTTGTATTGAAGTATGTAATACCTTCTAGGGTGACCTCTTGTATTGAAGTATGTAATACTTTCTAGGGTGACCTCTTGTATTGAAGTATTTAAAGAATTTTGTCACGCAGTTACCACTAAAAATACCATGTACTTTTCACAAAACAGGATATGCTGCAATTGCAACAATGTAGCATCACGATTCTTGACGTTTTTTTAATTTAACAGCTTTCTTCTTGAGGCATACCAAAACGGTTTGTTTCTAAATGACTTACTAAGTAGCTGCTCAGTTTTCTTGAAATATGGGTGGTGCTCAGAGGGTGTTCCTATTCAATGGCTTATCACTGTGATTAATTGGTATTGGATGTATCTGTAATAGCCAGTACCTGTTAGATCCACAGTTGGATCCACAAAACATTTGAATGTATAAAATATGTGTGGCCAAGCAGTGTGGTGTTTCATTAAATGATTTAATGACATATTCAAATTCTGAATTACAAGCACTGTAAAATAACATTTCATGTTCTGTCATTCTTCCATAAAACATTTTAGCTTAATTTTGTCCATTTTTCTCATTAATGTAAAACAAAGCATTGTTTTTAGACCAGTATATTTAAATCCGTGTATGCACAGGGTAGTTAAATGGGAGCCAGCAATTCATCCTTCCTTAAACTTCAAAATAAAAGCTAGCTAAGGCAATAATTCTGTTTAGCTTTATAGGAAACTATGCAATCTTTAGCTTTGATACATTTTGATAATCTCTTTGTTTCAGACACAAAGCCAGGAAAATTTTGAAGACGCACCTCATTTAGTGCCAATACGTTTCTTAAAGAGAAATCCTTATTTTAATATCAGTGTAGGGAAGTTTAATGAAGGAGACTGTAGTGATTTGAGCCTATTCCGCTAGTAATTACTAGTAAAAGCCTATCTCTCATAATGTGTGTGTGTGTGTGTGTGTGTGTGTAAGAATGTGCTGTAGGTGGGTTGACGTATACCTGTCATTAATTAGCACGACAGTGCATGTTTACAGAAAGCATTGCAATGTATGTTGTTGACATGTTGCTCCGAAATGAAACTCTTCTGGTCAGGAAACCTTTTAATGCTAGCACATATGAAAAGCTCAAACAATAGCAGAATGCAAAAAAATGTGCAGGGGGGCAGCCGCATACTGGAAAACAAACCAGGCATTCCAGAACAAGAAAACAAAAAACATGATCCACAAAGAGCTGCGTTAGTATTTCACAACAAACAGTTGACTTGGATTAAGAGCGATTTACCATTCCTGCCTCTGCCCAATTGACATCCCTAAACCCTGTGCACACAACAGTAAAAAAAAAAAAAAAATGCTGACAGATAAGATAGAACAATTGGAAATAGGCTGGTGGTGGGACTGCCCATAGAGGGACAGGAGGTTTCTTCCCTCTCTCACTCTACTTGGATATTATTTTGGGAATGGAGGGGAGTCAGCTGGGGAAGGAGAGCTTGGGGTTACAGGCCAAATGACTGGCTCGGATAACATAGGATTGGATGGCAGCTTCCTTTCACAGCACGAGCTGGCCTGGTGCCATGGTTTTGTGTGTGTGTTAGTGTGCGCACGCTAAATGAAAGGAACTGCAAAACAGCTGTATGTAGCACAGCCTTGTACAATTGGAGAGTCCCAAGCTTCCTCAGCTCCTCGTGTAACGGATGCAGAATGTTTTGTCTGAAAGGTGAGGTGTCTTCCCCTTTTATTTCTTTCTTTTTAATATCTTTCACTGAGATGTTAAGCTTTATTTATTTTTTGTCTCAGACCATTGAGAAACTTTTCAGACAGTCTGACTGTGAACACCCATTGTTCATATTGTTCTTGCAGCAAAAACCGAATATTTTGCCTTTTGATCAGTCTTTTTTTTTTTAATGTATGTATATTTTTGTTTTTGATAGGCTGGATTTATTCTTATATTGACTAGTTTCTCTCAAAGGATTTTGGACGTGAGTGTTTTGTTGGATGGATTAGACATTCTTGCGCTGAACGGGTTAACAGTGAGCTCCATGGGAAGCTGTGTCTTTGTGTTCATTACTTTAAGGTTGATTTGTATTGTGAGGAAATCCCTGGAAAATGCAATGCTTAGAGTGCGTTATTATGCTACTAGCAAGTAACTCTCTATGTGCCAGAGCTTACCCCTTCTGTCATTAAAAGGTTAGAATTCTTTCCTGGTTTTATGTTGGATGAGATACTATTTCTTTCGTATTGATCTGAACACCTCCAATCCTTCTTTATTGTACATTGCTCCTGGGTATTTTTGAGTAAAAATCAACTAAATGTATTAAATATTGTGGTCATTCCATCACAATGCCCAAAGGAGTTTGCCTGTTGGGAAACTCATTTGCAATGTGATTATAATCCCAGAGAGCAAATACCTCAATATCGTCTTTGTTTTAGCTGTGACTGCTAAGTGTAGGGGCTGAGCAGTGATACTTCAATGGCTTTGCTTTCTTTGTGTGCCCTGCTGAAATTTGAACATTAGTCTCCAGTAGTTACCTGATAATTATATGATTCAGCCATGACTAACCACTCTCTTGTCTTGTCTTGCTAACCTTCTTGGCTTTTAAATTTATGAGCAGTATTGATTGGGTGATTGGAGGGAGGTTGGAAGGTTATTTTCTGGAATCCAAAAAAGCTAATGAATTGGTGTGATGACCTGTCAATAATGATAAAAGACTGTGAGACTGAGTCAGTGCTGTTCAACTTTATTTGTACTGGGTGTGCCATGTGGCTGTAAGATCCACATGTGGATGAATCAGACTCTACTTATAGCAGTGAGATAATATAATGGTGTACTCCAGCAGGTTTAGAGATGTAGAAAAGCGTTAACTGGCAAATTTTGGCACTTCAGGCAAAACAAAGCAATCTACTAAGGGCTCTTGTACTAAAATAGCTATGTAGCAGTTTATCCATTGACTGACATGTGAAAATGTTCTTGCGTGATGACTGAAGCTAGAACAGAATTTTTAATGAAGTCTCTGCAAATAGCCAATTTGAACCCAAGCAAATCAGGGCTAAAATCCTGAAACCCATTTCGTAACGGTCTGAGATTAATTTTAGGGGGTATAGGAGTCTGGGCCAAGTAGGGGGTATAGGAGTCAGAAAGAACAAGGTAGTGGGAACACAAGTAAGGGACAGGGGATAAGTGGATAGTCATTTAAGTCATGTGTTGTTATCCCATATCCTCTTCCCTTTCTTCCTTAGGTGACTAGAAACAATACACCCAGATCCTGACTGTCTCCTCCTTTCTAGATGTAGTGATTATAAAAAGTTAAATTGCACGTTGTAAGCCCAAGCCAACCCTTAACTTAGTTTGCTCTGCACCTATCTTTTTATACTTATTCTTTACCAGCCTCTGTGTATGTCATACTTTCCTTCCTTTATGAATAATTAGCAGTGAGTTTAATTTGTATACAAACCTCATGTGTGTTCATGTTGTAACCTGTTTTAGCAGATTACACGTGTATTCAGTCTGCATACATAAGATCTTGAAATACTGTGTGTTTACAGTTCACTTTGATAACCCACATAACCTGAGAATTTAAAAATCCATGTCCCACTGTTCCAAAGTTTGGACAACACAATTAATAGGACATTATAGTCTCCAAAACAACCTTATCTTAATGAAGCATTTTTATTTTGTAGCTCATACCCCTAAATTTCCACTGCTCAATTCTGAAATTTAGGAGTTAAGTCACTTTTGTTTCGGTCTTTGCAGCCCTGGCCACACCCCCAGGCTGTGACTCACACAGCCTGCATGGAAAAAATGGTTTTATTTTCAATCAGATGTTCATGTGCTTGTTCTTAATTTTAAATCCTGCTCTGTAAATGTAACTTTAATCACACACAGGAGGCCCCTGCAGGGTCTGGAATGCTATTAACTGAGCAGGAGATATGAAATTCTAAAATAAACAGAATTTGCATTAAAGGAAGTATAGACATTAGCTCTCACTTTACAGGAAGTGTTTAGGAAGGCTGAGCAAGTCACATGAAGGGAGGCATGACTACGGCTGCATAAACAAAATTATATATAAATCGCAATAATAATAATTTAAAGGGACACCCAGACCACTTCCACTCATTGAGGTGGTCTGGGTGCTGTGTCCCTTTTGCACCTAGTGCCAGAGAACTGCAAAGTTTACATTACAGCACCAAGTCTGCCCTCAGTGGCTGTCTACCAGACAGCCACTCAAGGGCTTCCGGAATCCAAACAGACATTTGGTCCATTATCTGACCCTGGACCCTTCATGCTCTGCATGAGGACCTCCAGCGTCAGAGTTTTTTTTCAATGCTTTCCTATTGCAGGTCTAATTTGCCGCTCATGCGCATTAGACCATGCTCGTCGCTTGACAGAGGAGGGGGCGTAGCTTCGACCCAGCGCCAAGGCACATTGGCCCTTGGTTCAGGTAAGTAAATAAAGGATTTTTAACCCTTTATTTACCGGGAGGGAGGGGGAGGCAGAGAGATCGGTAGTGCTAGGAATACAGCTTTGTTTTCCTGGCACTACTCTATCCCTTTAACTCTTAAATGAAGTTGAGTAGTGAGACTCAACTCCATTTAAGAGATCTATACACCAAACCTGCTTTATTAAGTTAAAGTTGTTCTTTTCGTTGGCGTCCCTGTAATGGTTTAGTTTTATGTGGTAGCAAGTTCAAATGCTATAGGTTGTGAGCATCTATAAGTGAGTGTTCCTCAGAAAAGCTTTTCAATTACAGGTTTAGACCTAGGGCTTGATTTAATATGCAGTGTATTTTAATAGGATACCAAGTAGATTTGTTGTTATAGTTATAGAATCTGTATGCAGAAATTCTTTGGCTCTCCTTAAGCACCCATAAGCCACTTGGAGCATGTGCATATTTTTAGGCTGACATGCCGTTGTTGATGGTAAGCTTTGGACTGTTGGGAGCATTTGAACCACAACCCCTTCCAAATAAAGAATAAAATAAAAAAAAGTGTCAAAATAAAAACATGATTATTATAACAATTACCCTCTACCAAAGGGTCATAACTTTTGGACAGTGTAGGACATGATCCTTTAACTAAATGCCTAATACTATAAAAATGTAAACCTTTTAATATGTACCAAGTACAATTATATAGACGGAGAGACAAATCGTTGATGTGTAGGTTAATCAAAATGGCCGCTATGTCACAAATAATTAACAAATCTTTCAATGCAAAGCCATTTACACATAGCCACGTCCAGTAGGTGTGCCGTTCAGTTTTTGGCTTTCTTTGCATTTCTCAGTTGTCGGAGCAAGTTGCCTGCCACATGTCTTATATTCTCTTTGTGTATACTGTCCAGCGAGAAGCTGAGGCTTACAAAAGACATTATGGAGCAACTGCAAAAGTCTTTGAATCTAATATTAGATGAGAGGAATGTCCAGTCTTCTAATTTCCATAAGATGCTCTCATCCCTCCTCAGGGATATCACTTTGGCACAGATTGTATGTTTTTATTTCTTGTGGTCATACACAGACTTAGACCTCCAGCACATTCCACTGTCCACCTATACAAAGATATCTAATTCCTGGCATGTGAGGCATTCTCTATCTCAAACGTGAAAGTGAATGGCATTTGAAGGGCACATTGCTCAAAGCTAGACTTTATAAAAAAGAAAGAAATAATAAAAATTTATTTTCATTTCTGCATTGGGATTAATGCAGAGAAATTGAGAAAGGAATGTAAGAAGGGATTGGTTACATGTATTGCAAAACAGCTGACAGCAAACGATTCCAGATGTTGAGCACACAGCTGCCAAGAACGTTTGCGTGTTGCGTGTTTGCATGAATGATTAAATTCCTGTTCCAAGGAAATCTCATAAGATGTTAAAAACTATCTTCAAGTATATCTATGTAATGTAAATGTGCATATATATTTGTTAATTGAGGGTTCCAGGAGCTGGAAGAGGCTGTGCTCTTTACTTATCAGCTTACAAGTGTTGAAATGCATGTGCAGCAAGTCTGTTAAAGTTAGCAATGACAAAAGCAGTGCTTGGATACAATGTCCTTGTTTTACCCTAAATGGACATTTTAAACCATGCATGAGCCAGATTTTATCTCTTATTATATATGTGTTTTATGCATTCATTAGTTTCATTATTCAGATGTAAATATGGGACTGCTTAAGAGGTTATTTACTAAACAGTACGTTATGGCAACTGACTTGCAGAACTTACGACAAAATAGCAAAGTTAGAGAGAGTTATTGAAAATCTGTGATTATTTACAGTTTATTTTCTGAAGTTGAGACCTAACGTTTGAAACCCAAGAGCTCACTATTTAATGAAGTTATTCAAATGATTTTCAAAATAGGTGCTGTACCAGTAAACACCAACTGTTGCACCTGTGCTTGTAAATTACATTTCCTAAAGGCAGGCTTAGCGTCAAGGAAAATGGGGAGCATCTTCAACTGCAGGTATACATGACTCAGAATGATACAGGAAATGGAAAAAAATTAAACGCTCCCCTAAGGTTTATAAAAATGTTAAAACATGTAAAGCAATGCCTCGAATGCATATTAATCTACATGTAGGACTCTGCTAACCTATGCTACTCGCTTCTCCATCGCAATGTTCACAAATAGGTTTTGCATGAAAGGTGGGCTTCATGGCCCCAGTTTGCATAGCTGATTGTAAAAAGCCGCACACAGTGTGTTCTCAGTAGACACAACGTCTACATGAAAACCAATGTGCCCATCTGTGCAGGCTGTATGTACACACGTGAAATATCATCTTCAAAGTCTTCCTTTGCAGATATAAGGTCTGAACAGGGTAAATATAAGCAATAAAAAGTGTATGTATGTCCATACAGTAAGCTTAGGTTGTAAAACATCAAACACAGACTTTAACAGAAAGAAGAAAACGACTTCATTTTGGGCCTGATTATATTTAAGCAGTGATGTGTGCAGGCAATTGCGTTTATATAGGAAGCCATGGTGTCACCACCATGAAAAGTGCTGATTATATTCCACATCACAGTCCTTTTTTTCAAGCCTATTTTCAGTACACCTATATACAGTGTATGTGAAAAGCATTATTAAAGGGACACTCTAGTCACCAGAACAACTACAGCTTAATGTAGTTATTATGGTGTGTATAATTGCTCCCTTCAGGCATTTTCATGCGAACACTGCTTTTTAACAGAAAAGGCAGTGTTTACAATGTCCCTAGGGACAACTCTAAGTAGCCACTCCTTAGAGGGCCACTGGAGGTGCTTCCTGACTCATGCCTGCACAGTAAGCAGCCCTTCCATTTAGCGTCCCCACGCTCTGCATGGAGACGCAGAATTTTCCTTATAGAGATGCATTGATTCAATGCATCTCTATGAGGAGGTCCCGATTGGCCAAAATGACATTTGGCCCTGCCCCGTGCCGATTTTAGCCAATCCAAAAGCATTGGATTAGCTAAAAATAGCCCATTTTGCTGTCACAAAGGGGACAGAGCCAGCGCCGGCAAACCTGCGCGGTGCTGGAAATAAGGCTAGTTTTAAACTTTTAAAGGGGGGGGGGCAAGCCACCTAAATGGTCGGTTTAGCACTATAGGGTCTACGTCACACCGATTTTCCACTGCTTCACTGTCTTCCTGGCTTTTTTGGTAGTGTGTGGGACAGTTGCCTGAAGCATCCTTCTGAAATTCATTTTGCTAAATTACTTAAGTTACATATTTAATTTCAGAAGCACTTACAAATCTTAGACTTTCACACCTCACAATTAGTATATCTATAGAATAAACGTCAGAAAAAGCATGTGGAATGCTCCAAGTGTCATTTGTGGTGGAAAGGGTTAAAATTCCTGACGAATTCCCTCTGCTTTCTTAGCTGTCTGATAAATTAGCCTGGAAATCACTGTAAGATGGCAGATACATTACCCAGTATTCAAGCGTGCCTGAAATTGCCTGCATTCATTTGTTGTCTTAATAGGGTTAACAGATTTTTAGAAGGCATATTTTTCTCTTAAAGATTGATTGGACCTGGATTCAAGTTACAGTATATGTTCACTAATGCCAATGCCAAATTGAGGGAATCGGTAACTATAAATGGACATCACCTGGCTTTTTTTTCCTTTTTCTTCTGTAAGGTAAAATTAAAACCACACCATACTTGTAGGATGTAATAGTTGATTATTAAATCTAGAATCGGAGGATAAAAGAAATCGGAACTTAAAGGAACACAATAGTGCTAGAATACAACTGCATTCACTATAGTGTTTCTCTGCCACACACACCTAGCCATAAAAAGGCACCTCGTCCGACGTCAGTTGTTGGGGGGAACCTAATGGGTCAGGGCCACGCATGCTTTAGTCCTTCCTGATAGTAAAGCATTAACTAAATTATTTCTTATAGGGTTTTCCAACACGTTGGACATCCTTATGCAAAGCGTGAGGATGTCCAGCGTCGTTTCATTGAGTCAAACTCAGTCAAACTGCAGGAAACCACTAGAAGCAGTCCATGCATTATAAACTGTCCCCTGACGAAGGTGCAGTACACAAGCACCGAAACACGCGTCGGGCTTTTTTTCCTTTTTATTTTCTTTATTATGGGCACTGTTTGATTTAAGCACTCTTAACTTCAAATATGATTTGATTACCTTTCACTATCTTATTACTTTGCTACTATGCTGGTCTAGATAGATTTACAGGGGGAGAGGCTTTATAAATTCTACTGTCAGTTTATTTGAAACTGACCTCTTTACCTCATACTGCTTACTCCCTCTCCTTTCTATCTGAAAGTATTTCTCCTCTGAATATTACTGTGCGGCCATCCTGCATTGTTTGTTTGGTCTTTCTGTGACCACGATCAACAGCCCTAAACTGCCTTTTACTTTAGGTACCTTATTCATTATCGCTAGTTTGCTAATCTGGATAGCTCCAACAATGGGATTTTGTGTACCCTGGGCAGTTAGGGTCTGAGTTCTAGTACTTTAGGAGACAGCGCTCAAAGGAGCACAAGTGTTAGACCAGAGATAGGGGTCATAAGTTGGGATTGATTTTTTTCATTTAAGCAAGTCTCTTAATAAAGCTTTATCTTAGTACCTTATATCATATCTCCTTTTCACTTGGAAGTGACCTCTACCTGCTTCTACATTGGATGCATAGTTGCACTAGTTACACTTGTATATACTTTATTTTTCACTTATTTCATGGTCTCAATTCTGTTTTGTGTTAGTCTAGCCAATAATGAATACTTATTTCCTACGTGGCTATAGCTATATCCATGTGATGCATATGGTCTCATGTCTTTACCTACACTGAGACCATCATTATCTATATTGGGGTTAAGCCCCTGGAGTTTCCTTGCGGTACATAAGACCACGAGTCTAGACTGGCACTATTATCCTAGGATCTAGTGCATGGGTCTGTTCTCGCTGTCTTTTATCTGTTTTTGTCATTATAAACTTTGCAGATTCTCTAAAACTCAATGTTACACACTGCAAAGGTACGGGAACAGGGACTCTGCACCCAGACCATCAAGTTTTGTTTCCCCTTCTCATGGGAGGGTACATTTTTTTGGGTGGCAGATTCAGTATGCGTGCATATTGACAGCACTGCTCAACATTAAAGGAGCACTCCAGGCACTGTAAAACTTAACTGTAATGAAGTTACCTTTTAAATGAACAGTTTAACCTTCAAAGTCTTCTCTCCAGAGCCATTTAGTTCTGCCCCGGTCCTTCAGCTGCTCTCAGCTTCTTCCAACAGGAAGCCATGGACTGGCACTGACAGCAGTATTGCTGGTTGGCTGAGGCTCAGTAGCTCCCCATTAAAAAAAGAAAAATAAATTTAAAAAAAAACAGCTTTAGAAAGATTTGTACATTCCTCAAGCCATTTTGTGATTAGGGAGCCCTTACCTCTTAATAAATTTCAATTCCCATGATGCTTCCATTCCTCCCAACATTGAGAGGTATGCTGGTCAGGGTTGTGGTGAACTCTGGGCATGTGTGCCGGGGACACATCTTGTAGATGGAAAAAGTGGTGGGTCTGCCCAGTGAAAGGGCGTGAAAAAACAACAAAAAAACCTGCAGACTAATGATAACAGAGCTTATTCCACCAAAGTAGACTCTGCAGTTTTTTAACCTATGAAGGTCCCTGTCAATAAGGGATGTACCGAAATTAAAATTCTGGTCTGAAACCGAAAATTCAGGATGCCCTTGGCCAAAAACCGAAACCGAAAATGACTTTTTTTTTTTTTTCGAATGATTTTAAGTTTTTTTTTTTTTTTATAATTGTATTAACATTACACTTTTTAATGAATTTAATCTAATATGAAAAACTTCCCTTCTCGTTTAGTGGTCCCTCCTACTGCAGTGTTCCTTTTCCCTTCCCTGCACCTTAGCTCCCCCCCCTAATGTTCCTCTCCCCCTCCTGTGCCCATGGTGTTCTTTCTCCCCCTCCCCTGTCCCCACTTGGTGTTCTTTCTCCCCCTCCTGTCCCATGGTGTTCTCCCTCCCTCCTGTCTCATGGTGTTCTCCTCCCTCCCTGTCATGGTGTTCTCCTCCCTCCTGTCCCATGGTGTTCTGCTCACTTCCTCATCCCATGAGTGTTCTCCTCCCTCCCTCCTGTCCCATGAGTGTTCTCCTCCCTCCTGTCCCATGGTGTTCTCCTCCCTCCCCTGTCCATAGTGTTCTCCTCCCTCCCCTGTCCCATAGTGTTCTCCTCCCTCCTGTCCCATGGTGTTCTTTTCTCCTCCTCCCCTGTCCCATGGTGTTTCGCTCTCCTCCCTCCCTGTCCCATGGTGTTCTTTTCTCCTCCCTCCCCTGTCCCATAGTGTTCTTTCTCCTCCCTCCTGTCCCATGGTGTTCTTTCTCTCCTCCTCCCTGTCCATGGTGTTCTTTTCTCCTCCTCCCCTGTCCATGGTGTTCTTTTCTCCTCCCTCCTGTCCCATAGTGTTTCTTTTTCTCCTCCCTCCCTGTCCCATGGTGTTCTTTCTCCTCCCCCCATCCCATAGTTTTCTTTCCCCCCTCCCCTATCCCATGGTGTTCTTTCTCCCCTCCCCTATCCCATAGTATTCTTTTCTCTCCCCTCCCCTGTCCATTAGTGTTTCTTTTCTCTCCCCTCCCTCAGTAAGTAGTGTTCTCTCCCCGCTGCCCCCCCCCTGCAGTATTCTTGACTTTTCATGTTATCATTACTATCTTTCATTGTGATATATAATCATCTGAATTGTCAGTGCAAGCATGTCTGTTAAACGAAGCACTACAATTTTTTTCCATTTTTTTTTTTAAATCTGCAAATTTGACCTGTTTTCAGATGGAATGGGATAGGCCATTTTCGGAAGCCGAAATTTCGGTGAATCCCTACTGTCAGTGATGGGTGTCCCATACCAAGTGCAGGTTTAAAGAATGTCTTATGGTGTGCTTGTGCTGTTGAGGGTTTAGGAAGCCAGGGAAAAAAACCTAAACACTTGGACAGGACTCTGAAATAAGAGGATAGTTGAGAGGCCAGTACTTTGCTGGTCTTAAGGTTAATTATGTGTTCTGACTTAATCTGATGCGTTAAATGTGTTGATTATATTCACAATGTAACTGTAATTATTTGATAATAGTGTTAAAAGTATGGCAATATAATATAATATTTCAGAAGCATGGCAGTTCATTTTAAATGTTGACATTAGCTTGTAACAGAAAGTAAATATCTGCCAGATGTTGACGATAAAGCCCATGAAATATGATCAGATTCCGCATGATATGTGAAGAATGTATTTTCTTAATCCTTTGCATTCTTGGGTAAAATGAATCAGCTATATCTATTTGCAATATGGTGTGGTGTTTGTGTTTTGTTTTAGTTTTTAGTTTTTTGTTTTTTGAGCACTACCAAAGAGTTTGTGACCAGTCAGTTCTGTGATTTATTGATTGCTTATTTGCTTTGTCACCTTGTAATCTTTGGTATTGACATTAACCTTATCAAAAAGAAAAGTGGTAAAAGTACACACACAATATGTAGTGTATGCACCCGCACCGCAAACCCACCTTAATAAACTTAAAGGACCACTCTAGGCACCCAGACCACTTCAGCTTAATGAAGTGGTCTGGGTGCCAGGTCCTGCTAGGGTTAACCCATTTTTTCATAATTATAGCAGTTTCAGAGAAACTGCTATAATTATGAATGGGTTAAGCCTTCCCCCTAATCCTCTAGTGGCTGTCTCATTGACAGCCACTAGAGCAAATGCTCTCACTGTGATTTTCACGAGGTGAGAGCCGCGCTCAGCGTCAATAAGAGCATTGTAAATGCTTTCCTATGAGACCAACTGAATCTTGTGGCAGCTCTTGCGTAGCGTCGCGCATTCAACAGTGAAGGTATCAGCAGTGGAGAGGGAGGAGAGCTCTCCGTGGCGCTGGAAAGGTAAGTTTTACCTTTCCCCCTTCCAGAGCCGGGTGGGAGGGGGACCCTGAGGGTGGGGGCACCCTCAGGGCACTATAGTGCCAGGAAAACGAGTATGTTTTCCTGGCACTATAGTGGTCCTTTAATACGTTATATAATTCGTTCTGTCGCTTTGTACTAGAATGTAATTACTTTACCCACCACTGTGACATGTTAAGAGCTAAACTGGCTATCGCTGGAATCCTGACACACTCTTCATCTTTCCAGCCTTGTGCAGAAGAGCATTTCTGGGAAACACCCACCCTACCTGAGTAGAATCCTCTCTCCAGTTGTTCCCACCGCCGATCCAGTACTAGCACGATATTTAGCATACCGCAATACAAAAATAAAGTGTCTCAGTCCTCATTTTCCTATAGAGCACTGCAATTATGGAATAACCTCAAGGACACCATCAAATCTTCATTCAATCTAAAATCTTTTAAGAGATCTGTGGCAATATACCTCCGCACAGAATACACCTGTCATGGTTGAATGTATTTATTACCTGTTATGTATTAAATTTATATGTGTGTGTGTGTGTGTATATATGTATATTGTGTTTTTGTAATATTGGATCTTTTTGTAACAATGCAATGTTTTGTGGACCCAGGACATACTTGAAAACGAGAGAAATCTCAATTATCCATCCTGGTAAAATATTTGATAAATAACTATATTTATTGTTTAAACATACTGTCTGTACTACACTCTTTTTGAATAACACACAAATAATTACAGAATAAAACCAAACAGTAACATGCACCCTTACACATCAAACAAAATACAATAGAAAATACTAGTATATACTAGTATAGAAAATACTTATATAAATTCTCCTTAAAAGTGTTTGCGTCAATCAAGAAATTTGTTAATTATCACTTAAACTTTTATTGCCTTTAACGTGCCTCTTTCTGTACTCTTCTAAATCAGTGTCGAGGTAGTTGGTAATGTGTGATTTAGAAAGGACCCAGCCTTCTGATTCATATACACCTTTGGACTCGGTGTACACTTATTGATTGTGCATGTAACCGCTTCCTTTATTGCCTTTAAAAGCTTTGAGTTTTTTCACCCTGAACTATTGCAAGACAAAAAAAGGGAACCTATGGGATTTCCCAGCTGTTTGCTGTATAACTGTAGCTTTTTAGTTCTGTATACATTGTTCCTGCTTACATGTTTTTCGGCTTTCTGGTATGATGACTTACATATGACTCTGGTAATGTGTTCTAAGGAGCCCATTTACAAAGCCTCATGTAACACAAGGTCACTTCCAAAGTGATTATTGCTGAATATAAACCTATTTGCAGCTAAAACGAGCTTGGCCTTTGTGTAAAATCAGCTGTAACCTTGGTAAGTTTGAGGCAAAGATTACTGTCAGATTGTTGGTGCAGCTGAGCTTGGTGGGAGCTTACCATCACTTACTTCATCTGAGTCTCTGGTTCACAGAAAACCTATTTGAGGCAAGATAATACTGCATTCTTAAATTGAAGAATAGCTTTTTTTTTTATTTTTTATTTTTAGATTTACTTTATTTTACACAGTTGTTTTTGCATGGTGAATTACTTTAGGAATCCACAAATTTCTTCAGTGTTACAGCATCCAGGACACTGAAACCACAACTTTCCTGATTTACCTATTGCTAAACAACTCAATGGTTAATGTCCTCTTGTTGCTCTGTCTTGTGGTTGCTGCTGAGTCATTAGCGTTGTCTGGCTGCAGAGGCTGGCTTCTCTAAGGGAAACCTGGCAACAGACGTGCAATAATTAATGGGAGTACTGTACAGGCCCTGTTTGCTGAACGCTATTGCTGTATTGTGTTGAGCATGCAATATAGATATCATTCTTTAAACGGTTACTGCACACAACCATGACCACTTCACCACTGCTGTCCTTCTGGGTTCTTCTAATGTGCCAAACACCCTCTCGTATCCATCTGCCTAGAACAGGTATAGGCAACCTTTGACACTCCAGATGTTGTGGACTAAATCCCATATAATGCTCTTACACCCATAATGCTGGCAAAGCATCATGGAAGTGTAGTCCAAAACATCTGGAGTGCCAACGGTTGCCTATGCCTGGCCTAGAACATGTCCTAGAAGTTCATGTAACCTGTCGTTCCGTCGTACTCTTAGGGTTCACTTGCACAATAGACATATCGGCTTGTATTGTATGTTTTGAGTTTTCCTTTGCACACGTGTTCCAAATAACAGGACTGTTTAGATATTTAGACACACATCATTGATGAAAATGAAGTGGCATATTCTTTATATGACTAGCTTGGCTTTGTGGATTGAATATGGATAACTATATTGACATCTAGTGTACATATTTTGCTAACTCTTTTGATAGGGGAATTTACATTAAAATTAATTATTGTATCAACGTAGTTGGACTTAAGTATACAATATATTAATTTTATAAGTAATATAAGGGAAAACCGTGTTAATTTTTTCCAAAGCTAAACTGTCCTTTTGCAAGCGTACCTTTTCATTTGGTAAAACAAATGTATTCCCAGAATTTGTCAGCGATGCATAGTACTGTGACACCATTTGTAACCAGCAGATGTCACTGCAGCATTCTTCATTTGGCACATGGCTGTAATTCGAGGGTATTTGAGGGCAGACAACACTTCATTCTTTATCTGTTTTATTCGGACTGCAACAATTAATCAACATGCTAATAGAAAATGCAACTCTAAGACTTATAAAATGCTTTAGCTTTGAAATTCTAAATCTCTCTGTATTATATGGGCATTGGGCAAGAAGCCTGATTAGTATGTGTATTTTAGGCATGTTTCTGATAATTATACTTCATGAAGAGTGCCTGATATTTCACATTGACTAAAACTATGGTGGTCGTGCTGGCTTTTGTTACATAAGTACAATTGCAACCATTTGCACACAAATATTGTGTATTTCTACACTTCCCTAAAATTTATTAATAAACGAAAGGTGCCATTTTCCATGTTTGTCTATGTGACTGCTGTGCTCTCAATGGAAGCTTTCAAGCTCTTTGATTTGAAAGCATTACCATTAAGGTGTACTTAATTAAAATACTGTGTCCTAGCAACGGGCTGGGTCCCTTTGTCGATGTAGAAGAAGGAAGAGAGATTGGAGAATTCTATTAAATTTCCCTGTGATTATACATCTGCTTTTATTTGCTTGCTCGAGGGTAATGTCACACATTTAACCCCTTAAATAACAATGATTGTCTAGGGCCTAGGCTATGATAAAATGTTCTGGTCTTTAAGGATCATTTTCTGAAAGGAGTGTTTCTGTCCGTTAATGGATGCATGGTTTAATAGAACCAGTGATGCCAAATAAACCAGTCTTTCCATGCTGGCACAGGGATTTAGAAATCATGTTGTGATGATGGCAAAAGTGTTATGACTGTGCTTTAAACAATAAGATGTAAACTTAAAGATATTCTAAGATAATCAGCTTTTCTGGATAGAATGATTATATAGAGAAAATGATAATCATTAATACTAATTATTAATAATTATAATAAGCCTTGGTCTCTTGTGATGTAGGGGAAATTGGTTATCTTCATCTTTTAAAGGAACAATAATTTGAAAAATAAATGTTTGTTTATTATTTTAGTTTATGGGCTTTTAAAAAAAAAAAAAGAAAAAAAGAAATTGCAATGAAATTAGAGTTTAATCCAGCGCCGGCACAGTCTGCCAAATCCTCTTCCAGTGAAGTCATCAAGACTGACGAGCAAGCTGCGCTTGTCATGGATATGTCTTGGTTTGCCTGAGATTAATGGGAGTTAATTACTAAACATCAACTTCTACACTTTCACTAAACATTAAACATTACATGAACATTATCACTAAACGTTAACCCATTTCCTACTCTAATGCTAAACATAACAAAACTTTAAAGGTCCACTTCAGTTACTATAACAACTTTTTTACAATGATGTTATGTTGAGAGGGGATCTGGGAGACATATCTTAAGGGGCTCAGCATCCCTTTGTCTCATAACTGCTTCATTGCATTGAGGTTGTTATGTGCATGTATGGAAAACATGTATTGGGGGGGAAATAATGTTAACTAGGGATTCTGGAGAGATTTACAAACCACTCAACCGTTTGTACTAAAAGTCCACTGGGCTTGAGGTCTAGTTTAAATGAAAAAAAATGTACCTGACAAAATAATTCTGTAAACATGGTGTTGGTTCCACGTGCACAGAAAGCACTCTCTTTCAGAAGCACACCAGAGTGAGAAGTAATGTCACAATAATAAGTCTGGTTCTCTCTTAGTCTATTTGCTTGGCAGGTTCAGTGCTTTACTTATCTGGAATCCTGGCAGATGTAATAATGCACTTACATAGAAATTAAAGGAACACTATATTCCTATTACTATAGTGTTACTGTTAAAAACAAGTCCCCATCCCCCGTATGCCATAAAAACAGTCCAATGCTGCTCATGCAAGTGCATTCAAGATTTGCCGTAGAACGCAATTGTATTCAGTGCTTTCATAAGGGCTTCAGTGTCACGTGAGTGAATTCTACTCGCTGTTAGTATGACTGCCACTAGAGGTCGATTTAAAGGAACCCTGTAGTGTTTGAAATATGAAGCTCTATTTCTAGCACTATAGTATCCCTCTGCCTCCGCGCTCTGCCCTCGCCCGCCACAATTAAAGGATTTAACAATCATTTAAACACTTACTCATTTTTAGAGAAATTGCAAAGTTAAAAGGACAGGGCCACTTCACAAAGACTACTCTGTTGAAATGGGTGACAATAGTGTTCCTTTAAAGAAGCTTTGCCAAAGCTCTAGAATTTTCTGTGATGTTGCATTCATAGGTTTGTTTTCTGTTGGTTCAGATTCTATGTAGAGGATTATGATTTGTGGTAACCATTTAGTAAAATGTTTCTGTTTATGCAGCCCCAGCCACACCTCCCATGACTGTGACTCTCACAGCCTCCATGGGGAAAAATAATGGTTACATTTTTAATCCAATCATATGACACTGAGTTTACTTTAGATGCATATACTGCTCTGTTAATTGAATTATAGGTTAGTAATACAAACAATGTATTCCATGTATTAACACATTAAAACATGTATTAAAGTGTCCTAACTATTTAGACTCTTGGGGCCCCCTCCTTCAGTGGTTAAAGTAAGATTTTACTTACCTTTTAGCTTGTGGCTCTGTGGCCTTGCCATGGTTACCCCACCCCCTTGACCAAGATCATCAGTCAATCCAATGCTTTCTCGTAAGCTAACGTGCATGTGCAGCAAATTGTCTAAATGTGACAATCAAATGCTTATCTAAGAGCAATATTTTCAGTTTGATCCAATTCGCAATGCAAAAGCACCTCAAGTGGCTGTCCGGAATTACACATAAAAGGTTCTAGCAGGCTATTAACCAAAAGGGATATAGTAAATTCTAAATTAAACACACTGAATAATAAAGAAACTTTAATCATTAGATCTGTATGTGGAGATGCTGTGTGAGTCACAGCCAGGGAAGGTGAAGCTATGGCTTCATAAACAAAGTGATTAAACTTCTGATTGTCAGATAATTGGGCAGTGAAACTGGCGGGTCATGATCTATATAGTTTTGATGCCAAAAGTGCCCCAAAAATTTAATGGACACTTCACACGTAAAGCACTTCAGCAAGCTTCTGTAGATTATCCTCCCTTCCCCTCCCACCCCCACCTTCCCCCTGAGATATTTTTAGAAATTGGTACTTTTGTGAATTAACCTTGTTACATCCCCCTGGTTGTCTTACAAATGGTCCTAATACTTCCTGGTTTGGTTAGCTCAGTGGAATAAACTCAAGAGGCAGCAATTGCCCAGAGCATCTGCCTTGTAAAGACTTCTCATTGAGCTACATTGGTAAGTCTGTGATTGGACAGCGACAGAAAGCTTTGGAGGGGTTAAAAGGAGAGGCTTTTCAAAGGCGGCAGGCAAGAGTTCTGTAGCTTTTGCAGGTTGTTTTTAGACATATCCCTAATAGAAATAAATGCATAACTAAATGCATGCATGTGTTTCATTGGGCTATATCTACTATTCAGTGAATTTATTTTGAGCAGTGAAGTGTCTCTGTAAGTGCTGGTAGTTCTGAGACATGCTAACATGGAACATTCTTGTGCAAGGCTTGATAAATCCCAGAATCCATATGCGTTGCATAAAAGAGATCCTACACATGACACATCGGAAATGTATACAAAATTGCACTTCTGCACTATATACTATAACCTAATGTTAGCAGGTTGAAAAACTGTGATATTACAGTCATTATGCAATGAATGATTTATGTACATGCTCAGGCTTAAATAGTTCTGTAAAGTCTGCTCAAATTTCACCCTTAACATCTTTCATTCGTTCCCTCTCCACAGGAGGTAATAGCACTGGAAACTGCAGCCTTTGTGTAATAGCTTTTTAAACGCCAGTAAAAGTCAAAGCTCTAATTTTTAAGCCATATAACTTCATAATTTGGCTCCAAATGTACATAATTATAAATGTGAATGGACATTATTTTAAGTCAAGCATTCTATTATCATAAATTACATTTGCTCATAATCCGTTAGGCTAGGCCTGAGCGCTAATTTAAGACTTGGGAACAAATGAAATTCCCTCAAAGATAGTTTTAAAGGATGAATTAATCATTGTTAAATGGGAAATGTAAATGCAGCCTTAGCACAGAGCCTATTAAGGTTTAATGAGGCAGATTACACTTGTTCAGGGGTTCTCATCGCTTGGTGGAATAGTATTTGTAGTTGAGTCTTTGTACTCCATTAGTGATTGGAATAATATTACAGAAGATTTGTGAGCCCTTATGTTTTTAATTAAATGCTGGCTGTTGAGCCAGACTAAACGGATCCAGGTACTGTTGCTAAATATGGGAAAACTAGGTATCATTTAAAAAAATAAAAAATATATATAATAAATAATAATAATATATATATATATATATAATTATTATTATATATATATATATTTTTTTAATTTTTTTATTGAAACATTTCAAAATGTTCCTCTTGCCACAACAATTTGTAAATGAATAACCTGAAAATGAATTCAAGCAAACCAAACTGTAATGGTTACTAATCTAATTTAAAATGTTGCTTATTTAGTAGTTGTGTGATCCTATATTTTCACAGAAACCTTAAGAAGCAGTGTCAAAGACATAATCTGTAATATAAATACGGGGTCTAAATTAATATCTCTGAAAAGAGGCCATGTATTACAAGAGACCATTGCAAACCTCGCACACCAACTAAATGCTCAGTGGCTATTGGAGAGCTACATGAAACTGTTAAGGCAATTTAACATAGAGGGAACAAGTCTGAAATTACTTACCCTATTCATGTACAATTTATTTCTGGATAATAGAATACTTGCTAAAATTAGGTTTGATATGTGTAATAGAGCTTTGATTTTTACTTACAGATATTTAATTACTGCTTTAAATGAATCTATGTAGCCTATTGTGGGGATTATTTTCTATTACTGTGAACCCCAAAATACCTTTGTGCTCCTAATCATTTCACAGAACTCTTTTGTTCTGAAATTTAATTCTGATTCCAAATGTTTTCTGAATGAGCGTCTCTGCATATAGCTTATTGAGTCAGACCGGTTTAATTCAGTGTGGCTGTTAAATTATTTCATAGTCAACTACAAAGTAAGCAATTCTCCTTAGCTACAAGATTTATAATAATTATTCTGCACATATGGTAATTACACTTATGCAAGAGGCTTTCTTTTGTAAGCCAATTAGCATACAGAATGACAAGCTCTCAAAATGCTTTACACTGATATTATAGCACTGTTCCTGCGTTATTTGAAATATCAGTGCTGTGGGGGATTAGATGACAAAGTGTTGGGATTGTTCAGAGCTCAACAATATTACCTAAATATGGCAATAGGTCATCAGGTGGCATCATGGACTACAACAGGTGGATGGTAGGTGAATTAGGCAACCGCTCCTTGCCTTGTGGGAACATTGTCCCTTAGGACATTTTATAAAAGAGGCTGCTGCAGGTAAAGTTCTGGAGTTCTGAATCCAGTTTGTGGGCCTTGCTCCTCCAGCCTAAAAAGTAATTTAGGCCACCTATATATAATGCTAAGGCTAAGCCATGGTATTTCATCAGTAGAGTAAAAACAATGGATTATGAAGACAAAACATTATTATTAAAGTGGCGCTATAGCCACTAGGGAATATTGTAGTGGTTATGGTTGAAGGAGTCTTAGGGTGCCTCCCTCCTGTATTGTCAGTCTGTTTTCGAACCGGTTGATAAGTCAGAATTTGTGTAAACCTGCGCCTGAGCTGAACTGGCACCACGATCACATCCTATCCTTGCCTTCCAAGCATGTATGGAATAGGCATAAGGCTATGCTAACTATAAGATAAGGCTAGGGACTAATCTAAGTATTTAGAAAATTGGGCAGACTAGATGTTTCTATGTACAGATAAAGTGAAATTTTAGAGCAGGTTGGGGACCAGGCTAATTTTTTTTGTTTTTTTTTTCTTCTAAACCTCTGGATAAAAGGTTTTGCAAAAACCAAGTGGGCTATCTCCAATGACACCATGCACCATTGCAGTGAGCTGAAGAGATTATTCAAGAGCACTTTTACAACTACATGACAGCACCTAATCTCACAAGATGACTCGTTTACCTGTTTCCCTCTTATGCCCATACTCTGTAGTG
This sequence comes from Pelobates cultripes, assembly GCA_933207985.1. NCBI lineage: Eukaryota > Metazoa > Chordata > Amphibia > Anura > Pelobatidae > Pelobates > Pelobates cultripes. The sequence goes on along the minus strand of OW240913.1, from coordinate 206,613,821 downwards.
ACAAAGTATTGTAAATGTACTGTGTTAACTTTAGTTTGAAACGGTGTTGGACTTTATTTTATGTTTTTTTTTAACTTGGATATGGAGAAACTGGAATAAATCTTAATTCTTTGCATTTGCACGCTATGCTCATGGAGTCCTTATGAAGTAATGCTGAATATTTGTTAAAATATTTTATAAACTCCATATAGATTCATTTTATAATGATCTGGTGATTAATGTAGTTATTTAGGGTGACAGATTCAATTTAAGATAAAATAAGGAGGAGTGTTCATCAAACCCAGTTGTCATGAGGCTTCTGGTGCCATCGCTTCATTTATTATGCTGTAAGTACAGCTTCAGTGTTAATGAGTATCTCATTCAATATGATGTCCTTTCAGACACTTTCTATGACATAATCTTCAAACCAGCCAATCTGCATGTGTTGAAAGACTCTGTGCAGCATTTCTGCTTATGTGCTTTAGTTTACAGATTTTAATGTACTTGGATAATATATTTTCTAGTTCACACCTTTTGATTCGATGTAGCCTGCATAGATTTAAATGGACAATATAGGCAAGCAGACTCTAAATGAAGTGGTCTGGGTGCTATGTTTCCCCCATTAAATCCCTGTAGTTGAAAACATTGCTGTTCTGCAGAATGATAGTGTTTTTATTGCAGGGTTTAAATGCCTCTAGTGGCTGTCACTCATACCATCTGATTGGCACAGCACAGTGTTTCCATTCATGAGCACTAGCCTCCTGATGCCTTCCTATTGACATCTGGGCTGCCAACGTCACTTCTGTACATAAAATGCGTCTGGTGTCTGAGCTCATATCATGTGGGTAATGGATATATTGAGCTTCTGCCTGACTGTAACTGCCCTCCTTCTCTTCGTTTGTGCAGACCTCTCTGCCTACCCAATCAGAGCAGGAATGTACGAACTCCCTCCCCTTTCCATCCCAGAGCATGCGCTTGGAGACAGCTAAGTGGTCCAATCAAAGGCTACTGTGAAGTCATGAGAAGGCATGGAAAGCCACAACGGGACCAGCGTTGAATTTCATTAAAAAAAAATATTTTTTTTAACTTTTGTTGGGGAGGCCTAAAAGTAATGCCACACATATGTAAAATCTATATCTCTATATCCTTCCACTAAATGCCTCAATCGTAGCTGTCTGGCAGTCACTGTTATAACCCCTGTCCTTTACGACCATTTGGCATAGTGAAAGTGTGCAGAGAAGAGAAGTAATGGAACATTTTTTTTCTATTTCTCTGACTCTTTTGCAGTGCATGCCCTGGCTATGCTTGGATGGACTTGTGCCTGGATTTTATTGTATTGTGCTGTAATGTCAATTGTTAAATCTTAATATACCATTAAAAGAAAACCGCATGACATAAATTTAAGGTTAAAATGTTATGTAGGTGATTTCCAATGTACAGTGAACCCCAAAGCACTCATTTAATTTTTATTCAGGAGATACACAGGCTAGCTGCATTACTTTTTGCTTACAGTATTCCAAGAAATATAATAGATTAGTGAAAGGAATTCACATTTTCAGAACTTTTTCAAATCTCCCTTAACTTGGTTATTCAGTTTTATGTAATCATTTGTACATCCGCCATCTGTGGAAGTGTCCTCGGTAATAAGAATTAAGAAGATGGAAACCTAATCGGAGATTAGGCTTAACTAATGAAAAAGAGTTTCCGGTTATAACAAAAATAACTTATTCCAGTGAATGCAAAGAATACATGAGGTGAACCCATTCCATCAGACGGCACCTGCTACATAGAGCGTTCAGAGGGTTTTTGATTCAGAAAGAAGTTCTACAATATTGACAAAGTTCAAAGCAGAATTTGTTTTTGTACTACAACTGCCGTAAGACGACACATGCACAAACACAGATTTTGTGGATGATTGTTCTTGTCACCTTACAAAATATTGTATATTGATCTCTTCTAACCATTAGCAGAAAGGTGTTAGAATTTATTTATTTTATCAAGCAATGAACGTTTGTTAGCCACATTGAAAACGTGCTAAAATTTCTGTTATATACAGTGAAAGTGAACTACAGAAGGGCTGCATCATAGCAGATCATCCTTTCGATCTGTGTTTTCCAAGGCATTCCTTTTTTCCTTTTGTCCATGGATTTGTGAGCTAAAAAGGCCAAGCCACTCCTGCTTCTGGCTTCCCACTGGGAATACAAGGATATCTCCAGCAGCAATAGCAGGATCTCACAATGATTGCCTACATTCATTGCCTGTCTGCAGACCCGATGGTGGGTTGCCTACACCGAGCCAAGTGGCAAGCGTATTGTGATGCTGAGGACCAAGAACTCATTCCACTGTACACCTATAAAATGGGAAACTCGCACGCAAAAAAGCATGAGCACAGTCGTAAAAAGTTACTCAGCGAGGAAGGAGACGAGTTCTGGCCAAGTAAGATCAGTTCCATTGAATCCATGATATTTTTAATTGTCTGTATACCATATTATTAGATGGCACGTGTTCGTCAGATTATTGATGGTAGAATTCAGCTTTAAATTGTAGATTTCAATTTGAATATTAAGGAAAACAATTTTGATTGATTCAAATACTTCACTTTTGCATCTTTAAGTGAGGAGGGTGGTATTCTGTATTCATATAGATATCTAATTGGATTATTGGACAGATAGTTATTCAAAGTGTGAATTATTGAGAATTTAAAGCAAATAAAAATTGTGCGGCTAGCCAAACTGGTTAATTAGTTTCATTTTGGCTAGTTTGGACTGAAAATTAAAATTTCCTTTAAATTCTTGACTATTCACACTTTTTTGAAAAACGTTGATAATAATTGAAAATAATAAAAAGGTGTCCAAGGACGTATCGTAAAAATATATGAACCATGCCAAGCAAATATTTTTAAAATGTAGGTCCAGTCACATTCAGCACCCCTTTTAGAAGAAATGTTTGTTTTTCATAGGCAATATTAGTGAAGGCCCAAAATAAAAATGAAGAAAAATCTTACTGCAAGTCGCCCAAAAAGTGTAAATGATAAAATATTAATATTTATATACTTTACAGAGTATTGGAATATACAGAATACCATATAATAATTTTTTATTTATCTGGTCCACATTCCGTGAAACATGGCTAAGAAGCAGGGCATCTCATGAAATTCCTGCCCCATTAGTGGTCTTTGAATGCAGGTTCACAGTGACACAGCTAAGAGGAGGAGGGGGAGGAGGAATATGTGAATGTGCTCAGCTGGTTATTATTAGATGTGGGTTGGTTCTCTTTATACAAGCAGTGCACCAATGCACATCCTGCTGCTTCCATAGTTGCTGCTCAAGAGACCATACCACAGACTTGTGGGATGGATACAAAGTGTCCTTGGAACAACCTGCTGTGATAGAAACGCCAAGCTCTGAAGTAGAGGAAATACAAAGAATAACTAATGAATGTTTTCTCTTAAACAACTTATTTGGCCTATAGTGATCTAGGTATTATTGGAAAGACCTGTTATGTTGTATGCACTAAAGAGTTAATGATGCCCCAAATTAGGCACCTCCCTTGTGATCTTCTCTATGGTTGTTGCTAGGTGTTTCTCTGTCATGGTCCACTGCTTGGTTACAAAGAAAGGATGCAAGGAGGAAATTCATGACGTGTCTTAATATATTAAAATAGTTTCATATAACTTGTATATCAGTTTTCTCCACTTGAGCACTCCTAAAATGTTTTAGTAGTATTTTGTTTGTTTTCATTTGAGATTGTTTAACCCTTTAAGGACTGAGCCAAATGTTCACGTTTTGATCAAAATAAAACGTAAACAAAACTTGGAATTTTACTATATGTCTGTTCAACCGTAATTCACCTCATTCATATTAAGTGCATCCACACTTATTATATATCTAATTTTATTCAGGGGAAACAGGGCTTTCATTTAACATCAAATATTTAGCTATGAAACCTAATTTAATATGAATAAAATATAAAAAAAGTGAGAAATTAAGACATTTTATTTTTTTCGTTCTGCATGACATTTTAACTGTGAATGTCATAATACGATTTGCTTTTACTGCAATAAAGTACACGTATTTGTATTCAGCGATGTCTCACATGTAAAACAGTACCCCTGCTACTAGATTTTATGGTGTTTTGGAAAGTTATAGGGTCAAATATAGCATGTTAAATTCTAAATGAGAATAAATGAGAATAACCCCCATGATGACATACCATTTGCAAAAGTAGACAACCCAAGGTATTGCAAATGGGGTAGGTCCAGTCTTTTTTAGTAGCCACTTGGTAACAAACACTGGCCAAAGTTAGCGTTAATATTTGTGTGTAAAAATGCAAAAAACTAATTTGTATGCCAATTTTGACCAGTGTTTGTGACTAAGTGGCTACTAAAGACTGGACATACCCCACTTTCAATACCTTGGGTTGTCTACTTTTGCAAATGGTATGCCATCATGGGGGTAATTCTCATTCCTGGACTACCATACGGTCTCAAAGGCAACGTAACCAATCTGGCAAATTTTAATATGAAAAAACTGAAACGCAAGCCTTATATAGGACTCTGTAACTTTTGAAAACACCATAAAACCTGTACATGAGGGGTACTGCTATACTCGGGAGACTTTGCTGAACACAAATATTAGTGTTTCAAAACCGTAAAACGTATCACAACAATTATATCAATGTAAGTGCCGTTAGTGTGTGAAAAATGCAAAAAACGTCACTTTCACTGACGATATCATCATTGTAATACATTTTAATGTTTTGAAACACTGATTGTGTTTAGCAAAGTCTCCAGAGTAGAACAGTACCCCCACATGTACAGGTTTTATGGTGTCTTGGAAAGTTAGTGTTAAATATAGTGCTAGCAGATTAAATTCTCTGGACTTTCTGCCTGGATTATCAGGCAGGTCCCGCAAATTGTAATTAATAAAATGACCTAATTATATACACCTCCACCTCTTTTTTGGGCAAAGTCATAATTCATTATGTTAATTGTTTCACAGACACACCCACCCAACAGTCCCACCTCTCAATCTCCTAATTTCAGGTCTCCCAAAATCGGCAGATCTATAAACAGTGCTGTAATTTGCTAACAGCTGCATAGTCAGTTCTTAAAGAAACATCACAGATACCTTAACAACATCATCTAAATAAAGTTATGGTGCCAGTAGGGGCCCCAGGCACACGCTTACCTCAAGCGGTTAGGAAAAGTACATTTCATTCCAAGCCTGTTTTGTGAATGTTGAGTCACTGATTGGATGAGAGAGGTCAGCTGATGCTCTCAACCAATCAGCAGCGCCCCTGCCCAGCGACATCCTAAAACTGAACATTTTTGAGATTGGTGCTGGAGGCAGTTTTGTGATTAAACCGTTTGAGAACGGTTTACCCTTTGAGGCAATAGTGCACACGAGGGCCTCTAGGCACCATAACTTCATTTGTAAAATTCAGACTAAAATAGCAGATTGAAGGACCACTATAGGCACCCAGACCACTTCAGCTTAATGAAGTGGTCTGGGTGCCTGGTCCAGATAGGGTTAACCCTTTTTTTTTTTTTTTATAAACATAGCAGTTTCAGAGAAACTGCTATGTTTATAAATAGGTTAATCCAGCCTCTAGTGGCTGTCTCTTGACAGCCGCTAGAGGTGCTTGCGTGCTTCTCACTGTGAAAATCACAGTGAGAAGACGCCAGCGTCCATAGGAAAGCATTATGAATGCTTTCCTATGAGACTGGCTGAATGCGTGCGCAGCTCCTGCCGCGCATGCACATTCAGCCGAAGAGGAGGAGGTGGAGAGCGCCCCACCCGGTGCTGGAGAAAGAGGTAAGTTTAACCCCTTCCTCTCCCCAGAGCCCGGCGGGAGGGGAACCCTGAGGATGGGGGCACCCACAGGGCACTATAGTGCCAGGAAAACGAGTATGTTTTCCTGGCACTGTAGTGGTCCTTTAAGAAAACTGCTACAATTAGTCACATCTTTTGTTAGTTTAATACAGTACAGTGTTTAGTAAATGAACAGTTTTTGATGTCACATGGTAATAAGAGACATTGTGTACTCCGTGACATGTAATACATGTTTCTATATAAACAGTCTAGTCTACAAAATGTAATATTTTATTTATTTAAGTATACTTAACTTAAATCAATAAATAAAGCTGATTCTTTTGGTTATTGCAATGTGTTTTATTGTGCCAGTATAACTTTAAACACTAAATACAGCATTATCGATGTGCAGAGTCAGTCAGGCTTCTACTTAATGAAATCACTGCTTTACTAATAAGGCACACTCCTGGGACATTCAGCGAGTTGTGCTTGTACTGTTCTGGCAGAACATATCCGATAAGCTAAACCCACGGTGTGTTTGTCTTTGTATGTTTTGTCATTAATGTTTCATTTTAGGAAAGGCTTGTTATCCATGAATGAATATAGGATCCTTCGTCACAGCCACTGGGGGTTATTCTCACGCGAAGCTTGCCACCGAAATATAGCGATCTTGCAATGCAGAATGATATTAAATTAAGAAGGGGAAAAAACTACAATTTTGACAGTGTAAAGCCACAACAAACAAGCTTTCACAGTCACAATATTGCAAGGATAGTGTATGACAGGGGTAGGCAACCTTTTAGCAGCACTGTGCCGATATAGGATTGTGATGTCCCGTAGCGTGCCGGTCCTATTTTTTTTTAATTGAGGTGTGTATGCTGCCGTATTCTGCTTGTGTTATTTTTACTGTAATTGCTTTGTATCGTTGTATTTGTGCGTATATGAGCTATTATATTGTATATGTTAATTAGTAGTTTATGGTATCGTGTATGATACACATGAATGTGGGCTGTGCATGAGGGCTGCTTGTGGACTTGTGTGTGGATGGATTTTTCACATTGTGTATTTGGTAGTGTGTGTATGTGTGGGGCTGTTTAGGGTATTGCATGTGAGAGGCTGCATGTGGGGTTGTGTGCATGTATGTGGATTGTTAGTGGTGTTGCGTTTGTGGGCTGTTCATATTATTTGTATGAGGGTTATTCTGCAGCTCTGTGTATATCTAGCAGTGTGGGTGGGTTCCAGTGGGGACCAGGCTGGCCAGGTACAGGTCAAGGACAGGAGCTGCGATAGCTATCGAGGGCTGCTCTACTACTGTGTGGATTCCCATTCACAAGTGCTGGGAGTAACTGATCTGAGATAACTTCCTCTGTGTTGCAATGCATAAATTGAGGATTGTCCTTCACCACCTCTTCGTATTAGCAGATATCTGAAGTTTTACTGGGACTCCTGATAGGCCAGAGTGCGTTTGGCTCTAGCAGCCTTGAGTGCCGTGCATGGCCTACCCCTGGTGTATGCTATGATGGTGGTTTGTGTACAAGGGGCAAGTAGTACAATATTTTGTTGGTAGAGCACATGGCAGTAAACCCACCCAGACTCTGAGTAATTTGTCAAATAAAAGTGTAAACATGGTGCACAATTTAGTCACCAGTGTATGACAATAGGGTTATGTCTCTTCTGAACGTTTATCTCTGCACTTGTTAATGGTTTGATTGATTTGCTAGGCCATATACCTGGCCCCTCTGCAATTAGTATGTATTTGTAGGGGTGCTATAGATAAAAATCAAGCTTTCAACGTATGCATTTAAATTTATTTGATGGAGATATATATGTGTGTTTATATATATATATATATATATATATATTTATATTTTAATTGCAATTCTTTATTGTGGTTCAGCTATTTACGGTTTAACAGAGATAATACAGTGATAATGTATGGTATAAATGTTTATCTTGCTTATCAGTGCCACAGTTAGGTACCAGTATTATTCTGACTGGATAGGAGAACATGGATTTCATATATTGTCGCCATATCCTGGATGAAGTGGACATCACTATCACTTGGAAGAACCCTGAATGTTGCTGCAATATTTCTATTTTTAATTCGATAATTTTAAATGTAATTTCTACATAATGTTTGAAGAGAGAGGGCTTGGAATCTGAGGGCAAGTGGAGTCACAATCTTTATTTATATATTTATTTTAAACTTACTCCAATTGATAGAGGATTTTGGTAAGTTGCAAAGTTTCTGGAAATTATATGAAAGGGATTTTAGCCCAGCAGTAGACCATCTATACTGATAGCTGATTAAATATATATTACATTCTATTATCAATTGAATGTTCGAGCATCATGGGAACTATGTACTTCAATCGCTAGAACGCCAAGGGTTAGCTTGGAATTTATTCCACATTAATATTGCATTAAAAAAAAAAAACACCTTATCTATATTCTTTTCAACATCAAAACATGAAAACCATAGAGGAATGAATAGGATTTGAAATATAAGAAACACTAACTTGTGTTTTTCCCTTTTTATGACAGCAAAAATATCTAACCAGTAAGTACTATCTTACATACCAAAATAAATATTTATTTCTAGGGTACAGCATTGATGCACGAATTGCAATGGTCTCCCAATACTGTGTGCCATTACAAAACTGTTTAAATTCAGATGTGCATGCGAGGCAGCACTTTTAAAATAGATTTGATCCCATTGTACAGCTCAACAAAATTTAATGGCGCTATATAAATAATCATTTAAAAACTTTGTTTAAAAGAGATATGGGGTCAAGAGATATGGTGATGTGTATGCACAGGGGAGATCATGATAGATGGCAGCAAATTGCCTGAAAGCAATCTCCTCAAATTCCAATATCCATTGGGTAAAGTAAAATGTATTGAACAATTAGACCGTAAAATCCATGTGATCTATAATCCTACTAAACCCAAAGCAACAATAACCCTAAAACACCCCTCCTCCATCCCTGTAGAAAGAGAGTGGGAGGGGAGGGGAGAGGGGGTGGGGATTCTTTACCATGGTATCATTGTATTAATCACTTTCCTTCACTAAACCTTAATATTCATTTGGATAAAACATGGAACTGGTAAATTAATGAGACAGGTTGAAGTTGCCACTATGTACACAGCTGGGTATCATGTCCACCCAGTCTTGAAATCACTTCCACAGAAAGGTCCACATCTTCAGAATGGAGGGGAAACTGACATTCAGACACTTGCTTCTGCATTCCATGTAGACATCAGTTCTTTTGTCTTGATGTTTTAGGAATTCCATTAGTGCTAGCTGATTGAAATTAGCATATGAATGGAGAGCCATGTGTATGGATATATTCTCAGTTTTACTCCACCCATCTGTATTTCCTAAGTTAGTTGGTTAACCCATTTCATTGCCAAAATATAAATATCAAAGTAGTTGAGATGACTCCCAGAAGTTTGGATATAAACTTTGTATTTGATATAAAGTTGACTCTATTAACCCTCAATGAAGTGCAGTGGCACTGTCCTTTTAAACCTGCAGTGTAAGACAGGGTCCATCTCTAATGGCTGTCTTCCATGTGAGGCCATGTGATGTGGAAGCCCACCAGAAATTCATAACCACATGAGCTAATCATATTTATTAAATGATCATATTTTTACATGCAACTCTGTGTCCAAAAGGGACTACTCCGTGCTATATATTTAAATCTTATTTTCTCCTATACTGGATCCTTACAAAGTATGGTTTTAAATCTCAAATAATATGTTGGACAGAACTGGTCAGTGTTGACTTAGAATGTGCCAAACTTGTCTTTGGGTCAGCACGAATGTTTGGTGCATACCCACCTCTCCTGGTCAACTGGTCACATTGGCATGGGGATTCCTAGAATAATTAGTATGTGGCTTTCATATTTACCAACTGGTTTTCCTTTTGTAGCCCTACCTCTATGATTTCCAAGCTATTTAGGAAAATGATTTCTGTTGTAAGCAGACTGCAGACAATACGGACTCCCTCAGAGTGCTGCTGAGAGATCTATCTGTAATCAATTTCTGTCGAACAAAGGGTCACTGTGGGGTGTGAATTTCATTTCAAGATGACATTATAACATGTTTGTTTATTGTGTATATTAAATTACAGCTATTTGGAGTTAATATGAAACATCTTTTATGGTAAGCGGAAAAGCTTTTAGCAATAATCATTGTAGAAGAATGAAGCTAGCACAGTACACATTAATGTGGTTTATATCAATCTCACAAATGGATAATTAAGTTTTGTATTCCATTGGAAATAAATTATGGAATGATAATTCAATAGTTTAGCATGCAGCCTAACAGACTAGTGCAGAGTATTCATGATCTTTACTGTATAGTGCATAGATTAATAAGTGCACCAGGCTTGACTTTATTAACTAGATCTTTGTGTTAATGGGTTTCTCCAACCCTTTTTGGTAGGATATAGAATAATGCCCTCTACGCATTATTATATATGTCCCCCTGAAGTAAACGCTCAAGGAGCATTTTAAAATAAGTTTTACTCCCCTCCGTTCATGAAGATCCCCGGCACTGCTCGGTGCAACCCCTGTGTGACGTCACAGGAGCAAAGCAGAGGTCCAATCAGAAGCTTATCACAGAGAAGCCATTGCTTGGTGAGAAGCTATTGATTGGTGTGATTGGGAGGAGAGAGGGCTTCGCTCTGTGTGGGTGGGAAGAGGGAGGGAAGACTAGCTGTTACGTTTGTCGGCATAACTGACAGGCACCTGGAACGGCGTTTTGGACTGCCCAAATCATATGGGGGTGCAAATTGCCCCCATTACACAGATAAAAATATCTGTGGATGTGCAGTGTTTAAAGACTCCTACCACCATGGCCACTTCAAAAAGCAGACGTAGTCATGGTGGTTGGAGTAACAAGGGGAAACTCTGACAGGGTTATTTAGTAAAGTGAGAATTGTTGGAATTCAAAATAAATATCAAATTTAAGGTCGGAGTAGCTGACTTGGAGATTTTTTCCAGTTCAGCAGGTCTGGCCTTTAGTGTGAAATTCACTTTGAATAACCCAGGGCTTGACAAATTTGTTTGGAATCTAGGAGCCAGCTAAAAAAGTTAGACAGTAATTTTCAAGAGAATAATGCAATTCTTAAAGGGACACTATGGTCACCAGAACAACTACAACTTGATGTAGTTGTTCTGGTGTCTATAGCCTGTCCCTGCAAGCTTTTCCATGTAAACATTGGCTTTTGCAGCGAAAATGCAGGGTTTACATTGCTGCTTAGGAACACTTGTAGTCACAGTGTGCAGCACCCACGTTCAGTGTCTCCAAGCTCTGCATGGAGGCGCTGAACGTTCCTCATAGAGATTCATTAATTCAATGCATCTGAGGAGATGCGGATTGGCACATTTGCTGCACATGCACAAAATCTGAGCTGAGCTCATAAAGATAGATAATCTCATCTATGGAGGTGAGACCATACATGGCGAAACTGGCACAGCGTGGGGGACAAAAGTGAGTAAAAACAACTTCCTTATGCCATCGGAGGGGGCAGGTACCGAAACGTGCACAAACATTCTGATCACATACACACATACTCTGACAGGCTCACATACACACACGCTCTGACAGGCTCACACACACTCACATACACTCACATTTTTGTTTTAATTGAAACCCACTCAGCCTCCCTACCTTTAGGAGAGCTGAGTGTATCTTTCCCTGGGGTCCAGTGGGGCTGATCTCTTCCTGCGTGCGAGGGAGCAGTAATCTTACTGCAGCTCCTCTATGCTCTCTGTAGTGATGCCTGGGCCAGAGTGACATCCTATTCCGGCGAGGAGCTGCAAGAAGAGTACTGCTCTGTCTCTTTCAAGCCTCAGCCGCCTTCAAATCTCCCTCAGTGGCCACGTTAACTAAGGAGCTGGTAAATCCCATTCACCTGGGCAAAATTTCTAGTCGCCATGGCGACCTGGCGCCTGTGATTTCACGAGTCTTGGAATAACCTATACATATTTTAGGTAAATAACCAAGAACTATATGTCGATATGATTTGGCAATGTAGAACATTGTTTTTAGAAACCGCAATGTTTGCAGTTTAGTGAGACCACACCTCTAGTTGCTGTCAAAGAGACTGCCATTGGAGACTCTCCCTCATTAAATGATGATGCAGAATGACTGCTAAAAATTTTCAGAGAAGAATCGGATTCAGTTTATTCAACCTTGAATTGGCACAGCACATTAATTGCCGCACTAGCGCACCCTCTCTATGGGAAGTACTGGATTGATGACTTCGCCCAGGCGACTAGAAATTAATTTATATTAACTAGAGTTCTCCTTTAATCTTATATTTTAGTATGTGTAAGCATAGGCAATTTTCTTTCCTTTAAAGTGGTAGTGTCCTGCAGGGGGCAGACTTTCACTTTATAGATCCAATATTCTGTATGGTTTGTGCAAATTCACTGTATTTAGTTGTTCTCCGGTTAATTTTCTGTCAGTGTAATATTTTTCGATATGAAAGGGGCTTAACCAAATGCGAAGACTTCTTCTTTAACATTTGATAATATCTCAGTAGACCCGGAATTCCCCTCCCCGGAAGTGACGGGGTATAGCAGAATGATAGAACACCGGCTTGCAGGCCTTAATTACCTGCTGCCCTGCTAAAAATACAGTCTCTATTTAAATAACACAAGCCAGGCAGTTCCTCTTGTTGTTGTCCGTAATCAATATACTTACAATAGTAATAGTTTTTGTGTGTTTATTTTTATTTTACCTGCTAACCCGTTGTTTCATAATAATTCCATACTTCCCACCTGAGTCAGATTTCTGAGGTAAATCCCAATATTTCTGTACCCCATTATTCTTCTAAGAGCAGCACAATAACTAATTTACATTCAGTCTGAAAAATACACACGAGCTATTATGTCCTCATTCATTTAATGGCACATGTTTGCCTACCCCTGTCCCAGGTCATGCTTTTGAATTTTGCTGCTGTAGTGAAAATGTAAAAAGAGCAAAAGTATAAAAAAGTTTGGTCTCTCTTTAAACCTTTAATCCTTATAGCGCTGTACAGCAATATCTTCTCCTCTAAAGATATTCTATTTCTTTTCTGTTCTGTATCTGTTGCCCTTGATATTGGATTACATTGGAGCCATAGTTCAACTCGATTATTAAAAGTCTATGGCATTTGAATTAAAATTTTGCGTGTTTAAACAGCACAATTGATAGTCTGTTTGCAACAATATAGGTAGTTCAAAAATACTGCAGTCATCACTTTTCTGATGAATTTTTATGTGTACCTCTGTAAACCTGTTCAGAGTTCCAAAGAAATGCTGGCAGATCTCAGAGATAAGGCAGGAAGCCACGTAACGTGATGTTTCTAATGAAACACAATCCGTCAGAGGAATTGCCACTTTTGAAACCTTAACCGGTCTGCCACATTAGCCTGAGATCCCATATTGTTTCCTGTTGCCCTGTCAACAAGCAATCATTTGACTGTGCATGCAAATGCAGGCACTGCGTTGACCAGTTTGAATTACGTTTCCTGCTGTTACGGAAGAAAATTATTTTATTTAAAGGCACAGCAAACTTTCCAGAAGTTGGTTTATAGCCTGACAACATTGTTTTTAATACTCATGGAGTTTAATATGTTGATTTGATTAGGTTTAAGGCATGTTAATAAGGCAAAGACAAATATACACATAACAAGCATGATGAGCAGAAACATGGACTTTGACAGTGAACGAAGTACCATGATTTTTATACGCAGTAAACATTAGAATTGGATTTTGGTAACCTTGTTGTGATGTCTTAGATCTGTAAAATTTAACAATCATACAAGTTGACTTTTTGAGAAATGAGGGGTTATGCTCATCATAAATATAAAGCAGACATGACCATCTGACATGGCACTAATCGCAGACGCTTCTATTATGTACAGTAGCATTAAATGTTCATCCAGGGACAGAGCCCACCACTTCAGCCTGTCTAAGCTGTCATATTTGGACCTCCTGTTATGCTTTGGTGTCTTGTTTCTGACAGAAACCTGCCAGATTCTTGCAATCTGTCTTTGTGGTGGCTATCCTGCCATCCACACCCAGTACTAAATAGCAAGTGCCAGTGTTATCAGACATCTTTTAGCACATGCAAGGAGCAGATGGCGGCCACGCAATCAGATTAAATTATTAAGCAGTTCGAGACAGGGGAACACATTGTGTAAATTAATGTGTTTAGTTACAGTGAAAATGTCTTTGATAAAATTGAGTGGCGTAATCCTTTTAATAGATGACCAGGTTTACTTCTTAAACCTTCTGTGCTGGCCGGGATGAGCAGTAGATAGTAGTAGAAATAGAAAAAGTGCATCGCTCACTGTCCTATGACAACAATGGTTACTTTAAACCATTCCTGATTGTGGCTCCACTTTAAAGTGTTAGGGAGCCATTCAACTGATAAAGGATAATACATGGACTTTTCTGCATTTTTGTCACTCTGGCATTGTAACAAGATTCTGAACACATCATTTTGCAGCATTGTGCAGAAGTAGATCACAATGTCCTACTGCATTGCAGTTTTCATACTATCGATATAAGGAAATCTAATCAGAAAGTAAACTGTAAAAAAAGATCATTTCAGGCCTCTAAACCACTTGCCACCTTTGCAGATGCATAGCCCTAACACCAGCCTTGGGTGCCCTATTTCACAGCGCTGACGGATTGCCTGAAGTTGCTGCAGGGTTGTCGCAGAGTGACATTATCATGCCAATAATATTCCATTTAAACTAGTGCACAACAGAGTCTTTAAATTCTGTGAGAAGTTCCAATATGAAGGGTTTTCCTGCTGGAGCCAGAGTGCGTTTGAGCCCATTAATCAGTTTGTTGACATATTTGTGCATAGGAAGGCAGTTATAGCTTCTTGTGACCTGGCACTTTTTTATTAATATTGCAATGTCAGAGTATTGCTTTTTCTAAACATTCCTTGTGAGAACGAATTCCCTAGTAACTGTTTGTCTCAGACTATCCAACATCTGGCACAGCTGGAATACTTGATTATTGGCAATATGAGATATGGGTCCACTAGTGCACCCCATGTTAATCATATCCCACCGCCACACCAGTTTTATACAGTATTGTTTGTACAGAATATGTAATCCTTGGTAGAATGATGCTTAAAACCTTGATTTATCCTTGCTAAGGGTTAAAAGTTCATCCATTCCAATTGCAATTGATTTTGTTTTCTCTCCATTTGAATCAAACATTCTATTCCCTAGGCAAAAGCATCCTTTCTTCATAAACCCCACTAAGTGTACATTTTCCAGGCATCAGCTGCTCACTTTAATTCATGAATGAGTGTAAATGCAAATATTCATAATCTTTATAATAACTATATATAATATGCACTTTAGAAATAAATAATCAATTAGAATTTTGTAAGGAGATTACTAACTAAATGTCAGATGATAAATTTATGATTTTGTAATTCAGTTGGATGCCGACTACCGGGCTAGGATGATTTATCCAAGCTAATCGCCTTATGAAGATCAAAACAAAATCACTTTGTATACAAGATAAGATGGCTACTTCAGTGTTTATGGATTACTTGAAACCTCCCCAAATTGACATACAAGGCACCTGGCTAATTTAAATTCCAGCTCCTCCTTGCAAGATGGAGGAGCTGAAGTGAGTGGGACCACCAATATTTAATATGCAGACGCCCGGCATGCAAACCGGGCACTGCAATTAGATTTCTGGCGCTAGCCTAAATGTTCTTTTCAGAGCAGCGCCCACGTTCCCCTCTTCTTAGTGCGGCTTGCCAGCACTGCGACATATGTACAAATGCCGTGCACAACCGTGCAGTCGGATGGCTGCAGCTCCCCTTCCAAATGTGCGCCCTAGGCTGGTGCCTACTTCGCCTATAAGTGGCGCTGGCCCTGGCTCTTGCACATAATAACAAACGCCTCCTTTTATTTTCTGCTTTTGTGCACTATAACCATGTGTGTTGGTTATAGGTATTCTCCCAGAAGTATATTTTAATTTGTCTCTTTTCTGTTACACAGAACGTTGACAAGAAACAAATATAGGTTTCATTATTTTGCATTTCATTTTATGGTGGTTTCTTGTTACAAAGGGATATTTATCTAAGAAGCTGTGTTTTTTTTTTTTTTTTTTCCTGAGTTTAAAAGCAAAATGCAATTAAATTGAGTGTTTTGGAAGTAAATACATTCGTAGAACTTTGAAATGGTTGATTAACATTTGACTTGAATGCCTGCATAGTAGTGCACATAGGAAACGTAGTACTGGTAAGAGAGAGGTTTTTAGAAGTGTATTATCAGTTTAGTCATAAGTCATAACTTTGGACCCATTGCACACCATAAATGTTAGTCTCATAAAGTGTCCCTCAGCATATGAATCTGGAATCAAGCCAGAAGTGTATGTCTTTGCTTCACTTTATGGCGAGGTCTCTTGACAATCTATTACATTGAAAGGCCTGTGCATCAGTATGGCCTATGTGTGCGTTCTGAGAAACGTTTGCAGGAATACTGGTGTAGTAAGAAGGAACAGAGAGAGAGATTAATTTTACCAGCAGCTGATCTTGAATGTGACATCATATTGGAATGCTTTATTCATACTGCCAAATGTTTGCCTATTAGTAGCAGTCCCTGTTGTGGCCCCAAATCCCTCTGTCCTTATTTTCTTTCCTAATGTCCCTCTTTTGTAGGAAGTTAGTATTCTTGATGTGTCTGAATGAATGCTAGATATGCAGAATAAATAACGGTTCAGGCACTCCGGGATAACAAAAATAGCTGCTTTATTGGGGAAAAAGCAGCAACGTTTCGACCCTACCGGGTCTTATTTAGCTGCACCTGGATTATTTGGTGAGTGCAGTATCCAGTACGTCTGTATGAATGAATGAATGATAGAGCTACACATCAGTGATACTCACATCAATAAACTACATGTATTTACAAATCAGTCTGTCTAAATAAGATGCATTTCATTTCTTAAATTAGTAAATCACATAGAATTTCTCAGTCCAGCTCTGCCTCTAGTCACACCCCCACTCACACACTTAATATTTAAGTGTTCCTCCATTTCCATTTGAAATGTTGAGAGGTATGCTTCAATGGATCATTCTGTTAACAATGCAGAGGGCAGAAGAAGATCTGGGCCATCACAGTCGTTATCCTTCATTCTAAACCACCAGGGACTACCCCTACATCCCCCTACAAATCAAAACCGTGGAGGAATGGGTAGGAAACAAGTTGCTAATACACAGGAATCTCCACATGCTTTTTACAACATTAGGAGAAAAAGTACAGACCTTTTTGGCAACCAGCACTATCTGTACTATAACTCTTACCACACACAAGTTTCGTATTCTAACTCCCACTAATATGACAGCTAAAAAACATACCTCCCATGTGTTCCTATTTCGCAGGGAAAGTCCCTGTTTTGGTCCCAAGTCCCGCGGTCTCTTTTCTATCGTAATGTCTTTCTTGACTAGGAACTCCATATTGTTAGTGTGTCTGGGTATATAACAGAGCTCACAGTAATGTGTCTATAAAATACACCAAATGTGTTTAGAAATCAGTCTGTGTAAATAAGATAAATTGTTCCTGTTGTAAATGGCATTTTAGTGTAATAAATTATTAGTAAGTCACCTACAATTTTTAAAAATGTTCCGGCCCCTGTCCACTCCCCCACTCGCACCCCTAAAATTAAACTGTCAATATTCCATATGAAATGTTGGGTAGTATGAAGATGTCTCCTGAAAGTTATAGTTTAACAGCTGTGACTAAAAAGGTTGGCAGGGAAAAACCCCAGAAGGTATACAGTTACCTGAAAAACGACCAGTTGAAAACTTGTTCTGGTACATGATAGAGTAAATAAGATCCAGACCCCAAACTACTCCTTCTGCTTAACGAATGACCCTCATCATTAAACTGTTTAACACTGTTGTCCATGTTAGTTAGGAGTAGCATGGATGGTGATGAGTTCAGCTCTTACATGTCATCAGTTCTTAGGGGGGAAAAAACAGTAGGACAGCACCATCTTTTCATGTTTGGTTTAACACTAGCTCCTTTGTTTGCAAGGAAGAAATAAGCTTTTCCTGTAAATGGATTTATATGGAGTACTCAGTGGCCAAACAGAGTTGAATTTCACCTTCTGCGACACTGATAGCATAGTGTGAAAATGCTCACTTAGACCCTAAATCCTGAACTTCAGATGATGATGTGTTAACTGGCCATTTAATGGATTGACACGTCTGCCATGGCTGTATCTTTTGAAATCCATAATTATATTTGCTCTGACCTTTCCTCGTGCCTTTGTTAATTAAACAGTACTCAAATTGAAACACAAAGCTATTGGCTTCACTGATGTGACTAGCTTGTACCCGTCTGTGTTTAATCAATTAATATAGGCAAGGACACAGACAGTATTATGTAAATACCAGCAAGCATCCATGACAGTTTACACCATGGTAAATCATATACTGTAACACTGTTAAGCTGAGATTTGTTTCTTGTTCAATACCGTTTTTCGTAGCTCAAGTCCTCATGCTCTAGAGATATGGGTTAACATGAAATTGTTCAGAGTCAATTAAGCACCCCAGGTTAATACCTAGTTACCTTCATTAGTAAG
Source organism: Pelobates cultripes (assembly GCA_933207985.1). Classification (NCBI taxonomy): domain Eukaryota; kingdom Metazoa; phylum Chordata; class Amphibia; order Anura; family Pelobatidae; genus Pelobates; species Pelobates cultripes. Next base: position 206,595,409 of record OW240913.1, on the reverse strand, counting down.
TATTTGAGGTAAGGCCTGGCAGTTTAACATAGCTCCCAACATTTCAAATGGATAAAGAATGTCACTTTAATTTTAGGGATGTGAGTGGGGGTGTGGCTAAGGCGCAGGGCTGTTCTGAGAAATTTTAGGTGGATTCTAATAACAATGTATGCAGCTAAAATATAATTTAGAACAATAACAATGTATCACACTTACAAAGACTGATATATCTAAACACATTTATTGTAGTTGAAGGACTCGTTAAAGTGAGTATTACTGCTGGGGAGCTCTGTTATACACTCAGACACACCAATAATATGGAGTGCTTAGAAAAAAGGTCATCACAATAGAAAAGAGGGAAATAGATGGGTTTGGAACCAAAATAGAGACTCTCCCTCCTAAATAGGGACAGTTGGGAGGAGTTTTTTTAACCATGCCTCCAGTCAAGAGACCCCACTGACTTTTTATAAAGGACAGTAGGTGGGTTGCAATTGTTATCAATGCAAAGCACTAAAGGGAGGTAAATAACAGATGGATACCAGGTGAAATCTGCAAAATGTTATCCTATATAGTGAGGCCCTCAAGCAGTCCGAATGAAGATCACAGTAGGAAAAAGGGTTTTCTGTCACGGAAATTTAGGAAATCCTTGTCCCTCCCAAGTTTACAATCACCTGAAGAGTTTAATTAGAGGCCCCAGTGGGTGATTTACTTAGTTAATTCTTTCCTAGTCCTTTTTACAATGTGTAACCTGTTTTGGAACCTTTCCAAAAAAAAAAAACAGGTCAGCTTAACACCTACTGCAAATGACTGATTCCTCTCCTGGTTACGGAATTTGATTTACATTTTGCTCCTTTGACCAGGCAGATGTTGCAATAAATATAACAAAACAAAGAAGGCATGCACTGTGGCAATTTAGCATTAAACAAACTGCAAGTTCTGATTTTATTTTTGATCAGCTGCAATATCGAACCCAAGATGAAATCAAAGCATGTTTTCACTACTGGTGAATAAACCACATTGCATGTAGAAGACACACTAGCAATGCCGGTCTATATGCAAGGAACAATACAATGTAAAGGCACATATATTACTAGCATGCAAAATATATGCAAGTAGTGAATGTGTATATGTTCTGTTATTACTTTCTCATACTTATCCTTTAACTTTACATGGGGGCATTAGTCCGCATAAAGCTGTAAACTGCTTGATTATTTGTCATTGTAGGCATTTCCACTAGAACTGAATGGGATTCACTCATGTATGCACATAAGTATAGCTGGATGTTTTGTTCATGTGTGGAGGGGGGGTTCCCATTTACTGTAGATTAGAATCTTTCTTAGATGTCCTAATCACTTTCGGATAAAGGTTACGATTAGGTAAGTATCCAATATTACTTGATGATTTATTGTCATACATGAATGTCCATTTATGTGCATTGTCTTTAACCTGATGGTAAAATCCACCCTGGAGTATTCCTTTAACCATTCTAATGGCTACAAAAGCCCTCTGGTACAGGTCTTCTAGATCCCTTATACATATATATTTTAAACTTCAAATACAAAACACCATACAACCGAAACCTGAAAAATATAAATTGAAAACTGATTTACAGGCTGATTGTCCTGCTTAGTGTCTGCAACTACTCATAGATAGAGATAGCTACATAAACACACATTATATAGTGCATGTGCACACTGATAACAAATCCATTACACTTTTATCATGAGCTCAGTGTCACTGCAGCTTCAGTGAAATGTTTTGTCCACTAGATGCTTGGGAAGGTTCACAATCAAAATAAGCTTGGGAAAGGATATGAATGAATCATTTGTGTTCTGACATTGGTGATAAGGAGACAGATCAATAACCCTGGGATTTTTTTTAAAAAAAATAGCACCTTTTGTTCAACATCTTCATTGATTAGTGTGGTTACTGTCCACTAGATTGATTGAAACCAGTGATATCAGCAGAAAATCTTGCATTGATTTTGTGTTAATTGCTTCATTTTGTGATCTTTACCCCATGTTTCGTTTTTGCAAGACTTTTAATCTCCCATGAATGTCCATCCTGCCATCACTGACTCCCGTTCCAAATTCATCTATGGGATATTTGGAAGTCAGAAACCTGTCTATTTATAAGAGAATTGCTCCAATATTTCTACTTACATTTCCACATACAACCACTGGGGGATATGAAATATGACAGCCTTATAACTGGCTTCATTCACTGTATTTACATTTTTCCTCTGTTATCTTTGTTTAAAGTCCTTTGGTGATTACATGTTTATGTTGAAGACCGTGCAGATACATGGGTAATTCCAGACGTTCTGTTTTCCTGTTTATGACAATGAGGGTCTGTATTAATGAACAATATGGCTAGCTTTCTTGAAAGGCGCAAAAAACAAAAATGGTGGAGAATTTCCAAAAAATCTCTACATTTCTGACTAAAATAGTTGAACAAGAAATCTTACAAATTGATATTGAGTCAATATTTTGATTAATTGGGGGAAATGTTATACACCCTCAAAATAAACAAGGTATTCCTAATTAATATAAGCTTCTACGATAAAAATGTATATGTGCCTCATGCAGTAAACTGTAGTCAAATATCAAAACATGGATAATTTACAGATGTGTGTGCTCTGCTATCTTCAGTGATTCAGTCCTCTCACATTCAACCATTAACAAAACACACCATTCTCGAAAATTAAACACTTTTTTTTGTGTGTGCGCAGTAATTAAAAAAAAAAAAAAGCGTTTTTTTTTTTTTTTTTTAAAGTATTTTTCTATCGATCCCTATTCAGTATTTTCCATGCAGGTTTAAATTCCAAACATAATGCAGAAATCCTATGTGTGAGAATATAAGTCCCAGATGGCTGCAGTGAGCAGGTCAACTGGAAATGTGTCTGTAGAAGAGGGTGGGTGATGGGTGGGAGCAGCTCTGTATCAAAGACAATCAATGCATGCTAGACAATAACTGTGTTCATCTATACTGCATCTGCCAGTATTTACCATGGCACTTTAAGCACTATAACCACTACACGTGGTGGTTATGGTACTCTCTGGCAGTTAGTGTTGCCCTCAAGTTCCCCATTAAATTGTTTTCAAACAGTTTGACTGAAAACAAGGGTTCCCCAAAGCAATTACTGTGGTCGGACCCCAATTCACCGTATAGTATGTTAGTGGAGTGTGTCGGCTGAAATACGAAATTTATATTGCTAATACAAATAAACACTGTTTTGTTTTGGTCATTTGTATTAGCAATATAAATTTCATATTTCAGCCGACACACTCCACTAACATACTATATGGTGAATTGGGGTCCGACCACAGTAATTGCTTTGGGGAACCCTATGCAAAACACAATGCATATAATAATTAGCAAGCCATAGCTTCCATTCTTAAAATGCTACAGGTTTTATGTCCCTTTACCTTTATATTTTCTCAATGACTTACCTTGTGTTTTATGAGATATTCTTCTGTTGCCTAGGAAGCCTTTCCAAAAATTTTTTAACACGAATATTTGTTTCACAATGGCTTCCACTATATGTTCCAGCTTTGATCTGTAATATCATTTTAAAAGAATTTTGATGACACTTTCTTTTAGTGTTGTAAAGAAACATTTGACTATACATTGTTGTTTTTTTCTAATTAATCCTAAATTTTGTAAGCTGAACACTACCACTCTTGCTCCCAAATTGTAATTTGTGAAACTATTTTAATTTTTTAAGAAAATTGGGCAGACTGGTTCTTATCTGCCGTCACATTCGATGTTTTTCTGGATTGTTTATCAAATATCCCTTTATGATTTTCAACTAAACAATACATTGTGAAAACTAAACATGAACCATGTTACTTACAAAATCTAGGCAAAACGCTAATATGGGAAAATGTCATAAGTCTGCTACAGCCTCCAATTGAGCAAATTAATAAAAGCAAACAAGTAAAATGTTTTAAATCCGATTTATTCCAGAAAGTGAATTTAAATAGATTCTATGTGGATGTGTGTGTCTTACACCAGTTCCCTGTTAAGTTTAAATATTTGGCCCAAATAACTGCACTGAACATTCTCTCAGTTATGGCCTCAATTTTTATATTCTTGGATTAGATTTTCAAATTATTTAATATTCTTTAATACACTTTTAAAATATTTTTTTTCAAAAATATTCAACTATTAAAATGTTTAAAAAAAATTCTCGATTATTAATTTTAAAAGTTCAATCATTTGAAAAAAAAAAGTTCAATTTTAAAAGTATCAATCATTTGAAAAACTTATCAAAAAATTTATAAATTGAGGCCTCTGTTGGAAGATTTTTGGCATGTGTTATGATTATATTGGATATTATGGCTCAAAATTTGAATTGCATTTGAATTAGTAGGGACAATTCATAGACTCTGGAGGGCTGTTCACTGAACTCTGATTTGTATCAAATTTAAATCCAAGTTGCACAATTCAGGCTAGAGAGCTATAGTTATACTGGAGTTTCGTTAAAGAAGCTACAGGTTGTCTCTAAATTCCCATCATTCTTCCAGTACCTTATAGATACATTAAATGTAATGAATTATATTGGGATGTATTGTCAGTTCAGAGTTACATGTGTATTGTAGTGAACATGGGCAAGTGTGATACTAGTTGCTGCTGTATCTATAGTGTGGGATTGCTAAGCATTGCATATTTACATAAAACTTACAAATGCAAACTCTCTGGATATAAACAAATACAGGTAAAAGCATTCATGTTTCCCCAGCCTTTTATGGAAGGGTAGAGTGCTGCTGGTGAATGCTTCTAGTGTACTTTGATGGAGAATGAGGAGAGGGAGGGGGAGTAGCATTTCAATAACAATAGGTGACCAACAATACAGCTCCATTCAGATTCCTGAGCCCTGTGCTGTAGCTTTGGAGGGGGTGTTGGAGAAGAGCGCTTAGTGGATATTGGGAATAGACCAAACAGGAGCAGCCCTAAGCTTTCAGAAGGCGTGGAGGATAGTGGTACAGGGATGACGACCTCGTGGATCACTAGCAGAAGTCTTGAATGAACATGCAACGAGGCAGACAAGCTTTTCCTAGTGTGAAGCACAACAGAGCAAGACCTTGAGTCTGTTGTCTTTCCATCCAAAAAAAGAAATCTGCAAACCTGCTCACAGTGTACAAGATTGGATTGTCAGGGTCAAGACTTGTAAAGTGGTTCCTGCACTTGTACTCTACAAACCTGCATCAGGATCACAGATAATAGAAAGGATTGTGCAGCCTGTTAACTTGCACCTTGTCTATGGGATTGTAGTTTAGCCCGGAGGGATCGTTGAAATGGTGGTGTTTATTAATACAAAGCTTAAATCCTTGATCAGCCTGTTCAAGAAAAAGGGTAAGGATCAATAATTCTGTTTTCTGTAAACAGGTCATATTCACCGTGTAACCATTTTTTTCTGGATTCCTACCTACCTGTGTGTTCACTGTGTAACCCCTTCTTTGCTGGATTCCTACCTACCTGTGTGTTCACTGTGTAACCCCTTCTTTGCTGGATTCCTACCTACCTGTGTGTTCACTGTGTAACCCCTTCTTTGCTGGATTCCTACCTACCTGTGTGTTCACTGTGTAACCCCTTCTTTGCTGGATTCCTTCCTACCTGTGTGTTCACTGTGTAACCCCTTCTTTGCTGGATTCCTACCTACCTGTGTGTTCACTGTGTAACCCCTTCTTTGCTGGATTCCTACCTACCTGTGTGTTCACTGTGTAACCCTTTCTTTGCTGGATTCCTACCTGTTGTTCCCTAGGCGATTAAAGTGGTAGGAACCTGTGTTAATAATCTGCCCATAGCTTGTTTTTATTAGGTGCCTTTTTGTTGTAGATCACAACCCTGGATGCCTATTGTTAAGTGTGTTTGAGTTTGCATTGCAGTACTACTTAGAATCTCCCATGTTTGATTAATTAGGTTATTCCCAGGGAAATGTATTTCTTTTCTTTTCATTTTTGGCAATGTGGTTTGAGTCCTCATTGTCATTTTTGTTCTCATTGAAACAGACTAAACACACACGTGTGGGAAAAATCCCTTTGTCATTCAGTTTTTCATATATGTTTGCCTATGTCCATGTTGGTTTTGGTGAGGCTCAGGGTGCTTCGGCAATTGTGTAAAGACCTTAGGGGTTATTTAACCCCTTAAGGACCAAACTTCTGGAATAAAAGGGAATCATGACATGTCACATGTCATGTGTCCTTAAGGGGTTAAAAAAAAAAGCAGCTGTAGGGCAAAATTCTACAACTGCTACAGTCACCATAGCAACCGGTGGAATGTTTCTGTTGATTGCTCCATTTGTAGAAAGCTTCCCTATAAATGCACTACCTTTGTGCCCGTTACATTTATTTAAACATCTAACACGTCTTACTTTTTTGAGGTTTATATATGAAATTGCGACTAAAAAGTTGCAATGTCAACGGCAAAGTTGCAGTGTTGATGGCAAATTGGGAGCATTGCTAGATTGGTCTAAATTTTGCAATCTGTGTTTCCAATACAATTGACTGCTTAGAAAATGCTTACTGGTGTTGAGTCTTGAAAAAGTGTGTTTTCACTAAAAACGGAACTGTATTGAATAGAAGCCAAATGACAAAATTTAGACCGTAAAAAATGGTCTGGTCAAACATTCAAATATTTCCATATATTGGTGCAAAAGGTTTTCATAGTGGGCATGGAATAAATTATAGGTGGTGATCATAAGCTTTAAAGTGAGTTTTTATACTGACTATTTAGTTGACTTCCATGTCTGGTCTGTTTGTCTACTCTACAGTATAAGCTGCAAGTGCATACATTTTCTTACCAAGACCCCCACTTACACTATTGTTCATTGACATACTTGGGGATCTTTTCCAGACAGTGTCCTTGCGTAAACTGCAATACTAATCCTAATTCAATAAAGCTTTTCATAGTCACATATAGATCAACCAAATGTAGTCTGCAATTTAATTGCTTTGATTCTTGTTGTATCATGCCTTCTTTGTAGTTATGTGAGCAAAAAACACACAGTCATGTTTTGTTAACCATAAGACATTGTAGCATGCTGGGGACCAGAATTATTTTTATTATGAATTCCTTTCAGCTTTTTCATATTTTTTAAAGCTTTATATAAATGAATTAATTGAAGAGCCTCACTGACCACAGCATCACACTTTTAGTGTGAGAATTTAAGGTGAAGTCAGAGTGAATTTAAAATTTAAAGTCAGAGTACCTGAATATAAAGCCGAGCTGATCGAGAGAAGTTTTCCAGATTGGTTATTTTGTCCTTGCGTTGAAATTCACTTTATTTTTACCTTAAATTCTCACTTTTTGTGAATAACCATGTTAGTAACTGTAAATCTCTTGTGTATGTGCTAAATAAAAACAACAATATATTTAATTGGGAAAGGTACATTCAGATTAATCTGGTTTCCAAGTACGTCCTGGGGATGTTACTTTCACCCAATATTCGGGGATGTTGCTATGTAATGTAATTGGAATTTTAACATGCTAAAATCAAAAATATATCCTACATGGAAGAGATTGATGTTTATTTTAAACACAGAAAATATTCTTTATTAAACAGGGAGTCAGGGTGAATTAGCTGAAAAAACTGAATTTCCAAATATACCTTTAAGACAAAACAGCACCAGATTTAGGCATTTATTAAATAAAGGGAGCCTATAGTCCTAAACATAATATTTTTTAAAACAATTTTTTTTTTTTTTTATCCAAGGCCACTTTAAAAATAAAATAAAAAAATTAAAAACCTCCCTTCTTCGACCTCACTCTCTGGCCAGTAGTTCGCACATGCGCTCTGAGCACCAGAAGAATGGTCCAATCACAAGCTGGCCTGTTATTGTACCGCGTGCAGATCCGGTTATGTCAAAGAGTGGGCATGGAAGAGCAGCACTGGGTGCTTCACATTATGCTGGCTTCAAGCTAAGTAAAATCTCTTTCCCGCTCCCCCTCATGTTTTACTACAAATTAAGAGGGAAGACCTTCGCCATTGGGCCATGTAGGGCATATTAAGCCAGAAAGGTTCCCCCAGAAAAGTTAACCCTTTAAGTTAACTGTATTTCACTCACATCTGTTCCAGTGCCGAGGCACCATCGCTGCAGTTGTCCGCTCCACATTCTCCTTTATCCGCAAGCTTGCTGATTAATTCTGCGTTCTTGTACAGTTCAGTGCTTCTCATAAAGAAGCACTGGGGACAAGGTGTGCATGGGTGGCAAAATGCTGCCGTCATCCAGTCAAATACTCTGATTCAATTATTGCAGCAGAAACGCCTCTAATGGCTGTCAGTATGACATTCACTAGAGGTGTTTTTTACACTGCAATCAAAACATTGCCATTTCTACAAAAACGGCAATGATTTAAGTGAAAATGACAGGGCCACTGGCATCCAGACCACTACTTTCAGATGAAGTGGTCTGGATACCTATAATTATCCTTTAATTATGCAAACTCAAACTTCGGTTTACCATAAATAACTATTTTTAGTTCATAAAGCTCCCTAAAGGATGATAAATGTATTCACACATTAAATATCTACACAAATAAATGTATACGATATTGTTTTCAAAGAAACATTCTAAAGTAAAAAATATAACATTGCTGGTTCTTAGTGTTCGTTTAACATGCCTCGTTCAAGTGTTGAGATTATCTCTGACAGATCTCTGTATAGAAAGAAGTTCCTCTTTCTGTAGTCTAGTGATGGGTGTCTGACAAGAATCTTCATGAAATACATATCCTATGATGTACTGTCAATCCTTGGGTTTAGTTCATCCTTTGGGCCAGTGAATATCTATGTATGTTAAAAGTACAATTTTTTACTTTGTACCAAAAATAAATCCTTTAAAGAAACATAAGGCAAAGAAGAAAAGTGTTTTGTGGACAATAATACAATAATCCACTGTGAATTATTAGGATTGAGGTTTATAAGAAGAGTTCGTTTTATCATCCTGTCTTTATATTTATTTAATTTTTGAGCAATTTTTGGAAGATCACTCAAATTTGTTCTGTAAAGCAGTCTTTCAATACACCTTATGTTTGTGTTAGGTTATATCTGTCCTCAAACTGCAGCCTGTCCGATGCATATGTTGCAGGCAAAATATTCAAAAAGTGATGACCTAAAGCCCAGATTTCCAATCAGTCAAAAGAGCCAACTTGAGAATTCCACTTCTTCAATTTAGGCCTAAAAGTTGTATATTCATTTTGAATACAACTGTCTTGGAACTGGTCATTAAAGACATGTCAAGTGTTTTATAATTTTACAATGTGTGTGGGAGAAAAAAAAATAATAATTAACACTTATTCTCAACATTTCATAAAATATAGAGACCAATTATGCAAAAGGTGAAAATAAAAAAATGTAAATGATAAAACCACAATGAAATAACAAACATACATTTAACTTTCTTTTTTTAATTAATTGAATAAGGCACATTTTATTCTTGTAGAATTCTATTTTATGCTTTGCCTTTCTGTCCTTCAGGCACTGTGTGTAATGACTAGGTTGTCTGTGCGAAGCCTGGCTTAAAAACAGTTTTCAGGCATTTTTAAGAAACACCTGGCATGAATGCTTAATTTCACACCTCATCACATATTCACTCATATACTTTTCTTTTATTTTTACATGGTGTCATCAGTAGAATTGAATTGTGAGGTTTGACTAATTCTGTTTATGCTAAAGTTGTGTTAATGAGTAATGCAATAAAACATTGTGCCTTTCATGAAGAGCTTTTATTTCCCCCCAAACAAATAATGTCCACTTTACAGCCAGTAACATGCATTTAATAACAGGAAAACATTTAGCCTACTATAAAGCATTGAGCAAGTCTTAACAATGGCCCCAAACCATGGTTGGATTCTTTCTGCATTCTTTGTGCTGAATGACCACTAGGTTTAAGACTCCATATTTGCTCACAAACAAGGCTGCACAACTTTTGATTGAAAACCTTTAACACGTTCCGATCTAACCAAATATTAATTCCCTCAGTTGAAATATAATAGCCGTAATCATCATCATATGTCAACGTGTTACATGTCATTGCCACTCGCTGTCTGCACCTGACGCATGCCTCTGGGGATATTCCGTCTTGTCACTATAGATATTTGTAGCAGACTGGCAGAGATGCAAAGCAATCTGCGTCTTTGATTGTAGACAGAAAATGCATGGGGTGTGTCATTCGGCAAACGCTGTTTATATTCTGGAGATTTTAGGGTTAAAAAATGGGGTTTAGGAATAATATTCTGAAGTGTTTTAGTCCAAGGCCTAAGGTATTGGCTTTGAATCCCTTTTCATCATAGACAGTGGGAAGAGGAGGTGCAAATGCCCTGTGTGGGCTGAGCTTTTAATTGGCAACGATCAAACAATCCTCATACTGGCCTGGTCAATCTGACAAGCTTGATCAGTTTTGTTATTTTCTGCTACAAAAATGAAGATCCCACCATTTTCTACAAGCCAGCACGTATTCACAATTAGCATGTTACGTTTACAATCCAGTCCACAACGGTTGATTTTGAAGGAATGACAATGACTTAAGTACAATATGTACTGTTGAATACACTGTAAATGTACTCAGTAGATACTTTGTGTTTTAATGTAATAGTGTTTGTACATTTTATAACTTTGTGGTACTGTTTAGAGGCAGAAGATTTCAGTTAGGAGGTCTTTGTCATAGAAGGGATTCAGTTTCACATGTTTCTTGTGCTACTAGGAAATGGGCTAAAATTCATTGGGGGCGGGGTGCTGCTTTGTGGTAAAAACCAGAAAGAAGTCACAAGGTCGCTCTGTCTCAGAGTGTTTGTCAGGGAGGGCATTACATGTCACTATTCTGGGGGACATACCATCCCTCTTCCCATTGTGCTCATTTGTTAATGCAAAGCATGCACTGTGATAAAAAGGACAACAGCAATACCTCATGCACCGTATACATTGTAGCAGCTTTCTATTACAGTGTATCACTGAGGTTTATTTATAACCCGAGTTGTGCAGTACTGACAGTTTGCAGGGAACAAATAAACTGCCTTTAATCTACCAATTACCAGCTTGGCTCTTTAGTTTAAAAGTGGCAAACGGTTTCTCAGAAACGCCAAGTTAAGTGTATAAAATCACATAGTACATGGAGTGTTGAGATATACATCAGTAACTGATTACATAGACACTCGGTGTTCTTAGAACTAGTCTTTAATACTGTGTTAATGACCGAAAAATATATCCCAGGAATATCAAGTTATCAAAATAAAATACATTTTCATCTTTAGATCTGCTGAGCTGTGGCTAGCACAATGTAGAGCTGACATTGTATGTTCTTTAAAGTGACAGTCATATTGGGTATAGCAGGTGCATATTTTAAATATTGATTTTTCTCTGCAAACCCTCCAACTCAAGCTGCTGTATGAAGAATTACTTGATGTTTTAATCTCAGATCAACGGCTCTGGGTCAGTTAAGGTTTAGCAGATCTTCCCACTTGGGTTCTAGGAAATGGGTAAAACTGCTAAACCACTGATTAAGCCACCTGTGCTCAAATAAGGATGACCCAAAATCCTGGCCAATTACTGTGCCTTTAAGCTTGAGTTGGCAGCAGCTCTCCTACAGCTTACGGCCAGCTCCCAACGCTAAAGAGTTTGTTGTCAAGATGGGCAATAATTTGGAAAATGTTGTACATAGGAACTGGACTGTCTAAAAGGTATTGATAGCTTGGGGTCCCCAGGAGGCAACTGAAATTCAAATATGCTTTAAGAGATTTAACTCCTCTTTTCTTTCTGTAAGTGCACTTTACATTACTATCAATGTCCCAAAACGTTAAGCAAGGAATGACATTCAAATTAATCCTCTGTGTGGATCTTATTTCACTAATGGCAAGGAAATCTGTAAGGTTACTTGAAGGATTAATGTTAACTCTTTCTAGTACTTCTCTTTTAGCACTGCACAAAGCTGCCTAGAAACTAAAATTAAAAAAGATAAACCCCTTTCCCTTAGTAAGGACTAATTATAAGTGGGTTAGCAAAACAAAAGAAAAAAAAATCTAATCATGTGAAGGCTTCTGGATGTTTTGAGAGAAAATAAACACAAACATAAAAACTCCTCCTTGCTGTGTATAGAGCCCTTGACACATGCTTTGTTGTTTTGTCTTCTCATTTGTTTTTTCTTTGGCTATCAGATTTTGCATGTACTAAAATACAGGTCTGTGTGTTGTTCTATATTCTATGGCTATTGTAGGTTCGGAGCTCTTTAAAAGGTTTCCCAAATTCGTATAGCAGACGTTTGGTGCAGACTTGGCGATGATAATTTTTATGGTGTTGAACAGGGCATGATTTCTCATTGGGTAATGTGCTGAGTGCGTGACGTTTAAATGAGCTAAAATGCATTAAATTCCAGGGGTAGAGTCTAGCGATCCACCATTTTGAAACTTCATCAGCTGCCAGTGGGTAAAACGATACACATTATAAGAAACCTTTTGTTTTGGTTTACTGCTGATTTATTTCTTCAATTATTGAGTGATTTTTAAAAAAAAAATTTTCACCCAAGATGTTATCCTCGGTTAAATAATTTTTTTGTGATTGCATTAACTGGTTTTGTTCAAGTTTATATTTTCTAATGTATATCTTTAATGTAAAACAATATTTATGAAAATGAGTTTACCACATCGATGGTCAGTCCATTAACTATGTGGAACTTAGTGCCTCCTAAATCTAATACTGTAGAAAGCAGAGACATAGTAACCTTGATTTTAAGATACCCTCTAAAAAGTGCTTTTCAAGCTAATTACAATACTTACTCGCTTGATTAATCTGACCAGGAGCCATATGCATATGGCCAAACGTGACATAACTTGATATTCATATGTGCCAATCGTGCGTTGGAAAATACGCCAGCTGCTCTGTAGTTTTTTCGCATCTGCTTTTATTTTCCTCCGTGAACAGAATGTGATACACTGTTTGCAGCTTCAGCTTTATGAATATCCAGCTGCTGTTAACTACAATGCTCATCTTGATTAACATGATGGGACTTGTACTCCACGGCAGCTAGGTGAAAGGAAGCATGTTCTCAAAATTCAATGCCTTGTTGAACAAGTCTATAGCAATTTATCTCCCACCATCACAGAATACTAGAATATCAAACGACTTGCCATACCACACTCCTTTATAAATAGTTTGCAGCCTGTTCTTCTGGTGAATGGCTGTATACATATTATATCAAAGCTACTCTGTAAATACTCCAACTAAATGCATCAATACTTATTAAGGCCAAATGTCCCATTCTGGCATATCTTTTAGCCCTCATCACTAGGACCTAACAGACATTACATTTGCCCCATATGTTTCTTCATCCTTTATTGAAGTTAACTGTTTTGTACCCATTATAGTACAGCTGACCAATGCATTTCTTTTCCTTCTTCCAGCTGTTTCCAATCTAGATGAGGAAAGTAAATGGACAGTCCATTACACGGCGGCGTGGCACCAACAGGAGAATGTGTTCCTTCCATCTTCCAGACCTCCTTGTGTAGAGGACTTGCACAGGGAAGCCAAGCTGAACCTGAAAACTGTATTACGAGGTAAGATGGCACCCAATAAAACCGCTGGCTCCATGCAGAAATTTGAAAGTAAAATACTGTATATCCTTAAAATATGATGTGTCATTACACCTGACTGTAAAGTGTTTATAAAGAAAAAATGAATCATCAGTCTTTGATTGAATTGAGCTCAACACTGGGTTTTAGTCTAGAATTTCACTTCCAGATTTCATAAGCAGTGGATAAGATATCTTTGTCAGTCCACTTGCAGTAGAATATGGCTCAAGTAACATAAAATAAGGTATCTCACAGAACAATGCCTCAGTGGTATTAAATTGCAGTAGTATATATGAAAATACCCTTTACAACAAAATACATAGGTTTCTCCACATACAATAGCAGTATGACATCAGGTATTAAAGGACCACTCCACACCTCAAACGCACTTCAGCTTGCTGAAGTGCTTTATGGCTTAGGAGTACCCTCATTTAACCCCGGTTTATAAAAGTGTTAATTTATAAAAGTGCTGATTTCTCATAGAAATCAACTGGGGAACTAAGCCCCCAAGTAACCAATCAAACAGCCAGGGAGGATTCCTTCCTACTTCCGTTAGCTCCCCTGAGCCAACGGAAGTGGCAGGCACACTCTACTTGAGTGTGCCTGCCTCCCCCTCAGACCAGCTTCAGCAGTGCAGAGCACGTGAGGGCCAAGTCAGAGGCTTCTCAATGAGAAGCCTCTGATTGGTTATTTCCCTGTGAAGATACTGAAGGTCACAAGAACTGCATCTTTGTAATCTATTTTAGACGATACTCCCAATGAATACATGCATAAAAATATGCATGTATGCATCTATTGGGGGTATATCTACTAAACAGTTTTTTGTTTTTCTTTGTGGGGGTGGATTGTAAAAGTGGAGTGGTCCTTTAAGTCATGTGGAGCCTTCTGGTCAGATAGACATCACTGCAAAACAGTTTACAATTGTATCCCAAGATTCACCATCACTTCTGTGAAATTTCTGCAACATGCATTGATTTCATTATTTTCTAAAACAAACAAGACTAACTGACTAGATATTATTGCATTTCTAATTGCACTCTGGTTGTATAGGAGTTGTCTGAGCACTATGGATACTAATCCTGCTTAAGGGCTTACCTAGTCTTAACAGTAATCTTACACAGCATTGGAGGGCTGGAATTTAAGAGGGGCGTTCTCTCTGTGGTGAAGGGGTCAACCATCAGGTTTGGACAGATGCCCTATATTTTCTCACATGTGTAAAAACCTGTTACCATGGTAACATAAATGGCTTTGGAAAATCTACTTTGATTTATGAATCATTTTACAAGCACCATATATTGCAAGGTTGCCAATAGCATACACTTGTGTTTTAAATTAGAACCCCAAAATGTGAATTAGATTTTTTTTTTTTATAGTTTAATTTTATTTTTACAGTGTGGTAAGCTGACATAATGTTATGCTGAGCATGAAATCCCAGCTCTCAGACAGCTATTAATGATGTGACTTGGTTTCACTGGGAGATCTTTGAGTAGCTAAGTATGGCGGCATATTATATCTGGGGGGAACACTAAGGCAATATGCTCCATGAGTGCTACACTAGAGAAGGAAAAAAAAAAGTTTCTCAGTAAATTTTCAATGGTGCATGGAGATTCTGGGCCCAGTGGCTTTGAATTATTTTGGGGCTTAACCATTCATAAACTGCTTCCACTTCCTTATCTTCTCCCTATAGTACCTTTCTCACAGTTTTCTCAATTGGAAGATCACGCTCTCATCGTATCACTAGCGCCCATTCCAATACTTCCCTATTGTAGCCGAGGACTTACCTGGAAGGAGAGGGGCAGAGCAATCTGGCTCAGCCTGTAAAATTGGGGTATATATTGTTTGTAAATGGTTTAACCCAAACAACCTCCAGGTACAATTACAACTTTGAGATTAAGTTATTATGGTGCCCTTTAAACTAGAACACATACAATGTATTAAATGCAGGCCCTAATTCCACTTTTGTTAGGTGGTTATTTTTAGAGTAAAATACTATTTGTTTTACCCTTCAAATAATTGGAAGGGAAAAACCAATCTCAGTCTGAAATTCAAGGCAAAGAGAAAATTGTACCTATAGCTTTAGTATACCTTGAAATTCCAAATTTGCACAGGTTTCATATATATGCATATCTATAGCTGGCCCACAACAATTAAGAATAATGTACAGGCAGTTTATTTTTTTTTCCCCCCACTGTTTTTTATAAAAAGCCTATTAGTTTTTTTGTTTTTTCTCATTAACATCTAGTTTACTAAGCTTTTTTAAAAATGTATTTATTACATTTTAAGGGGCTATATAGAATGAATTTTAGTGGATTGCTCCTAACTGTTCTAATGTCGTGCATGCTGACAGTGAGGTTTGTGAATAGTCACTCATAGTGTGCAATCATGGCTGGATAGGTTCCCCTTGTGCAGTGCATTAATGCACTGGTTTGGATGGAATAAAAATAAAGGCAAGATCTCTGAACACTCTAATACACGTCCCATGCATTATGTTGATAAGTAGTCTGCGCTCTGTGGGTCATCCATCAAAGTGGTGCTTTCATTGTCTGGAGCGCATTCCTTAGGCACTTGACAAAGTGATCGGCAGCTGTAGGTTACATTTCTTCTCTGCTATGGTACAGCCAGAAAGGTTTATGAATCTTTTATAGTGTGACTTGCCCCAGACTGCCCTTTGCTTGGCCATGCGTTAATAAACACAGTCTGCTCAGGTTGCTGCACAAAAATATCTTGCAAATATACATCATTAATATATGCATTTCCCTATCTCAAAGTCTCATGGTGTATAAACAATGGTAGTAGCGCTTCCACTGCTGCGAACACAGATATGTTCTCTTCAATTTTAATGTAGATTTGTCTTACAGAGAGAGAGAAAAAAACATTAACCCATAAAACTGTTTATGTTGTGTTTTCTAACGATAACGCTGTCCAGTTCTTCATAAAGCGTATTAAACCATATGAAGGATGAATTGTGTTAAAGGTGCTCATACATTGCATTTATCTAGTTGTGGGGTAATTGACTAAACAGTGAGTTCATATAGGTGTTGTAAAATAGCGGATCTGAAAATAAATTCCTGCTCTGCTTTTTTTTTTGAAAAGTTTTTATTATGGTCTAAAGCTGCAACTTTCTGTTTAGCCTAATATTTAGTGAATATAACGGTACCTACTTATTTCTGGGTCACCCACCCATAAACGTTTTGAAACTATATACAAAATGTGAACCCAATCAGAGATTAGATAAATGCTAAGAAGAATTGTTTTTTTTTTTTATAATTCTTTAATGTGAGCACATCATGAGTAAAGTAGACAGCAAGGAAACAAGCCAAAAAGAACCAGCAGCACTCGTTTATACAATCTGCAGAGAATGCATGTCCTGAGCAAGAAATGCATGTTGGGAATGCATATGTTTTGTTGTAAAACATCTGCTTAACTATATAAAGAATCAGTAAATTCAGATTCTCTAAACAAAATATCTAATACCCATTTTTACTTTTATTGCTCCAGGAAGGCTGTTTTATAGCTCGTGGGATTGCCATAATGTTTGCAGATCATGTTTGCATTATATAAAAATACAGATTATATCAATTACTTTAAGGATCATTGCACAGGATTTAAATCCTAGTTGGATTTTGCTTGGCTAAAGTTGTAGGAAACACAATCCTAAATGCAAGTGGATCGATTATCTTCCTGTACATCTCATCACTTGCTTTCTGTAATAATGCAGGGCTTTTTTCTATGCGAGTACAGACAGATTCCATTACTATATTCGGGCACCTAAATTTGTCAGAATTAACTGTTTTGTATGAACAGATGATCATATTAAAGTAGTCGCACATAGTCTAAAACAGTGTTACTTGGCAAACTGCTAATGGCTATTGGCTAGTAGTCAATGTAATCAGCTATTGGGGGAGATTTATAAACGAAAAACAGGGGCAGCTTTGGTGCAAAGTGAGTGCTAAATGTTGAGCGTTATTCTCTAGCTTTCAATGAAGATTGGACATTATTTAGCATGTTGCCCTGGAACAGTAATTGTTTTGCCTTGATAAATCTCTATTGTGTGTTTGGTTTTTATTTGCAAATAGTCTGGTACCCCTAGATGAGAGGCAGTGATAAACGCTATATTCTTTCCTTAGAAGAGATGGCCATAAGGGTAGATATAGGTTTACAACTCCTGGTTTGCTTCTCATAGCCTGCTTTGCTCTGATATATAGTATAGTGAATAAAAAAAATAAAAAAATTGCAAATGTCAGGACCCAATAACTACATTGGAAACCATCTACATTTTGCAATTCACCTGTTTAGACCAAAATAGCAAACTGTAAACTCTTTTTTTCCAGTTTGTGTCCAATTTTGCCTGAAATAAATTTTTTTTGACTTCCAGACATATTACACTTTATTGAATAACCCTGTCTATTTCTTTAAAGGAGTTGGCAATTACAACCAGGACATAAATGGCTGTATGAAGTTGATACTAGGGCACCTGATGCGTGCAGGTGCAAACATTAAAGCAAATTCGGCCCTTTCTTTAACCATGTGAAAATGGCCCTGTTTTTACAATAACAAAACATCCACATACTGTGTTTGAACGGCCTTCATTTGAGAAGAATGTGTTTTCAAAATAAAGGCACAATAAATCAACCTCATACTGCTTTGTCATGTTAGTGTACACACTGTTTTTTGTGTGTGTGAGGATTCAGATCTTTTATTAAAAAGGGTGAGGTAGAGGCCTTATTGAGAGGTTTTTTTTCTTTTTGTTTATTTGCTGTTTACATATAGAAAAAGGCTTCATGCAATCCGATTTTCTAAGTGGATATCTATAATAGAGCAAACACGCCTGTTTTGTGTTTCTCAGAGATCAAGGGCCCATTTTAAAATGAGAAATGGTGGAACAATGTGCCCCGAGCACTGGTTTTTATTGTGATCAAAGTGAAGGAACATAATATTACATATATAATTTATATCTTTAATAAAAATAAATTTACTGTTAATTTTTTTTTTTTTTATATATATATTATGATTAAATATATTGCAAAGTCACGTTATTGTGTATCATAGCTAATTTAAGTATCCGGTTTATTATTTTACAATAAACATTTCTCTGATCTGGGAAATTGAAAAGTGTAGATAATTTGGAGCTAATTCAAAACAAAATGAAATCTCCTGCTTTGAGCATTGTGATCAATTTTGGTAGAATTGTAATTCTGGTGACAACCTCTGTGCTGGAAGGAAATTATTTGATGATATACTCATCATGTCACTAGCACTCAGGCAATTGAATGAATATTAGGTGTTTTAATATGCATAATTTCATTAATATTATTAAATACCATTTTTACTATTCATTAAATATCTAGATTTTCAAGGTATCCTATATACTGGTCCACATCTCTATTTGGCAAATAGTGTCAAATGGCATGTAAACCGGCTAAAAAAATTAGACCTACTTGGTACTGTGTGGAGAACAATATAGTTTATGTGGGAGGGGAAACAGTCCAAGCACTTATTCACTTCATCGCATGCATACATTGCCCCTTTAAATGATAAATAGTAATACGTTTTTTTTGTACCCGATGTCTCTACTGATGGTGGAAGTTACAATATATGCATGTGATTACTACATCATTTATATCAATGATTGGCTCCTGTTTCACATGACCACTTTAAAGCAGATTATTCTAAAAGCACTCCCTTTTTACCACATGTCAGTGACAGCCAGCATATGTTCAGTTGGAGGCCTCAGGTTTAAACACCTTTTGAATCATTAGCTTCTTATTACAGTGGGACCTGCCGTTAATGGAAGTAATGGAGGAAAAAAGTAATGCATAGTCACTTAGAAGACGCACTTGACACTTTTTATTCATTGTAAATTTAGAAGTGAGGAGAAAGGAGAATTGTGTAATTCTTGTATGTGTAAGGTTAAGAATAAGAGCTGTGCAGTCTGCTTCCAGCCCAGTAAATCACAGCAATGACTGCAGTTTGGGCAGTGATAACTATTGCTATGTTCAGACTCTCAATAATGGGGTTCTTGCACTAAAATCACATTGAAAATGCCAAGCTGTGAGAAGAGCCATATTTCAATTTTCAGTACACTACAGTTAGGTGTTTAGTGAATAAATCCCGGCTTCTTTTAATTCAGAGATTGCTTCTATTCCCTGTGAATTTTGCAACAAATTTTTAAGTTCTGCAGGGTTTTTTTTTTGTTTTTTTTTTAGATTTTAGTGGAATAAGTAAATTATAAAAATCTAATTAAGGCACACCCTTCTCTTATTTTGGCAAATATTCCTCCCCCCTTCCCTACTGTGAGACTATTTTAATTGTAATCCAAATGACTGTTTTCTAAGTAAACCTATTGACCTGCTTTGTTAACCCCTTAAGGACACATGAAATGTGTGACATGTCATGATTCCCTTTTATTCCAGAAGTTTGGTCCTTAAAGGGTTAAACAGCAGGTGATCCCGAAACCTTGCAGCCCAGCCATATTTGAACTTTTTAATGGCCACTGTCCCTTATAATATCTTTAGCCTGTGGATGCAAATGCTGGTTATTTAAATTCCATAGACCTACAAGTATACAATTAAACACATTTAAAATGCATTGGTTACTTATTTACATAGGACTTGCTGTGAACATCTAAGAGGCAGAGCTTGTACTCCCTTTAAAATGCAAGCATTCACTGGCTCGGGTTGTTTCAGTGTTTAATGTGCATGTGTCCACCATTAGACACACCTGGAACTTAACATTTATAGTATATACTACATTCCAGAAGATTTTTAGAAATAAATCATCATAAATATTATGTAACAGAAAGGAGACGATGAGATTAAAGGAACTCTCCGAACAACATAACCAATATAGTGTGATGTAGTGGTTATGGTTCCAGGAGTACGCATAATAACGAGTCAATCTGTTTTAGAACAATTTGACTTATTACCTGGGTTCTGCCAGTTGCCGCTCCCTGCCTCCACTACAGATACAGGAAAGCCAGAAGCTGTTTGTCTGACCTAAGCCTGGCAGTGCAGTCAGTTAATTGTCTGAGAGTGATCAGTTGATGCTTTCAGCCAATGAACTAGGCCAGTGCTGCAGGGCTTGGCTCAGGAGATGTAACAGAAGATCCCTGCTTTCAGCTCTTTGTTGGATATAGTGGATGCTGTTAGTGGAGCCCAGGTATGAAGTAAAACTTTTTTTTTTTGTATTTTTGCAGTGCATAAAAGGTTTAACAGACAGGCTTGCGGTACCCCAGCGTCAATCCTCAGGCATAGCATTCCACAGTACATTTGTGGTTTTGGAGACATGCACAATTTTTTAATAGAAAGTAAACTCGCTAAACTATATCAGGCTATAACACAGTGCTAGTAGTAATAATAGACAGTGTGGGCTGGAGGAGAAGTGGATTCACTGAATTCCTTCCTTGGAGCCTGTTAGTTTGAAAATCAGGGATTCCTTCTTGTTCACCTCTATGTGCAGCAGTGGGTAACGGCCCTGTTAAGCCCCACCCCTGTTGCCGGTTGTATTAGCTCCGCCCCCACTTTCCTTCTGTGTGGCCAGTTCAGCTGGTAATTGCTTGTCTCTGCGTGTGTGAGCTGTGCCGGCCACCCGGCACCCCAGCTGCCATGGGGCACTGAGCAGCCGCACAGCCCACATATCCCCCTTCAGTCACAGGCAGTCACACACACATAATTACAGGCGGACATTCACATATACAGTTATACACACACACACACATAGCCACAGGCAGTCATGCACACACGCAGTTACAGGCAGGCAGACCGTCTCTCTCTCACACACTGGTGGCACCCGGGGTGGACCCACCCCCCTGCACGTAGTATGCCACTGAATACAGCTATATGTTTTAATTCTATCTGGCAGATAGGATTTTCACTTAAGAAACCACAATAAACCCTAAACGTATACTTTCATTTATAAAAAGGCTTGGGTGATTTATATTCTAATATGTTGAGAATTACTTTCCTCATGTTAGGCCAGGTGATTTGTGTTTTAAAAATAAAATAAAAAAAATAGAATATTCTATATAACCTCAGTCTAGTCATTGTGACACTGATGGACTTTTCGTATTAGGCAATGTTCACAAGCAATTGTAGCCAAAAACGTTTCCTCCTCTTAGCAGTTAAGTTACCTGTCTATTTTTATTAAAGTTGTAGCTTAAAATATTGCTGTATGTATATTAAACCGTAAACCTTCTCCTCTCCAAGAGGAAGAAACAAAAAACAAAAGACCGGAAACCCTTTGAATAGAAAGATAGATGGATAAAGCCATTCATAGTTTGTGAGAACCCTAATAATTGCCATGGTATAAATTACTGTGTTCCTAATGAATAGATCAATAGAAAATACAAGTTAGCATTGGGTACAGACAATACTCCTTTTGATATAAGAAACACAGGCTATCCGATTTAGGAGCTGCAGATGGATATGAAAATATCAAATGTTGGTTCAATCGATTTTTAAGGGGGGGTTCTGCTTTTTTATTTATTTTTTGGATCCGGTTCAGAACTTTCTGTACTTAAAGGGACACCATAGTCACCAGAAAAACTACAGATTATTTTAGTTGTTCTGGTGAGTATAGTGTGTCTTTGCAAGCATTTTAATGTAAACACTGCCTTTTCAATAAATCTCAGTGTATCACTATTAAAACACTTCGGCTGTAGCCTTTGTTATGTATGATCACTGCTACACAAGCATTCTGTAGTGATTATGGTTCTTGGAGTGCCCCTTTAATCTGAGTTTGCTGTTCATCTGTTTAATGGGTGGCCTAAATCTCCCTTTTGCTTCCTCATCTAGAATGTGACAAGTTACGGAGGGATGGATATCGCAGTTCACAGTACTACTCACAAGGGCCAACTTTCTCTTCCTCCTCCAGCATGGTTTGCACACACAGTCAAGATGATGATGAAGAGCAGAATCTCAAGGTATTATATTGTGAAGGTCCATTTATATGATGTATAAAAATAAGTGCAACCTATAATAATTTCGGGAAAAGGTTTCTCGTGGGCAATAACAGTTTACTGTCAGTGTAACCAGTGAGTGAAGAATGCAATTTAATTATTGTCTGTTATTGTCATCTGTTCTCAAGCTATCAAAGTAAAATAAAATGTCAAACTGGGTTTAGTAAAACAATAAAAACAGGCAGATAAATTACAGATAACCAAACCAAGCATATTTTCCAGGCTGTCTAATGACGCTGCCAGGAATGGAGTTTCCGGAGGTAGAGCTACCCCTCTGGCTGCTAGGGTGTTAACTTCTGTATGTACACACAAACTCTGGGCACCATGACCACTCCAAGTAAGTGAATTGGTATTGGGGCTTGTCAGGGACATTCCTATGGACCAGAAACATTTGGGGCTTGAGCTCAAAGGAAAACTCGATGAGCCCATTCACCAACAGCAGAGTGGGGATATGACATTACTGTTCCCCACCTTTCTCTGTTTTGTGCAGTCCTGTTTACTCCATTAAAGCACACACAGGTATCCAATGCAATTCCACCATACTGCCTAACAGTGGGTTGTCCAGCAAAGTTATGTTCCCCCTTCCCAACAGTCACCTGTGGACTTCCAACGCCTCTCCCTAAGAGCAGAGCACTATACTCTAATCTTCTTTTTATTTTATTTTTCATAATCGGTGGTCAAATCCAGGCTAAAGGGCAGCCCCTTCCAGCAACGTGGTTGGTGCTTGGAATACCTGTTTTTTACGTTCACCTTAACTCATTCATACTTGAAAATATATAATGGTCTGTCCAACCATTCATCTTCATAACATGTGCACATGCAGTTGTCTAATGGATATAAATAAATATTTAATAAATCAGTCCCTTGAAGCAACTGTTCAATGTTTCTAAGTGACTTTAGGAAATGTTGCTTGAACAATATTATCTCAAGCTAAAAATATACCAGTAAACTGGGATCTGTTCTTGAAGGCTTCAGATAGTGCTTATCAATGAGGAAGAGAATGAGTCACGGTCAGACAATTAATGAATGTTAAAGGACCACTATAATGCCAGGAAAACAAACTTGTTTTCCTGGCACTATAGGGTTAATAGGTCCCCCCTCCCGCCGGGCTGAAGGGGTTAAAATCTTGCCTTTCTTCAGCGCCGGGCTCCCTCGGCGCTGGGGACTCTCCTCCTCCTTCCAACGTCATCGGCTGAATGCCCTTGCGAAGGAAGACTCGCGCGCGCATTCAGTCAGTCCATAGGAAAGCATTTCTCAATGCTTTCCTATGGACGCTGGCGTCTTCTCACTGTGAAAATCACAGTGAGAAGCGCCTCCAGCGGCTGTCAATGAGACAACCACTAGAGGCAGGATTAATCTATATGTAAACATAGCAGTTTCTCTGCTAAGTTTACAGCTGGCAGGGTTAACCATAGATGGACCTGGCACCCAGACCACTTCATTGAGCTGAAGTGGTCTGCGTGCCTGTAGTGGTCCTTTAACATTTTCTCGAATATGATTTTAGCAATTACTTAACTTTGATTGATCCATCTCATATATATCTCTCTCCAAACACCTCCATTTAACAACACCTATTATTTCTATACTCCGCTTCGTAAAGTAATAATCTGTTATTTATTCCGTAATCAAATCTCTCTATATGCTGGCTTCTGTCCAGTACACAGATTAGTTTCAGATAACTCATTGGACATTGTGCTGCTCTATTTCTCTAGTTACCATGGCTTGCGACATGACAAATGGAGGGTTAGACACTTGGTGTACTTGCATCAGTCACTAAAGCTAAAACTTTAAAAGGATTTTATCTATTAGTAAAATGACCCTCGTATGACATATTTAGATTCATGTATGTGTATGTGTGTGTATATATATATATATATATTTCATTAACACAGTATGATTTGTAGAGACTCACTAGTTGTTAAAAGGAACAATTGTGAAACATCTTGCAGTCACCATGGAAATGGAATATTCCTACTGATTACCCCACATTTAGAATTTTTGGCAGATAGTTGCCCTCCACACAACATCCTATGTTATCGTCCGCTGTCCCTGGATTAATAATCTATTTACTCACTGAGTATAATGTTAGTTGTCTTGTACCACAAGCATGTGTAGAGTATGTTTAATATGTAGCTCGTTCATTAATTCTTTTCTCTCCTCACAGCCTAATGTGTTAGGATGCATCTGTCAGTCATGCCATAGTGTCTGCTGTTGCTTGGTGCCCTGGACCATCAAGGTACTCAAGCTGTAGAATAGACCCCACTAGCTCGGCTAAAGCTTCTATAGTGTTGCAAGAGGAACGGGCAACTTATAGTTCTCCAGCTGTTGTTTAATAACCGCTCCCAGTAGCTTTGATACAAATGCATTGCAGGAAATGCAGTTAAAGCAACAGCTGGAGATTGCCTACCTTTGCAGTAAAGCACCCGTAGCCTTCTTACCTTCATATGTTCCTCTAACCCTCCTTAGCGCCCAGAAAGGTGGTGTGCTTGTTGAAATAGCTTTTCCCTTTTGTAGTCAGATCCTGATGTACGATTCTCCATCTTATAGTTTACCTTGTAAAAGAAGCACTTGGGAGTCTACATAAAAAAATATATATGTCCTTCATTTTCGTTACAGATAATTTATTACGAACAGTACATTTTTGCTACACACAGCTTTGCGTAAAGTAGTATAGGTGCATCTTGGGGCATCTTGTTTTAGAGTAATGCAATGCAAGAATAAATTAATCAACCTATTTTCTCCTATTTTGTTTAATGAGAGATACATATTGCATTGTAGACTTTCTTTTAAGTTTGTGTAATGAGCTGACATTTGTATCTATCTATATATGCATTATCGGAGATTAGTTTAATATGTCTTGATCTTGTTTAGCAGATACAAATGAGACTTTAAAATAAATTGTAGATGTGATCTGACCAAACTTTGCAAAATCCGTTTTCTCCTGTGAGACCAGCTCCTGTTCTATTTCGCAGTTGTTCTAGATCAGCCCACTTTTCGAAAAACGTTTGAGTTCTTTAAGACTGTGACAAATGTAATGAAAGGTATGCATTGGTGCAGAACCTAGTTGCAATATATCAAATCGAGCCCCTGGCGCAAAGAAAGTAAGGTCTGATCTCTGATCTGCAGATTACAATTTCTAGACCGTTGACACTATGTCAGAACACAAGACTTGGCAGATGCTTTTATAATTCTAAATCTAATTAAAGGTAATGTTGAAGCAGGGATAAAGATGATAAATAGGCATTGATGTCTACAAAAAGGAGTACGTCACTGGTTATATTTCAAGTTATATGTATAGACAGTCATAGAGCCAATTTGTCAGCTGCCAAAAAGAATGGATGACACCACGACTGTTGACCTATGCTCTTGAGCAATTGGTTGTGATGAAATCAGCCTCATGGTACATATAGACTTGAGAGCAAACATTCGAGACCGATCAGGGGGAATGTACTGATAAGTTACACACTATGGAGGAGCATCGCACCCCTCCACATGGGTGCTGCTTGTTATATGTCTTGAAAAATTCCTAAATTATAGGAGGGTTGCTTGGAACAGATAAGCAGCAGTTCAAGTAAGGATGCAGCTAGCATGGGTTTATGCTACATTTTATTTATTTATTTTTAAGAAAGATGGTACCCAACTGATATTTGGATACTTTGTGGGTTTTTTATAAGTGATAATGGTGATTTTAAAAAGCTTTTAAAGATTGCTTAAATGCTTACATTTTTCGGTGTACATGCTTAGTCATTCTTGTATCTAAATAATAGCTGACACAGGCATTCTGTAATAGAGGTATAGTGTTCATTCAGGAGTTATTCCTTTTTTAATAATAATTATTTTTATGTTCTAATTTTTATGAAATAGGACTTAAAATCAATACACAGCTCCGGGTGGGGGCTAGAGCAGGATGCAATTTTTCCTTTGTTAAAGGGACACTATAGTCATCCAGGCCTGTTCATCTCAATTTAAGTGATCTTGGTGCAGTGGTCCTGTCCTTGTAACCCTGCAATGTAAAACATTGCAGTTTAAAATAAAAAAGCCGCAGTGTTTGCTGTGCATGGTTAAATCTTCATACTGATAGCCGCTAGAAGCACTTCTATGGCACTGACTGAGCAAAACTTAGTCATGTGGCACGGATGCTCCCTTAGGACAGCAGTTTTTCAATGCTTTCCTATGGAAAATTTGGATGCAAGTGCACCGCACATGTCCATCAGGTCCCCAGTGTGAGGCGGATTGGATTGAACATTGTGACATTGCAGCAGGAGGAGATGTGACCAGCATTGTGGGATCCTCAGTGCTGGGAAAAATTAGTAAAACATTTAATTATTTTATTTTATATGGCAAAAGGGGGAGGGGGAGCTCTAAATTAAGGCCAGGGACACTAAAGTATTAGGAATACAGGTTTGCATTCCTTACGCTTTAGTGTTCTTTTAAATAGATCCTCGAACTGTTATGGTTCAGGAATTCATTGGAAATACAAAACTATATTACTAACGCTACAGTGTCTCTCTGCCCATGGGTAAAGATCCCTCCCTCCCAAATGTTTGAAGACTTAGATGTATTTATTTTTTAAACATTTACCTCTTCCCAGCGCCTCTTTCTGCCTTCTCGGATTTCTGCAATTTGCTTGGACCTAATAAACATGGCGATGAGCGTTGGGCCTTTCCCTATAGGAACGTATTGAATTAATGCTTTCCTATGGGGGATTTAAACATGCTGGACGCTCATGCAAAATGTTTAGTAAACTACATAAACCACCAGGAAGCGCGCCTTGTAGCACTCAGTTAGAGGCAACCTTAATGTTGCAATGTAAACATTGCAGTTTCTCTGAAACTCAAAGTTTTATATTGCAGGGTTAAATGAACAGGGACACTGCACCCAGACCACTTAAATGAGATAAAATGGTCTGGGCACCTATAGTGTTCCTTTAAAGCAGCGTTTCCCAATTACTGTTCCGCGGAACCCTAGGATTTCGTGAGAACAATATTGGGGTTCCACGGCATTTTGCCACATCCAAGATGGCCACGGCTACCTGCTGTTCCCGGAAGGTCGGAAACAGCAGAGATCGCGCAACCGCAGTCTTAAGTCTGCTTTGCCGTCAGCGCGCCGTGCCGTCAGACCCAGCCCTGCCATCAGCCAGCTTGTTATCAAAATCAGCATCCTTATCAGTCAGGTTGTGAGATCTGTATTTTTTCAAGTGTTTTTTTATTTTTTTAATTTTACCAATAAACTATGAATTTGGAAAGGTGGTTAAAGCAGGGAACTCTTCAGAGAAAAACTATTACCACTTCTACCTGTTTGGCACTTATAGAAACAGAGAAAGAAGATACAACTAAAAATCCAGAAAAAAATTCCGAAATAGTTGTACCTACTGTTCCTCAAATAGCAAAGACCAGCGACCATTTAAAGAAAAAAAGAAAAGCACACAATGCTAGCCAATCTTCTTCTCAAACAAAGAAAAGAAAATATGATGACAGCTACTTGTCATTTGGATTCACAAGTGACAGAAATGAAGATTGTCCTGAAGCACAATGCGTACTTTGCAATAAAATATTGCCAAACAGTTCATTAGCACCTGCTAAATTACGGCGTCATTTTGAGCAAAACCACGCAGAGTACAAAGATAAAGACATTGACTTTTTTTAAGAGAAAGCTAAAGGAGTATCAGAAGAGTAAACAATTAATGAGCAAAAAATTTCAAATTGCTAATGAAAAAGCCACAGAGTCTTACAGAGTGAGTTACCACATAGCACTTGCAGGAGAAGCACACACAATTGGGGAATCACTAATAAAACCATGTGCCCCAAAAATAGTGTCATGTATTTTAAGTGAGAAGATGTGTAAAAAAAATTGAAGCTGTGCCACTTTCCAACAACACAGTTTTGCGCCGTTTTCATGATCTTGCCAATGACATTCATGCTGAACTAATTTCTCAACTGCATCAATGTGATGGGTACTCACTGCAATTAGACGAGTCCACAGATGTTGCAGGACTTTCAGTTTTGTTGGTTTTTGTTAGATATAATTTTGACAAAAAAATTGAAGACTTGGTTCTGTGTGAAACTTTGAAAACTCATACCACTGGTGAGAACATCTTTAACTGTATCCAGAAGTTCATGCGCACACACAGTATACATTGGAACAAATGTGTAGATGTGTGCAGTGATAGTGCCAAAGCAATGGTTGGGAAAGTGTCAGGCACTGTGACACGAATAAGAAATGTAGCAAAAACCAGCACCAGTTCTCACTGTGTTCTACACAGACATGCACTGGTAGCTAAAAATATTTCAATCTCACTTAAAACTGTGCTAGATGAATCGGTCCAGATTATTAATTTTATAAAAAGTCAACCATTACAGTCATGACTATTTATTTAAAATTATTTGTGAAGATATGGGTAATCACCGCTCTGCTTTTGCATTCAGAAGTCCGTTGGCTATCGCGAGGTAAAGTCCTTGTTAGAAAGTTTGAATTGCATCAAGAGTTGTTTGCATATTTCCAGGATCAAACATTTGGATTATCTGATCGATTAACACTTTGTGGTTATCCAAAGTAGCATATCTTGCAGACATATTCACAAAATTAAACATTTCTTCTTTACTTCTACAGTATGGACAAAAGAGCATGGGTTCTCAAATTCTTTCAGCCCTCTTTAAAATCATGCTTCATTCCTGTATCGTCTTACAGGAGAACAGGTAGTTCATTCATTAGCCTGGGTGAAAGTCTGTTTGACTCTTCTATAAATGCACCTGTGCTCATGTGAACAGTTTAGTAAGATGTAGTGTAGATTAATACTTATGATTTACTATGGAGAGCTATGGCCTTGTTTGTCATTAAAGGGACACTATAGTCACCTGAACAACTTTAGCTTAATGAAGCAGTTTTGGTGTATAGAACATGCCCCTGCAGCCTCACTGCTCAATCCTCTGCCATTTAGGAGTTAAATCCCTTTGTTTATGAACCCTAGTCACACCTCCCTGCATGTGACTTGCAAAGCCTTCCATAAACACTTCCTGTAAAGAAAGTCCTATTTAGGCTTTCTTTATTGCAAGTTCCGTTTAATTAAGATGTTCTTATCCCCTGCTATGTTAATAGCTTGCTAGACCCTGCAAGAGCCTCCTGTATGTGATTAAAGTTCAATTTATAGATTGAGATGCAATTATTTAAGGTAAATTACATCTGCTTGAAAGTGAAACCAGTTTTTTTTTTTTTCATGCAGGCTCTGTCAGTCATAGCCAGGGGAGGTGTGGCTAGGGCTGCATAAACAGAAACAAAGTGATTTAACTCCTAAATGACAGTGAATTGAGCAGTGAAATTGCAGTGGAATGATCTATACACTAAAACTGCTTTATTTAGCTAAAGTAATTTAGGTGACTATAGTGTTCCTTTAACACCTCCCATTACATCTCACATTCAGCATGTAGAAAAGTATAGATCAACCTACCTCCTTTAGCAGTTAAGCTCATTTGCGGAGGGTTCTCATCAACCTATTGTTACTGTAACATTTTGTAATTCTCTCAATTATTGTGAAATGTCCCTCCTCAATAATATTGTAAAGCATAGCGGAATAATTTGTGGTATATAAATGCTAAAAGTAATAACCCCAGGTAAATGAACCCGGGGTACTTATATTTCTTAAATATGGTTCTTTCAAAGAACAAAAATAACACATGTACAGGTTAATCAGGGGCATGGACACTTTTAATGAAACACCTATGCAGACATCAGTTATTGAGACATCTGTATCCAAATCATTTGCTTTTGACAGGACCTATTGACATATTTGAAGAACCGTGTTAGTTAGCAGTGAGATCTTTAAATGAACTCCACATAGCTATTAGAAGATATTTTATGTTTTAATAGCTGTTGGATGTAAATAAACCATACATCATGTATGCAAATAATTATTTGTGCATTGTATCTGTAGCATGTTTTTTTATATATCTTTTGAATATCTATTTAAAAACATGATATGGTCACAATGTCTTTTTGGTATTGTGGATCTTTAAATTGCCCATTTAGTTAAGCAACTCCAGTTTTCTTGAATTTATTCAGCAATTAGGAATAGGCGGAGACATTTAAATCATGTGTATGCATGTATATCCAACTAATGGCAAACTTGGACATTAGTCTAAAGCTATCCTCTTCTGAACCACCAGTAGATTAGAGACACTCTGTCACTATGCTGATGTGCTCCTGTAGTTGCCTAACATTGCAAAGTATGAATAAAGCAACTTTAATACTGTATGACTCCAGAATTGGCCTGTGAACACTACACACGCAGGCTACAGCTCTGTATCCCCTGGGGTGTAACACCACTGTTGAGCAAATGAATATGAAAATTAACTTGGTGATTTCCATTGTAATATACATATGTAGATTAAATTGCAACATTATTTAACATGATAGATTACTCCACTTTTAATGAAATGCATAGAATTTAACAAAATCCTACTCCTGCTCTTGTGTTGTAACTGATCAGTACTTAGTGGCTGTTTCTGCTAAATCTCTAGGTTACACTTACTCAATCCATCCTACAGATCATCTCCATTTTGCAAGCTAGATCAGATATTTGTCAGCATGGAAACAGAATTCATTTCACACCTCAAGACTGCATTCACTATGCTCGAAACTCCAGGAAATAGAAATCTTAATGGCAAAATATAGGATAAAATACCCAAGCTGTGACTGTAACCGAATTGGATAATTTTTCAAAATCAGTTTATTTTTTTTGTTTTTTTTTTAAATAAATAAAAAAAAATTTAGACCAAATTTCCCATTTCGATTTCAATTCACTACGAGTTAAGCAGGGAGAAAAGCTGGGTGGGGCTTGCGTCACTGGCAAGGCCCATAATGGTCAGGTACACCGGGAAAAAGGGCAGGCACTTCACTGACAGGACCATGCAGAGAGCACACTTTGCATGCTCCTAGTGCCTGCTGCATAGCGCTAATGTGTCTAATGATTTGCTTGCATTGTGCTGCCTTGGGACAGTTCTCTTGTGTCACCATAGACTACACCAGGGAACTAAATCGAGAAGGCAGGACAGGACCCCAAAATCGAAACTGTTCTTCCAAAAGTAGGACTTGGGAGAATAAAGTATTTAAAACCCAACATGCATTATTAAAGGGATAACTTGTTTTACTGTATAGATCTTGCCCCTGTATTCTCACTACTCTTTCCAGTCATCTAGGCGTCTGATCACTTTTGTTTCTGCTTATGCAGCCCTAGGCATACCTCCCCGGCTGTGACTCACGTAGTCCATATGAAAAAATGGTTTCATTTTCAATCAGATGTGACTGGACGGTGTGTTGACTATCGACTTTTTAGGTATACAGGGGAGATATGGCTAGTGCTGCATAAGCAATCTTATTTCACTCCTAAATGTCAGATACTTAAACAGTTAGCAGATAGGGGCATGACTTATATGCTAAAACCACTAAATGAAGCTAAATATATTTTGGTGCTTATAGTGTCCCTTTACATAAACGCTGCTTTTTCTTTACCAATGTAATGATCCATAGTTTCCAAAGTAAATGCTTCATATATATCCCAAATCCTAAATTATTCTGTAGTGAATTGGCACCACAGTATTTTGGGTTCCATTGTAACAGAAATTTAGAAAATATAACTGTTCATATGTTACTTACGGACTTTATTTACTATTTACCTAAATTATATATCCATGTAGACCCTGAAATTATATTTTGACAGATAAATCTCTGTCCTAAAATGTTTACTAAATAGAAATGTGTTGTATGTAAAGGCTCACATATAGATCTGTGATGAAAATGAGTGGACACTATATATTGTATTGTAGATTTGACCCTTTATGTCTTTACTTTCAGTTATCAGTTTCTTCGAGTGAAGAGGAAAAGCTCTTGACAGGCAAAAGGTCCAAAACTCCAGTTTTACAAGAGTTTTCTGACACTCACACCAACTGGACCAAGTCCCTTCCACTACCTACTCCAGAGGAGAAGATGCGCCTAGAGGCTCAGGCGATACAGACTGATGTGATCCCCATTAATGTATCTGGTAAGGTTAGCGTTCATAAGATGCACCGTAAATATTGAATTTAACAATGGAAGTGCTAAATACACAAGCAGTAGAATCTCAGTATGTGGACAAGTCCTCATCCACGTGGTAACCAGTTAAATTCCATGCAAATAAAGTGTGTGCGTGTTGTTGGACATGTACTTTAAACTCTGCCTACTGTGGAATTCTAGAAATTCAGTTATCAGTACTGGTCTTGATGCTATCCAAAGAAATAGAAATAGTTTCTAGGTTTAAATATGCAAATATACTTTACTGCAGTTAGTAGTATAGAAATGTATGTTTCCATCCATCCAAGAGGACGATTCTGAAGCTAAAGGGCAGAGTGATACATATATATTAGATTTTTTTATGATTACCAACATTAAAGGACCACTATAGGCACCCAGACCACTTCAGCTTAATGAAGTGGTCTGGGTGCCAGGTCCAGCTTGGGTTATACCCCTTTTTCTATAAACATAGAAGTTTCAGAGAAACTGCTATGTTTATAATAGGGTTAATCCAGCCTCTAGTGGCTGTCTCATTGACAGCCGCTAGAGGCGCTTGCGTGCTTCTCACTGTGATTTTCACAGTGAGAAGACGCCAGCGTTCACAGGAAAGCATTGTTAATACTTTCCTATGAGACTGGCTGCGCGCGCGGCTCTTGCCGCGCATGCGCCTTCAGCCGAGGAGGAGAGGTCCCCGCCCGGCGCTAGAGAAAGAGGTAAGTTTAACCCCTTACTCACCCTAGAGCCCGGCAGGAGGGGGACCCTGAGGGTGGGGGCACCCTCAGGGCACAATAGTGCCAGGAAAACGAATATGTTTTCCTGGCACTATAGTGGTCCTTTAAAGCCTATTCAAGTCCTGAATGTGTGTCTGCTTTATGATCGGTGTGTTGTACATGTTTTTGGAAGTACTGTGTTCTTTGTGTACATAAGTATATAGATTTATCTATATTAAATCAGTTTAATGATCCAATTGTCAAAAAGAAACAAATCGGAATCTTCATGATTTGTATAGAAAATGTTGGTTTTACCCACGCTGTTTCATTAGTAGTTTCATTACAGATATCTGCAAATTTATATAAAAACCCACAAGTTAACAAACAAAATATAAAAGCTGTACGTTGCTAGACCAGGTGTAGGCGACCTACAGCACTCCAGATGCTGTGGACCCGATGTGCTGTTTTTCAGAAATTTATTCCTATGTACATTCCAGATTCACATGGCAATATGCCAAAGTACTACTTACAGTAATTTTGGGAAATCGTCGGACTGCTCATATTTTTCAATATTGCAGGTGTATGGTACAATTGTTTTTTTTTTTTTTTTTCTTCACATCGGTCTACACTCAATATCCTCTACTGGCAAAGTGAAAAACTGATTTTTTTACAGCATTGCAAATATTTTAAACTGTAAAAGCTGAATCACATTGGAGTATTCAGACCCGTAGTTCAGAACTTAGTTAAAGCACCTTTGGCAATGATTACACATTCCAGTCTTTTTTGAGTATGATGTGCCAAGCTTTGCACACCAGTCAGTGAACAGACATTTTCAGGTCTCTTCAGAGAAGTTTGGGTTTATTTCAGGATTCTGAATATTTGGAAGTGAATTTAAAATTTGAGGTCAATATAGACAAACTTGAAAATTTGTCTCAGTTGTACTTTCAATTCAGCTAGCCTGGCCTTAAATCTAAAATTCACTACAAATTTTCACGTTTGTAAATAACCCTGACCTGACTGTCCTTTAGGTGTGGGCTTTCATGTGTCTTGCATTGAGGAAACGCTTCCATGTGACCCTTCTGCTATATAATCGGTGGATTGATGCAGTGATAGTTGCCCGTCCGCATGATCTGTGTAGCACATCCAGAGTGATCATCAGGTTCTTGGTCATTTTTTTTTTATTTTTTTTTAACCAAGGACTTTCTCCCTAATTGCTCAGAATGTTTGGGTGGACAGCTCTAGAAAGAGTCCTGGTTGTTTCAGACGTCTTCCTTTTAAGAACTACAGTAGCCACTGTACTCCAGGGAACCTTCAATGCAGCCAAGATATTTGTGTAGCCTTCCCCAAACCTGTGCCTCCACACAGTTCCTTTGATCCAATGGCTTGGTTTATGCTTGTGGTATGCATTTACAGCTGTGAGACAGGTGTTTGCCTTTAGACACCTTTATATAGACAGATGTGTGCCTTTCTAGAACATAGCCAATCAAGTCAATTTGCCACAGATGGACTTCAAGCAGTGTAGAAACAGTGTAGATTAAAGTGAGAAAAAAACAAACCATAATTTAAACAATTGTAACATACGGCTGCAACATAAAAAAACAAAACGTGAAATGATCTTGATAAATCTAGCCATATTGCTGTTCAAGAAACACACAGGCATGCATTCGGGGGTGGTTGAATATTTTCTTTTCTCAGTGGGATTTATTTTCATTTATTTTTTCGCCACAAATATGCAAATGTGTGTGTATATATATATTATGTATATGTAGATATTCTATATGCGTAGATAGATGCAAAATCACTTAGATGTTTGATATAGTTAGTGGATTAGTGCACTACTTATTCAGTGTCCCACTTCAATTAATAATGCAGCATTGGCTACTGGGGGAGGGTCATGGTGCATGTTCACTCTAGGAGACCCCAGGCGAGCTGAGACAAAGCTTGAATGTGGTACAGAATGTGCACTCAGTTTACAGCTGCCCAGCCCTGCCTCCCTTCAGCTCTTCTGCCTGTAGCACTGATTGTAGTTCAGTGGATGATATTTAAAGAGAGAGAGGGCAATCCTATAGAACAGATAACAAGATATGGATCTCTTTTAAGATAGCCTTCACAAGTGGTTCATTTTTAGAGCACATAGGCCAGACCGATGTATAAATACTAGTAGAAAAAATAAAATACCAAACTATTGTTTTTTGGTTTTTTTTGTGAGCACGATTTTATAGTATTTCTGCTAAAAGGGCAGGCCATAGGATTGCCAATGATACAAAAGAGAGCTATTAACCTGACTGTCAGTAGACTGATCTGCTCACCTGGGCTAAAATTGCACTGTTGAAGTGCCTGGAGGACAGGTCTTTTGTATCTGGTTTTATTATTAATTTTATAAAACTAAGGTTATTTGGATAAATATTCTCGTAGAAACAATATGATTTCTCTGAAGCCCTGGTTTTAGATCCATTTGATAACATGTTGACCTATATTTACACAGCATTTGACATGTGTTGTATTTAAAAAAAAAAACCTGTACAGATTCTACTGTGTCCAAACATAAAGATAGAAGTGATAATCAAACAAGCCTCTAGCTGTAGCAAAGCACGCTTGTATGCACACGTATACATTTTTATTTAACTTGCCCAAAAAGCAGCATGGTGACCCTACTGACACACAATATGTATTATGCTAAAAGAAGCATATTGCAGTGGAGAAATTATTCTAACCTGTGAAGGTCCAAATTATACATTTTGCTAGTATCACAATGTGTTCTATAAAGATCTTAGGCCAGAATTGAGTAGACACATATTTAGTACCTGTAGCTCTCTACAACCTCTCGGTAATAAATAGAATTGGTTATTGACAAAGGATAAAGAACAGACTGCATTTCTGTAAAAGGTGAAATGTGGTTAGTTTCCTATAGGACACCCTAATACAGTAACTGAATTTGTGATGGTTTGTTTGTGGTTAGTCGCATGCCGCTTTAATATCTGCCTAATGTAACCTCTGCATGGTTGCTTTCCGTACTTCATTAAGTAAGTGTTTGGTCATCATTTAATGAAGGCAGCCAACAAACAGTCAATGCTGTAGAACAACAATGGATGCAAAGCAATGCTATAGCATGCGTTTTCACCCATGGAATGGATTTGTTCCTTTGTAAAGTGAACAAAAGTTTTCTGTATGCAATGCCTGACCGTTCTGTTACTGCATTCTCATTATATACTACAAACCATCTTACATAATGTTACAATAAGGTTTTATGGTTACATCTCTACACTAGGGTTATCCTATGGAACTGCAAATTGACTTCTATGGATTTCCATAAACGTGTTCAAGTCTTGAGAATAGCCTTGGTTAAGGAAGATTTATTTATTTTTTCGTTTTTAAAAACTTCCTCCGTTAAATCGAAATTTCTAAATGATTTAATAGTTTTGAAATTAAGTGTATCTTGGGTAAATAATGGTTGAGTATACCACATCCTGAAGGGATCATAAACAGACCAGGTTTACTTAAATTGAGCTCTGTTATTTAGTTTTCATGACACCTGGTGTCATACATGAACCTTTCTGGTCATTTAAATTTTTTTCCATGGCACTTATTATGACACTACAGTCATGTAGAATTCAAACCATATCAATTGGCTTGAAATATTTGATATTTCATCTCGACCCTTAAACAATATTTTTCCAAATGTAAATAATATATTTGTAACGATTTAGTCCATTCTCAATCAAGGAATCTTATTATGGGTTGGTTGTTGAGGACTGAGCTTACACAGTTGGCGCTCATTTATTTATTTATTTGAGGTCGGATTTAAAATTAAATTATCATCTAAAAACCTTATTGTAAGGTTATACCTCGACCGCCTCACATGTGAATAAGTTAAAAAAATAAAAAAAAAACCCATAAAAAAATAAAATAAATTGCAATAATCCATACTTTTACAGTTTCCCCTTTAAATAATATTTCCCTTTTTCTCTTTCGCACACATGTAATTTATTATACATTATACCAAAATATATTTCCATTGAAACCTTATTGTGACAGTGTGTTGTATTACTATCATATTTGCATTCCCTATGACTGTACTAACATCATCCATTAAAACCTTCTCTATTATGGTTTCAATAATCTAGAGAAAACAATGCATGATGATAGAGGGCTTGGAATTAATGTTGCCTTGCTTATTCTACTACTCTGTATCAGGGGAGAATTTCGACCGCCAGGCCAGCTTCCGGCGGTCTCTTATTCATACAGACACTGTTGTAAGACGGCCGAAGAAAGTCAAAAGGAGAAAGACTATAACAGGAGTTCCTGACAACATACAAAAGGAGCTAGGTATGGCTCATCAGAACTGTATTCCATCAAATAAACATCCTCATTGCTCACCACTACCAGTCTAATTACATCTACCACTGCCCATTATACAATACAGTCTGATAGCCTTCAGAAATCATGAAAGGGAAGGGTGGGTGAGGTTCTAATTAAACAGAAGCAAGCCTAAATTTGTCAAAGTCAAGATAGATTTAGAAAATATACTAACCTCTTATATCAATAACCAGCAGTTCCTTAGTTGTTTGTGTATGACCTTATTCCTTTTCCATAAAAAAAAAAAAAAAACCTATTTCCACATTGAATGATTAATGCTTCTCTCATCTAAGAAAAATAAAACCCTTTTTTTTCAAGAATTATCAGGCTACGTGCTGGATCAAAACTTCTGGAATTGGACTTCCATAGTGGAAATAACTGATTGTGTAATGTTTAGGACTGAGTTGTTTGTGTGTGTCCGGAGTATTGTTCCAATGTCTTTTCAAAATGGCGTGGTTCCAGTAATTATCTGCATGTGTTGAGCATGAGGTGATGGTTCTTGTTTTGATGTTACTGAACAAGTGCACGAATGGCAGTGCACGCGTAGACAAAGCCTTCCTTTTCTCGCTACCTAGACGTTCCCGTTTCCCCAGTTCACATTTACCCTTGTATTAGATATGCTCATGTACTACAACCAATCAGTAGTAAAGACCAGTCTTTCGAAATTTCTGATAGTACTGGCACAGTTTTTGGTTAGCAAATAAAATAAAAATGTTCTTAATATTATCTTATTCTTTACAGCATAACCATCTAATTATCCAACGCTTTTTCTTGCATGCTATGTTGCTTGCCACCAACGCTATATATAATTGCAAATATAACTGATTTGTGTTGGAGGTCCTGTGATGATTTTATAATAGTATTGTTTCGAATTGTCAATGAAATGGAGACAAAGAAAGGTCATTGTGTTTATGTTGAATGTGTAGTTTTTTATGAATTTGCCTAACTATGTTTAATCTGATTCAACAGCAGGTGCAGGACAGACAGAGTTCAGAGGGCACTCTTTGCACATACCAGATGACTATAATCCACTGGAAAATTGCAGGCATTCTACACAACGTATAGATACAAGAGATTTCAGTTGCCAGACAGAGGAAATAAAGGTTGTCCCTCCATCAGTAAGAAGGATCAGAGCACAGAAAGGACAAGGGATTGCAGCACTCATGTCTAGTTCATCAGGAAACATGTCTGTTTTGAGTGACCCTGCAGGATGCTCCTCTCGTATGAATGGTGAGCTAAACTTCCGTAGCTTACCGAGGCCTGGAGCACGAGTCTGTCTGCATTCTCTTGAACAGAAGCATGAAGAGACCAACCAGATGCAGGACAGTTGTGTTTCTTTGCCACGACAGCTAGGCAGATTACAAGTAGATGACACTGTAGTTCACCTGAGGAACAACCCTAGGTCTGGATCTTTTCAGAGGCCTAAATCTCAAGAAGTGCGTAGTTCACAAAGTGAAGTTTTGTCAAATCCAGCTTCAGTGGTGTCACCACATGCTGCATATTCAATGAGTGTCATACCAAATGCCATGCTGTCTTCATCTTCTGAAGTGATTGCTATTCACACCTCTCAAAGCACTGGC
This sequence comes from Pelobates cultripes, assembly GCA_933207985.1. NCBI lineage: Eukaryota > Metazoa > Chordata > Amphibia > Anura > Pelobatidae > Pelobates > Pelobates cultripes. The sequence continues at coordinate 206,556,227 of OW240913.1, read as the reverse complement.
CAGCTGGACAACAAAATGCCATCCCACTGTTCGACTCACACAAAGAATTTATGCCATGAACATAATACTAGCATTAGAGGTGATAAGCATGCACATAGCAGCAATAATACAAATTTACCAAGTCCTATAACCATGATTTCCTTATGTGACCCTGCTATGTCTCACAACTTAAGGAACATTAACAATGGGTCACAAGCAATGCCTTACAGGATAAATACAGGCTTCAACAGCCACTCACAGGACAGCGACACACGCAGTGAATCAAGCTGCTCTGATGGAAGACAGAGAAATGGTAGTATAACTAGCAGCGTTAATAGTGCAGATAACTGGCCATGTGAACTTGGAGAGAATGACAGGGGCGCACACTCTAGAAAGCAATCATCTGCTGTCTCAAGCTCTCCTGTGAGTAACATGAGCACATGCAGCTCAGAGCAGAAAGCAGACTCCAGCTCTTTATATTCTGTGGACCATGAAGGATATTACACTTCAATGCGTATGGACTCTGGGATAAGTGCAGGTAACCAGAACAATGGTATTCAGAATCCACGCAACAGTGTCATTAATATATTTGATAAGAAAGAGGCACAGACCACAGATGCAAGGTCAAACTACAGTGACAAATCACTTACACGAAGCATATCTTTGAAGAAGCCCAAAAAGCCCCCACCACCTCCTTCTAGAACTGACTCACTTAGAAGGCCTCCTAAAAAAAAGATTCAGTCCAATGGACAAGTGCTCAATGAAACACTAATTGCATCTCTACAGCAGTCCTTACAGCTGAACCTTAAAAGTAAAACTAATAGCTCACCTTCACAGAGTCCCTGCAGTGACTATGAGGATCCTTGGGTTTTGCGATCACGCAGCCAGAGTACAGTCAGTGCAAGCAGTAGCGGAATGTCTGCTACAGCAACTAACTTATACTCCATATGTGCTGTTACCCCTTCACAAAGTGAGACCAGTAGCATAAAATCAGAATATACAGATCAGTGGAGTTACCTTACAGACTATGCACAGAGTCATGATGATCAGTCAAAATCAATTGCAACTCATTCTCAGAACAAATCTACTCGACTCGATGATTACAATACTTGTGAGCTGACATATGGTATGAGAACTTCAATGCCACAAGTGTACACTGGAATGTCTAAACCAAATGTTGCGTCTCCAGAAAAGTCTTGTAGAGTCACATCGCCATCCAGTGGATATTCAAGCCAATCAAACACTCCCACCACCTTAACTCCTGTTCCTGCCCAATTTAAAAATGCTTCACCAGGAAATGGACCAAACAAAGTTAAACCCAAAGTGCCTGAAAGACGATCATCTCTGGTATCATCTGTTTCCATTTCTTCTTCATCCACTTCCCTTTCTTCAAACACATCTGATTCTGTACAACAGAATGGGAAAAAGTCCACTATTGTATTGCCCTCATCTCATGCCCCCCCAACACCTCCATTAACTCCTGAACCACCCCCTCCACCGGCAATGGAATTTGTGGATGTTGATAACTTACCATCGTCACCAAATTTTCCACCTCCACCACCAGAGGCAACACTGTTTCCGTCTACGTCTGATGGAACTATGTGGCTACCAGACTCACAGGATACTGCTAAATATGTACCCATTAATTGTCCTCCGCCTCCTCCTCTGCTGTCAATAGTTCCTCGTTTTGCTCCCCCGCTGAACACCAAACTGTTGAAAACAAACACTGAGATCACACACCGAAGAAAGGATGAAGACCCTAAATTTCATAATACTAATCAAAACAGCAAACAAGAACTATTAAGACCAGTAGTGCCTCTTGTTACTGCTGATGTGCTGCAAACGGTGCAGTTAAAATCTGTTAAAATTTTTTATAAGAAAGAGCATGAAAAATTAGCTGAGCAGGTGCCAGAGACAAAACTTCATGATGAAACGTCATCTTTATTTTCACAGCCATCATTAGTACCATCTGCCTCTTTCGATCTCAAATCCAACATTCGCAAAAATTGCAACACAACAGATGAAGAGCTACAATATCCTGATAATCAGAGAAATACAGCAAAATTAACTACTGGTGAAATTTCAACAGACAAGCCACTGCTAGGAAACAGAGAAGACATAGATCAAACTTCAGCTCACAATGGAAGCACAATTACATCCGAAATATCATTGCCACAAGAGAAATCAAGCACTTCACAATTCACACCAAATGCATCTCCCAACAAGAAGCCTCCTCCTGTTTCAAAGAAACCCAAATTGTTCCTTATCGTTCCACCTCCGCAGATTGATTTGGCAGCAGAAAAAATAGCTCAAGTCATTGAAAATGAGAAAACTATGCCAACTGCCTATGAGAGAGATTCTATAAGCGGAGATTGTGAAGAGGTAAAAGGACAAAAAGAGGCTGAAATCCATTCAGATGAGACAGTTGCATTTACTATCCATCCGGGAGAAGCTAGTTTATTCTCTTATGCAGTGAGAGAAGAGGAGACATTTTTTGCACAACCTCCTTTTCTAGAAGCCCAGAATTATCAGAAAGAGGGGGATCCCCCAGCAATGTCAGAGGGATTTGATGTTCCAGATGGAAAATCAAAAAGAATTGGCTTTGTCCAAGAAAAACTACTCAAGGTGGAGGATTGTGGTAAGTCTATACTCTGTTTATAGATAAATGTATTTACACATATATACACACAACCGCTTACAAAGGAGTTGTGGCCTAAGTGTAATAGGAGTTTAGTCATAAAGTACTTTATGTACCTGATATGTTTAGGTTATGCATACTATTTCTGGTGACGTTCTATTACCTGGGTATAGATTAAACACATAGAAGTATATGTTTTGTTCTTTTTTTTTAACTTAGAATTTTCTGGTGAGTGCTAAACAATCTCTCTAATTTTAAGAGAGAACCCAGCTTGATTAGTCTGTTTGTAAAGGTGGTTCTGTTGATCGGTATAATCCATGTGTGCCAGATCAATTCTTCTGTGAAATGCATGTGTTTGATTGAATTAGCTGCACATCTTCATTAAGTTTATTATTATGGCAGATCATTTCATGATGTCCTTAAAGTTTGGTTTTACAGTAATTTCCTTTTTGTGAATGTACATTTTATAAAGACTTCTTGTATTGTACAGCTTGGATGTTTATTCCTATTTTTTCTTTTCTTCTAATGCAGCGGAGGTCTTTGAGAAAGAAGATGTAAATTCTCCACTTTTTCTGACCAGCAACTTCGTAGAGGGTAATGAGGAACCCATGACTCCAACTAAACCAAGAACCACAGAGGATCTTTTTGCAGTAATTCACAGGTAACCATCGCTTATCTGCCACGTTTTCCACACTGTGCTGTCAATCCATGTTTTATCTTTTCCACCACTATATTTCAGGCTGAGTAATTATACCATCTGTTGTTTTGGATTGCAGCCATAAAGTTATAGTGAGTTATTGTGATATCAATAATAAAGTGACATTGTTGTCATCTCCTCTATGCAATACAGTTCTTGATAGTTTTTGGCTTAGTGAACATTATACCTGCATATAACATCATAATCTGAGTAAATTGAATAACCTTAAATACTTTACACTCTCTTTCTTAAAACTCAATCAATACTGTCAAAATATGATTGAAATTGATATTTGCTAATTCGGAAGTGAAAATTATGCTTTAGCAATAGGCAAGCAATGGCCATGCTATTGGTGCCCGTGGACGAAGGTCTTGGTCAAACCTTCACTACTACTTCTGTATTTTTTGTCTGTCGTTCCCACACCATTCTCACTATACCTCTGCATGGCCCTTGGCAGTTAAATGATTGAAATCATAATCCTGCTTCTATGATGTCAGACCTTGCAAGGAAGCTGTGCAAGTGTGTTGTGTATGTAGAATAGACACAGACCTACAGCTCCTTCATGGCTCACATAAGAAATCCCATTATCTTCCCAGCCGGCCCATAGCTCCAAGCAGTGACCTCTCTTGCTGCCTGTTGTTCTGGCAATGCGTGAAAGCTCATTGCACCTTCTACTATTGGCTGCTCTGCAATTCATGTGGAGAACCTGGCCTATTTTTTTCAGGATCCATAAAGGAGTTAATGTTTGTAAAAGTCTGAACTGGGAGTTCTAATTTTATATTGACGTAGAAAGGCTTAATAATTTTAGAAAACCATAAAGAAAATCTATTTATTTTTTAAAATTTTTATTGTACAGCTTAGTGTATCCAACACTTCCCTTTTCTTAATTTTGACAACGTTCAGTAATCTGACACTTTGGATTACTTATTCTTACAGGAAAATGTATTAACAGAAATTGACATCATATTTATTTACATCCACAATCCTCTGCATCTGCAATTCATTTTTGTTTGCTAATATTTATTTATTAATTGATATTATTTCAAAGCAAATGCAGTACATTTTAAGAGTGATTTTGCATCCATTAATCTCCTTGATCTTCCTGATTTAAAGTCCCCTAATTTAACAAAAAAAATAGTAGTTAGGATTTATAGTTATAGTTTATATGTATTATAGTTTCAATGAAATATGAAAATGCTCATTTTCTTTACATGTGTCTAAACAAGTTACTGTTTGACTTGATATAATTGATGGAGTTGTGGTGCTTTATGTTGTAATTGTTCTGCAGCTATAACTCGTAAAAAAAAAAGAAAAAAAAAAAAAGGATCTGACTCATAACCATTGGAGTCTCTCAGTAAAATTATTGGTTTATCTACTCACCTATTTGAAAATTCTTTCTCCAGTGTCTTAACTATTGAATAATTAACTTTTACTATCCGTTTCTCTCTTAACCCTTTTGCACTTATACCCATTCCTTTCCAACTTCCCACTGACAATGCCCCCTTTTTTTTCTGGTCGTTCCACAATGCAGTTTGGGACAGAGGCTCAGCAACAATGCCTCATGGCAAGAATGGCTAAAACTGGCAAGTAAAACAATACACAGGCCAAGTGGCTAGGTGTATGACCAGTGTCGGACTATCGTTTGTCTAATTCATTCCAAACCATTCTGAATACCCTTTGTGATAACACTGATACTTGTACAACTCCCTAACGATGGCAACATACTCGATAACCACTTCCTCTCATTAACCATTGTGTTTTGACTGTTCTGAGCGCATTTACACTGTTTACTTGTATAGTAGTCCCTCTAAGGTGAGCTTTGCAGCATACAAACAAGTAAGGTAATGTGTTACTGAACACTTTCTGTTAATAATCAAACTTCTTTCCTGAGTTTCTTACTTTTTTAAATGTTGGATGGCTCAACTTAGAGGGAGGATGAGGTTTTTGTTCAACCTCTGTGGGTACCTCCAGTACTGAATATGTTAATGATGCAGTTCCATTAAATAGAGCAGATGCCACGTAGAAAATAGCATCTACAATATATATATATAAAAGGTAATTCTGCATAAACTTGGCATTCATGACCCAAGTCACTGTGTTATATTGAAATGGCTTGAGTTCTCACAGTATTTAGAAGGCCTTCACCCTTACTACTTCATTCATTAGAGCTTTTAAAACTACTCAGTGTGCAAAGTAAGAATTTCTTAGAAATAGGAAAATAGGTTGTTTTGCAAAAGTGAGGATAAAATTACAGTCCATAAAAATTCTTCCATGATAATAAAAAGCAGCAACAGATTTTCAAAGGCATGGAAATGAATGCAGACTCCAAAAATAATCCCAACATTTAGTGCACAGCAGAAGAAATCTAAAAATGGAGCCAAGTGCACTCCACACTGAATCACATACTGTGTTAAAAGCACATAATGGGATCTCACTTTTTAGTATAAGTGTTTCTGGTGCATTACATAGCACATGAATCCCAGTACTGTAGACAGTCAGTAAACTGGGATTGCTATGTAAAAAATGTTTCAATAACAGGTCATTTTTATAGTTTCAATTACAACATTCAAGAAATAACAGTAGATCATTTACCAAGGCAGAAGACAGAAACATATTTATCATATAGATGTCACCATTGGCAATTGGAAACGCTTGAAAACATATAGCCATTTCTGGGTTGTCGTTAGATTTGTTTTGGTTTTTGGTTTATTTGGGGGTGGGTTGCAAGAGAAATATTGGCTCAACACAATCTTGCAGCAGAAATATCTAAAGGAAAACATTCAAATATGATATCATAAATACTATATTGTAGTAAATAAAAATTACAATTGAATAATTTTGCTAAAATAGTCCAGCTGTAATGGTTGCTGCAGTTCAGTTTTAAGTTCAGTGGTTTGTGAATAAACCCTTAGAGGAAAAAAAGGATAAGAGGTCTTTGTGTCCTTACTTTTTAAGTGGAATTCTGTTCAAGCACAGAACTTTCTGTATCACTTCACCAGTCACAGATCGTGTTCAAAATAATGGGGATCATGGGGTAGAGACCTGCGGGGTAAAATAATTAAGTGCATCTTGGTTAATAGTTCTGCTCTAAGCCATTAAAATATCACATTTCTTTATTGTCTACTAAGACTTTTTTTCTGCATTCATTTTTGTATAGATGGACTCTAATGCCATCTTGTGGTAGAAACATGCTTCACATCACTTAGATTCTTCGATAATCACAAAGCTGTTTTTTTTTCCATTGGATATACTTATTGAAAATCATTGAAGTAATAGAGAGGAAAAATAGAAGAGATGTGCTAGATGAGGCTCGAGATACCATCTAGATAGTAGCTTCTTCTGTAATTTGTGTGGAGACCGTAATCCTTACCTCTGTAGAAAATATTTGTTGGAAGTCTCAGTTGTGTTGCTTTGTGTGCAAACATTTAGTTACATATGGAAATGAGTTATTAAAGCTTTCAGACTGGGACATGGTTTCTCAAAATTATTACGTGCTGGAGTGGCTAATAAGAAATTAATATTTCTGAGTTGGATATAGCCTGTATTTTCCAGACTTGTACCCCTCTTTCAGAGGTATGTCAGGAGTGAATAAATTTAAATATAAAACAGAGCTACAGCCAAGGACGCACTGAGTCCAAAATGTTTGTGAGCCCAAATGACCCATGTCTGTAGAGAGTAATTTGAGCTATAACTCAAGTAGGGATGGATACAGATGTATTGTGATCTACAGCAGTTGTAGGGAAAATGGACGAAAATAATAGTTTTTAACGGATAGCCAGGAGAGGGGTTAGTAATTTGACAACAAGGTGGCTGTTTGTGTTGAAGTAGTATTTTCTGTGGCCCTCCTATTCTCTAGGAAATTCATTTATTTGCAAGAAATTTGTAGTGGTTTCGTCTTCCAGATATGTGCATAAATTGCTTTTTGTAATAGAGTAAGTATGTGGAGGGGATAAATCTATAGGGAGGGTGCCAAACGAGTATGGAATGGCAAGCAGGATGTCATTTTGACAGCATTGATTTTTATTTTATTTTTTTCTGACCATAAACTTCCATATTGCTTTGAATAAGAAGTTTCCTATGGTTCTGTTGTACAAAGGAAGTTTTAGATTTAGTAAGTTTAATTTCAAGGTGTTACAAAGCTGCAATTTTTGCATTGTCATTCAGCCCATTTTTCTGACTTTTGTTGCTGCTGTTTGCTGATTTGTCAGAATCTGGTATTACATGCCTTATTTGGGTTGTAATTGAAGTGTTACTCCAATCCTTTTTTGCAAAAAACACTTAATTTAAATAAAAAATTTTTTTTAACTTTATTATGCCCCCCAACTGTGCTGGCCGTTTTCCATGCTCTATCTGACATCACTCCTTCACTGTCTGTGTCTCTCTGATTGGACTATTCTCCACCAGGTGTGCAAGCTGAGCCAGGGAGGGAGGGAACTTGAATAAAAAAAAATAATATAAAAAAAGAGCAGAAAGGGAGGGAGGATATAGGCTTCCGCTTGCAGGCCCATTCCCAGCACTGCCTGCCATAGGATAAGCTCATTATGTCTGTCGCTAGCTCAGTGTGTACTGATGACAGGTGTCTTTTTGCACAGAATTAACATAAGGCAGCCTGGAGCAGAGTTCTGGGCTGCCTAAGGCATGTGTGCCAGGGGTGCAATACGGACTCCTGCCACAATGACTACAACTACAAGCAAAAGTGGTCATGGCAGTTAAAGTTTAAGGTTCCATTATAACACTGACTGGTTTTATTTTATATTTTGTTACTTGTTTTATAATTGCTACCAGTTTCAGATTTTGTTAGCAGGTAAATAACTACACTGCATTTGAAAATATTAGCTAAAGTACACCATATGACTTAAATTCCTGCTCAGTGGAACTGCACATTAATTTACAAAACTACATCCAGTCCATGAAGGGTAACTTAAAAAAGGCTATTTCAATAATGCACTTAATGGTAAACTGCAGCTACAATATACAAATTATTTGATAAGTTATGGAATTGTTTTCTTTTTTTTTAGATCCAAAAGAAAGGTTCTAGGCCGCAAGGATTCTGATGATGATCCACGCAAAAACTCCTCTCCACCAGTGACTCCAACAGGGACTTCCCCCAATATCAGTACCTTCAAGCAGGCTGGTTCAATCCAAAGAAACATTCGAAAGTCTAGTACAAGCAGTGACAACTTTAAAGCTCTACTCTTGAAGAAGGGGAGTCGATCAGAGTGTGGATCACGTATGTCAGCTGCAGAAATGCTGAAGCACACTGATCCAAGGTTTCATAGATCCAATTCAGATTCATCACTGGAGCTTCCAGAAAGCCCAACATTGTCTTCCCCAAATAATAGGAAGGCACAGGAGGAATGGGCCAAGAGTGAGGGGCTGATGCCCAGAAGTATGTCAGTCTCGGGAACTAGGTACAGTCGCTCCAGAACACCACCATCAGCAGCCAGCAGCAAATACAATGTCCGTAGTAGACTTCAGAGCAGCCCGATGACTGTGATTTGTGAAGGAGAAGGTGAAGCTGCTGATGTTGGAGAAGGTAACTTCACAAAGATGCCTTTAATGTGCACAAAAAGTTTGGATCGGTTTTATAAAATGGATTCTGAAATAAATGAATCTGGGGATACTGAAAAGAACAATGACAAACTAAACATAGACTTGATGAATAAGCTTTCCGAAGTTGATGATGCTGACTCATGAAGAGAGAGAAGCTTTCCTCGATAAAATATAACAAATCCCAATGAAGCACTGTAAAGACCTGGACACAAAACCGTGTTGTGTGTGCTCCTCCTATGGTATCTGTATATTAAATGCTGTAGCATTGCAGTTTATTTAAAGTAAGGTTTGGCAGGGATAACCCAGTATGCAGCAACTGCAAAAGGTTGGAGCCAGGGCCAATAGAGATGCAAGGATGCTTTTTGTTTGTTTTTCACATTGGGAAGAAAGTGGCAACACTATCCAATCCATCAACCGAAGGGTGCGATACCAAGGACACATTATACTGGCCACCCTGCTATTGGACTATGAGTCTCATCATTTTCTGCCAATTAGCCAATTAGAGCTATGGAAGGTATAGTCCAGCTGTGGTTGGAAAGAGAGCCATATGTCAAAGCTTGCTTTATAGTGTTAGGCTTATAAAGCATAGTAAGATCTACTAAACAGGGTATGGTGGGGTTGTGGATGCATTGCTAATAGGATCTTTTCTGGATAACAATCCAAGCCTTATATGCAGAGTGCAATGTGTGGGCTAGAAGAGGGCTTGTCGAGCTAACTCAGATCTCTGGATAATTATTTTGGTACTGTGTTATTTCCTAGGAGTCTTTTCCTTTTACTGTTATTATTAAATCACCTCTTATGTGTATTTTTAGCTGCTGTGCAGCGGTACAAACCCTATTTGTTTTTCTTATTTTGTTTTTTTCAAGCAAAAGTACAACAGAAAAAAAAAAAAAAAAAAGTTTTAACATACATGCTTTGAGCAGTGCATCATTTCCTTAGATTCAAAGGGAGAAAACTTAAAATGCAGGATTAAAAATGCAGAGCACATTGCCTAAGGCTGTGATGGCTAATCTGTGGCCCTGCAATCTTTGTTGACTAGAAGTCCACATGATGCCATTTCACTGGTTTGGCACCTTGAGGAAACCCCCACGACAGCCACAGTAGCATAGATTAGCCATTACTGTTATATGGACTGCAGTGAAGAGTACCTCTGAGGGTACATTGAAATTATGTCCACACTGCCATGGTTTTAAATAGTTTGCTTATAAAGGGCCCGCAAACCAATTGCAATTTTTGCTTCTGATTAATTCTTCTCCCTTAAAACCTATATTCTTTTTCTAAATCTGAGAACTTTTGCACTACAGAGCAATTTGTGTAACCTTTTACTTTTTTTGGCATTAAAATTACTAACTACATTATCTACAATTAGAAAATGGATTATATATATCATATATATCATCCAATATATAATATATTACACACACAAAAACAGCAAAAAAACAAAAAAACTTTGGTTACCAAAGAGAATTTTTTCTTAACATGCCTTTAAATTTTTTTATGTTTTTATGTGTTTAGAAATATAAAGGCATTTTAGAAATTGGAGCTTTTGCAATTTTTATTACCACTTTATAGCATCGTTTTGATGTTTTGTGTAGTTTTTATATTGTTTGTATATATTAGAAGCTCTAATTCTACACTTTTTACCTGCATTCAAAATTTGTACATTTTTACAAGGTTTAGATTAAAAACAAAAAAACAAAAAAAAGGGGGATGGGGAAAAAACCTATAGTTAACCCATTGGCTGCTGGAGGGCCTACAGGCATCGCCAAGCAATTTCAGGCACTCCAGCCCGCTGTGGAATACAGCTGTCACAATAGTCAGTCAAGGGTTACAAAATAATGCACTCCATGTTTGGTAGCCTTCATCTCTCCTCTCCCCCGCCAGCAGCAAATGTGTTAATTTATTTTAGTTCTTGTGAATTGTGGCTGTGACTCCAATCCTTGGTATTACTGTATGCATTCCAGGGGCCTTCATTTTATTAGGAACATGAGAATGCTGTGACTATGCTTCAAATAAATCAAGGTTGAAATACATCAAGTGTACTGTTTTCAATGTTGTTTCCTTACCATAAGATACTACATGAACCTATTTCCTAAAGTGCCTCTAATAACACTGATTGTCATTAAAGATGGGGATAATGGGAACAAAGTCCTGGGTTTCTCATACATTTTTGTATGCCACTGTTTCTTAATTGTTGACAGGGACCCACATTATGTGCATGGCAGCTTTCTGACTTCATGTTTCATTTATCTCAATTACCTTTCTGTGGGTTAAATGTCAAGTATAACGAGATTACTTCGTCAGACTCTTCCGTGTTAGTGGGGTCATTGCACTTATGAAGGCAGTGCTGCTACAATAACCATTTTATTGTGCACAGCTGCCTCGGATCTAATTCATATGTTGTGCCCTAACCCATCCTTATGATTCCATATTGATATAGTATGACAACCTAGTTTAGGGTCCTGATGTAGTGGTTATGAATCATTGCTCTATGCAGTTACTGACGGTTTTCCAATTTTAGTTATTTTCCATCTGTTTTCATAGATCCTTATGCCTGCCCTCTCCATCCTCTCCATTTCGCTCCCTGACAGCCAATCTCATGACTGCCTTTCACATTCAGGTCCTCCCCACTCTCTCTGAACATAATAAATCACATCTTGTTCTTTAATCATTTTGAATACTACATCCCTTCCACTTCATCCTCTGACCAATTTGAGACCTAACCTGCCACTCACCTTGTCCTTAACTATAGGGTCAGGCAGTGAGCAGGCTACTGTGTGCTACACAGGTCTTCCAATCCTATATAATGAAACCTAATGTGTCTAATATAGGCACACAGGCTGCTGGATTGTGTTAGGTTAGCAGATATTTGGGCATATTGTGCAAGTCAGATAACTCAGTAACTCTAAAGCAAGCATGTGTAACATGCGGGCCGCATGCGGCCCTAAGTGAACATATTTGTGGCCACCTGCCCTGGGGCCGCTTTCAGCTGTGGCTGCGACCAGCAAGACAGGAAAAATATTTCCTGATTCTTTCTCTCCTGGCCACAAGAGGGCAGAGTGGCTGTGTGACTACTGAGCAGACCAGAGCAGCCACTCCCCCTTCTCTCCTGCTCATAATGCCAAAGGAGCATCTGGCCTGCTTCAGCAGGGTTGGAGCTGGAACTGAAGGACGGACAGCAAACTATAAGATAGGAAAAGAGGGGCTTGGGTGAAGGGGGTGGGGGCAGTGTATTAATTTGAGGGAGGAGCACTGTATTAATTTGGGGAAGGGAGGGGACCAGTGTTAATTGAGGAGAGGGAAGTGCATAGTGTTGGGGGCTGCAGTGTATTAACCTGGGGGAGGTAGGGCCCCAGTGTATTAAAGGGACACTATAGTCACCTGAACAACTTTAGATTAATGAAGCAGTTTTGGTGTATAGAACATGCCCCTGCAGCCTCACTGCTCAATCCTCTGCCATTTAGGAGTTAAATCCCTTTGTTTATGAACCCTAGTCACACCTCCCTGCATGTGACTTGCAAAGCCTTCCATAAACACTTCCTGTAAAGAGAGCCCTGTTTAGGCTTTCTTTATTGCAAGTTCTGTTTAATTAAGATTTTCTTATCCTCTGCTATGTTATTAGCTTGCTAGAACCTGCAAGAGCCTCCTGTATGTGATTAAAGTTCAATTTAGAGATTGAGATACAATTATTTAAGGTAAATTACATCTGTTTGAACGTGAAACCAGTTTTTCTTTCATGCAGGCTCTGTCAGTCATAGCCAGGGGAGGTGTGGCCAGGGCTGCATAACCAGAAACAAAGTGATTTAACTCCTAAATGACAGTGAATTGAGCAGTGAAATTGCAGTGGAATGATCTATACACTAAAACTGCTTTACTTAGCTAAAGTAATTTAGGTGACTACAGTGTTCCTTTAATATGTCAAGGTAGTTGGACTGAAATGTTGTTTATATGCAAATGCATTTCTTAACCCCTTAAGGACTGAGCCAAATGTACACGTTGTGTTCAAAAGAAAATCTGGAATTTGACTATTATAGAAACATAGAATGTGACGGCAGATAAGAACCATTCGGCCCATCTAGTCTGCCCAATTTTCTAAATACTTTCATTAGTCCCTAGTCTTATCTTATAGTTCGGATAGCCTTATGCCTATCCCACGCATGCTTAAACTCCTTTACTGTGTTAACCTCTACCACTTCAGCTGGAAGGCTATTCCATGCATCCACTACCCTCTCAGTAAAGTAATACTTCCTGACATTATTTTTAAACCTTTGTCCCTCTAATTTAAGACTATGTCCTCTTGTTGTGGTAGTTTTTCTTCTTTTAAATATAGTCTCCTCCTTTACTGTGTTGATTCCCTTTATATATTTAAATGTTTCTATCATATCCCCCCTGTCTCGTCTTTCCTCCAAGCTATACATGTTAAAATCCTTTAACCTTTCCTGGTAAGTTTTATCCCGCAATCCATGAACCAGTTTAGTAGCACTTCTCTGAACCCTCTCTAAGGTATCAATATCCTTCTGAAGATACGTCTCCAGTACTGTGTACAATACTCCAAGTGAGGTCTCACCAGTGTTCTGTACAATGGCATGAGCACTTCCCTCTTTCTACTGCTAATACCTCTCCCTATACAACCAAGCATTCTGCTAGCATTTCCTGCTGCTCTATTACATTATCTGCCTATCTTTAAGTCATCAGAAATAATCACCCCTAAATCCCTTTCCTCATATGTTGAGGTTAGGACTCTATCAAATATTCTGTACTCTGCCCTTGGGTTTTTACGTCCAAGATGCATTATCTTGCACTTATCCACATTAAATGTCAGTTGCCACAATTCTGACCATTTTTCTAGTTTACCTAAATCATTTGTCATTTGGCTTATCCCTCCTGGAACATCAACCCTGTTACATATCTTAGTATCATCAGCAAAAAGACATACCTTACCATCAAGACCTTCTGCAATATCACTAATAAAAATATTAAAGAGAATGGGTCCAAGTACAGATCCCTGAGGTACCCCACTGGTGACAAGTCCAAGCTTGAATATATTCCATTAACTACAACCCTCTGTTGCCTGTCACTCAGCCACTGCCTTACCCATTCAACAATATTGGAATCCAAACTTAAAGATTGCAGTTTATTGATAAGCCTTCTATGTGCAACAGTGTCAAAAGCCTTACTAAAATCTAGGTAAGCAATGTCTACTGCACCACCCTGATCTATAATTTTAGTTACCCAATCAAAAAATCAATAAGATTAGTTTGGCATGATCTCCCTGAAGTAAACCCATGTTGTCTCTGATCTTGAAATCCATGTGTTTTAGATGTTCATCAATCCTATCCTTTAACATGGTTTCCATCACTTTCCCCACTACTGAAGTAAGGCTTACTGGCCTATAGTTGCCCGACTCTTCCCTATTACCTTTCTTCTAAATGGGCACAACAATCGCTAACTTCCAATCTTCTGGGACTACACCTGTTAACAATGATTGGTTAAATAAATCTGTTAATGGTTTTGCTAGTACACCACTAAGCTATTTTAATAGCTTTGGGTGTATTCCATCAGGTCCCATTGACTTATTTGTCTTTACTTTTGACAGTTGAAATAGAACCTCTTCCTCTGTAAACTCACGTGTAATAAATGACTAAGTTATCCTTTTTCTAAACTGAGGTCCCTTTCCTTCATTTTCATCTGTAAATACAGAACAAAAATATTAATTGAGGCAGTCAGCTAGACCTTTATCCTCTTCTACATACCTTCCTTCTTTTGTTTTTAATCTAATTAATTCTTGTTTTACTTTTCTTTTCTCATTTATGTATTTAAAAAATGTTTTATCCCCCTTTTTTACTGACACTGCTATTTTCTCTTCTGTGTGTGATTTGGAAGCTCTTATAACTTGCTTAGCCTCTTTCTGCCTAATCTTATAGATCATTTTGTCTTCCTCACTCTGGGTTTTTTGTATAATTCCTAAATGCTAACTTTTTGTTTTTAACTATTTTGGCCACATCTGCGGAATACCACAGTTTTTTCTTGAATTTTTTGCTTTTACTGACAAGCCTAATGCAATTTTCTGTTGCCTTCAATAGTGCAAGTTTTAAATAATCCCATTTCTCTTGGACTCCATTTAAATTGCTACAGTCTGATAATGACTCCTCTACACATATTCTAATTTTAGAAAAGTCTGTTTTTCTAAAGTCTAAAACTTTTGTTTTTTTGTGGTGTGACTCAGTCACTGTTCTTATATTAAACCACACTGACTGATGATCACTGGATCCTAAACTTTCACCTACAGTAATATCTGACACCAAATCTCCATTTGTTAACACTAAATCTAGTATGGCCTCTTTACGAGTTGGCTCCTCAACAACTTGTTTTAGAGACAATCCCAGTAGGGAGTTTAGAATATGTGTGCTCCTGGCACAAGTAGCTAATTTTATTTTCCAATTTACATCAGGAAGATTAAAGTCACCCATGATGATAACTTCCCCCTTCATTGTCATTTTAGCGATTTCCTCAACTAGTAGATTATCTAACTCTTCAATTTGTCCTGGGGGCCTATAAATCACACCTACACAAGCTACTGTGTGATTACCAAATTCTAACGTAGCCCAAACGGACTCTGTGTTTGCCACACTAACTTTTATTAGGCTAGATTTTATGCTATCCTTCACATACAAGGCCACCCCTCCCCCTTTCTTTCCTTCCCTATCTTTCCTATATAAAGAGTACCCTGGTATTGCTATGTCCCAGTCATTTTTCTCATTGTACCATGTCTCAGTAACAGCGACTAAATCTACACTATCAGTTGCCATTATTGCCACAAGTTCATGGATCTTATTCCCTAAAATGCGAGCATTTGTAGACATGACTCTAAGCTTATCATTTTTTAACACACTTGCTACAGGCACCTTCTGTCCTTGTTTTGGGGACAATTGGATTGATGTTTTATCACCCTTTTGCCCCCCCCTCCTAGTTTAAATACATCCTAGCAAAACCTCTGAACTGCTCACTGAGAACATTTGTTCCCTTTTGAGAAAGATGCAAACCATCCTTTTTGTACAGCTTATCTCCATTCCAAACAGAGCTACCATGAGAAATAAAGCCAAATCCTTGCTTCCGACACCATTCACCAAGCCACAAATTAAAGTCCCTAATACGCATCCGCCTGTCGTTCTGAGTGTTATGCACAGGCAGAACTTCAGAGAATGACAGTGTGGAAGCAACCTGCCGTATATCATTAGCAAAAACACTAAAAACTTCCTTAACCTCTGAAACCTCATTGCAAGCCAAGTCATTTGTCCCTAGATGGACAAGTACATCCAATTCCCCTTCCTGCTTTGCTTGCTTAACAATATTACAGATACGTCTCCTGTCTCTGTGAGCAGTAGCTCCGGGAAGACACCTCACGAGACCACCATTGTCCATCTCCACACCTCTTATGATGGAATCCCCAACAACAACAACTGCTTTCTATTAGGCCTCACCATAGTCTCCAAGCCGGTCTCCACAACACCACTAGTCTCAGTGCCTCTCTCCACAACACCACTAGCCTCAGTGCCTCTCTTCACAACACCACTAGCCTCAGTGCCTCTCTCCACAACACAACTAGCCTCAGTGCCTCACTCCACAACACCACTAGCCTCAGTGCCTCTCTCCACAACACCACTAGCCTCAGTGCCTCTGTCCACAACACCATTACACTCTGAAAGTGCAGAAAATTAATTATGAAGAGCAACAGACTGTGCAAAATGCCTTTTATCCACAACTCTAAGTCTACCAGATCCTACAGTAATCCATCTGCCTTTCCTAGTATGTCTCTGCGGCAGTGGCTTTGCAGCAGTTCAGGTCTGAGTTTGTTCACCAGATAATTTACAAATCTCCGACTTCAAAAATACAATCTCCTGCCGCAAGATAGAGAACTGTCTACAGATTAGACAACAACCAAACCTCCAAAAAGTGGAACGTGAAACAAATGCATAGCAATTGTTACACTGAACTAAATCTGCCATTCCAATTAGGAGAATAATTTAAATCTAACAAATCTTAACTTTGTATTTATCCTCCTGAATACCACAGATTACCTCCAGTTTCTCTCCAGAATATCTCCAACTACACACTTAGAAACAGCACTTAGAAGTAGCACCAAGCTATATTAGACAAGCTAATGACAACAAGCCTTATATAACTCCTAAAATCACCACCCACTAGGAATGTTTAACACCTGGGTAGGCCTCTGCTTATTTGCAAACAATAGCTAATTAACCAGCAATCAATAGCAAGTAACTAGCTTAATCAAATCAAATGCCTTATAATTACCAACAGGAATTCAAACCTTGTGCAATCAGTAACCTTTTTCCTACAGATGAATCTTACCTGTAACAGTAGAAAAGAAAGCTCTTAGCACAACTCTTAGACAGTTGAAGCTTCTGTAAAACTCTCCAGAATATCTCCAACTACACACTTAGAAACAGCACTTAGAAGTAGCACCAAGCTATGTCTGTTCAACCGTAATTCACAACTTTCATATTAAGTGCACCCACACTTATTATATATCATTTTATTCAGAGGAAACAAGGCTTCTGTTTAACATCAAATATTTAGCTATGAAACATAATTTAATATGAGTAAAATATACAAAAAAGGGAGAAAATAAGAAATTTATTATGAATGTCATAATAGTGTTTGTTTTTACGTCAATAAAATACACATATTTGTATTCAGCGATGTTTCACGTGTAAAAGAGTACCCCCCTATGTACAGGTTTTATGGTGTTTTGGGAAGTTACAGGGTCAAATATAGCATGGTACATTTTTCAATTTTTTTTCACAGTGAAATTCGCCAGATTGCTTACGTTGCCTTTGAGACCTTATGGTAGCTCAGGAATGAGAATTACCCCCATGATGGCATACCATTTGCAATTGTAAACAACCCAAGGTATTGCAAATAGGGTATGTCCAGTCTTTTTAGTAGCCACTTGGTCACAAACACTGGCCACACATAGTGTTAATATTTGTGTGTGAAAAATGCAAAAAACTAATTTGAATGCCAATTTTGGCCAGTGTTTGTGACTAAGTGGCTTCTAAAAAAGACTGGTGTAGCGGAGAGGTAGTATAATCCACAGTATCTCCACTGGGTAACAGGAACAACATAAAATAATCCAGGGGAATCAGTACAGCATGCAATAATCCAGGTAGCGTTGTAGTAATCTTTCCTTCCCAAGAACTAGACGACACATAGGCTGGGAGTCAACTGAGGTCTTTATTCACAGCTCCACAATTTATACAATTCCCCATGCAAGGGGTTTCCTGAGTCCTATTCCAGGGGCATTACAGGAGTGGACTACATGGGAAACTTAATGTACAGAGCCTTTCTCCCATCAGGCACTGCTGCACGAGAGGGATCATCCCACTGGAATGTACCGTTAAGTGGATTATCCCTCCATGCAGCAGAACCGAAAATTCACATTAAAATACATAACTTTTCACATACTTGACAGATTTAAACGAATGGACGTTCGGTAGATAGCTGGAGTCTGAGCACACCATTCGTGTGAATACCGCTCTGATCCCAGCTAAATCAACCGAACGCCGTACGAAAAACACATTATTCATAACACAGGTTAAAAATACCGATTTACATAAATGAACAAAACTACCGAACGTCCCGGGACTCTCGAACGCTCTGGAAGCCCAGCGGTGTTTGCGCCGTCGAGTAGCCGTTTTCAGTTCCATGCGCTCGACGACCAAACACCGCTGGCGGAACAAAGGATCCAAGATGGCCGAACGGCGGCCACCTAGGGGAGCCTCTAATTACCGATTGCAACATTGTTGCAATCGGTTAACAAGCGCCACACGTCTCTTAGTGTGTGGGCTATTAAAAGATGGTTAATTCGTTCACGAACGGCTCGCAAAGGTGCCGTTCGTGAAACGAAATAGAAAATGACTATCTGCTTTCGGCAGATAGCCAATACAAGTAATACAACAGGCAGGATACAGCAGATACCAACAGTCACATACACAAAATATACCGGCAACCCTTAAAGACATATTGTCTCTGTTTAGTCCAAGTGGCTAGGTTTGCCACAACTGGACATGCCCAATTTGCAATACCTTGGATTGTCTACTATTGCAAATGATATGCCATCATTGGGGGGAGGAGGGGGGGAATTTTCATTCCTGAGTTTCATTCCATATGGTCTCAAAGGCAACATAACCAATCTGGCACGTGAAAAACGCAAGCCTTACATTTGACTCTGTGTAACCATAAAACCTGTACATGAAGAGTACTGTTATACTCTGGAGACTTTGCTGAACACAAATATTTGTGTTTCAAAACAGTAAAACTTATCACAACAATTATATTGTCAGTGTAAGTGCCATTTTTGTGTAAAAAAATTTCACTTTCACTGATGATATCATCGTTGTAATACATTTTACTGTTTTGAAACACTAATATTTGTGTTCAGCGAAGTCTTCAGAGTAAAACAGTACCCCCCATGTACAGGTTTTATGGTGTCTTGGAAAATTACAGGGTTAAATATAGTTCTAGCAAATTAAATTCCCTAGACTTTCGGCCTGGGTTGTCAGGCAGGTCCCGCAAATTGTAATTCATAAAATGACCCAATTATGCAAAAATATTACATAAATATATTTAGAATAATTATATATAAACGTGTGTGTGTGTATGTATGTATATATATGAAGGCATGGCCTGAAGTTGTGGGAGGGGCTATAGACCTATAAAAAGGACTCCCCCCTTTCCCTACTTACCTTTGTTGGTCAGACGAATAGACTGTTCAAGGTCAGCATTTGCATGAGATCCACTTCCAGGTCATACAAGACGCCATTTTGGTTTCACCTCTGCTCTATGAGGTCTCCTACTCCAAGCTGTGTCCAGGAATCCTGCAGCAGGGCTTTCCGTTAATCCAGTGGCTTTCTCTCCGGTCATTTGGTGTCTCAGGGACTCTCAAACCGTAAGTTGACCCACCTGTCGCGCCAGGATTAGTTCCCACGGCGTTCAGCACAGCACGGGTCCTCACTTTACGGTTTCCTTTCGTTTTGCACGTTATTTCGTTACCTTATACTCACCTAGCTGTTCATGTAAAATCTGTTTAAAATCTATTTTGGTTAAAACTACAAACGAAATAAATTTTTTTTCGCTTACACACTGACCTCTACCGGTCTTTTGGTGTACTACAGGCTTCTTAGACATTATCGCATTTCATGTAGAAATCAACGAACCACTGCATTTGCGCCTACACACTGACCCCTACCGGTCTTTTGGGGTACTACAGGCTTCTTAGACATTATCGCATTTCATGTAGAAATCAACGAACCACTGCATTTGCACCTACACACTGACCCCTATCGGTCATCATTCGGTGTACTACAGGCTTCTCCGACATTATTGCATTTCATGTACAAATAACAAACCACTGCATTTTTCACCTACACACTGACCCCTATCGGTCATTCGGTGTACTACAGGCTTCTTAGACATTTTTTGCATTTCATGTACAAACCAATAAACCACTGCATATTCACCTACACACTGACCCCTACCGGTCATTCAGTGTACTACAGGCTTCTCAGACATTATTGCATTTCATGTACAAACCAACGAACCGTGGCATTTTCGCCTACGTGCTGACCCCTACCAGTCAATCGGTGTATTAGAGGCTTCTCAGACTTTATTTCACTTCATAAGCAAACAAACTAACTACAGCATTTTCGCTTTTATACTGACTCCTATCTGTCCAACGGTATAGTACAGACTTTTCAGACATATGGTTATTCCCCTCATAACATTCCCACTATAATTATAATTACACAATAACACTTCCTTACAACTCCTGCTTGCTATGATATAATTCCTGCATACCTGCCTACATAGGCATTTAGTTACATTTGCTGACAATACGCATACATTTATCCAAGAATGCACATACTATTTAAAGCACTATGCAGGATTCCAGAGTCTAATACAGAATATTTGCATGTTTGCACGCTTAAAATATAAGTCCTTCCAATTACATATTTTAACATATTAGGTTATTCAGCTGCCAGTCATGGTTCATTACACTCATGTTTCGGGGTACAGTAGTATTCCATATGACACATGATATAACACTCCCGACAAGTTAATTTCCTTCAAACGGGCATTACAAGCATACAATAAACATTGGGACGGAGCACTTTGCTCTATTAAACTTGCATAACACACATATGGGTATACACTTTTAAATGTCTATATTCAATTTTCATACATTGTTTTACCCGTCCTGGTCACAGGTATTAATAACCCTTACGACCAGTAAGGGTATCTAATCATACTACCAGGTACAAACACTTGCTCATGTGGTATATACATACATTTTCTGTTTCCCCCTGGGTATATCCTTAGCGTACTGGCAATTAGGGACTATAGGTTTCCAATAGGTATTCTCCTGTCACTCCCTTCCCCTTTTTTCTGGTTACAGTCACCGAGAGGCCAACATCCTGCCACTACGTTTGGTGGCCACAAAAATCCCCTAGCGCTATTGCATAGATAGAGCCTCTCAAGCCACTTGGCAGCTAGCAGGTCTCACCTGTCACCAAACAAAGGATTAATTGTTTCGCCATGCGGCTTTAGCTAGCAAACCAGTACTAGCACACTGTGGGTTCATATATTAATGGCTATCTTCATGTTTTTAGTATGTATTAAGCAGGTGGTAAGGATTTCTCTCTACCTAACACTCCAGCTAGAGTCAACACACTTTCACTTGGAGAAGATGTTGCTAGTCCCACACGACAATTTTGTCCCAACACAGTGGACGATCACGTTTCAGGCTCCAGGCTCTAGCACTTCTGGTAGTACGTAGAGAACTACCAGAGTCAAATTGGGTCATCTCATTCTCTTTGGCAAATCCCAGATTTGCAACAATTTCCATGTTGGCACATGTAGTTTCAGTGCATGCAGACTGTTGCAGATATGTTCTCAATATGTCAAGGCACATGCAAACCATGTGTCGCAATAAATGTACCCTAAACCTTACTTCACGTCTGTAAACATTATGCATTTCCAGTACTTTCTAACTCATCACCCTTCCAGACATTTAGTTGATTTCCTACTCTCCGAATTTTAAAGGCCTTCCGTACAGGTATTGCCATATACTTTTGGGAGAATCTAGAATGCCCTAACTTGCAGTCATCACAGCAGCATCCAACAGCTGGCATTACACTCATGGCCCAAGAAATGGCAGAAAGATTTCTACCTGGGCCTCTCCGATCTACACCATTTACAGCGTGGCGCAATCCCATTGGGATTGTCACAGGGAATCTTCCCTCACACTGTAACTGATCATAGACTTATCTGCACCTCACGCCTCGGCTACCCCAAGTCTCAACTCCCTCATACCCTCCGAGGAGTTTTCATTACAGTATGCCACCATTGTTCATACCATTACAGCTATCACTCAAGCAGGGGGGGAAGCCTGGTTAAGTAAAACTGATATCACAAACGCATTTCAGACTGCCACCATCCACCCTACACTGGCACTTACAGGGCATTTATGGGCAGCAGTTATATATTTCTTCTCCCGCTTAACTTTTGGGTCAAGAGCAGCCCACAATCTTCAATATATTCGTTGAACTCTTTGCTGGTTGTGGTTAAACATATCCAGATGCCCCACAGTCATACACTCCCGAGATGATTTCTTGTTGGTCAAAGGGAATGCCTTTCCCTCTAGAAGCTTCAAGGAAGCCATTAGTATGTCTGAACACTTGGGTGTCCCAGTATTCCCTAAGGTCACAGAAGACCCAGACACTATCGTTACATTCCTGGGCACACAACTTGACTCGGCATCCATGCCAACAAGTTACCACGTGAGAAATAGGAACAGTCGCAACAACACCAATTACCACCTCCTGCTTGGTACTTGCAACCACATGGAACTACAATCCCTACCAGGTTCCTTAAATTTTGCCATGCGCATCATACCGCAGGCCACGCTTTCATCTCAGACCACTTTGCTTTTTCCTCCCTCCCGAATGATGATCAGGGGCTGTCCCTAGACAACCAAGCCATGGCAGACCTACACATATGGTGGACTTTCTTAACCACACATAATGGTAAACTATTGTGGCAGCTGCTGTGACAGCCGCCATGGCAGGGGGGTCATTTATGGTCAAGGTCATGGATTACATGAACCTCGCCAACATAGCCGGGCTCTGACAAAACTGGCATTGTCCACCAGAACTCAACACGCTTGCTACGGGGTTTTTCACTTATACAATACGTTTCATGTCGGACCATCACTTAGCTGGTTTGAGGTTTCACCACTTATGGCCTTCTCCTCTTTTTGCCACCTTAAATTAAAAATTCTCGCACAACACCGTTAAACTTATCTCGCGGGCATTCAACACTATACATATTTCTCCTTCACAAACAACAAGGGTTCCTATCCTCCTACCCCATCCATACCTTACTTAGAGACATAGCCAAGCGGACGTTCCCACTAAAACTAAATACTGGCCATAGACATACAATGTTCAAACCACGTCAGAACTACTCGACCATGCACCTTCCGAGCCACGCACCAATGCAGTTATCAAAACTGCTACCTATCTAGCTTTTAACGGCTTTCTCAGGCCAAAAAATAACTCACTATCAGCGGCCAACATCATAAACAACAGTGCCTTATCTTATCTTCTAAAACACACAGACCACTATGTCCAGTCCCTTCCTAA
Organism: Pelobates cultripes; assembly: GCA_933207985.1. Classification (NCBI taxonomy): domain Eukaryota; kingdom Metazoa; phylum Chordata; class Amphibia; order Anura; family Pelobatidae; genus Pelobates; species Pelobates cultripes. The sequence goes on along the minus strand of OW240913.1, from coordinate 206,532,637 downwards.
AACTAAGACGAGTCAGATGGGCGAGCCAGTGCATATAACCTACTACCTTACAAGCAATGTTGGGTGCCCGGTTAAGGTACTGGTTGCGTTCTTGGGCACGCCACCATGCACACCACTGAACCATTACTGTCGCTGTATGATACTGTCCTTACCACAGGTAAGTTCATGCACTACTCATTCACCGGGCTCGAACTAAACCCTAGCGACTACTCAGGGCACTCCTTTAGGATAGGAGCAGCCTCCATTGTCTATAGCCAAGACATCCCCACACACGTTAAGACACGGGGCCGCTGGGAATCATAGGCTTATGCGGCTTACATACCACAGCCGATTCAGGAATTAGGAAGCTTTCATTAAAATGTCTACCTGATGGTTAACAAATGCACTATGATCCTGTATAATGTTTTGCATTAATATGTCTCTTTTTGCCCACTTTTTACCGGCCTACAGCGTACGTCGGTTGTGGCACACCTCAACTGATTATTCCTAAAGCTACATCTCTTCAACCCATCTTATTCTATATCATATGAGAATGCCCCGAACACAAATTGGAAGCCATGGCCTGAAGTTGTGGGAGGGGCTAAATACCTATAAAAGGGACTCCCCCCTTTCCCTACTTACCTTTGTTGGTCAGACGAATAGCCCCACCCTCCACTCCCAATGTTCATATTTCCTCATATTATATGAGAATGCCCCGAACACAAATAATTTTATATATATATATATATATATATATATATATATATATAGCAAAACAAGGGGCTGGCTGCACTCACCTGAACATGCTTAAATGGGGTGCTGCTGGGGGGCCAATAAGTACAGTAAAAATGAAAATCCAGCGCACTCCCTTATCTACTAAACAGCTACTTTGGTGCTGACAGATTTTGCTAGTTTTATTAAAAACACCTAATCTTACTGTACTTAGCCCCCAGCAGCACCCCATTTAAGCATGTTCAGGTGAGTGCAGCCAGCCCCTTGTTTATATATATATATATATATATATATATATCTAGCTATTTCCTTGGCTTTGCACCCCTCCCTGTCACAGGTGTCTCATCTCAGGACCCTTTTTAGCCTTGTACTGCAGAGAACTCTGAATGGAAGGATTTCCCCAAGTGAGTAGCTCATTTAGTAGACAGTTGGCTGTTAGTGTAGGACCTGCCAAAGATGGGGTACATTGACGTTGTAGCAGGCTTATTCAATGTATTATCATATAATTTAACTAAACCCCCATTATTTTTTGCCTAGATTAGGTGTTTTTAATAAAACTAGCAAAATCTGTCTGCACCAAAGTAGCTGTTTAGTAGACATAGGCGTGCGCACGGGGTGTGCCTAGGTACACCCTAATCCCCGCGGCACACGCTATGTGCCTCCCTCCATGGGCAGGTGAGGGAGATCAAAGATCTCCCTGACCGACCCACAGGCAGGGAGGGAGGCAGGAGAGGACCCTGGGGAGCTCTTGCCAGCAGCTCCGCCGGGTTCCTCACGCGCGGTTGGAGCATTGCCTGTGTTACCGCGGCAACGCTCAGATCTCGCGAGAGTGAACTCTAGCCCCACAGGGGGCTAGAGTTCACTCTCCACTGGACCACCACAGCCCCCCCTCCCTACATAAGGTAAGAAGGGAGGGGGGATATTAACTAAACGGCCCCCTCACATTATACACAAACATACAGCATACACACACATACATCACCCTTACACACACAGCGCACACACACACTAACAGCACCATCACACTAACACCCTTACACACGCAGTACCCTCACACATGCACACACTAACAACACCCTTACACACTAACAGCACCCACACACACACATAAAGCACACACTAACAGCACCCTTACACACACACACACACTAACAGCATCCTTACACACACAGCGCCCTCACACACAGCAGTGTGTGTGTGTGTGTGTATATATGTATATGTGTGTGTGATATATGCGGCGTGTGTGTTTCTCCTTTAGGGTGCACACCCTAATACAATAGGCTGTGCATGCCTATGTTAGTAGATAAGGGAGTGCGCTGGATTTTCATTTTCATTTATACTTATGTGTGTGTGTGTATATATATATATATATATATATATATATCAAAATACAGTTAGAACGAAATTACACATTTTATTAATTATTTTTTATAAATTTTTTACGGTATTTCATATTTATTTTTTTATAATATATATAAATATATATAATTATATTCAATGTGTATTTTGATATTAATATTAAAATACACTTGGTATATGTGTGTGTGTATGTGTGTGTATATATGTACAGGGAGTGCAGAATTATTAGGCAAGTTGTATTTTTGAGGATTAATTTTATTATTGAACAACAACCATGTTCTCAATGAACCCAAAAAACTCATTAATATCAAAGCTGAATATTTTTGGAAGTAGTTTTTAGTTTGTTTTTAGTTTTAGCTATGTTAGGGGGATATCTGTGTGTGCAGGTGACTATTACTGTGCATAATTATTAGGCAACTTAACAAAAAACAAATATATACCCATTTCAATTATTTATTATTACCAGTGAAACCAATATAACATCTCAACATTCACAAATATACATTTCTGACATTCAAAAACAAAACAAAAACAAATCAGTGACCAATATAGCCACCTTTCTTTGCAAGGACACTCAAAAGCCTGCCATCCATGGATTCTGTCAGTGTTTTGATCTGTTCACCATCAACATTGCGTGCAGCAGCAACCACAGCCTCCCAGACACTGTTCAGAGAGGTGTACTGTTTTCCCTCCTTGTAAATCTCACATTTGATGATGGACCACAGGTTCTCAATGGGGTTCAGATCAGGTGAACAAGGAGGCCATGTCATTAGATTTTCTTCTTTTATACCCTTTCTTGCCAGCCACGCTGTGGAGTACTTGGACGCGTGTGATGGAGCATTGTCCTGCATGAAAATCATGTTTTTCTTGAAGGATGCAGACTTCTTCCTGTACCACTGCTTGAAGAAGGTGTCTTCCAGGAACTGGCAGTAGGACTGGGAGTTGAGCTTGACTCCATCCTCAACCCGAAAAGGCCCCACAAGCTCATCTTTGATGATACCAGCCCAAACCAGTACTCCACCTCCACCTTGCTGGCGTCTGAGTCGGACTGGAGCTCTCTGCCCTTTACCAATCCAGCCACGGGCCCATCCATCTGGCCCATCAAGACTCACTCTCATTTCATCAGTCCATAAAACCTTAGAAAAATCAGTCTTGAGATATTTCTTGGCCCAGTCTTGACGTTTCAGCTTGTGTGTCTTGTTCAGTGGTGGTCGTCTTTCAGCCTTTCTTACCTTGGCCATGTCTCTGAGTATTGCACACCTTGTGCTTTTGGGCACTCCAGTGATGTTGCAGCTCTGAAATATGGCCAAACTGGTGGCAAGTGGCATCGTGGCAGCTGCACGCTTGACTTTTCTCAGTTCATGGGCAGTTATTTTGCGCCTTGGTTTTTCCACACGCTTCTTGCGACCCTGTTGACTATTTTGAATGAAACGCTTGATTGTTCGATGATCACGCTTCAGAAGCTTTGCAATTTTAAGAGTGCTGCATCCCTCTGCAAGATATCTCACTATTTTTGACTTTTCTGAGCCTGTCAAGTCCTTCTTTTGACCATTTTGCCAAAGGAAAGGAAGTTGCCTAATAATTATGCACACCTGATATAGGGTGTTGATGTCATTAGACCACACCCCTTCTCATTACAGAGATGCACATCACCTAATATGCTTAATTGGTAGTAGGCTTTCGAGCCTATACAGCTTGGAGTAAGACAACATGCATAAAGAGGATGATGTGGTCAAAATACTCATTTGCCTAATAATTCTGCACTCCCTGTATATATAGATATATATATAATTTTATTTTAAACAGTTTTTAACTTTTAGTTTAACTTTTTTCAGGCAGCATGGGGCTACCTGTCATTACAGACACTCTCTCTGCTGGCAATGCTGTAGACGGCTATTCCGTCCATGTGATCGTGAGGTCCTCGCGATCACATGGCCCAGGAGGGCCAGAACGGCAGCAAGGAGACTCCCTGGGATGCCAGGTAAGTCCCCCCGCCACAGTGGATAAGTACATAGGATGGCAGGGATGTGCTCTGCCGCCCACTGGCGTTTAGAGCCGGGTCCCCAAGGACGGCATAGCACGCCCGCCGTCCTTAAGGGGTTAAAATAAATTTGCTCTTTTGTTTATTTTAAAGCCCTACGAGTGCAAGGACATCCAGTGTCAGTTAGGCAACTTTTTTTATACTGTACTTTTCTTAATAAACCTAAGTTTCTATGAAAACTGAAGTTTTGAGGGTTTTTTTGCGGCCCACATAAACATAAACCTTGTTTATTTGGCCTGTCTTTAGCCTTTGAGTTTGACATGCTTTATGTAGAGTCTAACCATTGTCCCCCAGCTAATTCAAATCCTTGTACTACTGTACTGCGACCACTGCCTGGTGTACTGCGTATGCAAATTAAAGGCCACCATATCCTCTCCCAAGGTTATAATCATCAAATCTTTCAAGAAAATGAATCTTGAATCCTTTCTAAACAATCTCAAGAACCTTCCATGGCACAGATAAAGTCTATTCCTAGATCTAGGCTGTGCAATTGAATTCTTCCAGTCCAAGCTTGGAATTTGCATGCCCCGTTGCATAAATTGCAAGTAAAAGGGGCACATCTGCCTTGGGTTACAGCTGACCTCATTCAAATGTTCCAGTTTAGAGGTTCATTGTGGTCAAAGTTCAAGCGCACTGGCTCCATAAACTATCACTGTGACTACAGACAATGGCAACATACATGCACAAAACAAACAAAAATGGCAAAGGCCCAATATTTCAATGAAAATTTGAACAATAACATGTCAAACCTAAGAAACTTTTGGAAAATCATAAGTCACATACAAACCCTCCCAATCCACTCCCAATCCTCTACTGTCAAAATGGACAACCAAATTTAGAACTGTTTCAACAAAATATATACAAAATCCCCGTGTGTAGCAATTGGTGTAACAAACTCTAACACCCGTGTGGTATCCTCTAAACTCACACCAAAAAGGTTAAACACAAAATATGTACAGTAAGTGGAGTGTGTTGTATCAAAACAATATATAGGTAATATATGCACTGGACAGAGGTATGCGTATTCATAGCTGAAATACAAAAAATTACCAAATCCGAGTGCAACATTGTAAGTGCAAATAACAGAAGATAAATCTTGTGTGAATATGCTCACAAGTATAGAGCCAGTGACACTAGGCTCAATTTGCAGGGCTCCCACTCCCTTCTCTGTGTACTGGTACACCCGTTCCTCTACCTTCCCATACAAATCCACCGGATATCAGGTGCTGAAAAAGTTACTTTATTTGTACAAAAAACAGAGAAATCAATAAAATAAAATGAATGTTCTTTTAGAAGTGCAAAACGTGTTTCTCCTCCTTAAGAGGCTTCTTCAGTTGCTGTATGTCAAGTTGCCTGTACTGCTTAATCCTTATATACGACTCAAATTGCTCACACCCGGCTTCTATTGATTTTCATCTCCTTGAATGACGTCAGATGGTTGCGCCGCATTGGCGTTGGAATGCATCCCTGCGTTCCAACTTGTACTGTGGATTCGGATTGGAACGCATCCTTGCATTCCATCTCTATTACACCTTTGTAGCCTTCTAGATTTAGCAGGAGTCTTTTACATGTATTCTCCAAATGTCCATAGTTGGTTCATAAAACGAAGGGAAGCAAAAAAAAAAGCTAATTTGTATGTGTTCTTATAGCTGGGATATGGCATAAATAAGATATTAAGGGATGAAATATAGTAAGTGCATTTTTCATCCTTAAGAGACACATGTGAGATTTAAGAGTGTAGAACTATTACATAAATGTCATATGTAATATGTTCTACAATCTTAAATCTCAAATGTATCTCTTTTAACGCAGTCCCACAGATATGTACCCTGGTTGGCAAAAACACCTTGGGGGCAGGGTAATGCTATTAATGCAGTAAATGCATAAACTTGTATATCATGCCAATGAGCAGTAAATGCATAAACTTGACATATCATGCCAATGAAGCAATAAATACAAAAACTTGGTATATGATGCCAATGTGTAGTAAATGCATAAATCCTGACTATCATGCCAAAGAGCAGTACATTCTTAAACTTTGTATATCATGTCAGTGAGCCAAGTGTGGGTCCAAAACGTCTGCTAGTGCCATCTCTCTGCCCTTAGCTTCACTGTGCCATTGCTCTGCCCCAGCTTCTGTGCCATCTCCCTGCCACCAGCCACTCTGTGCCATATCCCTGCCCTTTGCCTCTGTGCCATTTCTCTGCCACCAGCATTTCTGTACCGTCAATCTGCCACCATCCTCTGTGCCATGTTTTTTGCCTCTAGCCACTCTGTGCCATCTCTCTGCCTCCAGTGAGGGTGACAGTGTCTGTGTGGGGATGGTGACAATGTGAGGGGAACAATGTGATAATGTGTGTGGCCTTCATCACGGTTGCGAGTCACGGGATCTCAATGCGGTTACTCTCGGGATGAATGGAGTTATACGGTTGACTGACCAAGAGGGCTGTTGCAGTATGGTAAAGGTACCCCCAATTCCCGAAGTAGGCGGTGCGCCTTGGAAAGGCGAGTAAGTGAGTGGGTCTTGCCATCCTTTTCAACAATAAGCTGTTTGTATGGCACCTTGCTTTCCCGTAGGTGCTGGGTGAGTTGGCGGAGAGATTGCCTCCAGGCGATGGTGTGGCAGGATACATCCCTGTAGAACGTCAGTTGGTGACCCTCAAATGCTGTGGTAGGGGAATATCTGGTCGCTGCCAGAATAGCACCTCTGTCAGAATCCAGAACAAATTTAACCAAAATGTTCCTGGATGTCTCTGGTGGGGCTCTAGGGGCCTTAGGCAACCGAAAGCAATGGTCCATTGTGACCTGTTTCACCTGTTTTGGGGCAGCAGTGTGGAAAGGAGTCGTCAAATAAAATGAGCCATTTCTTCAGTAGTTCTGTTCTCTGGGACCCCCCTGATTCTCACATTTCTCGCCTTAATTCCATGTTGGCCATACGTTTAAGCATGTCAGCGTTGCTCTTTTGTAGTGAGGTGAGGGCAGCATCTGTGGCAGTTTTTGCCACTTTCGTTGTGCCCATGTCGTTCTCTATTGTGACAAGCCTGTCAGTATGTGTAGCCACCTCCTCCATCACACCTTTTTGGAACATAGCCCGTATCTCATAGAGTAGGGCTTTAATATCTGCCTTAGTCGAGGGGGCAGCTGGCTCCCCCCGTGTATGTATGCTTGTGTCAGTGTCTGTCACTAAGAGTGTGTGTCTGTAAGTGAATGTGTCTGACACTTAGTGTATATATGTCTGTCAGTGAGTGTATATGTGTGTTTGTCAGTGTTTATTTGTCAGTGAGTGTGTCTGTCAGTGTGCATGTTTGTCTTGTCAGTGAGTTTGTAATATGTGTAACTGTGAATGAGTGAGTGTATGTCTGTGAATGTGTATGTTTCAGTGAAAGTGTCTGTTGGTTAAACAGTGTGTGTGACAATGACTGCTGTGTATCTGTAAGTGAGTATATGTCAGTGCATGCATCAGTGAGGATGTGTGTGTGTGTGCCATCAGGAATAGAAATTTGGAAGTGGGGAGAGGGTTCCCGAGTTTTGTCATGCCTAGTGCAGCACAAAACCAGAATACACCACTGGTTGTAGGCTCTAAACAAAACGGCTTCCGTGCCTTTAAGTGGGTGGATGTCAACTCTATTCTAAGATCAGAGTAGCAGAAATATTTTCTTCACAGTGGATATATAAACTTTCAGCTTGGTTTCAAATTGTAGGGTGACGCCCCCTTAAAGAACCAGTAAAAAATATATACTCCAAGAATTGGACTGGGAAGAATCTTTCAGTAATGAAAAAGGGGATTTATTTAAACAAACATAAAAAGTCAATGCTTCTGGGTCTGGTCTCCAGCCCAAAAAAACTGGGGAGCTAAGTTTTCTGGTGAGATAGGAATAGGTTAATATCCAAAGGGCCCCCAAATGTTTAATATGTGTGTAAAAATAAGAGGGTTAGAGAACTAGATGCTGAAATTGCTGAACTGACTAGAATTCCAATTGGCGTGTTGGATAGGCCGTGAATGTATTCCACCATCACTGAAATACTGAATTGCAGGTAATAATGCCAAAACTCTTGATCCATGTTTGCCAGAACTATGGAGTGTGTGCCACCTAGACAGTTGATGTATCGGACCGCCGATATGTTGTCTATCTTCAAGAGAATTGATCATTGGGAGATAGTTTGGGAGCAGCTTTGACTGTGAAAGATCAGGCTAAAAGTTCTAGGCAAGTGATATGGAGGTTCCATTCTTTGTCGGAGATTCTGCCACACGTGGAAACATCTCCACAATGCGCACCCTATCCATACAAACTCGCGCCTGACTTTATCATATCTGGGGCCATTCCTAAAATGTCTATTTTAAGCATCCATGTGGAAAAGCTCTTGCTTGACCTCCTGATCCAATATCAGGAGGTCAAGACCTCCTGATTTTCAAAGGTGCGATACCTGAAGACGCTGAAGTGCCCTGTAATGGAGAGTACCAGAAATTATTGCTTAGATAGATTCCACCAGAAGCATCATTATGAGGGCTAGTTGTTTGAGAGAAATCTATTGGACACGGAGCAAGCGAGATAATTACTGCCTTGATGCACTTCACCTTAGTCATAGGTAGATGAAGTGTATAGTCTATTAGGAGACCTAAAATTTTGATCTGTTGTGTGGGTGACAGAATAGATTTCTCCCAGTTGATGAGGAAGCTCAAGACTGTGACATAATTGAAATGTTGTTGAGGTAAATAAGTCGAAAGCCTCTACTTTTCAGTTTTATGAACATTTTTATGAACATTTTAAAGCACCTAGGGGCTGAGGAGAGTCTGAAAGGAAGGAACATGAACCACCACTTCCTTCCCGTGCAAACTGAAGAAAGTCATCTGCGATAGGCACATATCCTTCAAATCCAGTTTGGCCGGTCAATCTGAAGGAGGGAATGGGTCACTTCCATTTGAAGTGATGATGCATCACATAGGCGTTGAGTGGTTTTAAGTTCATCACTGTGTGAACGCCTCTGCCTTCATGGGGAACCAGAAAGAGGTTGCTGATAAACCCCTGGTAAGCCACAGGATTCCCTGAATAGCCTCTTTGGGTGCCAACTCCAGGACTTCCTTATAAACCAATTTGACGTTTTTTGGGAGAAAAGTCAATCACTTTGAAGTTGAGCAATTGGATTGGCACTGATACAAACTCTATAGAATACCCCTTTACTGCCTGGAGTACCCAAGCATCTAATGTTATTAAAAGCCACATATGGTAGAAAATGGTAGTTTGCCCCCCTCACCCCTGCCCCCCCCCCCATGAGTTGTAGGGAAGAAGGAAGGTGGGGAGAGCTTACCATACCCCTTGCGCCTATTGAAGACCATAGCCTGCTGCATTGCGTGAAGGGCTGAGTTGACTTTGAATCCGGTATGGAGGATCTGCCCGAATAGGAAACTTGGTTCCTCTTTGGGAACTGCTGGACAGACAGTCCCTGTCTCTGCCTTTCCCTCCAAAACTTTTGGGTGATATACTTTTTGCACATTTGACTGGGCTTTATCGAAAGCTATGAAAGTCTGGACATAGGATCCCTTGAACCTGTGCCATCGGTTCATTCAGGCCCAAATCAACCAACTTGGGTTCTATTTTAAGGAGGATCAATTTATGGCATTCAGTAGCAACTGCTGTGTTACCGTTGCCAATGAGGCATTCTAGCCTTTGAATTTAGCCCTGCACGATCTCAAATCTATTTGTTGATAACTGTACAGGGCATCCTTTATTGTCTTAAATTTTTTTGTTTTGGGCCCCAAAATGTCTAGGATTTTTGTCAACAATTCCTTAAAGAATAGTCCAGCCCTTTCTTAGGTTTCCACCCGGTGTTATCCAAAAATTGGACACGTTTGGGGTCCACTAGAGACATCTGGCATACCTTATCTGGAATGGTAAGGTATGGACATTCTACATGCAATTTATTGCATGTCGCCTTCTCCAAAGTCTTGTTAATGTGCAAAGCAAATACTGGTTCACACGTTCAGCAGGTGACCGTTCAGCTGGACAAGGATGGCGTAGGTTGTCTGGGACTAATAGAACACTGCCATCCTCATCAGCCATAGGATGTTATGCCATCCGCCGCTCTTTCAGCCGTAAGAGGGAGCAGGTGGTTCAGTGTCTGCATCATCTGAATCATTTCCTGATTCCTCAACAGAATCCAAATATGACTTATTTCAATCTTTCACAGTATCGCTGAGCATCAGTTTGCCTTTTTGCCCTCTGCCACATAGCCCAGCGATTTTGCCCAGCTAGTGGCTCTTTTGCACAATTGGTAATTTTACGCTATCAGGGGAGCCCCAGAAGCCTCATACAGTCTGATGGGGGAACCATGTATCATTAAGCAGAAGTCAGTGAGCACTAAAACAAAACCCACCGTAGTAGTGACCGCACAGGCCAGTGAGAGCCACCAGAGTATGAAAGTAAGCCACCCAGGAGGATGAGGGAGCTGTCCAAAGGAAAAGAGAAGTATAAGGGCTAAAGACTTACTGGGAAGGCCTAAGGGAACCTAGGTGAAGAAAAACTGACACACTCATAGAGTATTGATTTTAAATATAAGTATAATTTAAGTATAAGCATACCACACTCTCACAGTGAAAACCAGGTGCATAAAATACTGGATTAGCAAAGGCTGTTAGACATTCAATTTTCAATAAATCTGCCTTTTTTGAAGATACATTGAGTGCCTAGATCCACTTTCTACTAATATTATCTACACTCCTAGAGTAAGTAGGGAAGCAAGGAATCGTCCAAGTGTCAGCCAGAGGCAGGGGAAATGGCAACCACTTCAGCACCGCAAGGATGAGAAAAAATAAAAAAAGCAAAAGCACGAAACTGCTGAGAAAATGGCAGCTGCAGCTGTAAGCAATCCAAAAAGACAGGGCAAATAGCAATTGAAGTACTATGAAAACTAACTAAGATAGGGGAGTTGGAGCAAATAATTGCATAAATAGCAACAGATAAAGCCCTGTAAAGACCACAGGATAACAAAAAAAAGGGGGACACTGAAAAAAGCACAGGACTACAGTAATCAAGATAATACTTAACTGAGCGAGCAGCAAAGAAAGAGGAAGTGGATGGATAGTTCCTGCCTTTTATAGGATTGTGCCTTCTCTGATTGGATTATGTGTTGCTTTGTGTATGATGTTATTTACTTTGTGTTTTCAATGTTTTGGGTCTTTTCCTGCTGACAGAAATAAAGGAAGAGTGCTGCATACTATGAGCTTCCGTGTCTTTAATAAAATTACATTCCACTGACATAGAGGAGCTCAAGATAACCAGAGTCTGCATAACCACAAGGGCTAAGTCTAACCCATATGATATTCTGCTTCATGTTTCCCTTATGAGACAAGGCCCCTATATTTAACTGTTCCCAATAGAGGTAGACAAGACATATAAGGATTATGTCTAGGCTGAGTATGCTAATTGAGCTATAGAGTTAATAAGAGGTTATTTAGCATGAAGAAATCTGGTTGAGAGACTTTGCTACTTTTAGTAAATTTTATTAAACCTGAAACTAAGACAAATGAGACATTAGTGTGAGCTCCAACTGCTGCCCCTGTATTCTGGGTGTGAGCAGAGCTTTTTGCTTCTGCCTGTATTTGATCTATGTTGCAGTTCACTGTTGTATGATTTCCTTTCTTTAAGACTACACATTCCTCTTATTACTAAACCATACCACTACAGTCTAAGAAATCTCCAGAGAGAAGAATAAAAACAGTTGCAAAAGTGAACTGTATTTATGGATGAAGGTATAGACCTCTGGTAGTTCTGCTCTTGTATCATGACCAGTCAGAACATGAACAAGAGATGGCGCTCTTGCACTATGAAAAATTCACACAACAACAATTATTATTATAGAAACATCGCTAAGGCTTTTGTCTATTTCTTTACCACATATCACAAATCTATGGAGAGTAACAACCCTATATTTGTAATGACATTGTTACACCAAAGGGAGGAAAATTATAATTTCTCTTTCATGTATCTTGTTAGAGCAAAAGGAAAGAGTGGGTTGCTATGAGGGTAGGTTGCTGCCTGTGAGATAGGGTTGCTAGGAGGGAGCACAATGACTCGAAGAAAGGGTTGCTAGGAGGCAACTGGCTAACTAGAGAATTCAGCCACTAGGAATAAATAAGTTATAAGGACAGGGATCCCTAAAAGGGAAAATGGCTGACTAGAAGATAAAAAGGGTAAACAAGAGAGGGGGAGTTATCAGACAAGTGAGAGTGACTAGGAAGAAAATAGGTGGCTATCATACTGGAGAGTGTGGCTAGTAGGAACTGTGCCTGGCATGAATGTATGAGGTTTGCTTAAAAAGGGTTTCTAGGAGTGAACATTAACAGAACTTTCTTTAGTATTCAAAACACATGGCTCTTTCAAGCAGGGCCTGGAAAAATGGATCTATATGTTGACGAGGTAAACCTTTGTACCTTCCTCATTCTCCTCTGTGCTAGCCACCTTACCCTGGTGGTCTGGTGCTGTCCACTTGATTATATTACTGGGCCTGCTCCTGTTTCCACCTGTGATGAGTACTAGACAAATTTATAAGAAGGGCCTTTGGCTCCTAACCCCAATGGCCATTGCATACGCTTTGCACATTAATTAAAACACTAGATAAAACACCACACCAACTGTCAATTAACAATGGGCAAATGCTCACTTGTCCAATCTTCTAAACTTGGTATCCCAATAATAAAATGTAGATATAGCTCTCCCACTTTAAAACTAATGAATACATAGTGAAGACAGTTCTAGCTAAACCTTAGATAAATAACGGCAACTCATTAAACCTGTGATACCTGTCCCACACGACACCTTGCGATCACAGAAATAATGTTACTTCTGTGTTTTGATGCACACCCACTTATCCTTAGGTTTCTGGTGCCTCATTATGACATCATATTTAACATGGACCCTTCCATTGCTCTCCTTTTATAATCATCTTTGTAAAACTTTTTGATGATGCATTTCCAATTGTGAACCTGTGTAACCAATCTCAATTTAATAATGTAATGTGAAGGGGGAACAGAGGGTTCTTAAAGGGCCAGCAGCAGCATAATAAAATAAAGTATGCTCACATCAGTTCCTAGAAGGGCAATACATCCCAGGGCCATAGTCGCAGGGCAGGAGGCTGGCAAACAGGCCCCTCCAAAAACCAGTGGCGAGGTTACTTTCGCCATATATATATATATATATATATATATATATATATATATATATATTTTAAGGCTGACAATCCACTCCCAACTTATCGTGGATTGTCTGGCGAGTCACTTCCGGTACAGACCGCCATTTTGGATTGTTTCTTATCTGTCTTCCTCGTGGTCCTGGTCCGGTGTCTCCCTGGTTCTTCTACCCGCCGCGGCATCCGCGCAGATCGTTCTCAGCTCCAAATACCGGGTTCAACCGTAAGTCAGGCCCCGCCGTAAAGCAACAGCCGCAAAATTGCTACCTTTCTCCACGGGGCTCCGTTCGTTTATACCGAGCGTTCGGTTTTCTGTCATGTATTGCAACCGATCAAAAACCGTTCGGCTAATTCTAATACACATATGCGTCGCATGTTTCACTTCGTTTCTTTTCGAACGCGGCCGTTCGGGAAATTTACTGTATATATCTTTTCGGTATTCGAACGATACAGTGTATACACTCATTCGCCTGTTTCAGCTGTTCATACATTCTATCCTTTCGGTAAATTACGGCGAAACGCCGAAATAGGAACAAATTTTCACCTAATTTAGGATACTTCCTCCCCCCTGCTGGTTACATATGATGCTACAGTCATAAATAATTCCACTTAGGGGTAATACATAGTGAATGTATCTGAATGTTAAAACTTATATACTTACGAACACAAAACCCGTCATCTGCCTCTGTCATATTCTCCCTGCTCGCCAATAGTATCTGGTAGGTTCCTTTATTTAATTCGGGCCCACGATATGGCTCACTTCAATATACCCATACACACAGATACTCATGCACGTCCTATCCAGGGTCGCAGCACGTCATCTACTGCCACCCTCTCGTTCATATCTTTCAGCTTAGCATCAGCCTGGCTCAAACTTTATCAGGTACGATGTCATAACCCTGTACATTTTCTAGGTTTTGAGTGGTACTGGCTTACTGAGATTTAGGTTGTCCAACTAGGTTTCTGTTTCTGGTCTTAATCCATAAGCTAGTGGTCCCGCGAGGCCAACACCCATCCTCATACTCTGAGGTATACGTCCCTCGGGCCAAATCATAGTTAGCCGCATCGCATGGTTCATTAGAGAGGGCCTCCCATGTCACTCCCCTTCTATCTTATGCTTTAGTTATCACCGAGAGGCCGACACCCCGCCACAACGTTTCGGTGGCCTCATATTTCCCCTCGGGCCAACGCATAGGTAGCGCCTCTTATGCTGCTTGGCAATTAGTAGGGACTCCTCTGTCACGTTCTCAACAGCATAATTATTCGCCGCTTGGCATCTAGCTAGCCTACCAATACCCAGCCACTTTGTCTCAGAATAGAAATGTTTGCTGTGGTATCTATTTTGGGTTCACTTCTTTTTGCCACCTTAACCTAAAATTACTCTGTTCCCTACTAAAACAATGGTGTCCTGGGTAATATTTCATCACCTTCTCGTAACAACCAAGCCAACCAACCAACCATTATTAGAACTTCACGGCTCCATCCCTATGACATCTATATTCATGCTTTAAGTTCGCTTACTATTAACTAGGCTCTGCCTAAATGCAAACCTTTTCCCAGGACACTCCTTCCGTATAAATGCAGCATCTGCAGCTTCCTCCAACCACATTCCAACTCATATCATCAAGGCTATGGGACACTGGAAACCCTCCGCCTATACTCTTTACATTCCAAACCCAGTTAAAGAGTTAACACAAGCTTTTCGTGACTTGTCCAAATAAACAATGTTTTGTTATGTGTATAAAATCCTGATGAAAGTCTGTGTATAACAGACTGAAATGTTGATTCCTTTTTTAAAGCTTATTAAAAGCTAAGTTTTATTTTATCTACAAGTCCTGAGAGTGCTATCTGGATTATATATATAATCTTCTGCGCTCCTACCTCCAGCCAAGATGATACTGGGTGCCCAGCCACACTGTGATATAAAAGTAGATAAATACCGGCACTCCTGGATTTGTAGAGCACAACGATTTATTGTCACAAGTCAGTCAACGTTTCAGTTCCTAGCTAGGAACTTTCATCAGGACATACCTTCAACATATATATATATATGCAAACGGACGGCACAGCACATTTGTTAAAGGTACAGGGGCGGCACACTGCCCCCCATACACACTCATATTCACACATACACTGCCACCATACACACACACTGCCTCCCTCACACATACAATTGTTTTTTTTTTTCTGTCTGACGCCAGTACGCAAAATGTCTCCTTTTTTGCAGAACACTGCTGTGGACAGTTTATGTCTACACTGTACAGTTTATAAACTCATTAAAGTGTTGGTTTTTTTTGGTGGGGAGGTGTGGGGGGAGTAGAGCCTATATGCAGTGACACGTATTGCCCGTGCGGTCACATTTCATTTCTAAACCTTACTTGTAACAAAGAGATGAAGGGGGAGACTTTTTGATTTCTAGCGGTCTATACATCATTTAATTTTAATGATATTGAATTCAGACCGCACCTATGCTAGTATTGGGTTCACACTCATTCCTTTTGTATTTCTAGCCATGTAATATTATCTCTCCAAGCAAACCAGCCAAACCAGAAATGCTGCATGTGACTGCTGAAACTACTCCCTATTACCTAGTTCCTGAAGACATATTTGACATTGGTCCTTTAAGATGAGCTGCATCAGGTTTCTGTGTATCCTTTAAGAGACAGGCACATCAGGGTTGTATTGGATAGCAGAATGTAGACCAAATTGTTTTCCTACGAATACGTGCTGCCCAGTCACTAGTGCTATAAGTGGGGGGACCTGGCACAGGTTATATCCTGCCAAATGACTGTTTAGGCAACATGTCCCTACTACACGGGGGAGGACCTGGCACTGGTAGGGGCATGTCGCCTAAACAGTCATTTAAAACTGGATCTAAATAGATCAGTATCTTATAGAATTGTTAGAGAGTTACGATAAGAGTACATGTAACCAAAAGTTATAGTAAAAACTATACCAATGTTGCAATATGAAAAAGTAGCTATTTAAATCTAAATAGCTCATTTTTACAGTGCTCTCACCGTAGCTCTAACACTATATAAGATACATTTATATGCACTTTTAAATGACACCGAGCAGCCAGTGGTTGCTTGCTGTCATAAAACTAAATATTAATCAGTATGGGGGTCACTCTGATCACCATATTGATAACAGGGAGGTTAAATCCTCCCGCATGCCCCTACTCGCGGCATGTCGCCTAAACAAATTTAAAAGTACTTTTGACTGGGCAACTATTGCTGCCCAGTCACTAGTGCAATAAGGGGAGACCTGACACAGGTCCCTCCATTCCAGGGAACAAAAAAAAACAAGCACCTGACATAGTGCCCCCCCCCCACACTCCCACCCGTGACCAGTGGTTGGGGGCTATTAATATAAATGGGGGACCTAATGTTATATAGGGACATTCTCTATGCACTAAACTAATAAGAGAATATTGCTATATTACTTCCAGCAATCTCTATATGGCGAATGTTTATTTGCTGAATCTATACAACTACTAAGAATCTATGACTGCCTTTCCAGGCACTGTTTGCTGCAACTTTATTATTGTTTTAAAATATCTGTTTCGTTTTAGTAAATACCAAATGTATCTTAACATTGCAAATCAATGACTGTGCACTGATTTGGGAAAGACAATTCTTTTAATATTTAGATGTAGTATACTATCATGTGCAACATACTGTGATTTTGAAATCACTAAACTTAATGTATGAATGACGTGATATTGTGATATAATTTGAAAATCAATAAGTATTGAAAATTAAAACAACTTTAAAAAGGGAGGCCGAGGGAGTAAGAGATACACAGGGGAAGGGAAGAAGAGGCACCCAGAGGGGTTGGGGAAGGGGGAAAAGAGACAGTGGTTGGAGGGGGCAACACAAAGTGCTGTGGGGCAGAGACACATAGAGGGGTGTGGAAGAAAGAGACACAGAGATGAGCTGGGGGAAGAGCACACAGATAGACTCAGGGTGGAAAACACACAGAGGGTCTGAGGAAGGGGAAAAAGACACACAAGGCCTGGGGGAGAAAGAGATAAGGTGCTGGGGGAAAGTGACACTAGTATCCCCATCTGACACAAATCGGTGGGGGCTGGGGAATGGACAGTGATCTGTCCTCACTCAATGTCTATGTGTTATGTTACCTGTAATTTTAAAGGCCCCATAGCACGGGATTGAGATCTTTCTACTGAATTGGTAGCAGCTCAGTCCCTAGTTTTAAACATTTATGAGCTATGCCCTCACTGCCAGAAGGCAGTTGCGGGAATAGGGATGTTTAAAAACTCGCTTATAGTTATATGTGGATCTTATTTACTCCAAAATGTTTTTTTATTTTTTTTTTAAATGTTTTTAAATTCATTTTAAATTAAAACTTTTTAAATGTGGCAGCAGACTACTAAGTGATTTTGAAAAAGCTTTTCAAATGACTTGAGATAAACATAACATTTTTTTAAATCTTTAAAATAAAATTAATAAATCTATAAAAATATTTAAATATTTTTCAAATTATGAAATCATTTTTAAAAGTTTGTCCAAAAACACTAAATCATCTGAATAGCTTATCAAAACAAATTTAATGGAGGCCTTCGTTCTTCTGGTTTGTTTTTGGAGGACAGGGCCCATATAGTTGGTTCCATTTAATAAAATGTAATAAAGGAGCACCTTACCACAAATATAATATTTTGGCCAAAAAGAGGGATTAGCACCCAAAGACTCCTTACACCATAACCACTGCAATACAATATTGGTTATGGGTGCTTAGAGTGTTTCTACCATCTATTTGTTTTATTATACATTTTACTGCTATGTATCTATCTATCAATTGCTAATAATTTTAGTAATGAATATATGGCTAGTGGAGCTTTTCCATTTGACCTATAACCAACTATCAATTATTATAAAATACTACATTGTAACTTTAGAATATGTCATGTTATAAAACATTTAACCATCTCTGTGATACAAGAGCTTTGTTACTTGTACCTGTTTGTCATATTTGAAGCAGTGAAGCAGTTAACAGTCCTAGCCCTCCCTCTAGTGACATAGGCCATCCCACTCCTGTTATGAAAGCAAGCAAATAAACCCCCATTTGTTCCTGAAAAGCAGCATGTCCTCATACAGTTACAAAACCAGTGCTTATCTAACCAGCAAACACACACAATGAGTGTACCCGCCCTAGCTACTTTATAAAGAGTCAGCGAGAGCCTTGACAATTACCAGCACATCTCCCTGGAAAGGTAGGCATTAAATACTGTATTGTGCACATCCAAGAGCAGTGACAGAGGCAGTCAGAGTGATCTATGAATGTCTCGTTTTACAGTTTGTCAAAGGCATCCTTCCTTAGACTATGAGAAAGCGTTCATTGTAATAAGCGGGTAGTGCTGTCCATGGGACTATTTAGCCTCAATTTTACAATGTTAATCACTAAATTGTTAATTGATCAAAAAAATTATACTTTTACGTAAAAACCCCCCAAAAAGAGCAGAATTGGAAATGTTCGCTAATTCAAATTTTTTTTTCTGCTCAGCTTGTTTTATCTAACATTCCCATGCCAGCTCCTGACAATTGGTTGGTTAGTAAGTATCTCTGACTGGGGTTTATTTTCTGAATGGTGGGCCGAAAACTGAACTGCACATTTTTTGCTCACAACAGCAAAATTTACGGAAACAAATACAGCAGTAATACTAATTACTCTGAAGTGATGGTGTGCGCATTGTCATGTGTTTATATTTTGGGGTTTACTCACTTTACACTGAGTTTTAGTGAATTGGAAAACAAATTGCACAATTAAGGCAAAAATAGCCAAGCTTTAACTATAGATGAATTGGAAAAAATGTCAGAATCAGCTATTTTTGTTTAAAATTTGCAGATCACTTTACAACTCAATGCAATTTAGTATTTGCAAATACATTTATTTTATTGTCTTGTTTAGCAAATTACTTGCTTTCTCCACCCCCCTCCCCACCACCCCCCACCTCCCCTAAAGTTCCTTGGATAATGATGCTATTTAAGCCATGTAAGAAGGACTTTAAGAACACTCTCTCTCAGTATAAATATATGTATATATATTATACACTGTTTAAGAACATTCTCCTCAAATTTCTTATTCTTACATTGCTTAAACAGCACCATTATCCTAGGAACTGCAGGGAAAAAAGCAAGTAATTTACTAAACAAGACAACAAATGTATTTCCAAAATGCTACAATTGTATTACAATGTAAAGTGAAGGAAAAAGAAATATATGGTCAATACTATCCACAGACTTCAGGTGGAAGGGGCTTTCAATCACAATATTTCCCCACAATAACTTTCTTGGTTTTTGATATCTATTTTATATATATATATATATATGTATATATATATATATATACAGGGCCGCCATCAGGGGGTGACAACCATGACGGATGTCACGGGCCTGGCGGTTCTGGGGGGCCCAAACTGCTCTGGCAGTCCTAATATCGCTAACAATGGGTGCAGCCGCGGGCCCCCGGCTCCCTGTTACCACAGAGGGGGCCCAGCACACTGCCTGTCCTCCTTTCTTCTAATAACTCTCGTAAGACATGCGGCCTTCTGAGCGTTGTCATGGCACAGGCCGCGGGTCTCGCAAGAGTTATTAGAAGAGAGAAGAGAGGAGAACAGGCAGTGTGCTGGGCCCCCTCTGTGGTAACAGGGAGCCGGTGGGCCCAACATGCCTATATCTATTGTACAGCGCTATGGAGTTTGCTGAGAGGGAGGATATTATATACTGATTCTACCAGAAGTTTTTTGTTTAAAACAATTTTTCTACTAATGTATTTTCTTCTGATATATTTAAATATAGACATAGTGTAATCGTTAAAATTCAGTATGAACTGAGTGTGGCTGAGATGTTATTCCTGCCCAGATAATTATATAGTAAGGAACTGACAATTGACACAGGAATTCAAAATTTTAGGCCATCATAGCAAAGTTGGAAAAATTGTACAAGTTACCAATTTTTCCACTTGTCAACTATGACTTCAAATTTGCAATTCCCTGCTCAGTCTAAAACGTTATTTGTTTAATGAATAAATCTCATTGTATTCTTTTGGCATTGGTTACATTAAGGCATTAAATGAATACTCCAGCAGATGTCTGCTATTCTCAGCTTCTTACAGACTACCACAAACAGAATCTGCCTACCCACTACCCCCCTCCCCCCCCCCAAAACTCTATCTTTTAAAGATATATCTTTAAATGACGGTTTCACTTATTGAATAAAAGAAGAGCTGTATAGGGCCAGCCAGTATATAAAGCGCCAACAAGTTCCGTAGCGCTGTACAATGGGTGGACTAACAGATTCGTATTTGTAACCAGACAAGGACACATAGGAACAGTGGGATCGAGAGCTGTGCTCAATGAGCTTACATGCTAGAGGGCGTGGGGTATAGTGACATAAATGGTAAGGGGGTAGAAAAGTAGGCTGCTAGGATAGTAGATATATAAAATTATGACATTTTACATTGGTTTTTTTTTTTTGTAGTCTCTAAAATGTTCAAAACTGTGAAGCAAGCTATATTCTCTTCAGGACTTCAGTCACCAAAATGCACTTCAGTGGTAAATGAGGTAGGTTTCCTACATTATATTTCCATTTTGAATGTATTGAATTTTGCAAGGGAGCAGTGATGGACAAATCTGTGCCACTATACGCACATATCTGTTTAGTCGTTTAAAATGACCACTATGGAGTGCAGTCCAGAACACTCCATCCGTGAGCAGGAATAAATGCAAAGGGGAAAGTATGGCATTAGGGCAGTGCAGGCTGTACTATGAAAGGGGTTCAGGCCACGTTCGTGGTTGTGCTTATGGTACACTCACACTACATGATCTGGTCATGAAAATATGAATATCACCCTAAACATAAACAGAATGCATTGTGGTAAGCAGCTCTAAGAAAGCCATTTAGGAGTGAACACAGCCTGCATCCAACAGCACAGTGTCACCCGCCCACCCTGTGCCAACAATGTACAAGGATGGCTAAAACAAAGCTGGATTTAAATATTTATTAAAGTGTGCATCGGTCTGTCTATCTGGCTCTATGAGTTTGGATATCTGGTTATTAGTATGTGTGCATATATGTGAGTCTGGGAGCTAGTGTTAGAGGGTTAAGTTTGTTTTATTTAGGGGCCACAGGGCTGTTGGTGTCCCGATCAGAGATCAGCCAGTATCGTACCCTTTTTTAATTCTGTTGTTGTTCAAAGCAGTACTATGTCTCTATAAATGCATGTAAAAAAACATTAATGCTGGCAGTATGTTTGAAAAGAGAGGGCATATTTAAAGGACTACTGTAGGCACCCAGACCACTTCAGCTTAATAAAGTGGTCTGGGTGCCAGGTCCAGCTAGGGTTAACCCTTTTTTCTTTATAAACATAGCAGTTTCAAAGAAACTGCTATGTTTATAATAGGGTTAATCCAGCCTCTAGTGGCTGTCTCATTGAGAAAGGTAAGATTTTAACCCCTTCCTCTCCCCAGAGCCCGGCGGGAGGGGGACCCTGAAGGTGGGGGCACCCTCAGGGCACTATAATGCCAGGAAAACGAGTGTTTTCCTGGCACTATAGTGGTCCTTTAAGCCTTACCTTCATAAGCACTGTTAATCTTTGACTAAATGTACATAGTTTAAATAAAAAGGTCATTTCAAATGAACTTTGATACGCATCATAACCTTGAATTATAGTCCTAACCTCAGAAAAAGTCTCGTTTTTAAACTGAAGCATGAGTGCAAAAGCTGATTTCAGAAATGTTTTCCTTTTAGCCACTGAATATCAAGAAATAACACAAACGTTGTGACCCGCAGAGCCAATTAACAGACTTGTTTGCAAAATATGACCACTGCATCAAACATACAAAATATCACATTTAATGTAAAACAGTATTTATTTAACTTTAGGGACACTGTTTTACATTTAGAAATCCTTTTTATACACGTATATTTTTAATTTGTATGAGGGGCAAATAAGGCCGTATAGGGAGTGTACAAAGAGTAGCATAGTATAGGAAGAGAAAAGTCGGTTGAGGTGTGCCGGAACCGATGATGCGGTAGGCCTGTAATAAAAGAGGGCAAAAATAGATACATGCCAGAACGTAGAACAATCAACAACTGATATGAAAGAACTTAATTGCATAGTCAATTGGTAAATGCCTGTTGAAGATCTTGTACGGAATGTGGTATGTATGGGGAATATGCTGAGAACTTCCATTGACCTAGAGATAAAATATACCGGCCAATATGAACTAGTTTGAAGCCGTGGATGCCACCCTATCCTAGAGGGGGTGACCAGAATAGTTGGACGGATTGAAACTAGCCTCAAGATCAATGAACTATAGGATAGCATGTATTTCGTAGTTGTGACGACTGGTCCCTGTAGTGATATCTGTGGTTGTGAGGCTTGGTTACAAAGGGAGAGTAAATAGGTACCCGGAACTTTAACCAGCACTCTTAATTATGCAAGGGGAAGTAAGGTATTTTAACATGTTGACCATCTTGGGTAGACTTGGTGTGGGGTAGAGAAAGTCAATAATAGTCTCCTTGTTGGAATAGGTGAGGCTTCCTGAGACAATGCTGCAAGCTGGACGTGGTAGATGTGGTAAATATGGGGGGCCTAAGGAACCGTTACACCAGCTATATAGCGGTTTTAACTACTAGGTTGGTGCCTGGTTCATAAGGAGTGATTGTGATAGTGATTGAAATAATTGGATGCTGATGGGAAATCTGTAAGATTTTAATTTGTCAGAGAACCTGAACGCCTTGAGTATGGTAATAATCTGGTATGAGGACATGAAGCTACGTATGATTTGTAAACCTATACAACATGTGAAGTTGTAAACCGGATATGTATAGTTGATGGTATTAAGGGATAATGCAAGTTAGAAGTGGCAAAAGAAGCAAAAAACATTCGGAGACAACACAGCAAAAAGAGACAGTAACATTATACATGAAAAGGAGCCTCCAAAGGAGAAGGCGGCCCTAACACATATGTACCGCAAGCGTTAGTAGAAAGAGCCAGACATAAAAGATGATGACTAGGAGTGAACGAGGCAGCGGCTACGGTAGAGACCATAGGCTGAGCCATGTGCAATGCCCGGTGGAGCCAAAGGAGAGATCGTATGAGATGGTGCAGGAAGTACGGCTGGGACTTAGCCAGAGCGGCTGAACCCAATTACTCAAACTACTAACTGAAACCGCCCCATAGACGACAGTAGCGAAAACAAACGGGGGGGAACATCGGAGAAGTAAGAACGACTTGGGCCTCCTCCAGCAACAGCGTTATCCGTGGAGACAGACAGTGACACGGACAGTTCAGATGTCTGAAAGGCTGCCCAGGGAAGGAATAAGTAGACTCCTAAGAACCGCAGCGAAGCGAGGAAGAGACCAGGATTTGAAAATGAGGTAGGAGTAGCCGAATCTTACAGATTGACGGGTACCAGGCCTAGCCGGAGAGCAGGGCAGGAGAAGTATTATGCCACTGCCTGGTAGCGCAGACATGCTAGAAAAAGGAAGAGCTTAAACAGCGCATATATGACCAGTTGTGTGCTGGCAAACTAGCTAATGCCAAAAAGGCGAATTAAAACTAGATTTGGTGACAGGTGAGGCCCTGCTAGATGCCAAGTGGCGTGAGAGTCACTATCTAAGTGTGAGGGGGTAACGTGGCCACTAAATGTTGTGGCGGGGTGTTGGCCTCTCGGTGACAGTTAAATATAAGATTTAAGAATGGGAGTGACAGGTGAGGCCCTCTCTATGCCACATGCTAGGCAACTAACTATGATTTGGCCCGAGGGGCATAGTACCTCCGAGTATTAGGATGGGTGTTGGCCTCACGGGACCACTTACCTAAGGCGAAGAAGCCAGGGGGAAATTGCAACTAGTGGACACCTAGGACCCTGACAGCCAGCCACAACTAAATAACAGGGGAGGGTAGCGAGTGAGAGAGAGGACGTACCTGAGGAACGTGGAACGAAACGTTGGGGTGATGCAGGAAAATAATGTTGCCCGAAAAACCTTGGAAGAAAATGGTACGTAAACGGTTTGAGCAATGTACCCATCCAAATATAAAATAGCTTGTGATGTGAAAAATGCAAACTGCATATAAAAACAAATCAGAAACCGGCTGTATGCATTCTCAGCAATCCGACCGCATAGGTCTACAGAGATATCACTACACAGTGTAATTTGAAAACCCACTATACTGGGTTGATTGCCAGAATCCGAGCGGTTATAGCTTAACACTTAGATGTTGTTTCAGTTTTTTTTGTTTTGTTTTTTGTCCCCTACTGGGGATCATATCGCTTTAACCCTAAAAGTGAGCTCCCATCGAACTTGCAATGGAGAAACACTAATACCAGTGCCAGGGTAAACAAAATAAAGTGTAATTAGAATGAGAAGCCGTAGTAACAGCTGCTGGCAGAACATTGGTGTATTGTGGTATATTCCCTGAATCAGGAATCCACGTTAGCTATCTCGAACCTAAAATGGCAACGTTTTGTTAATTCACCAGAGTTAACTATTTAGTGAATTACTCCCCATTTACTTATTTATGTGAGGCCGAAGCAAGGTAACATTTGTGGTCACATTGTGACTGCGTCCGCCTTCTACTACGACCGTGACCTTGTAGGCACTAATTGCTTATACCTAGCAGTGTCCAACAGTGACTTTTATGTGGCGTCTAAGCTAGATTACAGAGAACTGAGAAAAGGCTCCTGTTTTTGTTTTTTGTTTTTTATTTTATTTTTTATTTGAGGCATTCATAACAAAAATACAGGTATCACACAAATGCACAGTTTGTTTTCTGTGAGGTAAGTGTTGCAAAAAACTTGGGAACAGTAGTTTCCGAGGAAGCCACAATAATGGTACTGCTTATTGCTCAACTGTTACCTGGTTAAACCACCTTTTGCTAGTCTAGAGTGAAGAGAACAGGTGTACCGGTATAAGAGATTATTCGGCCTTGGTGAATATTTAAAACTTGTCAACCCTGGAGCCACACAAGTTTGGTGTTTTGTATGAGGCTAGGACTAGTGTTGCGTATGGACATGGTGTCAGTGGAAACAGGATTATTTACTAAACAGTGAATTGGAATTGAATTTGAAATTCAAGATAACTATATGAAACATTCTCTAAATTTGATTTCAGTTAGACTACTGTGGTCTTAAATGTGAAATTCCTTTTTAATCCTCTTTGAAGTCTCACTTTTAGTAAATTACCCTTTAAACCTTTCAACAGCTCTTTTCTCCATAGACCTAGCACACAATTGCACTGCCTGTGCTTAGGGAGGTTAGCAATTCCTTTGGGACCTGCTTCACATAGAACACAGAATCCCAAAACAACATAATTATCTTTCTAGTACACAGTTGTTGTTTTGGAGGAAAGTTCTAAAAACTCTCTTCCAAAACAACTGTGTGCTAGAAAGTGTCAGTTAGAATAAAAACTGTAATATTATTGTTTCATTCTTTTATAATTTGTAGGTGAAATGATGTACAAAATGTGAATTCAAAATGAAGTTCATATTTTAGGCCAAAATAAACAAACTGAAAACCTAGCTGATTATTTTTTCCTAAATTTTGAAATTCGTTTTATATTCTGGACAATTCACACTTTTCGGTTAGTAACTGTAAAATTATTTTTGTCAACTAAAAAAATTCTCTGATATCAGAAAGGGTGTTTTTATCTTGTCACACAGTTATCTATGTGGTTGCTATGCATGGCTTGTGTTACACATGTGTTTTATGTTAAAGGCTTCAGAATATGAAACTCGGGAGTACGAACCTTCAAAATGGGTGAGCACTGCAATAGGAACGCTGAAAGACTGGGACTCTGCCACCGGTTCTGGGTTCATGCGTCTCTTCAGTTATATCCAAGGAAACAATGAAAATAGTAAGTCCATTGTGCATCATATGTAGTTGAATGTATATCTTTGTTTTAATCAATGTGTATGAAATAGGCTTAATCATAAAAAAAAATGCATGGAACTTTTCACAGTTGTGAAAGTTCGTTGTCAAGGTGTTCTCAGCCCTTTTCTTAAAAAAATAAAAATAAATATAATTAATTTACTAATCTTATCTCTGGGCTACCTGGATGAAAATTGCTATTGGCAGTGACCATTTGGCAAATTCATTATTCCTGAGTTGCCCATATGAACTTGGTTTTCTGTGTTCTAACCTTATTGTTACGTCCCAAGTGTTCTTGGTCCAACTATAAGTCTGCAAAAAAAACCTTTTTTATTTAATGTTTGTTTCTGGAATATTTTACAAACATTGCTGTCTTTGGTATATATATATATATATATATATATATATATATATATATATGTGTGTATATATATATATATATATATATATATATATATATATATATATTTCTCTTTTAAAATGTTTTTATTTTGCATGTTTTCTTTTATTTTCCCACCAAAATACACACGCTTTTTGCATGAATTAAATACTGTAAAATTTCAAGTACATTAAAAACTAAATAGTTATTGTTTGTGATCTAAATTTTGCAACTCACTAACATTTCTTAAACAGGGGAGTTTTTCTAGATGAATTATACTTGTCATAGTATTGCAATTTACTTGTCACCCCAACAACTCACTCCTTCATATAAGCTAAATAAAATCTGATAGACTTCCTTCCTATTGATGTTTGCTTATTTGTTGCTTATATCTAGAGGAGAAGATTGATATGACAGTGCCTGTGACAACCTTTATTCAGCCAGGGGAAGGACCGGCATGTGAATCCAATCTCACAATTTCATTTTTTGTCCCGCTCGAGCACCAAGATAATCCACCAAAACCAACAGATGAGAGTGTCTTTATTGAAGAACGGCCACAAATGACTGTTTATGTCAGGTAAACACAAGACAGTGCATGCTTGTCCATAGGGGCACTTGATGCAGCACCCCACCAGTTTTTATGTGAGAAAAAATACCTGCCTGTCACTAGTAGTTTTAATAACTCCTACTGCACATTGCCTAGTGTAGGCTAAGCTGCCCTGTGCCCACCATCTTCTTTGGAGTAAACAGTGGCTCTGTAGCTGAGACTTGAGACAATCGTGCTGCACTAGTTAAAAAGTTGTAAAGTTCCACACTGTAGGACTGGGGCTGTGACTCTGAGGACTGAGCTGACTCTGAATTCAATTTGCAATGATTGTTGCTGCTATTAACCATCTTTATCAGCCCTATATTATCTCTGCAGGTTAATCATATTGCCAGATGCAAAAATAATTCTGGAGTCTCTCAGTATCCTGGTGCTTTAACCTTTTGTACACGGTGTGCTGAGTGAGTCAGGTTTGGCTGACATGTTTAACAGCAGCAACATTTACTAGTTGTCAAAACAAGAGCACTACCAAACATCAGATCAGAAAAGGAAGCGCTAGAGAGTCAGAGAGAGCTGAAGCATTATACAGAGACATTATACTGTGTGGTTATGTGTAATCCCCAACAGTCCCCCTAGTTATATAGGATAGTTATGGGTATCTCCTTATTTTGCCAGCTGTGTGTGTTGTGTATCTCTGTATTTTACTCAGCTCTGCCTGTTGTCTGTAGTCTACCCAGCAATGTGTATTTTATGGGTATTTTTGTGTTGTGCCCAGCTCTGTGTTTTGTATAGGTATCTCTATTGTACTGGGTTATTTGTGTTGTATCTGTATCTCTGTATTGTATCTGGCTCTGTACTTAGCTCTGTGTATTGTATAGATATATCTATGTTATAACTAGCGCTAAGTATTGTATGAGTAACTTAACATTGAATGGGTCTACCATTAGGGACCGAATACATGAGATTAAAGGAACACTATAGTGTCAGGAACACAAACACATATTCCTCAAACTATAATGGTGAAATAACTATTTTGGTCCCTGTCCGCCTCTCTTTAGAGTAAAAATGTGATTTTACTCACCTTTTTCACAAACTGCACTGGTCTCCCACTGCTAACCCGCCTCGTAGGAAAGCATTTGGAGGCTATTGCGCATGTGTGGCAGAAAAGGCAGTGTTTACACTAAAAATCCTGCAGAGGCATGCTAAAGACACCAGAACAATAAGCTGTAGTTATTCTGGTGACTATAGTGTCGCTTTAAGTGGACAGATTCCACAGATCCGAGGATGGTGGCTACAGAGTTAAAAGGTGGAGTAATATTCTGGGAGAGTAGTCTGGCATCCTGCCATCATAGCCACCACTGCACAAGACAGTGCTACAAGACTATTTATTAAATCCCATTTTCTTCTTTCATAACTAGTCTACACAAACTAGCTGTATAAGAGTAGTCAACTAGAGGAGATCATTTGTTCTTATTAAAGATTATTGCCTTGTTGTGGTGGCATGTAAGCTGGATAATTTACTTGTATGAGAGAATGCATTATTTTATTAGGTGATTTACTTCTGTTTTAGCAAATCCATAGTTGGTAACTGCAATGAAAACTACTGATCAAAATATCAGTTGTATACTTTAACCTCTTCAGGGGCATTGTTGAGTTACCCAGTACCCAGGGTTTGAGCTTAAAGTAAACATTTATAAACTCTGGCTCTTTGCACCTACCCTGGTCCCAATTTTGATTCTACTCCACTCCATTCCTTACCACCTATCTAGACTTATAGGGGCAGGCATATGCATGGAGAGAGATACATCTACATACAGATCATGCATAGATAGAGGCACACATTTGCACACCTATAATGCATGCATGTTCCTGTACAGACAGAAGCACAAGTGAATAAGCACAGTGCCAAATTGTCCTGCCCCTCTACTTCCTTTCCTAGTTTAGGGCCTTAATCAGGTGACACTCTCAGCCCATCACTAGATCCCTATTCAGAAAACCGAGATAAAAAAATATATCTGCCTTTTTCACTCAGTTTTCTGAAGGGGAAATGGTGATAGACTGAGAGCGTCAGCTGACGCTATCAGCAGCACCCAGTTCGAGGCTAGCTGATTAAAGCCTCAGACCAAGAAAGAAAGAAATGGGGCAGAGTGATCAGGTGCCATCTTCCATATTTTGGAACACTGTAGGCACAATAATCGTTTCATCTCATTTCAGTGTCCCTCCCAGCCCAAACATATCTCCTTCTTTTATTATCCCTCTCGATATTCATGTAGTAGTCCTCCACTGCATTTGTCCGCATCGGGCTAACCGGGCAAATGCGTGATGGCCAAGGCCGACCTGGGAGATCTTTTGTCTCACTTCCGACAGGGACCCCAGTGCTATAATCTCATGAGCTCCGGTTACTGAGACCATTGCTGCGGGTTACCATGGCAACAGTCTCAGTACTGCTGGAGCTCGTGTGAAGCAATGCGCTGAAAGCCAGAATGTCACCTTCCCTTAGCCAAAGGTAACAAAAGGAAAGGGGAGGGGGGGTGGGGGGAAATATTTCTCTTCTTTTTTATTTTTAATTGTTTGATTTTTTTATTTTAATTAATATTTTTTCCCTTGTGCAGTCTGAACCCCTTATGCCCCCTCACACACACAACAGCTCCATAAATATAAACTAAAGCCCCTATATACACAGTCACACACTTACAAAACACTCACAATCAAAGCACTCTGTAGCCCCCTACTCACACTACAGCCTATATTAATATACACACATTACATATACATACACATTATACATATCTAAGCACACTACAGCCCCTCGATGCACACACCCTCCAGACACACATTACATCCCATATAGAAACAAATACACTACACCTTCTAGACACACAAACATTCACTATAGTCCCTAAACACAAACTACACTGTACACACAAACAAAAGCCCTTTGTACATAAACAAACACATTACAGCCCCTGTACACACACACACACACACTACAGCCCCTCCATACACCCACACAATGACCCTATAGACAAACATGCACACTACACCCCCTAGAAACACTACACTCCATAGAAAAGTACACACACATGCTTTCTCGCTCTCTCTCTACAAAAGCTAGACAGACAGATGCACACACACACACAATCTCTACAGCCCCTAGATGCACACACTTTTCAGCAAGTGGAAATACATACACACTACAGTGCCTAGCCACCAATAGTACACTACACCGCAAACAGTCGCCTCTATACACACGCAATCCTCCAACTGGCCTCCAACTACATTCTGCACGAAAGAGAGCTTCCCCACACATACACAAAGTCCTTTACTGGCCATGCCCCACTTTTGTCCTCTGGTATTCCTCTTTTAGGAACACCAGAGAAAAGTCACCAGCAAACGCTGTGCTGTGTAAAACAAACACTCGGCATTGCTCCCATGTGTGAGCTTTTCATCAAACTAACCTACTCACTTTGAGGTGGTGTGTTTCACTGTTGATGACATGACACGCCCCTCTCACTCCCCTACTACTGGACTGCTCTTCCTTTAAATGCCCGGGCTGAATTTTTTTCCCAGTTTGTCAGTTCCCTGCAGTCCCTCTTCATTTTCAATCAATTATTAACTTCATTGCACCATTCTTAACCCATTAAGTTCCAAATTCTTAACCTTTTCATTGAATATATTAACAATAGGTGTGGAATATGTGGCGCTGGGTAATTAATGTGAACAGTATATTTTAGCTGCTGTTTACACTCTACGGGTACTCCTAAAAGCCCTCCATACAAAGATAAACACCAAAAGACGAAAAAGATTTCAGATCTAATGGGTGTTACCACCCCTTAGGTCTTCTATCTTTATGAGTGCAGCGCTGTGTAGTATGTGAAAACACAGTGAATTACCTGTGATTCAAAGGCAATTATCCTTTATATTCTCCAATGTAATATATATACAAAAGAAAACAGAAATATATACAGATAATTGTGCAGTATATCTATTACTTTAGTGAAGTGTTTAGTGGGTAACATATATATCTCCACTCACATTTTTTAGAGCCTTTTCAAGTGAATTAGGCTCTAAACTTTCGTGCATCTGTGTCTTTAAGGGTAGATCACACGACCCCTCTCTCCAGGTTAAGTGTGTATTTTTTCTCTCCCCAGCGTATATATGAAAGACACAGAATTATCCAACTAAGTGTAGCATCCTCTGCAATATTTTCATATAAATAACAAATTGAAGTGCTCACCTTATTTAGAGCCTTTTGGTAACTGGCTCTAAGTATATAGGCCTAGTGTCAGTTTGTGGGGTGACACTGCCCCTTCCCTGGAATCACTGGTGCTGGATACAGTGGATAGTATAAAATAAGGGAATTTATTACAATATATATAAAAACAGTATAAAAAATATTTTTCTAGAAAATAAAAAATTGGATAAGAACAAATTATTGCAAGTATTGGTGGTTCAGGAAAAATAATGAGTCCACTTTAAAAGCCAAAACGCGTTTCGCCGGTAAAAACGGCTTCCTCAGTCAGCTTGTGAGTGTCCTCTTCATGTTCTGTAATTTAAGCGTCCAAAATCCCGCCTAAAATGTCATCTTCCAATCAGATGGGTCTTTTTGTGTCATGTGACGCGGCTAAAATGCCGCCGCGTCACTTCCGGTTTTCGGCACTACAAGATCCAGAGTGCTTTGCGCTTAGCGCGTCACTTCCGGTTTTCGTCCGGTTCTTTGTGGGAAATATAGTCCGCACTGGGGGTTTTATTCAGTTCATATTAGAGCCCTCTTTGGCTCATATACAGTTATACAATGCAAATAGAAGAAAAAAAGAAACATTTTAATAAAATGTTATTGTATATGTCTTATCATATATTACTATTTCTCCATATGTGTTCTAAATTTTGAAAGGCAATAACTTCAATTATATTTCAACTCTTTTGTCAAAGTGTATGTTTCTTTTTTTCTTTTGTATATATATTACATTGGAGAATATAAAGGATAATTGCCTTTGAATCACAGGTAATTCACTGTGTTTTCACATACTACACAGCGCTGCACTCATAAAGATAGAAGACCTAAGGGGTGGTAACACCCATTAGATCTGAAATCTTTTTCGTCTTTTGGTCTTAACCTTTTCATTGCCCACTTTTTAATCCTTGCAGACCCTCTGTAATCCCCTCTCTACCCATCATCCAGTTCTTAACACAAGTCGCCCTTGTCTCCATATATTACTTGACATCAAAAGACCTTCTTCATCCAGTAAGTCAATACTTAACTCCTTCCAACTCACCTCACTCATCTATCAATACACATGCGTATACGTGGCAATGGCAGCACTCGCATTAGGATTATTATTATTATTCATTCCTTTCCTGATGCTGGAAGTCCTCATACAGAAAGTTAATGAATTAAGTGTAATTTGTAGGATTAATAACAATAAATAGTAGCATTAGTGTTAAAGGATTAGAGTTTGGGCAGGAGCAAGACATTTTAAAGCAACAGCACTGCTGAGGTACTAGTATGACTTGGCTTAACTACCTTCAATGTAAATATATGAAATACATCTTACTATTCTTACTTATTCTCTTCCTTTCAAAGGATGTTTGGAGGGTTTACCAATGCATCAAAGAACCAGGAACAGCTTCTCCAGCTGTCTGAGAGCTTGAAAAAGGATGGGAAACCATTTGATGAAAATACGTACTATTCAGCTGGCTATGATAGTCCATTTAAGCTACTGAACCGACGAAATGAGGTGTGGTTTTTAGCAAAAAGCTAAAAATAGAAGAAATTTCCTAAGAAAATTGACTCACCGAAGGCCTTTTAAAATAACTAATTTACTACCTAAAGACTAATTATGCTCTTTTTAGCGCTAATCATTTATTCTATAGTTGATCAATGCTGTGTCAGATGTCTTGACAAATGTAATTGTTGCTTAAAACAGAATATACATGTAAACTGACCATTACTTTTTTTCAACTCTTGATGGATTAACTGAAAACATCCAATTTATGAAATTCATAGAGTGATCAATATGGGATAGTAAGACTCAAGTGACATCCGTGAAAAAAAATGTTAACTTCACTAACCTTGAGTCCTTATAAGTTGTGTTTTGGTTTTTAATGTTGGTGCTTGTGTGGTGTCTGCAAATTTGCCTCAATGTGTTGTGTTCATGTTGCATTCATTGTTTTTACTCACTACTTTCTTTTTTGTTTCTTAAATTATAAGACTTTATAACTTCTACATATAAAGCCATAATAAGTCAATTGTACCTAAATATATTGATAGAAAGATGCTGCAGTTTATTCATACACCTGTAACAAAATATTTACTTGTAAAATAAGTAACTTCATATTGGTGCTTTGTTACATTGGCACATAATCTGTGCCACATTTACATTTTCTTTTTTTAAGCACAGGTCTTTTTTCTCTGCAAGTCTTACTTTACACAGGTCAGACAAGGATTAAGATCCCACAGGTCTTGTTACCAATGTGCCCCCCTCCATTCTTCACATAGGGATGGTTAATGGGGCCATACAAATCTATGTTTCTGCGACCAATGTCTAACCCCTGGGCCTTACGTGGCTAACCCTGGTCTGACACGGGTGCCTGATTGTAGTTTGTGTCCTATGTTATCTCTGGAGCCTCCTGCGAAATGTGTATCTTGTAGTTCTGCATTGAAATTGTTACTGGCCCAGATTAACAATCAAGTAAAATTTAAGACGATTTAACTTTTATAATGAAAATAAATTATGTAATAGGTCAATTAGTTTTTTTTTATACTTTATGTATTAACTTTATTTATACACATTGTTGCTTTACTCAATTAAATGCTGCTGTAAAACCAAATTCTGTCTAGATTCACAATATATTTTATTTAAATGTTGTATTAAGCATTTCACAAGCTCACAAAATAACATAACAAAAGGTAGAAAGTGAGGAAGCCAAGTAGAAAATTTGTCAAGGAATAGTGGAGGAAAACCAAGGTGGATGTGGGTTGAAAACACAGAGGACTGAAAAGACGATGTGTTGAACTTCAAAAGACGGAATAGAGAAAAAAAGAGAAGGTAGCAAGGGATGGAAGGAACAATGATCACATTGTCTGGGTTAGCTACAAGTCTTCATAGGATAGAGGAACAGGGGAAGCAATGTCATTGAGGCATGGACTCCATTGTCATGATGGTGTATGTGGTCTACACCATCATGGTGTACATTGTACGTGGTATACACCATGGACTCTATTGTCATGATGGTGTAAGTGGTCAACAACAATCTCTACATTCACATTAATGCCAGGACCAAAGGTTTTCAAGCAGAACATTGCCCAGAGCAGAACACTTTGCCAGCCTGCCTTCTTCCCATAGTACATCCTGCTGCCATCTCTTCCCGAGGTAAACAATGCACACGCACTCAGCCATCCACCTGATCTAAAAGAAAATGTGATTCATCAGACCAGGCAACCTTCTTACATTGGTCTATAGTCCTGTTCTGATGCTCACATCCCCATTGAGTGCGCTGTCAACAGTGGACTGGGGACATCATGGGCACTATGACCCAAAATGCAATCTGTGATGCACTGTTCTGACACCTTTCTCTCATGTCCAGCATTACAATTTTCAGCAATTTTAGCTACAGTAGCTCTTCTGTTTTATTGGACCATATGGGCTAATCATAGCCCCTACACACATTCATTAGTCTGTGGCGGTGGCACCGGTTCACCAGTTGTCTTTCTTTGCACCAATTTTGGTTGGTAGTAACAGGGTGCTGTGTATGTCTGAGGGTGCTGTTAGTGTGAGTATGCTGTGTGTGTGAGTGGGCTGTGTGTGTCTGAGGGTGTTGTTAGTGTGAGTGAATATGTTTATTTAAATATGGTTTTTTTATATATATAAAAAAAAAGTTATATCGCCCCTCCCTTCTTACCTTTAGCCTGGGAGGGGGGGAGTGGTGAGAGTAAACTCTGCAGGGCTAGACTTCACTCTCGCGAGATCTGAGCGTTGCCGTGGTAACTGTGGCAACGCTCCGACCTTGCGAGAGGAACCCGGTGGAGCTGCTGGCTAGCGCAGTCCTCTCCTGCCTGCCTCCCCAGCCGGCGGCGGTATATCAGTGCCTGTGGACCGGTGAGGGAGATCTTTGATCTCCACACCTGCTCACAAAGACACACAGCAGGGCCGGCGCTTAAATAGCGCCGGCTCTGCATAAGCCTACAGGGGAGCTCCTGTGATTTGCCCGGTATGCCAGATGGCCAGTCTGGGCCTGATTGTCACTTATTTAAACCTGTAGCTTTAGTGTAAGGGAAGCATACCAATGAATATATTTGCGGCCCACCTGTCCTGGAGCCACTTTGTGTTGTGGCTGCAGCCAGCTGCAAGACAGGAAAGATATAGCCTGTCTGATCCTTGCCTACCCTCCCAAGGCTCATCGCGTACTCCCGCAGACCAGCCATTACCCCTTCCCTTCTGCTCACAGTGCCAAAGGAGTTTCTGGGGGGCAGTGTATTAGAATGGGTGGAGGGGGCAGTGCATTAGATTAGGTCTGCATGGAGGTGCTAAACACTCCCCATCTAGATGCTGATTGGCTGCATAGGCCACAGCATACATTCACCATTTCAGTCCCATTACCAAACTTTTCTTAATATGTCAAGGTAGTTGGACTGAAACATGGATTATATGCAAATGCACGTCTCCTTAAAATAAATTAGCTCTTTTGTTTACTTTGAAGCTGTACGAGCGTGAGGACGTCCAGTGTCATTTAGTCAACTTTTATTTATACTGTACTTTTCTAAATAAACCTAAGTTTCTATAAAAACTGAAGTTTTTGTTTTTTTTGCAGACCACGTAAACTTAAACCTTGTTTATTTGGCCGGTATTGGCCTTTGAGTTTGACATGCTTGGTGTAAGGCATGGCTTTGCTTAGCTCTTTGGCGCCTTCTAGTGGTTTCTAATGTTCCTTTCAGCATAAGCTAACCATTTAAGCAGCACTGTCTTTTTTTGATTTCTCCATAAAATAGTAAATGTATTCATGCTTACTATTGTTTGCTTTTCCTGTTTTTTTTCCTGTGGCAGCAATCCATGTATATAGATCCTCCCCCAGTCATAGCAATATCAATTATTTTGTTCTCAAAAATGACAAGTCAAGGAAGTGAATATGCTGCTATGGCAAATAAACAAGAACATGTTCTGTTTTCTTAGTTAACCCTTGCTGTATTATTGCAGTACCCAAGATATAAAGTGGGAATAGGCGAAGAGAACAATACTGATGCAAACAAATTTTATTATGAACACAAAATAACATTCGATAGGACCCAGGAATAAAAATCAGGAGGGAAGGAGATTGTAATTTAAGGTTGTGACATCTGATTAAAGTTTTAAAAGACTTCCAGGACACAGTTTGCCGTATCTAAGATTTACCCATGCTTCAGAGACTGACCTTGAAGAGTGAGTGAGTTCCAAAGCTTTCAGGATTTCGTAATACTTTGACATACGATTCGGAAAAAATGAAAATAATCAGTAGCCAGTGTGGAAGTAGATGCTGCTTCCCTGCTAGAAGTGAAGACATAACTTCCTCCAAGCTGTAGTTCAGTAAATACAGTTTACTAAACTCAATGTGTAGATTCTTCTTCTGTGACAGACTTAGGGCACAAGAAGGAGAAATAACCTCTTGGCTTAAATGAACAATGAGAAGTACTTTAGCAAGGAACTCTTTGGGCATACAGGGAATAAGTATTTGAAAGTATTATTGGTTCCTGATAGGAGAGGGCTGATATCTCAGAGATTCTCCTTGTTAATTTAATGGCTACCAGGAACATGTCTTCTGCTTCAGAAGATACACAAAAGATTCCTCCAAAGGGGAGATCCCGGAAGTGGCACATTTTTTGAGCAGAGGTCTAATCTTTAGGACACTTTTTAAAATATGAATGATGTCATAATAGAGAGACACTTGTAGTTTCCCAGAGCCGAAATGGCAGACACCTACACCTTCAGAGGTATGTATGCAAGACCCTTTTCCTACGCTGATTGGCAAAATTCCAGTACATCTACTACTGACAACATGGAAAGTAGATCCTTATTTCTACAGTACTACACATCTAAAGCTGTCCAAATGCCATACAGGGAATGAAGGTGGTTTTCTTTCAGGCTTGCATCAGAGTATTGGGCTCAGTTTCAATACTAGAGATACAAAAAAAAAAAAAGTCTGGTGCTCAAACTCCCATTAGTAGAGTTGAGCGGACACCTGGATGTTCGGGTCCAGGGGGGTTCGGCCGAACTTTGAAAAAAAGTCAGGGTTCGAGATCGAACTTGACCCCGAACCTGAACCCCATTGAAGTCAATGGGGACCCGAACTTTTGGGCACAAAAATGGCTCTAAAAAAGTCCTGGAAAGGGCTAGCGGGCTGCAAAAGGAAGTAAAATGGGGGTAAGAGTAGGACAAGTGCCCTGAAAACAAATGTGGATAGGGAAATCACTTAAAATAACATAAAATAAGCAGCCATTTAGTAGATAACTCCCTAATTCCCACGGTTTTAGGGAGCTATCTACTAAAAGGCTGAAAGACCTAAACTGGTCTTTCAGCCACATTTACTAATACGAAGTAAAGATCACTTAGTATTAGTAAATTCAGCCCCTACTCGCTATACCGCGAGTAGGGGCGTGTCTAGTAAACAGGGAGCAGCCAGTGGCCTGGGGTGGGGGGGGGTTTAAATTTTTATTTAGGGCCACCACCCACCACTCAGGGGTGGGGACCGGGGGGATGCAATAGGTCCCTCCCCCTTATTGATATTTAGGGCCCCCACCCGTCGCTCAGGGCTGGGGGCCGGGGGGGGAGGACAATAGGTCCCCCCCCTTATTTATATTTAGGGCCCCCACCTGCTGCTCAGGGGTGGGAGCCGGGGGGGGGGCAATAGGTCCCCCCTTTAGGTTAAAAGCACCCACTCACGCGTTGCGGGTGGGGGCTCAGGAGGGGGGAATGTTTTTTGGGGTTTTTTTTAACAGTAAGCAGCCACAGGCTGCTCCTGTTTAATAGACATGCCCCTACTCGCGGTATAGCGAGTAGGGGCATAATTAACTAATTCTAAGTAACCAGCTTATATAGAGGCTGGGTCACATGCTGCACTGGCCAATCACAGCCATGCCATTAGTAGGCATGGCTGTGATGGCTTCTAAGGACACACGAGTCAAACGCTTGTTGATTGGCTGCCCTGCAGCTTTTCGAAATGCGTCATTAAATCGCTGAACACCGAACTCGAACCCCAACATACACTGAAATGTCTGTGTTCGGGTCCGGGGTCCAAAAATCGAATGTTCGGTACAAACCCGAACTTTATAGTTCGGGTTCGCTCAACTCTACCCATTACTAATGGGCGGCCGCAACGACCATAGTACACATCAGCCCAAATACATACAGTAAAAACCAAAGAAAAAAAGTTACCTGTGCTCTTTCCCAAATCCCTATGTATATTTAAACAAATGGAGGTTTTTAGTTACCTCCAATGGCAGGGCCAGATTAAGAGCCCAGTGGGCCTGGTGCTGACAATTATGATGGGCCTAATTACAGAATCATATCGATCAAAAACAGTAAAACACTCCCAAGCGTCATGTATCTGATGGAGATGGTGCAGGAGAGAAATAAAACAGCAGCTATAAGAAAACATATACCCTAGGCTAATCTCTCACTAATTTATGTTTTCATCTTTCAAGTAAATCCATAACTCCTAACAGCAGTGTCCAGTCAAGCAGGAAGTCAATGGGCATGGTAAAAGGGTGTGCCACTGACACAAATCATGTAACCTGCCAAAAGGGACGAACATGCTCAAAAAGAGGACATGTCTGCCCAAAGAATTAGGCCAGCCTGGCATGAATGCATGTCAGGCTGCCTGCCAATCATGCAGCTGGCCAACTAAGGGCATACTATGCAGACAGCACCCTGAGCTTGGCATAAATGCATCTAATGATGCGCTTGCTCAACACTTTCTAAGGACTGTCCTCTAGCACTCGCTGGACACTTGTCTCCTTACCTTCTTACTAGCAGGCAGAAGCTCCTGGTATATAATCTGGGACAGAGAAAAGCTGTATGTAGTGAGTGTAGAAGAAAGGGAATATGCCACAGTGTTAGAGAGACCAAAGTCAGCATTACCTTAAAGGATCACTATAGGGTCAGGAACACAAACATGAATTCATGACCCTATAGTGTTAACACCACCATCTAGCCCCACTGGGCTCCTCATGCCTCCATAAATATAGCAAAATCTTACTTTATTCAAGACTGAAGCTGTAACTCTGCATGCTGTTAGACTCAGAAAAATAAGCAGTCTGCTGATATCATTAGAAGTGGTGGCCTAATCCAATCACAGTGCTTCCCCATAGGATTGACTGAGACTGACAAAGAGGCAGATCAGGGGCAGAGCCAGCATGATTCAAACACAGCCCTGGCCAATCAGCATCTCCTCATAGAGATGAATTGAATCAATGAATCTCTATGAGGAAAGTTCAGTGTCTGCAAGCAGAGGGAGGAGACACTGAATTTTTGGATGCAATTTAGGCAGCCATGACGCAGGAAGGATCTACATCTAAGGAGTGGCCAGTGAAGTTATCACTGGGCTGTAATGTAAAGACTGCATTTTCTCTGAAAAGACCGTGTTTACAGCAAAAAGCCTCACGGTAATGATTCTACTCACCAGAACAAATTCAATAAGCTGTAGTTGTTCTGGTGACTCTAGTGTCCCTTTAACTATATTCATTGTCAGCCAGTCCACACAAGTTTTGTTCCCATACATCCCTCTTAAGTTTCCATACTTAAGTAAGAGTATGTGAAAAGTAGTTAGGGTTGCCCCCTTTCTTGGAAAAACATACCGGCCTTGCTAATTTGCATAATTAAATACGTATGGGTGACATCACATGATGTAAATCACAAGGAGTGACATAAGAGAAAATGCTGTAAAATCACCAAAAAACTACTTAGTTTGATTCTGCTGTATAGATGGATTCCTCCCAGTGGCCCCATATCTCCCAGTGCCCCCATGTGTCGATTACTCCAGGTCTCAGTGTTCCTATGTATCAGTGTCTCAGTGCCCCATGTCTCCCAGTGTCCCCTAGTGTCGTGTCCCCAGGTCTCCCAGTGATCCTATGTATCACAGTGTCTCAATGCCCCAAGTCTCCCTGTGTCCACATGTATCCCAGGGTCCCCATGTCACTAGGAAGACGGTAAGACCTGGGGACACGGGGAGACCTAGGGACACAGAGACACTGGGAGACTAGGGGACTCTGGCTGGGACGCATGGAGACACTGGGAAAATAGGGGACACTTGAAGACATGGGGAAACAGACACTAGAGACACTGGCTGGGGGACATGGGGGCATTGAGACATGGGGCACTGGGAGACATGGGGACAAGGAGACACCAAGGCCACAGACACTAGGGACACTAGCTTGGAGACATGGGGACATTGAGACACTTGAGGCACTGGGAGA
The DNA here is from genome assembly GCA_933207985.1 of Pelobates cultripes. Taxonomy (NCBI): domain Eukaryota; kingdom Metazoa; phylum Chordata; class Amphibia; order Anura; family Pelobatidae; genus Pelobates; species Pelobates cultripes. The sequence goes on along the minus strand of OW240913.1, from coordinate 206,492,081 downwards.
CATGGAGGCACTAGGTGACATGGGGACAGTGAGACACTGGCAGACTGGGGGCACTGGGAGACTAGGGGGCACTGAGACACCAGGGACACTGGCTGGGAGACATGGGGACACTGGGAGATATGGGAACACTGTGTCCCCATGTGTCTGTGTCATAATGTCTCCCAGTGTCCCTTAGTGTCTCAATGTATGTCTCCTTGCAGCCTTTCCCCCCATCCCTTACTTCCCTGAGCTGTAGGCTGTCTCTGCAGGGTGGGAGTTGCTGTCTGGACTCTCTGTAGCTTCACCCCTGCAGATCAGTGAGTATAGATAGGCAGGGAGGGATATGCTGGAACTTCCTATCCCTGCCTGTCTCCACACACAGTGACCCCTACTGGCCAGTGCTAGTATTGCATAGTAATCTCTTGTTTATACTGAGAAAAATACCAGCATTTGTATTGCCAGTATCACTGTAATATTGGCACCAGGCAGCCTCAAATACTGGCTGTGCCAATAAAATAAAAGCCAGGTGGAATCCCTAAGAGTAGTGTGTGAAATTTAAAAAAAAATAAAAAATTTTTTAAATTATAAATCAATGGGCCTATTCCATGGCCCTGGGCCTGGAGCTGCAGCTCCATCAGCCCCTATGTTAATCCGGCCCTGTCCAATGGCCATGAGAGGGTATGCCCACCTGCCATGTCACTATGTTACATAGTCCCATGTGTTCCCTATGTAGGGATGTATATAAAAAATACCCCTTTCTGTCTTATTAGAGATATCTTTGCCAGAAGCTCAAGGAAGCAAGGTGAATGGTTAGAGTTAGGACCCACCTATGAGGTCTGCCTTGACGTGGCAGGTGGGCATACCCTCTCATGGCCATTGGGGGGTATATAAAAACCTCTATTTGTTTAAATATACATAGGGATGTGGGAAAAAGCGCAGGTAACTTTTTTCTTTGGTCAATACTAGAGATGCCATTTTTGACTAAATGACTGTACCCTGGAACAATATATCTGGAAACAGAGATTCCACTTCAATGTACCACAGAAAGGGAAACCAAAGTTGTAATAGCTAGAAGAGTAGAAATGACCATTTTCTGCTTTAGCTTTATTTTTCTCAACAGGTAGGAAGATGTAACAAGGTTGAATTTTTAATAGTTTGTCTGGGCATCTATGCCCAACGTTTCTGGCAGATGAAGTTTGCAACAACCAATCTTTGTACTCTTGTGCATGCATGAGCGTACATAAAACGAAAAAAATTCTAGAACATAGAATACTTCATAGATTTTCTCATTCTTGTGAAATAAGGAGCCACGGCACAAGAAAATGCTTATTCCCATCAACTGCCATAGATGGCCACTGATAAAAATTACAAGACCGGCTAATTAGAGCTTCTCCTACATGTTGTTAATAATTAGCAGGTATATAGACCCTATTTAGTCTGATGTTTTTTTTCTTCATAAAAACTGCATGTTTAGGAAGAACTAACTAGCGACAGTCTCACTTTAAGGTAAGAAATACCTGTAACCCTAAACAGTGTAAAGTCAGGAGCAGGGTCAGGCTGGACCACCAGGATACTGGGAAATTTCCTGGTGGGCTGGCATACTTTTAGGGCCAGTGCAACCATAAGGTGGCACATGCGTCTGCCTAGGTCGCTCCAGCCTAGGTGTGCAATTGCTGAGTGACTGGCAGGAGGGGAGCGCACAGTACTCTGAGCTTCTGTATCCTCTCTCTGGTCTGACAGGAAGTGCTCACTGGGAGCAACAAACAACTTCCTGTCAGACTAGGTAGGGGAAATAAAAGATCCTCTACCATGGTCCACCTGGATACGCTACAAGGTGGAGGTCAGCAGGCACAGAGAGGGGAAGGAGACACATGGGGGGATGGGGAAGAGACACACAGAGGAGCTGGGGAGAGGGGATGAGACACACTGAGGGGATGAGACACACAGGGGGGGGACTGAGATCCACAGGGAGCTCAGGGGGCTGATACACTGCGGGGCTTAAGAGGAGAAAGAGACACACAGAGGGGCGTGGGGCGTGGTGGAGAAAGACACACAAATGGGGTGGAGGAAGCAGACACATAGAGGACCTGGGGGGGATAAAAAGACACATAAAGTGGATTGAGGAGAGAAATAGACGCAGATGGGAAGGGGAGAATGAGACACACAGAGGGGCTGTGGGGAAAGAGACAAAGAGAAGGGCTGAAGAATAGTAAAAAGAGACACATAAAAGGGGGGGGGAATGCATCTTCACCTGTGTCTCCTGTTCTCCCTGTACTCACTTCTTCAGTGGAGTATATGCTGGTGAGAGAAAGACAGGTTTTTCTTCCTATATATACATTTTGCTACAAATCTTGGTAACACAATGTACAGATAGAAATTGAAATTAATGTGATTTTGACAGTAATATATATATATATATATGTATATTTGCGGTCGGGACATACCAGCCGATAGAGTACAAATATGTATACATTTAATATGAAATAAGTTGGTTGAAGTGTGCCGGAAGCAACAAGAGGTTAGTCCTGAAATAAAATAGGGCCCACCTAGATTGTAGTGATTGTTATAAAGGGGAGCGGTGGGAGGGTCACTTCACGCTGATTCTACAGGTAAGGGGAGGGATTGGTAGGGTTTTTACAGGGACTAAATCCCTCCCACAATTCAAGGTTTTCCACCTTTTGTTTGTGGTCGGGACATACCAGCCGATAGAGTATAAAAATGCATTCATACTATACATTTAATATGAAATAAGTCGGTTGAAGTGTGCCGGAACCGCCGAGAGGTTAGGCCTGAAATAAAAGAGGGCAAAAAAGATAATATGCAAATCAAACTTTATTTTAACACTTCTTAATATTACATTGCAATATTATAGAAGGCCAACCTAACTTCTTTCTCAGGTTGTGGCACATACTTGCAGCAGACCGAAGATTTCCACCGTGAGGTACTCCTCACTTAACGACCGGGCTCCGTTGCTATGACTCAGTCGTAGAACGAATTGGTCAGTAAGTAAGGAGTTAAGGGATTCCCTGCTCTGGTCCGCTTGTCTATGTTTGGGAAAATTTCCCCAGTAAGTGCGAGCCGTCATGAAAATTAGAGGGATTCCCTGCTCTGCTGCGTTCGTCTATGTTCAAGGAAATTTCCCCGAACATAGACGAAACCAGTAGAGCAGGGAATCCCTCTAATTCCCACGGCGGCTCGCACTTACCACTCCGCGAGAGAGCTGGTCGTAAGTGTGAGCCGTCGTAAAACAGGTAGAATCCAAAACGAGGACCACCTGTACACAAAAGTTTCATTAATATATAACATAAATGTAATGAGTATGTATTTGCCCAGTCTTGTTGCTCGGTGCATACTCCAGCACAATAACATATTCAAAGTGAAGAGCACTCTCACAGGACTTCAAAATAAACACGATAACTTCATTTTTTACAGCTGTGCAACCACATACTTCACCATTTCAGTCCTATTACCAAACTTTCCTTAATATGTCAAGGTAGTTGGACTGAAACCTTGATTCTGTGCAAATGCACGTCTGCTTAAAATAAAATCCGCTCTTTTGTTTATTTTGAAGTCTTATGAGTGCTTTTTTTCATTTTAGAGTAATTTCACTTTTAAGTTATCTTCTAACAAGTCCTTCCTGATACAGATATAAGGATGACATCAGAAATTATTATTAAATACATTATGTGCAGGGTCATCAAAGACACAGCTCTATAGCTCCAAACTTTCAAATGACCAAAGAGGGACACTTTAGGGTTGTGAATAAAGGAGTGGCAAGGGGCATGGCTGTTCTGAGAAATTTTAAAGGGACACTATAGTCACCACACCAATTTTAGCTTAATGAAGCAGCTTTAGTGTATAGAGCATGACGCTGAAGTTTCACTGCTAAATTATCTGCCATTTAGGAGTTAAATCACTTTTGTTTTTATTATTTACATACAGGAGGCTCCTCGAGGGTCTAGCAAGCTATTACCTGAACTGGAGGTAATAAATTCTAAAATAAACAGAACTTGCAGCAGAGGAAATATAAACATTAGATGGCTCTTTACAGGAAGTGTTTATGAAGACTGTGTAAGTCACTTGGATGGAGGTGTGACTTTGACCGCATTTTTAACTTCTAAATGGCAGTGAAATGAGCAGTGAGACTGCAGGGACATAATCTACACACCAAATCTGCTTCATTAAGATAAATTTGTTTTAGTGACTAGAGAGTCCATTTAACTATGGACTTACTGATAACTATTTATGCAACTAAAATGTAATTTAGTACAAGAACAATGTATCCTCTTTAAACAGACTGATTTCTTTTTTTTAAATTCTTTATTTTTCAATTTTGGAAATTTGGCATAAACAGTAAGACAAATGTTATAGCATACCGGCTTGTACAAAAGCCTGTAGTACATGTCGTGCAATTCAACTTAGTTACACATTATGCATGTCAGTACATTATCCTTTTACTCAGCTTCTTTCTGCTGTCAACCAAGGTGTATTTTTTAGGAGAGTATACTGAAGATAGCAATATTCGTCTGCCGTTTCGCCCTTCCGCCATTGCACCTTTTTTTTTCACCTTCTGTATCTACAGAGCTTGTACCGCCCTTTTGCTTATTTATTTATTTTTGTCTGGCATACACTTGGTCCCATGTAAAGCATGGGGCAAGAAAAGAGGAAGGAAAAGAAAGATATGAAAGGAAAAGATAGACATTTAGAAAGAGATGGGGGGGGGGGTGACACTGGAGCGCGCGGCATGGAACAGGGGTGGCCAGTCCTTAATGCTTGTGACAGTGTTAAATTCCTATTGGTTCTGTCCATGGCGACTGTCTATCTTGTCACCTGGCTCCTCATGGGACTCCTCTCACTCACCTCCCTGTCCCAATGGGCTGCTATCCCAGGGTTCGCGTATTTTTGAAACGCTACTGTGGTGCCCTTCACCCTAGCTGTTAGGTCATCCATTAATCTGCTATCTTTGATCTTAGAGAATATTTCGGTAAAGCTCGGTCCCTCCAGGGCCAACCACGCTGTTGCTATTACTCTATGTGCGCTTAATGTGATCTTGTGCAATAGTTTTTGCTCCATCCTAGTCCACCCCTCTAGAGACCTATTCAGGAGGTAGACCCAAGGGTCCATGGCTGGTGATCTATGGAAGATCTGTCGCACTATGTTCTCGACTGATATCCAAAATCTATTTATGGTTGGGCATTCCCACCACATATGTATGTACGTTCCTCTACTACCGCACGCCCTCCAGCAGTCATCTGTGTTTATTTTATGCATTCTGAAAAGCTTCACTGGGGTGGTGTATCATCGGAACATGGTTTTCCACGCCTGCTCCTGAAGCGTCACGCACATTGATGTATTTTTGTTTGCTTCCCAGATTTCCTGCCATTCAATTCCTTCCAGGACCTCGCCAAGGTCCCGCTCCCACCGGTCTGTGTAGGGCAGTTTGTCCCACTCTGTGTTTTCGGAGCTAAGGTGGACATACAGCTGTGTTATTAAACCCTTAGGTGCTTTCTCTGTTGCGCACAGCTTCTTGAAGAAGGTCGGCTGTCTGCAGGCTGCTATTTTGATGTGGGGGCGGTTGGTGAAGTCTCTAAGTTGCAGCTATCTGAAGAAGTCAGAAGGTGTTAAATGATGATGTTGCTTAAGGTCTTCAAACTGTACTATTTCTTCCCCCTGGAACATGTGGCCTATCCTCTGTAGACCTACCCTTTCTAGGTTACGAAATTCCCTCGCTGCCATACCCGGAGGGAAGGCTCTGTTTTGAAACAATGGCATTAGTGGGGACGGGGAGGAGGCCAGGCCGTATTTGACGTTTGTCGCATCCCATATACGTATTGCGTTCGATATTGCTGGGCATGTCACCCTTATCATAGGTCTGCGTTCCCTCGGTACCCACATCATAAACTGTGGGAGGTCTGATCCTACCATGAGAGCCTCTATGTCTACCCATTTCCGTTTGTCTGGGGGGAAGTGCCACATCACCAACTGTGCCAGATGGGCTGCTAGGTAATAAAAATAAAGGTTCGGTAGGCCTAGTCCCCCTTTGTCTTTTTTCCTGTACAGAACCTGTCTGGAGATCCTATGTCTCCTGTTCTGCCATATGAAATTCCCTATTGCTCGTTGTAGGGGTACCAATTGTGTTTTTGTAATGCGTATGGGTAGTGCCTGAAACAAGAGGATTCGTGGGATGATATTCATCTTGACGGAATGAATTCTTCCTATCCATGAGATGGGTTTGTCCATCCACTTTTCTAAGTCCCCTATCAGTGTTCTGAGCATCGGCATATAGTTTGCCGCATATAGCGTGCTTGGGTCCGCTGTCAAGTGTATTCCCAAATATTTTAGGGAGTCTGATTCCACGTGCACCTGATGCGTGTCTCGTAACATTACTCCCTGTATATTCAGGTGTCTCCGTATTGCTTGTAGGAAGGGCTCTAGAGCCAGCACAAACAATAGGGGGGAGAGTGGGTACCCCAGTCTAGTGCCATTGTGCAATTGGAAAGGGCTTAACTGGGCACCCGTGATCCGGACCTGTGCCCTCACGTTGCTGTACATCGCCTTGGTTAGTGCTATATAATCTGCCGGGAAACCCATGTGCGCCAGCAGGGTGAATAGATATGGCCACCTGACCCTATCGAAAGCCTTCTCTGCATCTATAGAAAAGACCAACGTGGGTGTCCCCGTGATTGATTGTTTCCATATAAGATCTGTATTCCTCCTGGTGTTCTTGAAAAGTTGTCTGCCAGGTATAAATCCAACCTGATCTGCGTTGATTACTGAGTTCAGTAGCGGGTTCAGTCTGTCTGCCTGTATTTTGGCTAATATTTTCATGTCATAGTTAATGAGAGAAATTGGTCTGTAATTTTCTGGTTGAAGCGGGTCCTTTTTGGGTTTTGGTAGCAGCACTATAGTGGCCAGTGACATTTCCTGATCGGGGGCAGATGCCCTTCTCCACTCTGCGAATAGTTTCACCAGTCTCGGTGTGAGTTCTTCTCGGAAAACCTTATAGTAAGCTCGGTCAAACCCGTCGGGCCCCGGTGCCTTATTCCCGCTCATTCCCGAGATAGCTCTATCCACATCTTCCTCAGTTATATCTGCCGCGAGACTGTTTATAGCCTCACTTGACAATTTGGGTAACTCCAGGCCTTCCAAAAATCATAGTATGTGTTCTTCTTGTCCATCATGATGTGTATCTTCCGGGGTATGGTTATATAAGCATTTGTAGAAATCTTCAAATACGGAGGCAATATCTTGTGGGTTCGTTTTTATAGAGCCGTCTGGGTGCTTTATGGCCGTTATGTGGGATCTTACCTGTCTAGGCCTGAGTGTCCTGGCCAGGAGTGTATCCATTTTATTGGCCTTCTCGTAATATGTCCTCCTGCCCCATAACATTGACCTTACCGTATCATCTAGCAGTAACTTGCAGATGGACCGTCTTGCAGATTATAATTGTCGATAAATTCCATCTTCTGGTGTCATTTGATGCCGCAGTTTGAGAGTTCTGAGTTGGGTCATGAGAGCTTCTAGCTTTTGGAATTTCATCTTCTTTTTCCAGGTGGCTATTTTGATGAAAGTCCCCCTAATTACTGCCTTATGGGCTGCCCATACCACACTCATCTGCAGCTCGGGGGTATCGTTAAACTGAAAATATTCCCGTATCTCGGTCCTTATTTGTTCTGAAATCTGTTCATCCCTGAGTAATGAGTTGTTAAGTCTCCACATCCAGGGGGACGCCGCGCATAGGTTTCCCAGATTGATGGACGCCTCTGCATGGTCCAACCTGGAGATGTTTCCCAGCGCCGATCCCGCTATCCACGCCATGCTGATATTATTCACAAGGAACACATCTATCCTAGAGTATGTTCCCAGGGGGCGCGGAATAGAAGGTATATGTCTATCAGGCCTGTTGCTGCTATGAAGTCCCGAAGCAGCTTATCCTCCCCTCCCTTGTGATCTAGGGCCTCCACCCCTCCAGGTCCTATCCACCGCTGGGCATGGCACCGCGTTGAAATCCCCTCCCGATATGACCTTTCCGTATGGTAGCATTGACAGTTTGTCCTTCAACTTGGTCCAGAACTCTGGGTCCGGCTGATTTGGCGAGTAAACATTGACTAGGTGTATGGTATGTGAGTATAAAGTGCCTGCCAATATAATGAACATTCCTTCTGGGTCGGCCTCCCATGAAACCATGCTCAATGGGCAGCTGTTTCGTATTATTATGGCTGTTCCATTTCGTTTGCAGTGTGACCTAGCCTCAAATGACGTTTGGTACGCATGGTACTTTAATCTAAACTTCACTTGTTTTGGCAAATGAGTCTCCTGCACAAACGCTATGTCCGAATTCATCCTTTTCAGTTCTCTAAACATCATTCTACGTTTCCTAGGAGCGTTAAGGCCTTTAACGTTTAATGAGATTATTTTTACGGCCATGATCTCTTGCCTAGTATCCTGCTAAAATTCGCAGCCTTCCCCACTCCGTCTGCCCCTCTTAGGTTTCTCCGGCCGCCAGCCTGTCTGCGGTAAAACAGACTGATTTCTAAACACATTTATTGTAGTCTAAAAGCACATTACTGTGAGTATTATTGTTGTAGAGCTCTGTTACACACTGAGACAACAATATACAGCTACTAGAAAAAAAGGGACCATAGAGTAGAAAAGAGGGACAGATGGATTTGGGTTCAAAATAGGTACAGCCCTTCTAAGTTTGGAGCTATGCAATTCTCCTTGGCAATGAATATCACTTGGCCTGCCCTGTAGACAACAGAAATGTATTTCATTTTTGCAGAGGTAAGGTGGATAACATTTGATATCTTTACCCTTTAGGCATGTATAGTCTTAATCTGGATTTACTAGCAGGATTTATTGAATTGCAGCAGCAATTTGAGAGCATGATTCAGACATTGTAAATATTTTCATAGTAAAGTGAATATTTTCCTAGGATGCACATCAGAGAACAAATGAGTTTAAGCAATGCCCTAGTTTTGTCATTAAATTAACATTTGTGCAGTTGATGTGGGTCATCATCTTAACATCTTAATGACTGTTAATATCTCTCTTTTTATGTCCAAACTGAACAAATGTTTCTGAGAGGGATCATCCTTCTTAAGACAGAGACAGAACGGCAGGATAAAGGACAGGCATAGAAACAGCCAACGCATATTTTACATCTGGTTTTATTAATAAGAGAAGAATGCGTGCAGATGTCTTGGTTGAAAATCCAATTTTCAAAAGATTTGAGAGAAGAATTTTAGATTTTCTTTTAGATTGTTTTTTCTTCAAGACAATAATATCAGTACTGCTTAGCCCTTTTCAGAATTAATTGTGAGTGCACCATTATGCAGGAACCTTTAAAAATCGCTACTTGCATGGATCTTAAAGGACCACTATAGTGCCAGGAAAACAAACTCATTTTCCTGGCACTATAGGGTTATTAGGTGTGTGTGTCTCACTCTCGTGGCCCCCCTCCCGCTGGGCTAAAGGGGTTAAAACCCCTTTAGCCACTTTCCTTAATCCAGCGCCGTGCTCCCTCGGTGCTGGTGACCTCTCCTCCCCCTTCCAACGTTGGCACCAAATGCGCATGCGCGGCAATCAAACCGCCCATAAGGAAGCATTACTCAATGCTGCCCTATGGATGTCAGTGTCATCTCAGTGTGTTTTTCAAAATGAGAATCGCGGAAGCAGCCTCTAGTGGCTGCCAGGTGGACGGCCACTAGAGGCTGGATTAATTCTCAATGAAAACATAGCAGTTTCTCTGATACTGCTATGTTTTCAGCTGCAGGGTTAAAACCAGGGGGACCTGACACCCAGAGGGCTTCATTGAGCTGAAGTTGTCTGGGTGCCTATAGTGGTCCTTTAAGGCTGACTCTTTGATTGAATGTATATGTTTTTTTGAAGTATTACATTTTCGAGAAATAGTCTGAAATACCAGTGTAAACCTGTAATAATTATGCAATACAGGAGTATGGATAATACATTGACAACTTCTAAAGATTAAGGTATATGTATGTAATATAGACTCTGGTGTCTTATAAACTATATTGACCCATAAGCCTGCCCATAATACACAACATATTTTACTTGCCTTTACTGTGTTAGATTTGTGTATTAGCAAATATTTTTATATAATGCCTTATTCAGCATGTATGGCATGGTTGCATTATATAAAAGTAAAGGAAGTCACATTTCTAAAATTTGATAAATTGAAAATGTGCTCTTTATGCAATGAAGTGTAAAATCTATACCGGGAAACTAAATAAAATTACAAACAATAATACTCTAAGAACGTTGATTTTACTATAAGAGGGATGTTGACATGTGAATAAAATTAGTTTACATTTTTTTTATTTTATTTTTTGTGCAAAGTAGGTACATACAATCCAGATATGCCACAACAGCAATGCCTGGCAATATAGGATAAACATTAGTATGGCACAGAGTAAGATTGTACACATCTTTATATATTTTTCAGGCTTATGCAAAATATGTCAGTATATAGGTAAGGAGAGAGATATTGTGAGCCATGTTTGCATAACAGGATAGAGTAGTAGAAGTTCAAGAGTAGTGATGCAGTGCTGGGATTAAAGAACAAGAGGCTTGTAGATTTACCATGCAAAACATGTGCACTATTATGAAATTAAAGGACCACTATAGTGCCAGGAAAACATACTCGTTTTCCTGGCACTATAGTGCCCTGAGGGTGCCCCCACCCTCAGGGACCCCCTCCCGCCCGGCTCTGGAAGGGGGAAAGGGGTTTAAACTTACCTTTTCAGCTGGGCGGAGAGCTCTCCTCCTCCTCTCGCCTCCGTTCGCCCGCCCGTGAATGCGCGCGGCAGAGCTGCTTGGCGCATTTCACCCGTCGCATAGGAAAGCATTTACAATGCTTTCCTGAGCGCTTTACATGCTCTCACTGTGAAAATCACAGTAGAAGCACAAGCGCCTCTAGTGGCTGTCAATGAGACAGCCACTAGAGGATTAGGGGGAAGGCTTAACCCATTAATAATTATAGCAGTTTCTCTGAAACTGCTATAATTATGAAAAAATGGGTTAACCCTAGAAGGACCTGGCACCCAGACCACTTCATTAAGCTGAAGTGGTCTGGGTGCCTAGAGTGGTCCTTTAAGTAATGAGTTAAACTATCACAGGCTTAATAGAGCATTAGGGTAATACCACTGGGTTAGAAACACATAGTAAGCAATAAAGAAAATAAACAACAACAAAAAACTCACCTTCCTCCAGTGCCGGGATCCCTCGGCGCTGGGGACTGTCCTCCTCATCGGCTGAATGCGCATGCGCTGCAAAAGCTGCGCACGCATTCAGCCAGTCCATAGGAAGGCATTCTCAATGCTTTCCTATGGACGCTGGCGCCTTCTCACTCTGAAAATCACAGCGAAACGTGCAGAAGCTCCTCTAGTGGCTGTCAATGAGACAGCCACTAGAGGCTGGATTAACCCATTTGTAAACATAGCAGTTTCTCTGAAACTGCTATGTTTACAGCAGGCAGGGTTAATCCTAGAGGGACCTGGCACCCAGACCACTTTATTAAGCTGAAGTGGTCTGGGTGCCTATAGTGGTCCTTTAATGGTGGGCCTGGGGACTCTCTCTTTTATGTCTTTCTTTTATATTTATTGACCTTTTAAGTATTGCTTTTTTTTCTGTTCATTCAGCTGCATAAAGTAGGATTTAACAGTTCCTGTGACTACTGTCTTAAAATGTAATTCCTTAAAGGGCAATTCTTACTTCACGTAAGTTTTAATATTATGTTATCCCTTAATTTGAGCAATGATGTATTTATGTAGTGTAAAAATTAAATAAAACGTAGAAATCTCCATCTCTTTATCTTTCGACTGGGCACCTCAATTAAAATATAAAAAGTGGTGAACTTCAATAGCATCCACCTCCCCTACATGTTCAGCATTATTAATATATTATCTTACTATTTACTACTTACAGTAAAATAGGTGTTCGCTGTCGATAACTGTTGGAAGCGTCCATTTATCCTTCATGGAAGCACAATGCAAATAAAAAAAGTTTGTTATAGATAAACAGTAGAACATGGTGCCCTTAATAGAATCAATCAACTTTAAATGTATTCACCCTTTAGAGCAGGTACAAAATGACACCTTTTAGGACAATTCCCATCAACAAGTAAGGTTACATCTATGATTACAATTAATGTGTTTTATATTATCAAAATCATTTTAAAGGTTGTCCCACTTAATGAAATGCTGAACTCAAATAATGTACTCCCCATCACCTTTCTCAAATATTAATTAAAATGTTATTTACAATCACAGTACAAATAATACACTAACAGTTAGCAAACAACCCTTTGTATGGATCAAATCTCTACAGAGGTTTAGCTCCCTGTCAATCATTGTTCTAAGTTCAGTGCTTTGCAACTGGAAGTCAGTGAAGCGAAAGCATGCAGATGATAGGATAAACAAAGCAATGTTTCTGTTTTCTCCTCATTATCTGTAATGTGTGCCCTGGTTGTGCCAGGACTGAACTGGATGTTGATATAGTTAGCTACAAGGTTCAACAGAGCATTCAATGATAAAAGCATAAGACAACACCATTGTTTTAATAAACCATTAAAAAAAAGAAGACGTATGATTGTGAGGCCTACTTTGTTTTAAATATTAAACCCTCTACTGCATATAGATCAATAATGTAAAGCCCCCACATCAGAGTTAGGCAACATTTTGCACTCTAGATGTTGTGGACTGCACATACTTTAATGCTATTGCAGCCATAATGCTGGCAAAGCATCAGGGAAGATGTCTATAACATCTGGAGTGATGAAGGGTGTCTACCCCTGCTCCACATCTTGTTTTATTTACATTTGTGGGCTCAGTAAAGTAAATTTGTCTCCTTGATTCAGGCTTCTCTCCGGTAAATAATGCTGTAATCCAAGCAAGGAATAGTGGTTTAAAGTTCATTTTATAATCACAGACACACTGCGGGCTCAAATTTATGCATGTGAAATTGAGCATGTTGTAAAAAATACTTTTAGCACGGTGTTTAATATATTTTATGTTTTTGCTGCATGTAGTACTATGTTTAAGCATTTAAGATGACAGTATATCGATTTTTGGGCACTATCTGCGTTTCTTAAAAGGACATTCCCGGCACCAAAACAACTTCATCTAAATGAAGTTGTTATGTTGCCTGAAGTCACCCGGAGACACTCTTACTTCAAGGGGTTAAACCGTTTTCAAGCGGTTTAACACAAAAAGTGCCTCCACCAGAATTGATCTCAGCTCCTCCCCAGGCGGCATCCGGCTTCCGCTCTCCCCATTAACTTAACTGGCTTGCAAAGAAACATAACTTATATATATATATGAATATTAGTTATAATATCCCCCCCCCCCCTTTGCCACTTGCCTTTATTTATATTTATTATTGCTCAATATGTAGGAGCAGTCAATTTGCTCTCCTCTGCCCATCATGTCTGCTGTTTGCCCTTCTGTGGGATCCATTTTACTGATGGATTGTGGGTGAATTTGATTAACAACTGGAACAGCACAGCACTTTGTTTTCAGCCCCGCCCACTGTCAAGTTTTGCCAGCTTGACCGCTATATATACGGAAACTATACATATGAGTTCAGAAAAAACTAAAATAAAAAGAGATTCCAACATAGAGAGTCATATAAACATAGTGGATATATGTCATTTTTTATGACAGAACCACCTTAAGCTGAACTGGTATGATATACTAATATCCAACTTTACATGTTTAAAATGAGTAGTAAAAAGGGTCCCCATAAAAGTCAATTTAGATCCTTGTATCAATTAGAAGAGATTCCAGGCATGATTGTCTTAAGTGTTGTTTTCAAAGTGAACTTTGATCATTCATTGTTATTTTTCTAAATAAATGATTTCACCATACAGCCAAAACAAAGACAAACATAGTAGATACAATATATAGACTGATTTTGACATTTATAAAAAGCAACTATGGCCTTCAAACGCCTCTCTCTTTGCCAAGAGTGTAATTAAGAACCACTTTAAATATAATACCAAAGCTTTTTCTGCTGGAACAGAAATTATTATATTCATTTGCAGTAAGCTCATGTCCCCCTCAGTAATTTGTACTGTATGTGGTCGTTATTCTTAGGTAGGCATATTGTAAAATTGCCAGAAATGCACTCAGTAAGCAAAACTAGGTGCCATCGTGTAAAAAGAGGAATTGACAGAAAACACACACACTCTCTCTTTCTCTCTCTCTCTCTCTCTTTCTCTCTCTCCCTCTCTCTTCCTCTCTCTCTCTCCCTCTCTCTTCCTCTCTTCATGCTACTACATTTCCTGATGGGAGGAGAAGCGGTGACAGACTGCAGATGCAGCCTCTCTATTCCGATATTACACTAATCTTTCATTGCTGCAGTCTGGAGGAGAGAGCTGCTGTCCTCTGTTTATCTGCTTTTTTTGTGACAATGCCACCAGGTGGGAGGGAGAGGGTTATAGCTTTTCCATTTAATTTTTTTCTGTTTAGACTGTGCTTGGAGGGGGGAAGAATGACACAGCTTGTTTTGCACTCTCCATGTATTCAGGGAGCTGCTCTGCATTTAAAAGAAAGAGAAATAAAAGAGCCACCCTCTCTAAAGGAGAAGCAGGTAATTAGAGGGTGGCTGAGGCTGATAGGGAGCTGGCATACTATAAATCCTGACAGCAGCAAACATACAGAAGCACGCCCTTCCCTGTTCCATTACTATGGCAAGCTATGCTTTATATTGTAATAAAGCAGGGAAGCAGCATGAACCGCCTGTGTGATGGGTACTGTGAGGAGTTACAACACACTATTAACACTACACCAACAGAGTAAATAAGTGCGTACTTCTAACATTCTGACAGTGTATCTTGGTATCTGTGTGAATGTATATATGTCTCTGACAATATGTATAAGTGTGTGTTATTTCTCTTATACCATAATAAAGTTTTTCCGCCTTTTTTTTTTTTTTTAACCATATTCTGCAGCCCACCTAGCTACTAAGGGCTACGCTTACTCGTTTAAAAATTTGTCAACATGACATGGCTATTTTGTCCTACAATTTGCAATTCCTCCTTGAATAGCCCTATGAACTGAAAAAAAAATCAAGCCAAGTGCTTGTTTTGGTTTGATGAAGTTATTTAAAAGGAACACTTAGTGTCCTGTTATCCTGACATAGTGTCAGGATAACAAACATATATTCCTGACACTATAGTTCTAATAGAGCTAGTTAGGTGCCCGGCCCCCTGTCAGGAGTGTAGAAGATGTTTGTCATGCCTAGTCCGTCTGCATCTTGTCTATAAGTCCACCACAATAGGGAAAATAGGTTAATAGTAGTGTGGCATTACTCTCCATTGGAAAAAAGATAAAAAAGGTTAGCGCTAATAATAAATAAAATAAAATAAATAAGAGGCAGCAGCCTTATAGGGGGTCACCCTCTAACCCTCTACAGTAAGAATATACACAAAAACAAAGAAAAGGCTGTGCCTTTTCTTTGTTTTTGTGAATATTATTACCCTCCATTGCTCTGTTTTTATTTTCTGGAATAAATAGCATCTGCATTTACAATAGTAAGCATCCTCTACTATTTTTCCTTTGAGAATTAGATGTTTTTTATCTTGTATAACTTATGTACGGTAATTGCATATAACAAGTGTATAAAATACAATACAAAAACAACAGTACACCGTTAAGCACCTAAGTGTATATAATGTTTTCACAGTGGACAGAAAAGTGTGATACTTCATTATGTGGAGTCGACAACCATAACTATTCTGATTACACAGATGCTAACTTCTTGGCTTTGTACGCTGCCTGTAAAACTGAAACCAAAATTTACAAGGCTGCATCTGCTGAGTAAACAAAACCATGGGTTTATTTTTGGGTTGAATTTGATGGCCATGGGTTAGATTAACAACTATTCCCATTTATCCCATTAATATCACGTTATGAAAATATAGATGGGTCTTATGAAACCATGAAAATCTGTGTTGCTAGGTGTGCATCACAATAGAGTTTGCAGGAATCGATGACCTGCATACCTTCTTTGTCCTAGGGATAAGCATAACCACCTAGCAAAGCTAGTGGGTATGTGGCAGCCTCCCGGAAAAATAGCAGCAACAGTGTTTTAGCCTATCAGGTGATCAGGATAGCTGTGTAGCTCGCAGCAGCCCTGATCACCTCAGATTTTAAAATCGGGGTACTGCAGATGGTTAACTCATCCAGAGACAAAGAACTCCCTAATGTAGGATAGAGATCAATGTACACGGTACTAAACATAATAAAGGAAAAGAGCACCACTGACAATGTAAGGGGGGGTAACAATGATTTATTTACTCAACCAAACATAAACTTACTCCTATGAAAGGGTTATGGCAACAGAGTGGAAAGGCAATATAATAAAGTAACAATAAATAAGAAACATTTCTGAAGTACTGACAGTTAATAGTAACATATGAAAATGTAACAAAACAATCTTTGATCATCAAGGTGAAAAAACAAACCGTCTCTGTGAGAAATATTAGTATAGTATAACTCATAATCAAAGAGCTTCTGGAAGAAGTTTCTTAACCTCCAGAACTATTTAGGAGGGTCTTTGGCTTGGTGATCCTGTCTGTGTAGCCGGTTGTAATCTGTAAAGATCAACAGAATAAATATAAATATATAAGCGAAAAAGAAAACAAACACACAAAATTACTCTAATTAGAAGATTCCCAAACCAGAGAAATACCCTGCCACCACCAGGCCCTATAAATAAACCTGGGAAGGGAGGGATGGGCACTTTGATAGGGGGTTATGCTTATCCCTAGGACAAAGAAAGTTTGCAGGTCATCGATTCCTGCAACTCTATTTTGTCCCTCCAGGAGGCATAACCACCTAGCAAAGCTAGTGGGTTGAATAGCACACACCTGGTGGTGGTCCTAAGGAACTGTAAACGTTCAACTTCAGATGGCCTCCAGTAAAACTTAACAAAAATCTTACTGGAAGACCATCTTGCAACTTTAAGGATAATAGGAAGAGGAAGGCCTCTTACTGCTGCTTTTGAAGCTGAAGCCCCTCTGATAGAATGACCCTTAAAAACCGTGACATCAATACCCACTGCAGACATAGCAGATAGCAGACAGTATCCAACCCCTGATTGTGTTAATCTTAGCTGGTCGAAAAGGTTTTCTGGAGGTGATAAGTAATTGCGTAAAGTCTTGTCTGATTGGGGGCAGAAAGATTCAAGTATGAATTTAACAAATTAACTAAGCATAAACTCGGCTCAGCAGAATCCTGCACCAAATCTAGTTCTACAGGACCCGGGAAAATATGGGAAGACTTAAAATCCCCCTAGAGTTCGAGACAACCATGGTTCGACAATATTTAGCTGGGTTAATTCTGAGCCTCTAGCCAGGGCCGCCATCAGGGGGGGCAGCCCAGGCCCCACGCAGAGCGGCGAAACTGCCGCAGGTGCATCTGCACCAGGGCCCATCAGATGGCCCAAGCATTTAGGGCCACCTGATGAGCCCTATATCTTCAGGGGCCTGGTCAGTGTGTAATTGCGGCCGGTCACTTCTTCCCAGCTTATTCCGCGCGGGGGGAGAGACAGCCGAGGGAAGGAGAGGCATCCGGTCCCATCATCCCCAGCCACCCACCTGCAACGAAAAAGGTAAGAGGAGGGTGGCCAATTCTATTCTTCCCTGAGCTAATGCCTGGGAAAGAGAGGAATCTGGAACTGGATTTACCTCTCTGCCCAGAGCTTGACTCTGGAAAGGAAACTGAATGAGAGGGAGTTGTAAACCATTTTTGAAAATCTGAAGCACCCATTTGTCTGAAGTTATATCTGACCAATTTTGAGGGATGTGAGGTAAACCACTTACTTGACTGTATGGGTCTTCGGTTTCCTGATGAGCCACATCTGGCATTGGCTCCTCTGCTACTGCCTGGGGGTCTTGACTTTCCCCCATGGTGA
The DNA here is from genome assembly GCA_933207985.1 of Pelobates cultripes. Taxonomy (NCBI): domain Eukaryota; kingdom Metazoa; phylum Chordata; class Amphibia; order Anura; family Pelobatidae; genus Pelobates; species Pelobates cultripes. Next base: position 206,474,165 of record OW240913.1, on the reverse strand, counting down.
TGAAAGTGGGCTTGCTGAGTATCTTCCCGGGACGAACCTGTAGCCCTGTAGGAAAGACCCTCAGTCCGAAAGGGATTCTTGTAGCTTGGAAAGCTCATCTTTAAATCAAAGAAAGATCTCCTAGCTTTATATCGTCCTTTCACTACTTGTATAAAAGCCAAATAGAAAGGAGTTTTCAAAATTAGGGAACTCTTGTGGCTTCGGTGCTAAATCAGACATCCCTGCTGCATGCAGCCAGCGGGTTCTTCGAATGTTAGAAATATAGTTCAAGGATTGACCGATAATAAGCACTGCTCTACTGGAAGCTTTTAGAAGTTCCATCTTAGAAGCCAGTAAAGCTGGTAGGGAAGGGTTATGAGTGGATCCTTCCTTTTCTGCCTTATCCAACGTAAGTAACAGAATCCGCAATTTTAAATTGTACCAATATGATTTCTAAGGAGGAGATCATCCTCTTTAACTAGCGGTGATCTGAAAGCTTCTGATTCTTGTTCGATGGCCCATCTTGAATGGAATAATTTTGAAGGGAGCACTACCTAAAAGTTTCACTCTGTCCATCTGAATGTTGCTCAACTTCCCTCGTTCAGTGGAAGCTGCAGAGCGAACCACTTACTTGCACTCCCAATCAATCTCCGGTGATCCATGTCTAGACCAGACCGGCTTAGGGAGGATGAATGAGCAAACGCACTTGAGGTGGACGGTGAGGGACTGACAGCACTCAAACGAGTCTTGTCCCTTTTGTGTGAAAACTGCTTTGAAACCTCAAACGAGGGAAAAGCATGTTTCGCTTTTGGAGGTACTGTCCCTTTAAAACGTTGACTACTCAAACAGAAATGAGGGGAAAAGGGACCAAAATCAAGTTCATCCTCAGAACTTGAAGAGGAAAGGCAAGCCTTCTTTTTTCTTTTAATAACTGGAAGGATCTGTTATGGAGCCTTCTAACGTTGATGGGGCTGTCTCTAGGAGAGACATCCACCATATCTGTGGCAGATACAGAAATGGAGTCCTCCATCAACGTTGCTATTTTAAAATCTGAGGTGATCAGGGCTGCCGCAAGCTACACAGCTGTCCTGATCACCTGATTGGCTAAAATGCTGTTGCTGTGCAGAAGCACAGCACAAGCTATTTTTTAGCGCGGCAAAATATTTGCAGTCAAATCACCTGGCTCTGGAACATTTTACCAGAAGGTGGAGGTGCAGATAAATATATAAAAATTTACTGAGTGTGATGGACAAACTAGCTACAGCAGGGCAGTTCCTGAATGATCAGTTAATAAGTACTAAATCCAGTGTTGCTAAGAAGTTCACACATTAGAATTGCTCAATGATTTACCACAGGAGCTTTACACAAATTACATCCAAGATTGGATAAAAAAAAATAAAAAATTCGTATGAAACAATTAAAAGGACTATGTTACTCGTGGGCAAAGGTGTAAAACTTGCGTTGTGGGGAAAGCGTTTGAGATCCTCAAACCCAAGCAAACCCACATTTCACTTAAGGAAGCCCTTTAAGTTAATGCATATTAATTTATGTGGTGCCAGCCAGCATCAACTGGAGGGAATCATTCTTTTTTTTTTCAATTTGACAATTTTTATTGTTTTGCATTTTTTTTTTTTTAAAGGTTGGGTACAGAAAAGAAAAGGGGTTGGGGGAAAATGGTCAAATCAAAACATTTCATGTCATTCAGGTTACAGTACATGTATCATACACTTGTCTCGGTGTTTGGCTCTGGGCGCTTGCGCGCCTGGGTGTAGAGTGATGTGCCTAATGCGTGCTTTGTTTTTAGGAGTGTTGCCCTTTCCCATAGGGGTTATCATGGTCGTCAGGATTTTCACCTACTATATAGTTTCTGTGTGCTATATTTCATGTGCTCTTGAATTTCCCATCTCCTGGCTCTCTCTTGCTTGTCCTTTTCCTATTCTCACTGCTTACCCACTTAGGATCGTTCACCCACCTTCTGATCACTTAGCCTCTCACCCCTGTACGCTTCTCACCTCTCACTAGCTGGGCCTACGTGTTTCCTTGTTCCGATGTGTTTATTTGACATCTTTTCATATTGCCAATTGAGGGATATTTGTTGCATTAGGGCTTCCTTGGTTGGTGTCTGGGGTGATTTCCATGCTCTAGCAATGAGGGTTACTGCTGAGACCAACAGGTGAAACAGTAGGGACTCCTCTATTTTAGTCACTGTGAGTGGTATCATAAATAGTATGCTTTGTTGTATAGTAAGTTGCCACGGCCTTCCCAGTAGGTCACTCACTATTCCCTCTATCATTGTCCAGTATTTCCTAATCTCTGCGCACGACCACCATACGTGGCTCATGGAGCCTCCGGTTGTCCCGCATGTATTTGGAGAGTTTAGATATATCCTGGCTAGAGTCTCGGGTACCATGTACCATCTATAGTGCAGCTTCCTGATTATTTTGAGATGTGCTGTGCATCGTGTATTACCTTTGTGTATTTTGAATGCCCTTTGCCAATGCTCTTTTTCTATGACTTGTCCCAATTCTTTGTGCCAAGCTGTTTGGAATGTCATGTCCGAGTCTGTCTTGCCGAGTATGTTGTATATCGCGGAGATTGTTTTCTTGGGAGGTTTGCTAGTTAGGCATAGTTGTTCTATTAAGTGTTTGTTGGGTGTCACTTGGTTATGTATTTGTACCCCTGTGAGCAGTGATTTTAGTTGTAGATAGGAGAACAGAGCTTTATTGGGGATGTCATATCGTGCTTGAAGGTCCGGGAAAGGCATCAGTTTGCTGTCGTGGTATATGTGTTTGAACATAGTACAGCCCACCTCATTCCATTTTTTTGTGTCAAATGTCGGGATCCCTACTGCTATGCACGAGATTGGGGCGTCCCCTAGGAGTGTCCCCTCATTCTCTTCTCTCTTGCGGCCTTCGTCCCAAAAATGGACTGTTAGTTGTGTGGTCATTAGGGGGTGTATATGTTGGGGGCGGAGTTGTCTCGGGAGCCACAAGAGTTCCCTGAGAGTTGGGCTATTTATCCAGTGGGCCTCTATCTGGGTCCATTGTGGTGTCTCTCCCCCCGCCGTTGCCACCTTGATTGCTGTCAGTTGTGCCGCCCTATAGTATGCCTGGATGTTTGGTAGTCCTAGACCCCCTTTCGTGGTTGGTATTTGTAGTATTTTAGTGGCTACCCTTGGTCTCTTGTTGGCCCACACAAATTGGATTAGTGTTTTTTGGAATGAGGTCAGATATGTGTTTGACAGTTTTATGGGGAGGGTTCTCAGTAGATACTGGAGTTTTGGGAGCAGCATCATTTTTATCGGCATTATCCTCCCCACCCACGACAAGTATTTCCCTTCCCATGTCCCCAAAGTGGCTGCTGCTTCTTTCATGAGTCTGTTGTAGTTTAGGTCTAGTAGTTTTTCAGTGTGTGGTGGGATGTGTATGCCCAGGTAAGTTAAATGGTCCTCCCGACAATCAAAGGGGAAGGCGTTTTTAAGTCTATTGAGTGTTTCCCCTGGTATCACCAACCCCATTGCTTGTGTCTTTGAGACGTTTAATTTGTAGTAGGAGTGTTTGCCGTATTACGTGATGGTGGCCATCAGGCTGGGAAGGGATATGTGAGGTTGTGTCAGGATTAGAAGGATGTCATCCACGAATAAACTCGCCTTGTATTCCCTGTCCCCTATTTTTACCCCATGTATGGAGGTGTGCTGTCTGATTGCCGCCGCCAATGGCTCTAAGGCCACGACGTACAGGAGTGGCAACAGAGGGCATCCCTGTCGGGAGCCGTTTGTAATTTTGAAAGGGTCTGAGACGAAACCTGCGTTGATGACTTGTGCGGTTGGCACGTTGTACAGAGCCCTGACTGCTGAGAGGAAACCCTCTGGTGCCCCAAACTTTAACAGGACCTGCTCTAGGAACTCTCATCCCAGTCGGTCAAAGGCTTTTTCGGCGTCCAACGATACCAACACTCCTCCCACCTTCAATCTTTGAAAGCTGTGTACAATGTCCAAAACCTACCTAGTGTTGTCTCCTCCCTGCCTGTTTTTTATGAATCCCACTTGGTCCACATGTATAACGTGTAAGTATTTTGCCATGGCGTAGTGCGTAGATTTTTGCGTAGAGCTTAGCGTCCGTGTTGAGCAGGGATACTGGGCGGAAGTTTTGAGGGCATGTGGGTGGTTTGCCCGGTTTTGGAAGTGTGATAATGTTGGCCAGTAGAGATTCGGTGTGTAGTTGCTGTCGTTTAGTGGCTTCATTAAATGCGTTTGTTAGGTTTGGTGTTAGGATTGTGGCAAATTGCTTGTAGTAGCAGTTTGCGAAGCCATCTGGGCCTGGTGCTTTGCCTATTGATAATAGTTTGATGGCTTCCGCTACCTCTTCGACTGTTATGCTAGCTGTGAGTTCTTGTTGTTGTTGCGGTGTGAATGATAGTAGGGCTATGGAGTTCAAGTAAGTCTGTATTGCTTGTGGATTTGGTTGGGGTGTGTGTGCTTCCTCAGCTAGATTGTACAGTGAGGCATAATATTTTACAAATACATTGCTTATGTCTTAAGGTGCTGTTATTTTGTGTCCCTCAGCTGAAGTTAGATATGCTATCTTTTGTTGTGCTTGCTTGGTTTTGAGGTGTTGGGCTATCAGTTTGCCTGCTTTGTTTCCCTGAGAGTAGTGAGTTGCTTTTAGTCTGTGGAGGTAGTGCCCTGTTTTTTCTAGGGCCTGTTTATGTAGGGCCTGTGTTATCGTCATGATGTGTGATTTCAGTTCGCCGGATGGGGATTGTTGATTTTGGGAGTTAAGGTCCTGCAGTTCCCTTTGCCAGTGTCGCATTTGTGCTTGCGCTTGTCATTTTAGGTATGATGCTCTTTTTATCAACAGTCCCCTGGTTACCGATTTGTGTGCTTGCCATATTGTGTTGTGAGATGTGTCTTCTGTGTTGTTTTCTGTGAAGTAGTGGGTGAGTTCTATTTCTAGTGTTTTTTTTATGTATTGTCTGTGAGGAGTGATGGGTTTAGTCTCCAAGGCTTCTATGCGTGGATTTGTATAGGTCTGTCATGGTCGCCACCACTGGTGCGTGATCCGACCATGTTATCTGCTCAATGGAGCATTCTTTGACCTGTTCCAGGTGTTGGCCTGTTATCAGTATGTCATCGATTCGTGAGTAGGTATTATGTACAGTGGATAGGAATGTGTATCCCCACTCCCCCACATGTAGTGCTCGCCATACGTAATAATAATGGTTATCTTGTAGCAGTTTTTTCAATGCCCTGTCCTGTCTCTTGAGCGGTCTCAGTCTAGTGGCTGTGTGTGGGCCAGTGGTGTCCATCAGTGGGTCCAGTACATGGTTAAAGTCGCAACATATCACCCCTATTCCCTGGTGCATATTCGACCATTTTTTGATTACCTTATGGAGGAAGTTTCTTTGTTCCTTATTTGGGGCATAGATACTTGCAATTTTGTATAAAACACCATTAATTGTCCCCACCACCATAGCGTATCTACCCTCTGTGTCTATCTCTGATTGTAGGAGGGTGAATGCCACATCCCTATAAGTATGGAAGCACCTTTAGATTTGTTGAAGTATGTGGCGTGGAATTGGTGCAGGTAATCCTGCTGAAACAGAGGGGAATGTGCTTTGGATTTGAAATGAGTTTCCTGGAGGCACACTATCTCAGGTTTGAGTTGGTTTAGATCTTTGCGAAGCAAGCCTCGCTTCGCTGGGTTATTAAGCCCTTTAGTGTTGTGAGAGTATATTTTCATGGGGGGGTTGTACATTTAGGTTTTGAGCTGAAGTGGTCTTGTGATATCTGGTTGCGGGAGAGGTACCCTTCCCAGCTTTGTCGAACCGGGTGTCCACTCCCTGTCCTGGGCCATGTGCGGGTGATAGCCCCCATTGTGGGGGAGTACCTCGTGTGGCTTGGTGGTATGAGATGGTACTTGCGTGGAATGTGTACAATGAAAAACATGGAAATTAAACAGATGAACTAAAACATTAAAAACTAAACATTTTGCCATAGTATTGGCCTTGCACCTTGTGTAGACACTTTGGGGTAGGAAGCAGTGTGCTTCCATGCCTGTTCGCATTGGTCATTTGGCCTAGTTGGGGTGTGTTAGTGGTGTTTGTAGCGGAACGCCAATATTAAATCCACGAATTCCGCTGGTCCAGAAACGAATCCACAGTCAAGCGCTGAAAACACCAAGGCAATATCCCCAACCTCCCAATAACCGGACGAGACACAGTTTTGGGAGTCAACTGACAATCCTTTAATCGGCACGACAATTTATACAAGTCCCCATGCAAGGGGTTTCCCGAGTCCCTTCCCAGGGGCATTCCCAGAGGGGACTACATGGGGGACTTACAGTATAACATATTTCTCCCATCAGGCACTGCTGCACGAGAGGGATCATCCTCCCAGAATGCACCGTTAAGGGGATTATCCCCTCGTGCAGCAGAACCGGCAATTCATACAAAAATACATAACTTTTAAAATACACAGTGGATTTACACGAATGGACGTTCGGTAGTTAGCTGGGGTCTGGGCGCATCATTCGTGAGATTGCCGCTCAGATCCCAGCTAAAATAACCGAACGCCGCACAGAAAACACATTTCTTTCCAAACACACGAAAAGAACCTATTACTTTTAGTGAACCTGGTTCTGAAACTCCCGAACGTCCTGGAGGCTCAGCGGTGTTCGTGCCGTCGAATAGCTATTGGTAATGCTATGCGTTCGACAACACGGACCCGCTGAGGAACGAAGGATCCAAGATGGCCGACCGCCGCATGGTCGGTAGTCGAACGACGGCCACCCAGGAGAGCCTCTAATTACCGATTGCAACATTGTTGCAATCGGTTAACTAGCGCCACACGCCTCTAAGTGTGTGGGCTATTAGGGGGTGTCGCGTTCGTTTCACGAACGGCCCTCCAAAGTGCCGTTCGTGAAACGAACGAGAATCCCCATACAAACCGCCATTGGCATTCGGCGAAACCAGTAATTACAGTCTCCACAGAAATACATCCAGCACACACATAGGAATACAACGCATCTCTCTCCAGACCTGTAGGCAACCCTTAAAGGCACAGTCTCTAGTTATTGTCCAAGTGGCTAGGTTTGCCACAATGCTCCCCCAGAACCAAGCCGGCATACACAGTCTGATCCCAACGGATCGGCTTGGGGATGTCCGGAGGAGTGCTCACAGATCATTTCTCAAGGTCTGTTTGTCTGGACAACCCGTCGGCATTACCGTTTTGTTTCCCTGGGCGGTAGTGAATTGTAAAGTCAAAGGGCTGCAGCGCCAAACTCCAGCGCAGCAGCCTGGCATTGTCTCCAGCCACACGGTTTAGCCACACCAACGGGTTGTGATCTGTGAGCAAAGAAAAGGGTTGCCCATAGAGATACGGCTGTAACTTTTTCAGGGCCCACACCACGGCCAGGCATTCCTTTTCTATGGCGGCGTAGCTCACCTCTCGGGGTAACAGTTTCCGACTCAAGTATGCTACGGGGTGTTCTCCGCCATCGGCTCCGACCTGGCTCAGTACTGCTCCCAATCCAAACATGGAGGCGTCTGTGTGAACAAGAAAACGTTTAGTTGGATCAGGAGCAGCCAGTACAGGGGCATTGGTCAGAGCCGTCTTCAGCTGATGGAATGCCTGTTCACACTCTGGGGCCCAGACGACCTGCCGGGGCAGGTTTTTCTTCGTCAAATCAGTCAGGGGTTTGGCCAGGGCACTGTAGTTGGGTACAAATTTTCTGTAGTACCCTGCGGTACCTAGGAAAGCCAGGACTTGGGTTTTGGTCCTAGGGGTAGGCCACTGGGCTACAGCTTCAATCTTTGCGGGCTCAGGCTTCTGCTGCCCGCTACCAACCCGGTGTCCTAAGTACTGGACCTCTGCCATCCCTATGTGGCATTTGCTGGGTTTCAAGGTAAGCCCTGCCTCTCGGATCCGATCTATTACAGCCCCTATGTGTTGTAGGTGCTCTGACCAGGTCTGACTGTATATGGCAATATCGTCCAGATATGCACACGCATAGTCCTGGAACCCATCCAGTAGCCGATCCACCATCCGCTGGAAGGTCGCGGGGGCGTTCTTCATCCCGAATGGCATGACTCGAAATTGGTACAAGCCAAACGGGGTGACAAACGCCGACTTAGGGATGGCGTCCTCGGCTAGTGGAATTTGCCAGTATCCCTTACACAAATCTATGGTAGTGAGATACTGCCCCTGGCCATCCTATCAAGCAGTTCGTCTATCCGAGGCATCGGGTAGGCGTCCGACACAGTTTTGTCGTTCAACCTCCGGTAGTCCACGCAGAACCGGGTGGTACCATCTTTCTTGGGAACCAGGACTACCGGCGATGCCCAGGGGCTATCTGAGTGCTCAATAACCCCCAACCGCAACATCTCTTCAATTTCTTTTCTCATATGTTCCCGCACGGATTCGGGAATCCGATAGGGAGTCTGTCGCATGGGAAGCTGTCCCGGGGTTTCTACTCGGTGGGTGGCTAGTGGAGTGTACCCAGGTAGGTTAGAAAAGGCGGCGCCCTTGGTTGCTATCAGTTCTTGTACCTGGATACGCTCTTGAGGACTTAGCCGCTCCCCCAGTTGAACCCCCTGGGAGGGTTCCTTCTGCTCCTCCTGCTCTAACAGATCTGGAAGGGGCAGGTTCTCCTGATCTTCGGAGGCGGGCGTGCAAATAGCTGCCACGTCCTCCGTCCGCTCGTGGTAGGGTTTGAGCATGTTCACATGGAGCATGCGTCTCTTCCCTACTCCTGAGCATGGGCCGATCACATAGGTGGTATCGCATCTCTGCTCTACCACCTGGTATGGGCCCTGCCAGACGGCCTGTAGTTTATCGGTGTGGACAGGTTTAAGGATTAGTACCTTCTGTCCCACTTGAAAACTACGGTCTCTGGCCCCCCTGTCATACCAACGACGCTGTCGTTGTTGGGCGGCCTGGAGGTTGGTGCACACTGCCTGGGTCAATTCCTCCAGGCGATCCCGGAACGCCAGCACGTAGGGTACAATTGGGGTCCCATCTGCGCTACTCTCTCCCTCCCAATGCTCTCTAATGAGATCCAACGGCCCCCGGACCCTTCTCCCAAATAATTGCTCAAATGGGGAGAAACCTGTGGACTCTTGGGGCACCTCTCTGTATGCAAACAACAGATGGGGAAGAAATCGTTCCCAGTCCTTATGGGTCTCTCCGAATGTCCGGAGCATCTGTTTTAGGGTGCCGTTGAATCTCTCACATAATCCATTGGATTGCGGGTGGTAGGCGGAGTTAATGATCGGCTTAATGCCACATATCCTCCATAACTGCTGAGTAACCTCAGCCGTGAATTGCGTCCCCCTATCGGTGACCATTTCCTGTGGGAACCCTACTCGGGAGAATATCTTTATCAAGGCTTCGGCTACGGTCTCCGCGTGAATATTCGTTAGGGCAATCGCCTCGGGGTACCGGGTGGCGTAATCCACCACGGTTAGGATATACCGTTTCCCAGCGGGGCTGGGTTTTGGTAGTGGCCCTACTATATCCACTGCCACACGGCTGAACGGTTCCTCAATGATAGGTAGGGGACACAGTTTCGCCTTGTGGCGGTCCCCCCTCTTGCCTACCCTCTGGCACACATCACAGGAGGTACAATATTGTCTCACATCTTTAGAAATCCCGGGCCAAAAGAAAGCGTGCGTTAAGCGATACCGGGTCCGGGTCATCCCTAGATGGCCGGACAGAGGGATATCATGGGCGATTCTTAGTAACTCCTGCCTATACTTCTGGGGCACTACTAGCTGCTTAGTTTGGAGCGTCACAGAGTTGCCTATTGCCCTTTCCGCCACCCGGTATAGTAACTTCTTCTCCCACCTGTACTGTTCTCCCTCCCGCCCCACCTGGTCCGTATCTACCCTATCCCGGTATACCTGCAGTGTGGGGTCGGTCTGTACCTCTACTTCAAACGTGGACGGGGTGTCCCAAGTCATGTCTGTCAAGGGGGGGTCATGATTTCTTACCTGAGCCTCAGAGTGTGCGGGGAATGCCGTGGTGCGAGCCTGTTGCCGGGTGGTTACCGGATGCGCCTCTTGTGACGGGGCCTGGGGTAGAAAAGCAGAAGTCATCTGGCCCAAGTCATTCCCCAAAACAACATCGGCTGGTAGTTTTTTCATTATGGCCACTTCCACAACCCCCTCCCCAGCACCCCAATTCAAATGTACCTTGGCCGTGGGTAACCGGTACATGGCTCCCCCTGCTACCCGGACTGCCACTGATCCGCCAGTGTGGGCCGTATCTGGAATTAAATGGGGGGCCACTAAAGTCAAGGTGGCTCCTGAGTCCCGCAGCCCCTGCACTTCTTTCCCTCCCACAAATACAACTTGGCGGTGATGTTGCCGGTTGTCCGTGGCTTGCACAAACATCACCTCGTACAGAACCCCCAATGGTTCCTCGGTTGGTATACTTGTCAGCTCCGAGTGGTCAGGTTCTGCGTGGTAGAAATGGGCCGCCGCCCTGGGAACGGAATTCTGCCGTACCTGGTTCCACGCCTGCCTGCTACGATTCTGGGTGCACTCCCGGGACATATGCCCCTACTGCCGGCAGGTATGGCATTGTATGTTGGCCCTGCCGTTGTAGCGGGCTGGCGGTGGGGGGTTTCCTGGTGGTGGCCTGAACGGGGTAGGGTTGGCGGGTGTGGAGCTGGTTGGGTGGTGTTGTATTGGCGGTCTTAGGGGACCCCTGTTGGTGAGCCCGTGGTGTCTCCGGGCATCAAAGTGTTCGTCTGCCAATCGGGCGGCTGCTGTGAGGGTGAGAGGTTTTCGGTCCCTTACCCACTCCTGTGCCTCTGGTGACAGACCGTTGAAGAATTGCTCCAGCAAGATGAGTTGGCGCAGTTCCTCCATAGTGGTGGCTTGACTTGCCTGAATCCACCCTTGGGAAGCTTGGTCCAGCTTATGCGCCCATTCTGCGTGGGAATCTCTTTCGGGCTTTTTCAATCCCCGAATTTTCCGTCGGTATGCCTCCGGGGTTATGGCATATCTTTCTAGGATGGCTCTTTTTACTTTAAAATAGTCCTTGCTGTCCTCTCTGGGCACAGCGCGGTAAGCCTCTGCTGCTCGTCCCGCCAACTTGCCTGCCAGTAAGGGTACCCACATTGTCGGTTCCAGATCGTGCAGGTCACATAGCCTCTCGAAATCCTGCAGATATCCGTCTATCTCATCCTTCTCCTCACAGAATGCTTTAAATGCCTGGTACGGTATTTTCTGCTTTGTTGGAGGGCAGAATGAGTTGACGATGGATTCCGCCCTGGATGGTGACCTCTGGGTTTGCTGTGCCATAATGTAGTCCTGGACGTCGGCCATTAGCACGGTTAAGATGTCCAGGGTTACTGGCTGTGGTACAAATTCCAGCCGGGTTCTCAGTTCCCTCTGGTATGGTGTTTCCTCTCTGGCAGGTGGGGGTGGACTGCTGTGTGCTTGGTCGTCCTCCATTAGCTCTGCAATCAGTACTGCCTTCGATTTGTTGCTAGCGATTTTCCCTCTAGCCTCCAGCAGCTCCTTTAGCGTCTGTCTCTTTAACGCCGTGTAATCAGTCCCCATTCACTGATCGCTTTCGTCTGCTTGTTTCATACGAATTGCCTTTCCGTTCGGTTGTTCCTTTCATTCGAATGCGCTGTATTCGGCTGTAGAGTTGGATCCCGTCGCTTGCCACCAATTGTAGCGGAACGCCAATATTAAATCCACGAATTCCGCTGGTCCAGAAACGAATCCACAGTCAAGCGCTGAAAACACCAAGGCAATATCCCCAACCTCCCAATAACCGGACGAGACACAGTTTTGGGAGTCAACTGACAATCCTTTAATCGGCACGACAATTTATACAAGTCCCCATGCAAGGGGTTTCCCAAGTCCCTTCCCAGGGGAATTCCCAGAGGGGACTACATGGGGGACTTACAGTATAACATCAGGCACTGCTGCACGAGAGGGATCATCCTCCCAGAATGCACCGTTAAGGGGATTATCCCCTCGTGCAGCAGAACCGGCAATTCATACAAAAATACATAACTTTTAAAATACACGGTGGATTTACACGAATGGACGTTCGGTAGTTAGCTGGGGTCTGGGCGCATCATTCGTGAGATTGCCGCTCAGATCCCAGCTAAAATAACCGAACGCCGCACAGAAAACACATTTCTTTCCAAACACACGAAAAGAACCGATTACTTTTAGTGAACCTGGTTCTGAAACTCCCGAACGTCCTGGAGGCTCAGCGGTGTTCGTGCCGTCGAATAGCTATTGGTAATGCTATGCGTTCGACAACACGGACCCGCTGAGGACCGAAGGATCCAAGATGGCCGACCGCCGCATGGTCGGTAGTCGAACGACGGCCACCCAGGAGAGCCTCTAATTACCGATTGCAACATTGTTGCAATCGGTTAACTAGCGCCACACGCCTCTAAGTGTGTGGGCTATTAGGGGGTGTCGCGTTCGTTTCACGAACGGCCCTCCAAAGTGCCGTTCGTGAAACGAACGAGAATCCCCATACAAACCGCCATTGGCATTCGGCGAAACCAGTAATTACAGTCTCCACAGAAATACATCCAGCACACACATAGGAATACAACGCATCTCTCTCCAGACCTGTAGGCAACCCTTAAAGGCACAGTCTCTAGTTATTGTCCAAGTGGCTAGGTTTTCCACAGTGTTTGTACCCCCTTTTTGTGTCAGTCTAGAGATTACTGATCCCGTGTTTGGGGAGTCAGGTGGAGTGCCCTTAGGTCCCCGGCTTTACCCTCTTTTCCCCCCTTGTAGTCAAAGTCCCAGTGTCTCTGTGTGGTACCTGCCACTGTTTCTGGTGACCTTCTTCTACGTTGGAGGTAGCTTGGCACGTCCTGCGGCTTGGGTTTGTGTCTGCGGTGGTGGCAGGCCCCAATCTTTCAATGCTTGAATTGCGGCCTCTGGGTTCATGATGGCTGTCATCTTGCCTTCATTCGTGACTAGTAACAACGGGAAATCCCCATCTGTACGGCTTTTTGTGTTGTCTCAGTTGCTCTGTGATTCCAGAGAAGGTTTTCCATTTTTTCAGCGTTGCTGCTGATATGTCAGCGTAGATTGTGATCCCCTGGTATGGAGCTTGGAGATTCGGATGCTGTCTGCTTGCTCTCATTATATCTTCCTAGCCTTACTAGGATGTCTCGTGGCTCTTCTGATGTTAGAAATCTTGGTTTGGGGACTCTGTGATATCTGTCTAGCAGGAGCATGTCTTGGTGTATGTCTGGAGTGAAGAGTTTAAACAGACCTTGTAAGTATGCATGTAGATCAGCTGTGCTGACCGTCTCTGCTACGCCTCTCAGGCGTAGGTTGTTGCGTCTTGAGTGGTCTTCCATGTCTGCTAGCTTGTTTTCAAAGGTTGCTATTGTGCCCTGCAGTTCATCTATTTCAGCTCTCATGTCATTATAGACTTTAGCTTGGCCTGCCATTTTGTCTTCAAGTGACGATATGCGCGTACCCAGATCACGAATTTCGGATTTGATTTCATTTAGTGATGTTTGGTGGGTAAGTTGCAGCTTATGGTGCATGTCATCCAGCATTTTTTGTATTATGCTTTGAGTTGCTGGGGCATCTTCAACTGTTGGTCCCTGTGTTTCATTATGTCCGTCGCGGGCGCCATCTTTGGACTCCTCGGATCTCGCCAGCATTTTCCCCTGGGCATTCCAGGCAGTAAAAAAGTTGTTTTTATTGCTTTTTGTCATTCTGTCTTCTTCCCTTGTGTTGGGACATTGTTTCTGGTGTGGTTGTTCATTTGTGGGGTGCTTGTTCCTCTGATTTTTAGGCCGTGGTAGCATGGAGCTACACTGTCATGCGGCCGCTGTGCTCGAACTCCAGGCCACGCCGGGAATCATTATTTATTCTCTTTTATGGATGATTTCTCTAGACGCGCAATGACCTACAAGTATATCAGAATATAGGGCTCAATGTCCATCAGGTTAATATTTGGGGTGTAAGTTGGCTGGTCACAGGTGAAACACGGGAAGTTTCTGTGTTGCCTTCTGTCCGTACTCCCACCTCAAGATTTCTTGAGAGCTGCACCATTCCTGTGGAATTCTCTTCCCTTCTCCGTTAGATGCTCACCCAGTCTCCACTTCTTCAAAAAATCATTAAAAACCCACTTCTTCATAAAAGCGTATAAATTAAACTGTTAATAGACTGATTCCTCTTCTGCAACTGTCACTAGTCTAATACTATCGTTACCTTTTTGTGTCATTTTACCCCACTCCCTCTAGAATGTAAGCTCATTGAGCAGGGCCCTCAACCCCTCTGTTTCTGTGTGTCCAACTTGTCTGGTTACGACTACATGTCTGTTTGTCCACCCATTGTAAAGCACTGCGGAATTTGATGGCACTAAATAAATATCATAATAATAATAATTTGGACATGGCTTCAGATAAATTTTGTGTACACAGACACGTTATTGATGTTTGTGTTTCCAGACTATAGTGTCACTATTATTATAACTCGAGCCTGCAAATTCAGATATGAACAAGCCCTAGGCCTAGAAAACCAGGTGTGTGTCTGTGACATGTATTTGATACTATGTATACTATTGCTTAATAAATAGTAAATGCATATGTATGGTTGCTCAAATAAGTAAAAATAATAGGAATTAGAATGACTAGTTCTGTTGCTATTTAGAAGATTACCCATCCATTTTAAAGATATTAGTTGAAAAAAAAAAAAAACAACGGGAAATATAGAGGATACAAAGTACATTATCCATACTTAAAACCAGTTTGTCTAATGCTGTCTGAAGGCAGCCTTAAAACGCAACTGTATGTATTGTTTCCATCGGATAACAATAAAAATCTAGGCCATGGGATAAAATGGAAATGGTGAGGCACCTGCTTCATCCTGAGCAGTGAACATACTCACAATTATTTCAGTTAACTTGTTGGTTTTGTTATTTGATGTTACATACAATATTAAAGTATAAATGGATGAATTAAACACATGTACTTTAACCCCTTAAGGGCACATGACATGTGTGACATGTCATGATTGCCTTTTATTCCAGAAGTTTGGTCCTTAAGGGGTTAACCTCCTCAGAAGCACTATTTACTGTATTATTTTTGTCTATCTATCTATCTATCTATCTATCTGTCTGTCTGCCTGTCTGTCTGCCTGTCTGCCTGTCTGTCTCCCATGTTCACACAGCATCTTATTTGATTGTCCCTCTGAGAGCTTTATGCTAATGCATTTCTCAATGGTTTAGTTTTAACTGCTGTTTTTGTAATATTCTTTTTTTGTTACTCTTGGGCATTCTTTATTGGCCTGCTTATGGGGCTGGCGAGTGGGCATATAGTTAGGCAAAAGAATATGGATGGAACCTAATGCTTCCTTTTGATAAGGTCAGTATGCCTTGAAGGATTCTTAAGGGTTTGCATTGGGATCAAGTTTATCCTGCAGACTATTTACAGAGCTGGGAATAAGAAATTCCAGATATAACAGTCTGTGCAAAAATAGGAAGTTTAAACTTTAGATATCACTTTACAGGAGATGTGTAGGGAGACTGTGAAGGTCACATTCAGAGAGATATGACTAGAACTGTATAAATAAAGTGATTTACCTCCTAGATCACAGATAATTGAGCAGTGAGACTGTAGAGACATGATCTCATGCAGGGCCATCTTTAACGCAGGACAAAGGGGGCAGCTGCCCTGGCCCAGTTACTCCTGGGGGGCTCGAAGCATCTGCACCATGGGCCCCGCTGGCCTCAACCAGCTGACTGGGAGGAAATTACGGTCGCACGTCACTTCATCCCACAAAGAGAGGAGCGAGCGCTGGACAGAAGCGTAGGCAGAGTGGAGGGGGGCTGGCCGAGAGAGCCAGATCCCAACACCTTCAGCCACCAGCAGGAAAGCCAGCCTCCAAGGTAGGAAACTAGAGGGTGGGTTTAAAAGTGTAAAGTGTGTGTGTGTAAGGGTTTCTCAATAAATGTTTCCCTGCTATAATCACACTGGGGATTGCTATACTTTGTATACTCCATGGGTTCTAATCACTTAGCTCTTTTAAGAGCTGTTCCTGTTGCTCTCTCCTGGAGGAGAGGTCTCTCCCACACGGTCCTGGATGTCAGAGGTTGATCCAGGGTGGAAGGAAGACGGCGAGATTCCAGTTAAGCTATGGCGGTTGTGGAGTCTGCGGTGGTTGTGGTGTCCGGTGCGGTGCTTATAGTCCTCGGTGTCAGCTAGGAAGCATCCGTTAACGGAGGTACCCAGTCGGGGGTCCAGGTGATCCGTTACAACAAGTATGTCCCATCTAGCCCCTTACACTCTGCTGAAGACTTATGTCTTATGTCTATCATGAATACGGTGCAAAACTGTGTTGTTGGAAAGTGGCACAGCTTCAATTTTATTTACACATCTTCTCACTTAAAATACATGACACTATTTTTCTGGCACATGGTTTTATTAGTGATTGCCCAATTGTGTGTGCTTCTCCTGCAAGTGCCATGCGGTAACTCACTCTGTAAGACTCCTCTGTGGCTTTTTTATTAGCAATTTGATATTTTTTGCTCATTAATTGTTTACTCTTCTCATACTCCTTTTGCTTAAAAAAGTCAATGTCTTTATCTTTGTACTCTGCGTGGTTTTACTCAAAATGACGGTGTAATTTAGCAGGTGCTAATGAACTGTTTGACAATATTTTATTGCAAAGTGTGCATTGTACTTCAGGACAATCTTCATTTCTGGCACTTGTGAATCCAAATGACAAGTACCGTATTTATCGGCGTATAACACACACTTTTTCTCCCTGAAAATAGGGGGCAAATTATGGGTGCGTGTTATACGCCGGACCTTTAAATGCTGTAGCCGCCTGAGCGCTCTGTCAAGAGCGGTCAGGCGGCTGCAATTGGTTCTCACCTCCCCTCCCCTGTAGCGTTGCCGAGCTGCTCTGCTGTCCGCGGTGCCCGGCCGGAGTGATAGGAAGGTGCACGCTCAGTGTGCACCTTCCTGTCAGTCCGACCGGGTACAGGAAACAGAAACTCCTGTTCCGCGCGGAACAGGAGTTTCTGTTTCCTGTACCCGGTCGGACTGACAGGAAGGTGCACACTGAGCGTGCACCTTCCTATTACTCCGGCCCGGCACCGCGGACAGCAGAGCAGCTCGGCCACGCTACAGGGGAGGGGGTAAAAAGAGAGTGGGGGGGATAAAAAGAGAGTGGGGGGGTAAAAAGAGAGTGGGGGTGTAAAAAGAGAGTGGGGGTGTAAAAAGAGGGGGAGTAAGAAGAGGGGAGGGGGGGTAAGAAGAGGGGAGGGGGGGAGTAAGAAGGAGGGGGTAAGAAAGGGGGGTAAGAAGAGGGGAGGGGGGCTAAGAAGAGGGAGGGGGGAGTAATAAAGGGGGTAAGAGGAGGGGGAGGAGGGAGTAAGAAAGGGGGTAAGAGGAGGGGGAGGAGGGAGTAAGAAAGGGGGGTAAGAAGAGGGGGGAGTAAGAAGGGGGTAAGAAGTTCTTTATTTGAAATTTAAGGTTTTTTTTCCTGAAATTTCCTTCTTAAAATGAGGTGCGTGTTATACGCTGGTGCGTGTTATATGCCGATAAATACGGTAGCTGTCATCATATTTTATTTTCTTTGTTTAAAAAGAAGATTGACTAGCATTGTGTGCTTTTCTAAAATTAGAATGTGGGTAGAGGAGTCATTATCAGACTGGAGCAATTTAAATGGAGTCCAAGAAAAATGGGATTATTTAAAAGTTGCACTATTGAAGGCAACAGAAAATTGCATTAGGCTTGTCAGTAAAAGCAAAAATTCAAGAAACCACTGTGGTACTCCGCAGATGTGGCCAAAATAGTTAAAAACAAAAAGTTAGCATTTAGGAATTATAAAAAAACCCAGAGTGAGGGAGACAAAATGATCTATAAGATTAGGCAGAAAGAGGCTAAGCAAGTTATAAGAGCTTCCAAATCACACACAGAAGAGAAAATAGCACAGTCAGTAAAAAAGGGGGATAAAACATTTTTTAGATACATAAATGAGAAAAGTGTAACGGATCGCCTGGCACCCCGACTGGGTACCTCCGTTGAAGGATGCTCCTAGCGCTTCCTGAGGACTCCAAGCACTCTGGCAGACACCACAACCACCGAACCGGAGAAGCAAATAAATTCTCCCAAGCATATGAATGCTGTAGACAGTTGAATAGGAACCATATGAATAGGTTTGCTCTCCTAGCAGTCAAACTGGAACAGCATACAATAAATCCTTCCCCCAATAATGAGACGACACTTCACTTTGAGGGTTAAAAACAGGAACTCTCTGTACTGTCACATACAGTCTCTTTTATTCCCAATCCACAAACATAGTACAGCCCACAGGGCGTTACAAAACAACCAATCACATATCAGTTACATCCCACATATTCCCTCCCCTTATCCTGAGAGGAAACTCAATTATACATACAGTTAAAACATACTTTCTACCCAACTTTCATAACTCCAAACCCATACATCACATTCACATAAAATTACATATTCCCAATCAATCCATTCAGGGGAACAACATATTCAAAAATGGCACAAATCAGACAAGGGGTTCAAAAGTTAGTAAAAAGTCCTTTGTGACTAAATGAAGCATGGCTTTCTGGCCCAAACCAGTTTCAGAGTCTTCTATCCTGGAGATAAGTAATTCAATTATCTCCCAGGACAGACACAAGACTCCATTAAGCACATGGTTGCAAAAAGACACAAAACACTTTAAAATACATAAAGTCACATTTTACACATAACACACAGACATTTCACATATCCCCAGATAGCTGGGATCTGAGCGCACAAAACTGAATAGCGCTCAGACCTATTCACACAGTTCAATTGCCATGGAGCCAAAGTCTTTAACTACACGAATGGGCTCCATGGCATAGCTATCTGGGTTAACACATTCACATAAAGTCTGGTCCATAGTCCAAAGGCAAGAGGCGGGCAAGCAGCCCCCTCCAAGGACACGTGGCGAGGCCGGTTTCGCCACATTTCTCCCCTTTACCATCCAGACTAACAGGGTATCTGACCTCCTGCCGGTCAGTGCCCTGGTTAGTCCAGCAACCCACCCACGAAGCACAAACAGCAATACAGCCCACCCACAATAACTGGTTACTACACCTGGATAAAATAGCAACTTGTCCATGTCCAGGTGCCTCACCACAGCTGTGTGGGGGGCTGGTAGACTGCCTTGGTGGGTTGCTGAGTGGGCAGAGACCAGCGGTACTCTGCCCGGGTGCCAGCGCTACCACTGAAGTAGCCTGGTTGGAGCCTGGTTGGGGGAGGGGGAGACCGACTGTCTCCCCTCTGGATACACTGCTCTGTGGCTGGGGGACAGGACCGACCGTCCCTGCCCCTGGGGCTGCAAGTGCAGAGACTACGGTCCCATCTGCATAGTTGTGGGGCTTAACATCTCCCCTTGGTGGGTTAGGCTGCCGCTGGAGAGAGGGTGTAACAAGCTCCTCTCTCTGAACTGTAGACTGCCGCTGGGGAGAGGGGGTAACCTGCTCCTCTCCCTGACACTCTCTTTGCTGGTGGAGAGGGGGACCAACTGTCTCCCCTTTCAATATTTTGTCCTGCGGCTGGGGTGCGAGACAGATGGTCTCTGCTTCCTGGGGTACACACTGCCGCTGGGGAGGAAGGACGGCACCTTCATCTCCCTGGGGTACACGCTGCCGCTGGGGAGGGGGGGTAACGAGCTCCTCTCCCATACATACTTTCAGCCGCTGGGGAGAGGGGATAACAAGCTCCTCTCCCTGACACTCTCTCTGCTGTTGGAGAGGGGGACCAACTGTCTCCCCTTTTAATATATTGCCCTGCTGCTGGGGAGCGAGACCGACTGTCTCCGCTTCCTGCAGGACACACTGCCGCTGGGGAGGAAGGACTGCACCTTCTGCTCCCTGGGGTACACACTGCCGCTGGGGAGGAAGGACTGCACCTTCTGCTCCCTGGGGTACACACTGCCGCTGGAGATCTGGGCCGACCGCCCAGCATCCCTGTAGGGCCGGTAGAGAGACCGCCATCCCATCTCCACCTGCCATCTGTGGGTCTTCCCAGGACCAGTCTATGAGGTCCCCTACTTCTGCCGCTGGTAGTGAAGCAGGGGGTACCTCGGCTGCGTTTTCCCAGCTGTAGGTTGGCAGGTCTGGGTCTCCCAGCCAGTTTTCCTGTTCTGTGTCTATGCCCTGTGGCTGACATGAGTTTAGTAGTTCCACATAGTCCATCTCTAGCTGTCGTTCCATGGCAGCCAAACGGTGGAGGTCTTGTCCCAGTCCCATAGATCTCGGGCCCTGTACCATCTCACCCCGGTAATAAAAATAGCCCAGTACCGTGACTCTGCTGGACTGCCAAAGTCGACGTCTTCTGCTAAGGCCTTCCACAACAGGCCAGGGCTAGTGTAGTTCTCCCCCTCCGGCTGGATGCCCTCTGCCCTCCATGTCTCTGGCTGGACAGTGCACCACCACAGTGCCCGGTATGAGGCGTCAAGGCTCAGTTCCCTTTCCACGAGGTACTCAAGTTGTCTGACCTGCTGCCCTCCGGGTTGGTCTCCCAGAAGCGGCATCCGCCAGGCCATTTGTTCCTCCAACCGGTATGCGACACCAGGAAGGCGCTGCTGCCGTTGATACTGGACTTCCTCCAGGGCATTGTACCATAGTTCTTGCCGGGCAATATCTCTCCAGTCCAATTCACCCTCTTCCTCAGGTGTGCGAGGTGCCCAAGGATCCACGAACCCCATTTTCCCAAATCTTTATGTAGATCTGTATAAACACTAGCGTCGCCTTCAATTTGTAAATCCAAACGACTGTGTCTCTGAGCTGCTTTACCTCGCACTAGGACGCCATCCCACCGCTGCCACCAATGTAACGGATCGCCTGGCACCCCGACTGGGTACCTCCGTTAAAGGATGCTCCTAGCGCTTCCTGAGGACTCCAAGCACTGCAGCAGACACCACAACCACCGAACCGGAGAAGCAAATAAATTCTCCCAAGCATATGAATGCTGTAGACAGTTGAATAGGAACCATACGAATAGGTTTACTCTCCTAGCAGTCAAACTGGAACAGCATACAATAAATCCTTCCCCCAATAATGAGACGACACTTCACTTTGAGGGTTAAAACAGGAACTCCTGTACTGTCACATACAGTCTCTTTTATTCCCAATCCACAAACATAGTACAGCCCACAGGGCGTTACAAAACAACCAATCACATCACAGTTACATCCCACATATTCCCTCCCCTTATCCTGAGAGGAAACTCAATTATACATACAGTTAAAACATACTTTCTACCCAACTTTCATAACTCTAAAACCATACATCACATTCACATAAAATTACATATTCACAATCAATCCATTCAGGGGAACAACATATTAAAAAATGGCACAAATCAGACAAGGGGTTCAAAAGTTAGTAAAAAGTCCTTTGTGACTAAATGAAGCATGGCTTTCTGGCCCAAACCAGTTTCAGAGTCTTCTATCCTGGAGATAAGTAATTCAATTATCTCCCAGGACAGACACAAGACTCCATTAAGCACATGGTTGCAAAAGACACAAAACACTTTAAAATACATAAAGTCACATTTTACACATAACACACAGACATTTCACATATCCCCAGATAGCTCAGGTCTGAGCGCCACATTATTAAGTGAATGGCGCTCGGACCACACAAATACAGTTTAATCGCCATGGAGCCAAAGTCTTTACAGTCAGTTTCATACGAATGGGCTCCATGGGATTCCTATCTGGGGTATAACCCATTCACATAAAGTCTGGTCCATAGTCCAAAGGCAAGAGGCGGGCAAGCAGCCCCCTCCAAGGACACGTGGCGAGGCCGGTTTCGCCACAAATCATTTACTGACCATTATGCTTCCTTGGTATCTTATACGAAGAGCTCAATTAGTTTTCACTCCGTTTATATATAACTCAAAGCGTCTTCAAGCTTCAGCTGTGACCCCAGCAGTGTGTGTTTGTTCATGCGGCCTTAACAAAAGTTTATCCACCTGGACAAAATTTGAAATTTATTTTATTTTTTTTTAGGCTGCTACAGATCCATGGGGCACAACCAGTAAATGTAGGTAAATAGGTCAGCCTTGTTCATGCGAATATGTCCGCTTCAATTCTTTCCAATTCTCTCCAACTCTCTCTATCCCTCCAGACTCTACTCTCCCGCTAAGCGCTCGGCTTTCTCCGCTCCATGGCGTTGCGTCCTCTCCTCCAGCGTGAGCGTGCACATCTTCACGTACCTCACGGCATCACAGCCCCCCACGTGGTTGTACCATCATGCGCCTCTGACGCACATCAAAGAATGTTTTATCTTCCACAGAGACTCCAGTCAATAGTTGCTTTATTTTCTTCAATGAGATATCGTAATTCTTTAGAGAAACATGGGGTGGGATCAGAAGCTAACTTCAAATAATAGTTCTCATCGCCCAAGATTCTTATAGATTCCTTAAGAGACTTGTCTCTGTCAAGTACAACTATCCCTTCTCCTTTATCAGCTTCTTGAGATTTTTTAAGGCACCAATTTCTTCATTAAGATTATATATTTTAGTGCCATCTTGTTTTATGGATTTAACCAAACCATTAAAGTCTTTCAGGACTAACTTATAAAAGATAGGCATGAAGTGGCCTTTATCAGAGGTAGGATAATAAGTAGAAGGTGCCTTTAGACCAGAAGTGATATTGGCATTAATCACTTCAAGAGAATCAATTTGTTAGATATTAGGCTCTTGCTCTTGAAGTAAAGACATAGGGGTTTTCAGAAGGATCTTATCTTGTGGATCATTTAGGGATCTGGAACACTGCTCCAAACTGTTGACTTCTTTTAAATTCTGGTTAATGTGAGTTTCATCACAAAATAATTCAGATCCTTAAAGGATCACTTTAGGCACTCAGACCACTTCAGCTTAATGAAGTGGTCTAGGTGCCAGGTCCAGCTAGGATTAACCCTTTCTTCTATAAAACATAGCAGTTTCAAATATGTTTATAATAGGGTTATTCCAGCCTCTAGTGGCTGTCTCATTGACAGCCGCTAGAGGCGCTTCCGCGCTTCTCACTGTGATTTTCACAGTGAGAAGACGCCAGCTACATAGGAAAGCATTGAGAATGCTTTCCTATGCACTGGCTGAATGCACGCGTCATTCAGCCGATGACAGAAGAAGAGGGAGGATAGGAGGAGGAGAGTCCCCCGCCCGGTGCTGGAGAAAGAGGTAAATTTAACCCCTTCCACCCCCTAGTATGTTTTCCTGGCACTATAGTGGTCCTTTAAATAGATCTAAGATGATGGGATATTTCATAGGAGCAAAACTGAATCCTTTATTAAGAAGGGTGATTTCTGCTGAACTAAGTGTAAAGGAAGACATGTTGAAGATACCTTTCATGGAAGGCATCGAATCTTGTTTGGGGTTGGTGCTTTCCACTTCCTCTTGTTGTGCTATTCATTTCCTCCTGATAGAACTTGTAAAGAGGGGGAATATCTGAGAATTTCCCCCCCATTCCACATCTAAAAAATCATTAATATTCTCGGAGCTGGAGATCCTTGTCTTTGGATGAGCTGTATCTATAGGACTTGGGTGGTTGGACTTATCAGAATAACCATTGATCCTGAGACGGTTAATAGCAATATGATTTGGGTTCTTGGAGAAGCATTTGTCATGCCCCCTCCTATAGGGTGGGGAGCAAGGCTGGACTGGGAATTAAAAGCAGCCTGGAAAAAAAATATTTACCAGCCCCATAATGCGTCGCGCCAGCATAGTGTGCAGATACAGAGTTAGAACAGATAACTTAAAATTAAAAAGTACTTCAACGTAAAAAGCGCACTCATAGGCTTCAAAATAAACAAAAGTGCAGATTTATTTTAAGCAGACGTGCCTTTGCATGTAATCAATGTTTCAGTCCAACTACCTTGACATATTAAGGAAAGCTTGTTAATGGGACTGAAATGATGAATGTATGTAGGGCACAACTGTAAAAAATGTTTATTTTGAAGTCCTGTGGGTGCGCTCTTCACTTTAAATATGTTATTGTGCTGGAGTATGCACCTAGCAACTAAACTGGGCCAATATCTGCTCATTACATATGGTACATATTAATGACATTCCTCTGTGTATTATGCATATAGAAATGTACATTAATATGTGTAAATATAATAGGCATAATATATATATAACTAATACACACATTAATATACGCCATATACCAGTGGCGGATCCAGAGCCTGATCCCGGGAGGGGCACTTGTAGATTATTTAAATAAATATTCCATGCACAATAACCACTACTCCTCTGTGTAGTGGTTATGGTGCCAGGAGTGTCGGGACCCCCTCCCAGAGTAAGTAGTCAAACCGTTTAAGAACAGTTTGACAACTTACCTGGAGTCTGCTGGGATATGGGGCTGTAGTAGGGTATAGGAGCAGTGGTGCAATGTGTGAGGGGTGCAATGTGTGTGAAAGGTTCAGTGTGTGGGTGTGTGGGGGCAGTGTGTGAATGTGTATGGTGTGTGTGGGGGCAGTGTGTGAATGTGTATGGTGTGTGTGTGTGTGTGGGCAGTGTGTGTATGAGGCTAGAGTTCACTCTCACTACTGCGACCACCAGGAAGTGGTGATAGTGAACTCTAGCCCATAGCTCCTGGGCTAGAGTTCACCCTCGTGAGAGCTGGAGCATTGCCCCAGGTCCTCTCTTCCTCCCCTGCAGGCTGCCCGCACGGTGCCTGCGAAACGGGGAGGGAGATCAGGGGAAAGCCTCATGGGGGGGAATTGCCCCATTGCCCCCTCATTCACCATGCCCCTTTGTGTCTCTTTATCTCCAGCCCCTCTGTGTGCCTTTTTGTCTCCCCCAGCCTGGAACGCCTCTGGCCCCCTCTGAGTGTGCCACCGGACCGGCCACCTGGTGGCACCTATATGCGCAGCCCCCAGGTGCCGCGGCCCACCGGGAAATTTCCCATTATCCCGGTGGGCCAGTCAGGCCCTGGCGGGGAGGACACATCTCTATTTTTAGGATGGGACTTAGATGTGGATTTTACAACATCAGCATAGGACTTTGGTACAGCTGATCTGTTCCTCATGTTAAATTGAGTGGATGGATGGTAGCTGGTAGGTTTGTTGTTGTTCCTCCTAGAGTGAGAGGTAGATCTCCCTGGATTTTGGGGCCATCTCTCTTACCTTTGATATTTCCTTACGGTCCCACTTTCATAATCCTTTTTATCCCTTTGAAATTTAGAATTCTTTTTGTTAATTATTTCTTTCTCAAATCGGATCATTTTTTTGATTAACTGTATTGTCTAAATTTTTAATTAGTGATTCCTCCCCTGTTACAGAACCAATCTGGGCCTGTATCTGATCTATTTTAGTTTCAGAGCCTTTAATACTATATTGTCTATATCTAATTAGAATTTGCATTAGTATCAATGAGCAATTATCAAGTGCACCAAGCCACTCTTTTTCTAACTCAATGTGGTTATTAAAAAGGGGCGTTTGTCATTAGTTATTATATTTACTTATTATAATTTAGGGAATGCATTGTCTTTTCCCTAACAGGACAAAGAAATTTGAATAATGTCATGTTTCCAATTATCAACTATTTTAAAGAGATTAAGAGATTTTGAATAAAAGAGTATATTTAACATTTAAAGAGAATGTCATTTTATATACCATTGTGAACAAAGGCGGTAAATACTTTGCTACTTCAAATTATCCTTATATATCTAAATCATATACAAGGGTGTTGATCTCTAAAACAGAACACTGTAAAGATGAACTATGTTACTATTTCATCTATCATTATTATACAAAGTATAACAAATGTAAAGATTTTTCCACAGATTTTACCTGCTAACATTTTTAGCACAACAGCACCTGATGTTGTTATATGTCTATCATTGAGATGTAGAGGTGTTACCAATATTCCAATAACCGCAAAAAGAGGCGTTCTTGAGTTACCACTTTGATTGTTGTATTAACATGACATGTACTCTAATGGAATCCACTTAAGACAATGTCTTGAAAATGCTATAAATTAATTTTTTCCATAAAGGAATATCGGAGAGTATCCAATCTATACATATTATAAACTGTCAAAAAATGGTGATAACAGATGAGGTGATTCAATATCTACAACCAATTCTAGCCAAATACTTGGATAGCTGGAGTCTACAACCAATTAGGGATGTGCATTGGAAAAATATTTGGTACGGTTCGGCATTCAGAAATTCGGGATTTCAGCACTTCGGTACTTTGGGTAAGTGTAGGGTTAGTGGTAGGGTTAGGGTTGGTGTAAGGTTAGAGGTATTGTTAGGGTGGGATTAGGGGTAGTGTAGGGTTAAGGTAGGGTAAGTGTTAGGTTAGGGGTAGGGTAGGGTTTAGGGATAGGGTTATGAATAGTTTACCTTACCCCTACTCCAACCACTAACCCTAACCCTACAAAAACCCTTAACCCTACCCCAACCACTAACTCTACTCCAACCCTTAACCCTACCCCTAACCCTACTCCAACCACTCACCCTAACCCTAACCCTAACCCTAACCCTAACCCTAAACCTAAACCTAACCCTACCTCTAACCATACCTCTACACCAACCACTACCCCTAACCCCAACCCTCTCCTGTTTTGCCACTTTTCAGAAATCCGAAGCACTTCGGCACTTCCAAAATTCAGCAATTCGGAAATTCACCACTTCGGCACTTCGGTTCGGCATTCTGAAATTCGGCCCTTCGGAAGCACCCGAATGTCCGAATTTCAGAAATTTGTCTGAATTTGCATTTGGAACGAAACAAATTGCACATGTCTACAACCAATACTCTACAACAAATACCCTGGTATTCTACAAACACAACCTCCAGCAATGCATCTAAGGAATGTAAACTTCTACAGGCTGTTAAAGACTTTGGATTACAAATACAATTATTACTTTGAACTTTGGATTACAATTCCTATCAGGATCTATCCAAGAGTATCTTACTCTGGAACCTGATATTCTTTTTAATTCTTTCCCAGACAAAAGCTTTGCTCATTTTAATCAACCACCTTTACATGCAAAGATCATACTATGGATGTTTTACCATTACAACAATGATCAAAGGCGCTGGGAGCATAAAAACCTAAAGACTTGGAGAACTTTTGTTTACTAATTTAAGTAAGACATGTTCTACAATGCCCACAATTTAATGGAGAGGGTGTTATGGGCGAATGCAAATCTTGTATTTCTCAAACTGTCTACTGCCTTGTATTTTTGGGAGGACCTAAAATGAATAAAGTAAAAGAAGTGTTACTTTTTCATATATGAACTATGGTAACCCTAAAATGAAGACAACTAAGGTATAAATAGGTGTACTTTTAAATGTTAAGGAGCAGAGGAGAGATTTGGAGACAGAGACACTGTCGCTCCATATAATGACAGAGATATTGACATGTTCAAGAGGGTATGTTATTCTATTTAAAATGATATTTGCAAGCATCTAGTTTAATCTTATAAACTCTGCTATAAATTATTGTAATGGATTTTATATATCTAGATTTTATTGTTATACAATAAATATCTAAAAAGACAAAACTTTATTGCTTCCAAGACAATCCTTATTTAATATTGTATTCTCAATCATTTATATATGTTAAATAAAGGATCTCTTAATAACTATATAATATTATGGCTAAAGATATCTGTATGGTAAGCCCTGCTAAGTTCTATGCTTTAAGACGTTATAGTGGTAAAAAAGGGAACCAGCCACGGTTACAATAGCTTAAATACAATAGCTTAAATAACAAAAGGATGAACAAGCACATATTTCTCAGGCAAGGATTGAAAATGTGAAATATTTAATAGTAGATTAATAGAGTACATTCATAAAAGGATGAATACACACACATTTTATTTTGGTAGGTAAATAAAAGATGATTGAAATGGACAGATTAATCTGGTCTACTACAGTGGATATTGTGGAATAAACAGATTTCTAACGTTTAATAATAAGTATCTAAAAGATGGTCTCAACTAGTAAAAGAAAGCTCCCATATAGGCTTTAAAATAAAATAAAGTGAACATAGATAGTAGTACTAGGAAAATCACCTAACAAATAGCTCTTAGCAGTCTATAAATAAATGTAATAGTGCTAAGGTATTGAAACAGATGAATAAACCTTCAATGAGTATGACTTGAAGTGTAAAAAATAAATAGAAAATAATAAATAAATAAAAATATAGAAGTCTAAAAAGTTAGTAGTCTAAAAAATTGGAGGTAGACAAAAACTATTGAAAAATTGATGCAATAAAAATTAAATTAGACTGGGTGGCACCCTTGTTGTACAAAAATTGATAACCTAGTTGTAAGGATACTAGATAAACTTTCCCTTTAAAAGGGTTAACTGACTAAGCAGTGAGTTGGAGAAACATAAAAAAATGTCCCTATAAAATTAAATGCTAAAAAGTTTTAGATATAATCTCCTAAAAACATCACATATTACAATACCAATGCAATGATTTTGAACTTAAAAAGTTCAATATATTAATGTCCAATATAGAGTCTCTGAAATGCAAAGTTCATATGGTGCAGATTAAATAGATCTGTATCAATATCACAGCTGGCACAGTGTGCTGCTGCCATAAAATACTGACAGCAGCAATATCGTGTCAAGTGTTGTTACAATATAATCAATTTAGGTATAAAATGATTTAATTCAGGTACATCAGTTGTTTCTCGTGGGTTGCAGCAAAATTGACAATTACTCATAGATCACAGATACAGATCTATAGTGATAGCATTTTCTCTGTGATCTGCAATAAATAAAAAACACCCATAGTGCTTCTATTAAAAACTTTTAAATTTATTTTAAAGAAGTTAAAACACACTCACAAAGGTGCCATGTAGTGAAGCAGTAATAGAGTCCTTTGGGATCAGCAGAATTGGGTGATCATTGGAAGATAGTAGAAGACCTTCCTCCAGCCGGTCGGATGACCTCACTGAGAGGGAGAGGTAAGGCTCCCTTTGCGTGCGTTCCAGCTAGTACGCCCGACCTGCGTTCCACTGTTCTCAGTTTCTTCCGCTCCCAGCGACTCAGCCAGGGGTATATAATGTAAGTAAAAGAAGATATTGATATAAAGAGAAAGTAAAAGAGAATTTGTAGCGACAGTTTGTTCCTAGAATAATAGGTTGTATGTGCCAAAACATATACAGGTTTAAAAAGTATAATTTCTCTTTGAAGGGGACAAGATTGAGGTAAATAAATGTTAAGTGTTGGCGTGTGATGTATTATATGTAGTAAGGATGTTTTTGTTTAACATAATGCCTGCGAGATGGAGACTAGAGATGGAGAGAGACTTAAAATAGCATTGTTGAATGTAAGGGGGCTAAATTCACCACACAAAAATAATTATACTGGCAGACATTTTAAATAAAGAAAAAATACATATATGTGGAATTCAAGTCACCCATTGGGTGGTGAGTGATAAGGACAGATTTAGTTCTAAAGATTTTCTGTGTATCTATAAATCTGCCATGTTAGACAGAAAAAAAGAGGGGTAATTTTGTCAAAAGTAGCTTTCAAACTAAGATATCAAGAAGTTGATACTGAAGGAAGATATTTTAATATGTGAAATTAGCAATCAAAAACACACTATAGTAAACATATATGCCTCTAATGTAGCACCTACAAAATTTATATATAAAATGGTCTCCAAATTAGAAAGGGTTAAACAGGGGAAAATCATATGTCTAGGAGATTTTAACAGTATATTAGATCCTAATATGGACAGAAACAGTTTAGGTAAAAGAGAGAATAAAAAACATTTAAAATATTCCTCTTCAAGGTTTGGTGAAATTTTTAGAAAATCAGCTTTAATAGATATATAACCAAGGCAGTGAGTAAGCGCTAAATAACACAATAGAGCAGCAACCCTATAAGGGATTCCCTCAAAAACCCTTAGACTTAACACCAAGAAAAAAAAATAAAAGTAAGGGCTGCGCTGAATAAAACTCTGTGTAAAACAAATAGTCCAGATAAAATAAATGGATAAAAAAGAAAGTCTTATCTCGAGGCGTCTGTTGAGGTCGTGTTTTGTAATAATACTTGGTCCAAAACAATTGTCCTTATTGGTATCTTCCTTATGGATCAGCTCATATGCAAGAGATAAAGGATAAATAAAGAGCCAAATAGTGTAGTATGTTCAACAATGGAGAAGATAAAAATGTAAAAATCTAGAATGCAAACTAACATTTAAAAGAGCTGTAACCCGCTCTGGTGTAGAAGGCGTACAGCGGTTTAATCCCCGCTTATGGGATATAAATAGAGTTTACTTCGTCTATTTCCTCCCTCCTTGGTATGGTAAACACTCGGTAAAAAAGAAACAGCCAATAGTGTTCTCTGGATAAGAGACTTTAGGATAAAATAAGGTAATAAAAATGGGTACTCACAAGGTAGGAGCAGATCAACTGCTCCTTGTAGTTAGAGTTGGTGGTATAATCCCCACCTAGGATTACTTGGAGTCCAGGTATGATAAAAGGATGCCAGGTAAATAATGAATGTGTGTTAAAAGATAAGTGGTACAATAAAAGTTACCAAATATACTTTAATATTAAAATTACACAATATAATAACTATAAACGTGTTTCGCCAACACGGCGTTATCAATATGGGGTAAGAACCTGATACCTGGCATGAAATGGTTTATATAACAACTGTAATCCTTTAAAATTGGCATCAATATGTGAGCAGCCAATCAACAGTGAGCAGAGACATAAAATTATTAAAACAATGTAAAATCAGAAAAATTGATAATTGCATACAATAACTTGCACATTATAAACATTATTACATAAATAAATGTTAAAAACGAGGGTTCTAGCTTGATTTATAAAACTTTTTATGCGCGGTCATGTGACCGGCATATTACCGCATGGGAATATGGGAATTGTGGTATAGACGTCGGCGCGCACTACGCAGCTGCCGGCGTCTGTGTAGAGGGTAAGAGAGGGACGTCAGCTCGGATGCTAATTGCGGCTGACGTCAGTGGAAGGGGTGGAGCAAGGGATGACGGCGGCACGCACATGATTGCGGAGTGTAAACAAAGACGACGGCGAGCACAAGGCTGCAGCCATCGTCAAGGTAACAGGAGGAACCCTGTCGGCATGCACAAGGCTGCGGCCTGCCAGGGTTCACATTATGTATAAATAACAAATGTTAAAGCCATACAGAACATAAAAACACATAAAAGCAGTAACCAGTAAAACAATATTAAAAAATATTAAGAATGTTTAATAAAAATATGGAATAAATATGGGGAGGTATATAAACTCCATATATTAAAAGCAACAGAAATAAATGTGTTTATAAAAAATTAAACAGATCAAAGTCTACATTGAGACCATGGGGTGTAAGGGTTTGGAGTTTGTACACCCACTCCATTTCTATTTTACCTAAAACATTTTTAATATTTCCACCCCTCCAAGGATATTGAACAGGTTAAAAAAGGAAAAGACCAAAAAAATTATTTCTTTTTTTATTATTTATTTATGTATTTTTTATTTATTTAATTTATATATATATATATATATATATATATATATATATAAAAATTATTTTTATTTTTTTCCTCTCTCCTCTTATCTCCTTCTCTTTCCTCCTCTTCTTATGAATATGGTGTGCCAGGTATTTAGTCTCAGATTGTATAGTCTAAAGGTATCATTACTTCGCTCTAGGGATTATTTTTTTTTGAACTGGCATATTGGGGAGTGTTAGATACTAGTGGTCAGGAGATCCTATCCTGTCTCAGTAATAGTTTTATGGAGCAGATTAACTTTGCTTAACAAGTGGATCTAACAGGTAAGTTTGTTAGCGTTAACTAATACAAAAAAGGGTAGAAAAACATTTTATAAATCATATATAACATGTGAGTTTTAACTGAGGCATATATTGACATAGTCTGTGTACCCTCTTTAAGGTTATGGGTGCATACACGTTTGTTGGGAGGCTACAGGTACTTGTGTGTAATGTCACTTAGCTGTAGCTGATGTCTTCCAGTCATGGGTGATCATTATCTGCGAGTTGGCACTTTCTTGTCCATGTGAGGCTCCTGTTGTGTTGGCATCTAGCGGTATGCCCCACTCTGTCAGGATTTGTCTCCCTTCTTCTGGTGTATGGAGGTGTTTCTCGGTGCCATTGTGCTCAACGATAATTCACACTGGAAAGCCCCATTTGTAAGGTATGTCTGCCATTTTCAAAGCTCTGGTGATCGGCATGAAGCTTTTTCTTGCTGCCAGCATGGTTGCTGAGACATCTGTGAATAGCTGTGTACTGCTGTAGGCGTCTGGTTGTTTTCTAGACGCTTGCATCACAGCCTCCTTAGCAGTGTACTAATGGACTCTTGTTATGGTGTCTCGTGGAGTGGATGCCGTTAGGTGTTTAGGTCTGGGCAACCGATGTGTTCTGTCGAGGAGTAAGGCTTCTTCAGGGAGGTCTGGGACAAGCAGATGGAACAATGCCTTAATATGGGTTCCCAGATTACTGGAGCTGACCTCTTCTGGAATGCCACATACACGAACGTTATTTCGTCTATCCCTATCTTCGTGGTCAGCGAGTTTGGCGATAATGGAGGTAAGTTTGGTGTCCATGTTGTCAGGGACGTCTGCAAACTGTTCATCATTTTTTGGATAGAGGCATCCGTGGCTGGGACGTTTTGGTAGATATGGAAGTAACGTCACTTCTGTCTGAACTGGAGGCCGGTGATGCTGGCCTTCCAGCGCCATCTTGGTTGCGGCATGGCGGTAAACTCATAGCCGTAATCTGTAGTGAAGGCGCCTTTAGTTTAGCATTTTTTGTTGATCACTGTGCCATTTCGTCAGGCAACTGTATGTACGTTTTTTTGTGGTCACTGGTTAGGTTGATTCTCTGCTATTTGCTGTATTTAGGGATTCTCGCACAGTCGATCGCTCACACGTCCATCTCCTTGAGCAGTCAGGCCACGCCCCCCCTTCCCAAAAAAATAATAATTTCTAAACTTGTTAAGGGAGAGGAAAAGATTATTCTGCCCAATAAAATTGGTAAAGCATTTCAAGAGTTTCATTTATAGCTCTATAATTTGCCATAGAGATAAAGAGGTTAAGATGTCTGATTTTTTTTTTCACAACTTAAGCTTCCTCGGATATCAGAGGATCAATTGACACAACTAAATAAACCAATTTCTCAAAGTGAAATAGCCTTAAAAAAGTTAAAAACAAAAAAAGCACCTGGGCTGGACGGTTTTAGTAATTGTTTTTTTTTTAATATTTGAAAAAAATATATAGTAGAGCCTCTTACAGATTTATTCAATCATTTTTTTAATTTTGGAGACATTCCAAAAGAGATGTTTAAATCCCATATTGTGCCAATACCAAAGCCCCAAAAAACCCTGAATTGATAGAAAATTACAGGCCTATTTCGCTTTTAATAGCGATATTAAAATGTACTCGTTGGTCATAGCATCAAGGATAGGTATTATAATACCTACAATCATTCATCAAGACCAAGTCAGGTTCGTCGCAAGTAGGTCTCCAACATCTAAAATTACGAGACTTCTCGACATGGCAGATATGGCTCCAAAAGAAAATCTGTCCCTTCTGGATCTGTCACTAGATGCTGAAAAGGCTTTTGACAGAGTCAGATGGGACATTCTAGAGAGCGTTTTATGTAGTTTTGGTCTACAAGTCAATATTGATAGATCTGTAATGGCACTCTACACTTATTCAACTGCTAGAGTTGTGGGGAGTGGCTTTTCTTCAGAATGGTTCCAGCTAAGGAATGGCATTAGGCAGGGTTGTCTACTCTCTCCACTTCTATATCTGATGACAATAGAATCACTGGCGAGTTCAATAAGAGATAAAGCTACTATTAAAGGAGTAGAGGTTTTAGGAGAATCAATAAAACTTGCAATGTATGCGGATGATGTGATTCTCACGTTGAGTGACCCTCTGATATCCATGGAAGAGTTGATGGATTCTGTAAGCGAGTTTTCATTATTTTCAGGATATAAAATGAATTTAAGTAGCTGCACTTCGGTTTAATTTACCACCACAATAGTAAAAAAAAAAAAAATCTGAAAAATTTGGTTTTGATTGTACTAGAAATTTTCTTGATTGCTTGGGAACAGAAATTACCAATGAGCCAACTAGAGGGATGGAACCTTGCTGAAATATATGAGTAAAACACTTAAATAAATGGAAGAATGTAGAGGCATCATGGTGGGGAAGAATCAATATAATAAAAGCATATATTTATCCAAACTGTGTCTATCTCTTCCGCATGGTACCTCTGCATTGCCCAGATAGCTGGTTGACCCTGGTCCAATCAATTTTTAACAAGCTTATTTGGTCAGGGAAACATCCACACATTAGTTCTACCAAACTGGCTTTTAAGATCAGCCAAGGATGCCTGGGTATTCCACAGTTACAACAAACATGGAAAGCATGTAATATTGTACAAGCAATTATCACTCAATCTGAAAATGCAAACAACCAATTCTGGTATAAAATGGAACATTTATTATCCAACAAATGAAATCAGGAAGGGGAAATAAATACTTTATTCAGGACAAATAGGGGTAAAAATAAATCTATGTACAGTTTCAATTCTAATAGTTTAATTCTAAATAATATATTAACCATATGGAACAAGCTTAGAAAGGATTTAGAAATACAAGATAAAATAACTATAAGTCTCCCCCTACGTCATTTAAATAGTAATATGACTGATCTAAATATACAGAAATTGATTAATCTTGGTATTAATGAAATTGGTGATATAGTAAAAAATGGTAAAATCAAAGACTTTGACTCTTTAAAGATGAAATATAAAATGGAAAGCAAAGAAATATTTACATATATAAGGCTAAAAGGATAACTTATTGATCATTTACTTAAGGATAAAACTAACAAACAAGTAAAACTAGAAAAAATGTAAAAAAAAATAGAAACGTTATAAAGAAAATGGTGTCAAACTGTCTAGACCTATATGAAAGAGATTCTGAAAGTCTTATCCATTTCATAATTAATAAAGGGGATAAAGACATAAATACTAATATAAGTTATGAAGAATGGAATAGATCCTTAGCTATAGTTTCTAAGAATATACATTGTCTTAATATATCTGAGGTAGAGTAAAAGATCATTAACAGATGGTACTTGACGTCAAGTAGATTAGCAAAAATGCATTCAAATATTTCTGACAGATGCTGGAGATGTGATCTTCATAAAGGTGGGTTGGTACATATCTGGTGGGAATGTGGGTCAATAATTCTTTTCTGGAACATTTTGGCCATTAAAATAAAAAAGTTGACTAATATTGAGATTGAGTTACTTCTGAGTATTTTTTGTTAAATATACCGGTACATAAAATCTTTGTCAATTTTCTGCATTGGTTATACATATATTAATGGCTGCAAAATTATTGGTGTCAATGAACTTGAAATCTATTAAGGTTCCTTGTTGGGTCCTAGTTAAGAACAACTGGTATATCAGTTAAAGAGGGAAATGGGAATTACACTAGCAACTAGGAAAAGGTTAAAGGAATGGTTGTTTAAAATAGAACAGACTTAATTATTTTAATTTAGTCCCCTAAATAGAATAGAATAGAATAGAAAATAGTCGATTGGTAACAAGATATATTGAATCCATAGACACTCTAGTTCATCTACAGGGGAAAGCTAAGAAAATATAATGCTAAATGCTGTTTTGTGATGTTATGTCGGTTATGTGAGATAATATTTGAACCTAGAATATAAGCAATGTGTTAAAGCAATGGTTACACAATGGTTACACAAAAATTCAAATAGGGTTCGCACTATTCTCCCGATGGGTCGCACGAGTGAGCACTGATTGGTCTCTGCAAGGTGCAGGCGACCAATCAGAGAAGGAATGCCCATTCAAACAGGGTTTTGTGCCCTTTCTCCTGATTGGGCAGCAAAACCCAACTCCTCCCAGAGCACCGATTGGTGTACATGGGTTTCGTGCCCTTTCTCCTGATTGGGCAGCGAAACCCCATCTCCTCCAATTTGTGCCTTTCAGCTGATTAGCTGTTACTTGGCTTGGGTGACAAGTTTAAATCTGTGGAACTGATAGTGGGGCCTCGAGCCCCAGATTTTATACAATAGTTTCTCGGGCTCTGTACATCCGATAGCCCCCCTATTTGCAGGCATCCTAGATGGGACCCTGGGCTATCCAGGGATGTTTATTTTATGTGTGTGCCCTATTCCCTTCCTGGGACATGGAGACCCTAAGTGTTTCCCCCTGTATGTAATGTGTCTTACTGTTTGTAATATGTGTTAATATATGGACCTTTGTCCTGTTGGTATCTCCCAGAGTGGGAGATAGTTATCTGTAACCCATCCCCTTCTCCTGCCTGGGACAAAGGATTGTGTTGAACTGAATAGAGACCTCCTGTGGGGGTCTGTGCTTAAAAGCTGTGTGTACCAATAAAGGATTGTCAGTGTTTTTACCTCCAGAACTGTGTGTTGTCCAGTGGGAATGGATGCCTGCTTGTTATAAGGGTTCCTGAACGGCTGAAAGAAGTCAATTAGTGGAGGTAACTGGTTGGGTTACCCTAGGTCCACTACATGAGTGACCTAGTGTCCATGAGGGGAACAGGATGGAAACCAAACAATTATTAGGGGAAGTATATACTACTCACTCATTGGAGATAAGTGTGATATATATATATATATATATATATATATACATATATATATATTTGTGGTCAGGGCATAAGCCGTAGTATAACTTATATAAATAGGACAAACCATGAAAGGAAATGTCAGTTGTGGTGTGCCGGAACTGACGAGGAAGTAGGCCTGAAATAAAAGAGGGCCTACCTTATAAAATGCTTATGAAAGCGGTGTGGTGGGTGGGAGAATCCGTCGCACCTAACAGGTAGTGAGGGAAGGGTCTGGAGTCCCTTAAGAAGGGTAACCCAGCCCTTCCCACAACTTCAGGCCACGCCTTCCATTTGTGGTCAGGGCATAAGCCGTAGTATAACTTATATAAATAGGACAAACCATGAAAGGAAATGTCAGTTGTGGTGTGCCGGAACTGACGAGGAAGTAGGCCTGAAATAAAAGAGGGCAAAAAGAGATAACCATTTATTCATCCTACAACCGGACATAACAGATTACAAATTCATAGTTTTGAAAGCCAGACGTACTTCTTGTATGGGCTGAGGTATGTATCTGGTGTATGCCGTAGATTTCCATCGTCCTAGTATCTGAATAATGTGAGCAGGGATATTCTTTTTAGAAGCGGTGGTGGCGGCTCCTATTCTAAAAGAGTGACCAGAGTAGCTGGCTGGGTTCAGTCCTAACCGGGCTAACAATATCCTAATATACATCCTGAATTGGCTCGTAGTGAGCTTATTGCCGTGCAAGGACAGGAGTGGTTGTGTGGGGCCCATATTGTCAAAGGCAAGAAGTGTGTCGAAAACCTTCACCGGGCACCAAGTATTACTTGTGGGGTAATAGGGTATAGTGACCGTTTGCCCGGGGGCGCTTGTTTTGGTATGGTGCAGTAACAGAAGATAGTGATCTTGGACCTTTATGAGATCGGACCTTGTGAGGAAAAGGGGTGAGTTATAGCTAGTAGTAGTGAATTCTCTGGGCCGTAAAAACCCGTAAAATGCTAGATAGATGGCGGCTTTAATTACATGATTAGTATGAGCTTCAAAGGGTGAGGTGTCTAGTAGTTTTGACAGTGACTGAAACAATACATCGTGTATGGGTAGTCTAGTTGGTGAGGCTATAGGGGCGGAGTCTTTGATGCCTTTAAGTATAGCCTTAACTTGGTAGGACGACAGAAAGCGTTGTTTGTTAGGCCAAGTGGTGAGGATGTGATGTTGAATGCCTGTGATATATAATTTGATGGTATTGTAAGATAATGTTAGACGAAAGTGGCAAAAGAAATAAAAGCAATAATGGTTTCCATAGAAAACTGGTCAGTGACATTAAAGTCCAACAAGAATTTATTGAAAACATGGAAAGCCCTTTCATATGCCTTCCTGGTATTATCGGAGAGACCGAGCTGTGAGAGTTGTCGCCCTTGACATAGCAGAACTTTTAGTCCCAGATCATTTCCTGCCACTTTGGAACTGGAGTTGGTATGAGGGCAGCTGTTGGCAGGGCCTCCCGAAACTCCTGAAACCGAGACCGTGACAAATGATCAGCTGCAATGTTGAGAACCCCAGGCACATGAACACAAGTGAGAAGAAAACTGTGTTTTGCAGCGAGCCATGTGAGAGTCCTCATGAAACACATGATGGTGAGGGAAGAGGAACGCCCCTTGTTTACAATATGGCATGTTGCCATATTGTCCGAGAAGCAACGAACCGTATTCCCGGACCAACTTGCTCCCCACTTAACTGCTGCCGCTAAGATAGGATAGAGCTCAAACAAGGCTGATGTGTCCTTAAACCGGGGAATCTCTGTAATTTCCCTAGGCCATTCTCCCCACATCCATTCATTTCCCCATATTGCTGCAAAACCTGAGGTGGCTGCGGCATCCGTCCAGACTGACTCCGATTTCTCTGACCAAACCGGTATAAACATGCTTTTCCCGTTCCAATTTTGCAAAAACTCCCTCCACATATGTAGGTCAGCGGTGGCCTGTACGTCTAAAGTAATGCGGGAGGTGTCAGATTGCAACATTGGAAACAGGCTAAGTAACCTTGAAATGAATGCTCTACCTTGTGGAATGATTCTCATAGCGAAATTTAGAGAACCCAACAAGGATTGCAACTCCTTCCTATTGCATGAGCCTCCTCCTAAGTAAAGGTCGATAGCTGCCAGGATGCGCTCAATCTTTTCTCTGGGTAGGCTAGCTTGCATGTGTACAGAGTCCAGTACCACCCCCAAAAAGTGGATGATAGTATCCGGACCCTCAGTCTTGGTAGGCGAAATAGGCACCCCTAGTTGTGTAAACAGTTTTGTGATAGACTGGAGGCTACTGGGAGGTACTAGGTTACTTTCTATGGTCAGGAAATCGTCCAGGTAATGGATAACTGTGGGACATCTGCAGATGTTAAGCAGCATCCAGCACAACGTCTCAGCGAAGATATCGAAAATCCTAGGGCTGCTTTTTGAGCCAAACGTGAGACGCGTGAAGAAGTAATATGAACTTCGCCACTTAACACCATGCAAATGCCATAGGGATGGGTGGATAGGGAGCTGCTTAAAAGCGTTGGCAATATCAGTTTTACTTAGCCATGCCCCTACCCCTGCTGCGAGTATGGCTGTGACTGCATGATCGATGGTGGCATACTGGAGGGAAAACTCCTCAGACGGGATTAGTGAATTTAGACTTGGGGTATGAGATGCATGGGGGGCGGACAGATCGAGAATTAATCTTTGTTTATTGGAGGATTTATTGGTGACCAGTCCTATGGGGTTTGTCCTCCAAACTGCGAAAGGCGGGGGGTTGAAAGGGCCTAATAAGAAACCTTGGTCAATTTCCTTCTGTAGGAGTAAGTCGATAGTGTTGGGTGCTGCCAAGGCTGTCTGCAAATTATTACATTCTAGGGTCCCCGTGGGCATGTGAATAATACCCGTGTGAAACCCCATCTTAAACCCTGTCACCAAAAATCAACGAGATGTTGGGAAGGGTGATCCCGCAAAAGTTGTTGCAGTAGGGAGACATGAAGAGACGATAAGTACTGCTTAGGGTATAGTTTATTTGGGCACATTGCCTTGGAGTGAGCTCTGAAACATAGTGAGCAAACATGGAGAAGTCTGCAGGCACTGTAACCGCAGGAACCTGAGTTGAAATTGTTACAGACCTGCGATTTACCCAAAAACACTATGTCACGGCCTAGTTTATCCTTAAGCACCTTGCCAGGTCT
Source organism: Pelobates cultripes (assembly GCA_933207985.1). Classification (NCBI taxonomy): domain Eukaryota; kingdom Metazoa; phylum Chordata; class Amphibia; order Anura; family Pelobatidae; genus Pelobates; species Pelobates cultripes. The sequence goes on along the minus strand of OW240913.1, from coordinate 206,434,354 downwards.
CCCTGTGGGCACTACATTAGGAGGTGGAAAAACAGCGTTTACCTCTGGAGAATTAGGGCACAGATTAGCCGTGTGAGAATTGGACGAGCAAATGGCACAAGCTGGGGTTTTTAGGCCCGCGAAGTGTCGGCAAAAAGCTCAGTATCCAGGACGCCCCAATCCGTTTGGTAATTGAACTGTGAAAGGGCTGCCGACGCCTTCGCGGAAAAGGCACGGTGGTAGTCGTAAAAAGACGTACCACCGTACTTATGCCCCAAATCCACCAGCTTGTGGAGATACAGGTCCAATTCCTCCCTCCTATCCGGGTATACCGAGCATATTACATCTCTGTATATACCGAAAGCCAGTACAAATTCTGGTATTGATAGTTTCTGATTTAACCTGGGGTCTCTGGACTTCAATACCACTGATACATCACCGTATGCGTAGGTCTTATTCTCTAGGACATCTTGTGAGGCTATCAAAAGTGATACCAAATTGATATCTTTCCCCTCCAAGATGTCCTTCTTTGTTTTAGCAGGCACCATGTGTGCGGGGTTAATAATATGTGGGTCTTTTAACCTATGTTGTAAATTACCCGGTAGGGGGTCCAAATGGACCGAAGCGGCCGGATCCACTGCAGCAGCCAGTGACTTTTGCTGGCTATCTGCATCCATTTTGTCTAGCTTGTCAGTAATACGCCCCAAAGAGGTCAGAACTGAGGACAGAATCGTATTCAGCTCTGAAGACTGGGTGCCACTGGACCCTTCACCCGCCCCCGCGTTATCAGTCTGTGTGTTCAGCAATCTGTACAGTTCTGCTTTCCTAGCTGTAGCAGGGAAAGGAATATTTCTCTTCCTTAATTCGGCGTGATCCTGGGAATAGTCCATGCCCTGAGTGAGGCAGGGCTTGCGATGTCGTCACCCCGAGACGGAGTGACTGATCTAGCTGGTGTACTGGGTAAGGACTCATCTTCCCTTCCTTCCGGAACTTGGGACATGCTATAACATAAAAATGACATGTTACCTGGGGTGCTATCCAACTGGCTTATGATAACTAATGCCAAGCGGCGAAGAATTATTAAGTAACGTGACAGGTGAGGCCCTGCTAGTAGCCAATCGGCTATGAGAGGCGCTATCTATGATTTGGCTCGTGTGGAGTACGTGGCCATTGGCATTATGGCGGGGTGGAGGCCTCTCTGTGATTTGTAACAGCATAAGACAGAATGGGAGTGACAAGTGAGGCCCTCTCTATGCAACTAAGCGAGGCGGCTAGCTATGAATGGGCCCGAGGGGATGCCGTATTTCCGAAATGAGGATGGGTGTTGGCCTCACGGGACCACTAACGTAAGGCATAAGAGGCCAGAAAACGTAGCTAGTGGGTCCTATTTATTGTAAGCCAGTAAATCTGTACTAAGCCGAAAGGGAAGGTATGGGGAATAATAGTCGAAAAGATATGACGTACCTGATGAGCGGGTTGACAGCTATTATGAGGAAAAGGAGGTACAGACGATCTGTAGTCACCTACGAAAGTAATATACATTTGAACGGGCACAGAAATATGACCCCTAACTCCCCTGTTATTCAGATACCTACCAGCAATATTGCCCTAGCAGAGGGCTGGGCACCAATTAATAAAAGAGCAAGGATGCCTATACCTAAAATACAGAAAACACATATAAGGACCCTGGCGTAGGGTGACTGATAAGTAGAAAATAACTCGAGTGAACTGACCTAAGTCCTGTGCAAGTTGTTAGAATAGCTGCCCACCGTGGAAATGCAGAGAAAATACTGAAAAGAGTTTAAAAGACATCTTAAGTGCTAATCATGCATATATAAATTCCCAATACCATGATCCGTAGTCATTGTTAGGCTAGCAGCCTAATAATTGTATTAAAATACGCGCCCAACATAAAAGTATCTGCACACATTACTGGTTGTAACCTCATATGACAAACTTGCTTAAATAACTGCAAACTTTATGAACTTAAAATAGCATAAATGACAGAACAGGTACAAGAAACTCTAATCACAATTTTAGACACCAGAGGTCGCTCTGGAGCCTATACCAGTGTATGATTTTAAGTAACAGCGTTTTAATGAAATGGACACAAGAATAAAAGTAACGTGAGAAATAAGCATAAGTGTGCTTATAAAGTGACAAAGTATCAAGACGTGAATAGGTTGTTGTATAACATTGTATTATACTGGTACTTTGTGAGCGTGTAGCATATTGACCCTTAGTGATGACGTAAAACGGCCGCGCCGCCAAATTTGCGACGGCCGTTTTAACTTACGATTTGCAGCGTGAAAATTTGCCCGCCGACTGCCCGACCTAGCGCGCACCAACCCGTGGTATCCGGAGGTAATCCTGGATGCCTCCGAAAAACTGCCCGACCTAACGCGCACCAGCCCGCCGGAAACTGCTGTCCGAAACCGGAAGTGACGAATACTTCCCCAGGAATCCGTCGCACCTAACAGGTAGTGAGGGAAGGGTCTGGAGTCCCTTAAGAAGGGTAACCCAGCCCTTCCCACAACTTCTGGCCACGCCTTCCATATATATATATATACATACATACATACATACATACATACACACACACACACACCACCCACCCCCAGGCAACCGTCGTCCATTACTCCAGGATTCACTTCTGACTCTCACATCCCACTGAAAGCACCTTCGGCAGTGAACAGTGGTTATCATGGGCACTCTGAGCGGTCTGTGGCTATGCAATTCCATATGCAGCAAATTGCAATGCACTGTGTGTTCTGACACCTTTCAATCATGGTCAGCATTATAATTTTTAGAAATTTGAGCTACAGTAGCTCTTCTGTGTTTTCGAACCATACGGGCCAGCCTTCACTCCCCACATGCATCAATGAGCCTTGGGCAGTCATACCCTGGTTCACTGGTAATCTTGCCTTGCACCACTTTTGATACCACTAACTGGTACCTACTGGGAACATCACACCAGACTTGATGTTTTGGCGAGGCCCTCGCTATTTGGCCCTTGCCAAAGTCACTCAGATATTTTTGCTTACCTATTTTTTCCTAGTTCCAAAATGTAAAATTCAAAAACTGAGTGTTCACTTGCTGCCTTATATACACTACCAAATATATCCCAACCCTTGGCAGGTGATATTGTAATGATATAATCAATGGTATTCCCTTCACCTGCCTGTGGTTTTAATGTTGTGGCTGATCAGTGTATAAACACAATCACTGAGCCATACATTCTAGGGGATACACACTGGGGTGAAAGTAGCCTCGCCACTGGCTTTTGGAGGAGCCTGTTTGCCAGCCTCCTACCCTGTGACTATGGCCCTGTGTTTAACCCTGGTTAAAAATACTGTGTGTGCCTGTTTGGACTTATATGGCCACACTTCAAATTTTTGAAGCGGCACTTCGAACTTCTGAAGCGGCAGTTCGAATTAACGAACAACCGCATGAACCAGAGACCACCCTGGAGCTTGTTAACACCTATTAACAACTTGGAATGTTTCTCACCGCAGTGTTCTAATTGTTCGTCTGGGTGGATGCAATTCCTATGGAGAACCACAAGGTGGCAGCCATCTTGTTCACATGAACGCAGGCAGCGGTGTTTGGGCATGAATCTCATGGAACTAAATTCGGATACAGAAACTCCCAAACACCGCTGGACTTCCATCATCGCCTGCGTTCAATTCTATTCTATCTAACTGAGAAAGGCAATGTTCGGTGAGATCATTCATCTGGATGAAGGGAACGAGCTCCAGGGTAAGACTATTGACTCTGTTTGGTAGTTTGTTCGTTTTCAAACTACCGAACTAGACTGACTGCCAGCCCTGATTCTCTGGAACTGTTTTGTGCATGGGACCGTGACTGCGGTCAGTCAAATAAATTACTTTAATAGAATTTCTGAACCCCTGAACTGATCTGGGTGATTTTTGGATATGTTGGTCACCCAGATCAGGGCTATCAGGGGATGTAACAAGGGGATGTTTGTGAGGATACTATGTGTTTTGGGGTACTTTTGGGACTTTATAGAAATGTGTGTTTTTTCTGCCTGGAGATAATTGGGTTAATACAGTATCTGACTCAATCACTGTTCTTATTGGTCTGTGTCTTTGTGTTGGAGTCCCGAACAAGGTCCATGTGGAAGTACCCCTTGCATGGGGATTTTCATAAAAGGCCAGTGTGGCACCATTAAAATTCAGTCCTCTTCACCCTCAACACACAGCCTCGTCTCGTGATTGTAGGGAACAGCTATAATCCCTGCTCTTGGCATTGTTCTTTGGATTACTATACTGGCTATAATCACTAGATCTTATAAGAGCTTCACAGCTATACTCTCTTGGAGGAGAAGCCTTCCAACTGAGAGCTGGATCCAGAAGTTTGGTCCAGGGTGGGAAGGGACGGCGAGACTTCAGCCAGGCTGTGGTGGCTAGGGGGATCCGGTGCTAAAGGTGTCCGGTGCAACTGGGAAGCAACAATTGGCGGAGGCATGCAGTCTGGGTTCCAGGCGGTCCGTCACACACACTTATACCCAGATACAAACTGTCAGACAGACATACTGACACAGTAATTTTCAATGCCAGACAAACATATACATATGCCTCACAGTCATGCACAGGCAAACATACACTTACACACTCACTGCCAGGCACTTTAAACACTAACAGATTCACATATACACCCCTTGACAGACTTACATACATAAGCACTGACAGACACACAATTAAAATATTGAAATTTAAGAGGGTTTTAGTCACCCTACATTTTGCCTACCATTTGCCCAGGAGAGTGGCTTCCCTGTGGTACAGTGGGGATCCCACATCAACTGCAGGCTGTACCCAGGGGACTGTGATAGGCAGTTTCTGCCTACACATATGGCCTCCCCTTAGCACTAGGATGAATAAACTGGACATCATGTGGAGAAGCAGTACCTTGTCAGTGCCATCAACAGATTTTGCAATGTGATCCAGTGCATTTGTCTACCCTAACGCATTGCTGGTTCCCTTAACAGATTATGGGTTATACCGTCCTGATGGTAGACCTGCACCCCTGGATGCTTACAGGCAGCATTTCCATCTCTTCCCCCTCCAGCTCTATCTCCCTCTTCCCCTCAGCTCCATCTCTTTCCCACCAGCTCCATCTACGTATCTCCATATATCCCACTTATCTCCCTCTCCCACAGTCCATCTACTTTTCCCCCAGCTGCATCTCCCTCTCTTCCCTCCATCCCCCTTCAGCTCCATCTCCCTCTCTCTCACCTGGCTCTATCTCACTATCTCTTACCCAGCACCATCTCACCATCTGCCTCGCTACCCTCAGCTCCATCTCCGTCTATCCTTACCCAGCTCCATCTCTCTCTCACTTCAAATCACCCACCCCTATTTGACTCTATCCACCAGCACAATAAATTGTTAGTCCACATACACTAGCGGTCCAGTGCTGCTGACTACTGGGAGCTGCATCACTTTCTCTTTCCCTCCAGTAGAAAGCAGCTCCCCCACGGTGTGAGGAATGGATGACTGCTGTCACACCTGGCATCTCCCAATAGTGGGCAGCCCTCTGCTGCCTGCCCCATGCTACAGGTCCTGTTCTCTAGTTAGGTGAGATAGGCGGCCGCGAATCCCCAGTGGGCATAAGGCCTTAGATGGCTACATAAATCGACTCATTAGAGATTTCCCTATAAGGTAATTCTTGTGTATCACATCTCCAAGTATCATGCTTATTGAGATATATATAAGTGGAAAGTGGCTGAAATACCTAAGATAATCCATAGTCTCACTTGCTTAGGGAGGCACATGGAGCCATACAAGTTGTAAATTTACTTCAATTAAAGCATTATTGTGCATGCTCTATTTATATTCTATAGTGAAATATGAATTTACCCCAACTTCTCTGACAAAATGATTTTTTACTTTTTTTCTATAATAGATTGAAATGTATGTCAAAGGTTTATGACCACTACGCTATAATGGTTATGATGTGAGGAAGTTTGCCCCCTTACCTGGGTCTCTGCTAGGCTCCGAGGGTTCCTTCCAGTGCTGGTGACACTCTACCAGCTTCCACAGAGTTGCAGAGCCGGAAGCTGATCCAGTTGCCATTCACTGGCTGAGAGTGTCAGCTGATTGCTCTCAGCAAATGAATGCAATTCTGTGCATGGAAATTTGAACAGAGTTAACATTAGCTAGCACGCTAATGAAACCCCAATAACACTGCCATATGTGGAGTTACATCTACAAAAACAGATGGGTTGAACTCAGTATGTGTAGTGTTTCATAGTGAAATAATGTACATACACCCAGGAACCATTTATTACTTTAAATCCTTGAAGTGTCCATGGTGCTTGGAGTAGCCATTTAGTAAACGTAGCAACATATCTACAGTTTGCTTGCTAGATAAGAGCAAAGTCTGACAGACAATCAAGCAGATCTAAAATGTCTGCCTGAGGTTAGAAAACAAATACTTAATATATGATATACTATGAAAAATGGTGGAGGTAACTTAACCCCTTAAGGACACAACTTCTGAAATAAAATGGAATCATGACAGAATATTTCCGTCGTGTGTCCTTAAGGGGTTAATCAGATTTTTTTTTTTTGTCATATTTACAAATAAATAAAAATATAAAAGGGACTCATGAGTGCTATAATACAGAATTTCTGTATAATCATTAAAGAAAATTTTTTTTTTTAGAACATATACTTACCATTTTCTTATTTTCTTCTTCTTTCTGAATATACCATAAATTATATATATGCCAGAGAAGGCAAGCGGTGCATTACACCAAAAGCTTTCAATTATTCCAGTGACCAGGCCTGACCGTGTACAGCTTGCAGTGAAAGTAAGTTTGTAAAAGCTTGCAGCCATGTCACGTTGAAGAGGCTGTTGACAGAAGATACTTGTTCTGTCAGCCAGAGCTAACCTACACCTGTGACCTTCTGTGCCACGCCTGAATATCTAGAAGCATGCACACATAAAATGAGTTGACTCTTCCTTTCCTTAGCAGGGTATAACAATGTCAACATTAGCAATGTGTCTGTAAAAACAATAAAACCATATTATCTACACATTGCGTTGTTTCAAAACAAACTTAGCAAAGTGTTCATTGTCCTGAAAAAATGACTGGCAACTTGGCATAGGTAGAAAGCATAAAAATGTATGTTGTTCAGTAGTGTTAAATTAATATGTGCCTAGCAAAGCTAAAGTTTTTTTTTTTCTATTAAACACATTTGCCGAAAGTACACCATGTTCTCATTAGTTAAATATTAATATAATACATGTTTAATTTATTTTTTATTTTTTTAATGGAAAGCCGGATCTTATTTAGTGAGCATCATTGTCATGCATGTATCTGTAGTTTTAAAGGGGAAGGCGTTTTGATTTAATTTTCACAGTTTGCCCATCATTTGCTTGAACATTTATATAAAGAAGAAATATACAAATTGAGCAACTCTTAATAGAAAGTGTCTACAAAACCCCACCTCCTGTAAAAGGTACCCACAGAAGTGTAGACTTCCTCTTTAAAATGCAAAGAACAAAAACATGGACCCTATGCACCAAAGGATACACCAAAAAAGTGAGACTTAATTGAATAAAAAGATTTGTTGAATTACATAAAATATTCTTAATGATATAAAAATACAGACATAGAGCTATATCGCTTGCACTCTTTCTGTGATAGTATGAGATAAACTAAATGTACACTGACATGTAAAGACTACTAGATATAATCCGGAGTCTTGGTATAATGCCTTAACATATTATCCCTCATTGATTTATTGTCTTCTTCCGGCAATAATGCCAGGTGGTCAACCCCTCTGTCTCTCTCACAGGTAATTGTCCTGAGGAAGTCTGGTTTGCAGATTAAATGCGTAGGCTTGAAGTTTGGTGCCTGTGGGTCACTGTAACTCTGATGGTGGCAAGAATATTTTGAAAGAAAGGGGGGAAAAAGCCAGCCCGAAGCTAGAACGCAATACGTGTGGGAGTCAGACAAGCCTGTGAGAGAGGAATCGACCACCTCTTATCAAGCTGCAGACAGAAGATAGTGAATCCATAAGGGATATTCTGTTATCAAGGTGTTATACCAAGACTCCAGGTTATATCTAGAAGTCTTTACATGTGCGTGTATATTTCATTATCTTGTACTGTCACAGAAAGAGTACAAGCAATGCTGCTCTATTTTTAGGTTTTTAATGAAGTTTAATGTGAATAAATACAAAATCAAAGTCAGTCTTATTTTTTAGCATGTCTTTATCCTTTGATTCTCAGGGTCCATATTTTTGTTCTTTGCATTTAAATAAAACTATGAAAGTGAAGCTTAACTTAAAAGGTCACTTTAAACCCCATAACAACCAAAGTATGCCCCTGGCACTTTCACCTAGTTCGGATTTAAACCATTTTCGAGTGGTTTATCACAAACCAAGGGTGCCAAGATGCCATGGCCCACACCTTGCTTGGTATACTGCTACTATGGTACATTTCAGTATAATTTTACAGATATTCTGGAAGACTCTAAATTCCCTTCTATTCTTGTGACCTCAATTCACCCTACCCCTTTGCTAATTAAAAGTTAAATTAAAGTTTACTCACCTCGTTTCCAGCACCAAAACTCATCCACTACAGCCACCCACTCTACCATTTCTGTCAACATGCCGGCTGACATCTTCTGCAATCTTGTCCAATTCAATGCTTCTCAAGGTGAAGCATTAGGGACAAGAAATGCATGGGCAGGTAAACATTGCACTCCGCCAATTAAATGATCTCTGAGCAGAATTTAATTGACGAATTGAGTTCCACTCAGTTCTTGAGGAAAAAGCACAAGGAAAAGACAGCCATTAGAGGTGTATTTAACCCCAATGTTTTACATTAAAGGGTTAAAACTCAAGGACCACTGCACCCAGGCCATTTTTATTGAGAGGAAGTGGCCTGGATGCCTTTAGAGATCCTTTAATTCCATCTATTGCCTAAATTTAGTAAGCTTTCCAAATTAATTACAGTTAGAAAAACTTTTCTAAGTTTTCTAACAATATTGAATCATTTGGAAAGCCAATTGAATCGAGGCCTTTATTTGGAAAGTATTCACTTTCTGAGCATGTCAGGTGATAAGCTTAGCCAATGAATGCTTCCCAATTTTGGATAAAATACCGTATTTATCGGCGTATAACACGCACTTTTTCTCCCTGAAAATAGGGGGCAAATTATGGGTGCGTGTTATACGCCGGCCCTTTAAATGCTGCAGCTGCCTGAGCGCTCTGTCAAGAGCGGTCAGGCGGCTGCAGTTGGTTCTCACCTCCCCTCCCCTGTAATGTGGCCGAGTTGCTCTGCTGTCCGCGGTGCCTGGCCGGAGTGATAGGAAGGTGCACGCTCAGTGTGCACCTTCCTGTCAGTCTGACCGGGTACAGGAAACAGAAACTCCTGTTCCGCGCGGAACAGGAGTTTCTGTTTCCTGTACCGGGTCGGACTGACAGGAAGGTGGACAGCAGAGCAGCTCGGCCACGCTACAGGGGAGGGGGTAAAAAGAGAGTGGGGGGGGATAAAAAGAGAGTGGTGGGGTAAAAGAAGAGGGGGAGTAGAGAGGGAGGGGGAAGGGTAAATAGAGGGAGGGGAAGGGAGTAGAGGGGAGGGGGAAGGGGGTAAGAAGAGGGGGAGGGGGGAGTAAGAAAGGGGGGTAAGAAGAGGGGGAGGGGGGAGTAAGAAGGGGGTAAGAAGTTCTTTATTTGAAATTTAAGTTTTTTTTTCCTGAAATTTCCTTCTTAAAATGAGGTGCGTTTTATTCGCCGGTGTGTGTTATACGCCGATAAATACGGTAGATATTACTCATTTGGACGTGTAACTTCCTCAACATCAATATGGCAAGCATGTTGCCTGGAATTGAATGCACGTTTATGCAGTAATAGTTGAGATGTGTAAAACAGGCAAGCATACTTGCAGATATTTATTCCTTTACTGTGATTACATTGCTTATAGACAAAAGCATAACAGGAGATTTATAATTTTGACAAATAAGCCCTGGTTGTACTCAAACCACAACACATCTGTAGATTCTTTTAAATGGACATTATAAACATCAAAACAACCTTAGTTTAATTAATCAGTTTTGATGTTTATATCACCACCCTGTCTTTTTCATACCTGACAATTCAAATGGACAAAGAAGAACACATTAATTTTAGGGTTGTAAGTGGAGGTGTGGTCAGGAGCATGGCTGTTCTGAAAACTTTTAGGTGGTTTACAAATAACAAATTATGGAACTAACATGTGATATAGAACAATGTATGTGGCTATCACCGTTTACACAGTCTGATTTCTAAACACATTTATTGTAGATTAAAGACACATTACGCTGAGTATTATTGCTGTGGAGCTCTGTTACACACCCAGGCACACCCATGTTGTGGAACTCCTTTAAAAGATAGGCAATAGCCTAGAAAAGAGGGACAGAGGGAATTGGGTCAAAAATAGGGAACATCTCTCCTAAATAATGATGCTTTTCCCTGCACAATTATTTGCCATTAAAGGAATTACATAATTTTTTTATACAGTCCTAACCTCATCTGCCCTACCTGTGAAAGCTTCCATGAAAAAGTGTAATTATAATCAGATTGTAGCACACTCTGTGTTTACGTTATAGGTTTGTATCTACTGCTCTCTAAATTAATTGTTAATTAACACACATGGGAGGCTATGGTAGAAGATAAGAAATGATAAATTAAACACACTGTGCAAGAAGGGAAGCTAAAAACATAGATTCTTTTTAAGGAACTGTGTGAGGAGACTGTGTGAATCACAGCCATACTAGGTGTGGTTAGGGCTTCATACACAAACCCATAATTTAACCCATAATTGGCAGAGAATTGAGCAGTGAGACTGCAAAGGCATGATCTATAGGGATAGGCAACCTTCGGCACTCCAGAGGTTGTGCACTACAACCCCCATAATGCTGACAAAGCATCATGGGAGGTGTAGTCCAAAACATATGCAGTGCCAAAGGTCGCCTATGCCTGATCTATACACTAAAACTACTTCATTAATCTAAACGTGTATTGGTTCTTAGTGTCTATTTAATATTGTAGAAACTATGAACAAATGTGATTCACTATTATAACCACTATAATAAGCTGTAGTGGTTGTGGTGCTTAGAGTGTGCTGTTTGCAACATTATTCAAACTGCTGTTTATCCTGGTCATATATTGTATGCATGTTTGGAGGTCATGATGAGATAGAATATGCTGTTGCTTATCTGGCACTTTCAGGCACAAAATCTGCTTAGCACACCCATGGAGTAAAGTGGAAACTACTACAATGGAGAAGGGGTGGAATTTGTTTTACAACCATAAAACAAAAATAAATCAAATGAGAATCACAATAGAGAGACAACTGAGTATTATATGAACGCCTAATCTCAAAATGAAAAGCTTCTAAGCAGGTTTTAAATTGTGAAATACCCAATAAAACAACTGAAATTAATGGTTGTTTTCAAACACATACTACTTTTTATACTCTGATTATTCATCAGGACTTTCCTATAATTACACTTTAATGTGAATGCATGCTTAACCCTACAGTTACCAAATGAGCTTAGTAAAAATATATGTTTAAAAATAAATTTTAAAAGGTAGGTGGAACAAAATTTTAAGGGTGGGTGTAAGCTGCTAATGTCTTGGTATATGCGAACAGTAGTGAATTTCACAATTCACATATAAAGTGTTTTCATGACTTTAACTATTGTAAAAAAACAATAACTTTCCTTTTCAGCACCATCTACCTGCTACAAAAAAAACAGCACAGAATAGTGCAAAATTGTTTTTTACACTCAAGCAAAATATATTTCTGTTGGCCCCTCACAATTTATATGTTAAAAGAGAGAGCCTTCAGAATGGTACGTGTCTTCCTAGACTAGGGCGGCCAACAGGTAGATCCACAGATGTTATAGAACTACAACTCCCATGATGCTTTGCATGCCTTTAGAATGACAGAGCATCATGGGGGTTGTAGTTCTACAACATCTGGGGATCTACCTGTTGGGCAGCCCTGTGACCTAGACCTTCAGATTTTTTTGTATCTAACGTGACTCTTCAAAACAGCATATATATATATATATACACACAGATGCCTTCCCAGATTTCTAGCTTGATTAACCAGTCCAATGCAGTACATATATGCAATGAAACAAGCATGCTATAAAAGCAGAATAACGTGAAAAAAAAAAAAAAAAAAAGATTTTTTCACTTACACAGCAAACATGAAGTGTCATCACAAGTCCTACACGTTTCATCCCAACAGGGACTTCCTCAGGGACAATGTTTTAGTGTGTATAAGTCCAAAGTGAAAGGTCTGGGAAGACACATACCATTCTAAAGGCTCTTTTAACTTACAGTACCTCACATTTTTGTAAATATTTTATTATATCTTTTCATGTGACAACACTGAAGAAATGACACTCTGCTACAATGTAAAGTAGTAAGTGTAAAGCCTATATAAGTGTAAATTTGCTCTCCCCTCAAAATGACAACACACAGCCATTAAAGGACCACTCTAGGCACCCAGACCACTTCAGCTTAATGAAGTGGTCTGGGTGCCAGGTCCTTCTAGGGTTAACCCATTTTTTCATAATTATAGCAGTTTCAGAGAAACTGCTATAATTATGAATGGGTTAAGCCTTCCCCCTAATCCTCTAGTGGCTGTCTCATTGACAGCCACTAGAGGCGCTTGCGTGCTTCTCACTGTGATTTTCACAGTGAGAGCACGCCAGCGTCCATAGGAAAGCATTGTAAATGCTTTCCTATGCGACCGGCTGAATGCGCGCGCAGCTCTTGCCGCGCGTGCGCATTCAGCCGACGGGGCGGAATGGAGAGCTCCCAGCACTGGAAAAAGGTAAGTTTTAACCCCTTTCCCCTTTCCAGAGCCGGGCGGGAGGGGGTCCCTGAGGGTGGGGGCACCCTCAGGGCACTATAGTGCCAGGAAAACGAGTATGTTTTCCTGGCACTATAGTGGTCCTTTAATGTCTAAACCGTTGGGAACAAAAGTGAGCACACCCCTAAGTGGAAATATCCAAATTGGGCCCAAAGTGTCAATATTTTGTGTGGCCGCCATTATTTTCCAGCACTGCCTTAACCCTCATGGGCATGGAGTTCAGCAGAGCTTCACAGGTTGCCTCTGGAGTCCTCTTCCACTCCTCCATGGTGACATCACAGAGCGGTGGAGGATGTTAGAGACCTTGCGCTCCCCCACCTTCCGTTTGAGGATGCCCTACAGATGCTCAATAGGGTTAAGGTCGGGAGACATGGTTCAGCTTCTTTCGCAAAGCAGTAATCGTCTTGGAGGTGTGTGTCGGGATTCCTCCATGTGGTCTCGGAATTCCTCCATATTTATTTTCAGCCCGATTGGC
>OW240913.1:206319887-206420894 GCA_933207985.1 Pelobates cultripes | reverse complement strand
TAAGCACCTAAGTGTATATAATGTTTTCACAGTGGACAGAAAAGTGTGATACTTCATTATGTGGAGTCGACAACCATAACTATTCTGATTACACAGATGCTAACTTCTTGGCTTTGTACGCTGCCTGTAAAACTGAAACCAAAATTTACAAGGCTGCATCTGCTGAGTAAACAAAACCATGGGTTTATTTTTGGGTTGAATTTGATGGCCATGGGTTAGATTAACAACTATTCCCATTTATCCCATTAATATCACGTTATGAAAATATAGATGGGTCTTATGAAACCATGAAAATCTGTGTTGCTAGGTGTGCATCACAATAGAGTTTGCAGGAATCGATGACCTGCATACCTTCTTTGTCCTAGGGATAAGCATAACCACCTAGCAAAGCTAGTGGGTATGTGGCAGCCTCCCGGAAAAATAGCAGCAACAGTGTTTTAGCCTATCAGGTGATCAGGATAGCTGTGTAGCTCGCAGCAGCCCTGATCACCTCAGATTTTAAAATCGGGGTACTGCAGATGGTTAACTCATCCAGAGACAAAGAACTCCCTAATGTAGGATAGAGATCAATGTACACGGTACTAAACATAATAAAGGAAAAGAGCACCACTGACAATGTAAGGGGGGGTAACAATGATTTATTTACTCAACCAAACATAAACTTACTCCTATGAAAGGGTTATGGCAACAGAGTGGAAAGGCAATATAATAAAGTAACAATAAATAAGAAACATTTCTGAAGTACTGACAGTTAATAGTAACATATGAAAATGTAACAAAACAATCTTTGATCATCAAGGTGAAAAAACAAACCGTCTCTGTGAGAAATATTAGTATAGTATAACTCATAATCAAAGAGCTTCTGGAAGAAGTTTCTTAACCTCCAGAACTATTTAGGAGGGTCTTTGGCTTGGTGATCCTGTCTGTGTAGCCGGTTGTAATCTGTAAAGATCAACAGAATAAATATAAATATATAAGCGAAAAAGAAAACAAACACACAAAATTACTCTAATTAGAAGATTCCCAAACCAGAGAAATACCCTGCCACCACCAGGCCCTATAAATAAACCTGGGAAGGGAGGGATGGGCACTTTGATAGGGGGTTATGCTTATCCCTAGGACAAAGAAAGTTTGCAGGTCATCGATTCCTGCAACTCTATTTTGTCCCTCCAGGAGGCATAACCACCTAGCAAAGCTAGTGGGTTGAATAGCACACACCTGGTGGTGGTCCTAAGGAACTGTAAACGTTCAACTTCAGATGGCCTCCAGTAAAACTTAACAAAAATCTTACTGGAAGACCATCTTGCAACTTTAAGGATAATAGGAAGAGGAAGGCCTCTTACTGCTGCTTTTGAAGCTGAAGCCCCTCTGATAGAATGACCCTTAAAAACCGTGACATCAATACCCACTGCAGACATAGCAGATAGCAGACAGTATCCAACCCCTGATTGTGTTAATCTTAGCTGGTCGAAAAGGTTTTCTGGAGGTGATAAGTAATTGCGTAAAGTCTTGTCTGATTGGGGGCAGAAAGATTCAAGTATGAATTTAACAAATTAACTAAGCATAAACTCGGCTCAGCAGAATCCTGCACCAAATCTAGTTCTACAGGACCCGGGAAAATATGGGAAGACTTAAAATCCCCCTAGAGTTCGAGACAACCATGGTTCGACAATATTTAGCTGGGTTAATTCTGAGCCTCTAGCCAGGGCCGCCATCAGGAGGGGCAGCCCAGGCCCCACGCAGAGCGGCGAAACTGCCGCAGGTGCATCTGCACCAGGGCCCATCAGATGGCCCAAGCATTTAGGGCCACCTGATGAGCCCTATATCTTCAGGGGCCTGGTCAGTGTGTAATTGCGGCCGGTCACTTCTTCCCAGCTTATTCCGCGCGGGGGGAGAGACAGCCGAGGGAAGGAGAGGCATCCGGTCCCATCATCCCCAGCCACCCACCTGCAACGAAAAAGGTAAGAGGAGGGTGGCCAATTCTATTCTTCCCTGAGCTAATGCCTGGGAAAGAGAGGAATCTGGAACTGGATTTACCTCTCTGCCCAGAGCTTGACTCTGGAAAGGAAACTGAATGAGAGGGAGTTGTAAACCATTTTTGAAAATCTGAAGCACCCATTTGTCTGAAGTTATATCTGACCAATTTTGAGGGATGTGAGGTAAACCACTTACTTGACTGTATGGGTCTTCGGTTTCCTGATGAGCCACATCTGGCATTGGCTCCTCTGCTACTGCCTGGGGGTCTTGACTTTCCCCCATGGTGATGAAAGTGGGCTTGCTGAGTATCTTCCCGGGACGAACCTGTAGCCCTGTAGGAAAGACCCTCAGTCCGAAAGGGATTCTTGTAGCTTGGAAAGCTCATCTTTAAATCAAAGAAAGATCTCCTAGCTTTATATCGTCCTTTCACTACTTGTATAAAAGCCAAATAGAAAGGAGTTTTCAAAATTAGGGAACTCTTGTGGCTTCGGTGCTAAATCAGACATCCCTGCTGCATGCAGCCAGCGGGTTCTTCGAATGTTAGAAATATAGTTCAAGGATTGACCGATAATAAGCACTGCTCTACTGGAAGCTTTTAGAAGTTCCATCTTAGAAGCCAGTAAAGCTGGTAGGGAAGGGTTATGAGTGGATCCTTCCTTTTCTGCCTTATCCAACGTAAGTAACAGAATCCGCAATTTTAAATTGTACCAATATGATTTCTAAGGAGGAGATCATCCTCTTTAACTAGCGGTGATCTGAAAGCTTCTGATTCTTGTTCGATGGCCCATCTTGAATGGAATAATTTTGAAGGGAGCACTACCTAAAAGGCTCACTCTGTCCATCTGAATGTTGCTCAACTTCCCTCGTTCAGTGGAAGCTGCAGAGCGAACCACTTACTTGCACTCCCAATCAATCTCCGGTGATCCATGTCTAGAGCAGACCGGCTTAGGGAGGATGAATGAGCAAACGCACTTGAGGTGGACGGTGAGGGACTGACAGCACTCAAACGAGTCTTGTCCCTTTTGTGTGAAAACTGCTTTGAAACCTCAAACGAG
Organism: Pelobates cultripes; assembly: GCA_933207985.1. NCBI lineage: Eukaryota > Metazoa > Chordata > Amphibia > Anura > Pelobatidae > Pelobates > Pelobates cultripes. Next base: position 206,417,862 of record OW240913.1, on the reverse strand, counting down.
GGAAAAGCATGTTTCGCTTTTGGAGGTACTGTCCCTTTAAAACGTTGACTACTCAAACAGAAATGAGGGGAAAAGGGACCAAAATCAAGTTCATCCTCAGAACTTGAAGAGGAAAGGCAAGCCTTCTTTTTTCTTTTAATAACTGGAAGGATCTGTTATGGAGCCTTCTAACGTTGATGGGGCTGTCTCTAGGAGAGACATCCACCATATCTGTGGCAGATACAGAAATGGAGTCCTCCATCAACGTTGCTATTTTAAAATCTGAGGTGATCAGGGCTGCCGCAAGCTACACAGCTGTCCTGATCACCTGATTGGCTAAAATGCTGTTGCTGTGCAGAAGCACAGCACAAGCTATTTTTTAGCGCGGCAAAATATTTGCAGTCAAATCACCTGGCTCTGGAACATTTTACCAGAAGGTGGAGGTGCAGATAAATATATAAAAATTTACTGAGTGTGATGGACAAACTAGCTACAGCAGGGCAGTTCCTGAATGATCAGTTAATAAGTACTAAATACAGTGTTGCTAAGAAGTTCACACATTAGAATTGCTCAATGATTTACCACAGGAGCTTTACACAAATTACATCCAAGATTGGATAAAAAAAAATAAAAAATTCGTATGAAACAATTAAAAGGACTATGTTACTCGTGGGCAAAGGTGTAAAACTTGCGTTGTGGGGAAAGCGTTTGAGATCCTCAAACCCAAGCAAACCCACATTTCACTTAAGGAAGCCCTTTAAGTTAATGCATATTAATTTATGTGGTGCCAGCCAGCATCAACTGGAGGGAATCATTCTTTTTTTTTTCAGTTTGACAATTTTTATTGTTTTGCATTTTTTTTTTTAAATGTTGGGTACAGAAAAGAAAAGGGGTTGGGGGAAAATGGTCAAATCAAAACATTTCATGTCATTCAGGTTACAGTACATGTATCATACACTTGTCTCGGTGTTTGGCTCTGGGCGCTTGCGCGCCTGGGTGTAGAGTGATGTGCCTAATGCGTGCTTTGTTTTTAGGAGTGTTGCCCTTTCCCATAGGGGTTATCATGGTCGTCAGGATTTTCACCTACTATATAGTTTCTGTGTGCTATATTTCATGTGCTCTTGAATTTCCCATCTCCTGGCTCTCTCTTGCTTGTCCTTTTCCTATTCTCACTGCTTACCCACTTAGGATCGTTGACCCACCTTCTGATCACTTAGCCTCTCACCCCTGTACGCTTCTCGCCTCTCACCCCTGTACGCTTCTCACCTCTCACTAGCTGGGCCTACGTGTTTCTTTGTTCCGATGTGTTTATTTGACATCTTTTCATATTGCCAATTGAGGGATATTTGTTGCATTAGGGCTTCCTTGGTTGGTGTCTGGGGTGATTTCCATGCTCTAGCAATGAGGGTTACTGCTGAGACCAACAGGTGAAACAGTAGGGACTCCTCTATTTTAGTCACTGTGAGTGGTATCATAAATAGTATGCTTTGTTGTATAGTAAGTTGCCACGGCCTTCCCAGTAGGTCACTCACTATTCCCTCTATCATTGTCCAGTATTTCCTAATCTCTGCGCACGACCACCATACGTGGCTCATGGAGCCTCCGGTTGTCCCGCATGTATTTGGAGAGTTTGGATATATCCTGGCTAGAGTCTCGGGTACCATGTACCATCTATAGTGCAGCTTCCTGATTATTTTGAGATGTGCTGTGCATCGTGTATTACCTTTGTGTATTTTGAATGCCCTTTGCCAATGCTCTTTTTCTATGACTTGTCCCAATTCTTTGTGCCAAGCTGTTTGGAATGTCATGTCCGAGTCTGTCTTGCCGAGTATGTTGTATATCGCGGAGATTGTTTTCTTGGGAGGTTTGCTAGTTAGGCATAGTTGTTCTATTAAGTGTTTGTTGGGTGTCACTTGGTTATGTATTTGTACCCCTGTGAGCAGTGATTTTAGTTGTAGATAGGAGAACAGAGCTTTATTGGGGATGTCATATCGTGCTTGAAGGTCCGGGAAAGGCATCAGTTTGCTGTCGTGGTATATGTGTTTGAACATAGTACAGCCCACCTCATTCCATTTTTTTGTGTCAAATGTCGGGATCCCTACTGCTATGCACGAGATTGGGGCGTCCCCTAGGAGTGTCCCCTCATTCTCTTCTCTCTTGCGGCCTTCGTCCCAAAAATGGACTGTTAGTTGTGTGGTCATTAGGGGGTGTATATGTTGGGGGCGGAGTTGTCTCGGGAGCCACAAGAGTTCCCTGAGAGTTGGGCTATTTATCCAGTGGGCCTCTATCTGGGTCCATTGTGGTGTCTCTCCCCCCGCCGTTGCCACCTTGATTGCTGTCAGTTGTGCCGCCCTATAGTATGCCTGGATGTTTGGTAGTCCTAGACCCCCTTTCGTGGTTGGTATTTGTAGTATTTTAGTGGCTACCCTTGGTCTCTTGTTGGCCCACACAAATTGGATTAGTGTTTTTTGGAATGAGGTCAGATATGTGTTTGACAGTTTTATGGGGAGGGTTCTCAGTAGATACTGGAGTTTTGGGAGCAGCATCATTTTTATCGGCATTATCCTCCCCACCCACGACAAGTATTTCCCTTCCCATGTCCCCAAAGTGGCTGCTGCTTCTTTCATGAGTCTGTTGTAGTTTAGGTCTAGTAGTTTTTCAGTGTGTGGTGGGATGTGTATGCCCAGGTATGTTAAATGGTCCTCCCGACAATCAAAGGGGAAGGCGTTTTTAAGTCTATTGAGTGTTTCCCCTGGTATCACCAACCCCATTGCTTGTGTCTTTGAGACGTTTAATTTGTAGTAGGAGTGTTTGCCGTATTACGTGATGGTGGCCATCAGGCTGGGAAGGGATATGTGAGGTTGTGTCAGGATTAGAAGGATGTCATCCACGAATAAACTCGCCTTGTATTCCCTGTCCCCTATTTTTACCCCATGTATGGAGGTGTGCTGTCTGATTGCCGCCGCCAATGGCTCTAAGGCCACGACGTACAGGAGTGGCAACAGAGGGCATCCCTGTCGGGAGCCGTTTGTAATTTTGAAAGGGTCTGAGACGAAACCTGCGTTGATGACTTGTGCGGTTGGCACGTTGTACAGAGCCCTGACTGCTGAGAGGAAACCCTCTGGTGCCCCAAACTTTAACAGGACCTGCTCTAGGAACTCTCATCCCAGTCGGTCAAAGGCTTTTTCGGCGTCCAACGATACCAACACTCCTCCCACCTTCAATCTTTGAAAGCTGTGTACAATGTCCAAAACCTACCTAGTGTTGTCTCCTCCCTGCCTGTTTTTTATGAATCCCACTTGGTCCACATGTATAACGTGTAAGTATTTTGCCATGGCGTAGTGCGTAGATTTTTGCGTAGAGCTTAGCGTCCGTGTTGAGCAGGGATACTGGGCGGAAGTTTTGAGGGCATGTGGGTGGTTTGCCCGGTTTTGGAAGTGTGATAATGTTGGCCAGTAGAGATTCGGTGTGTAGTTGCTGTCGTTTAGTGGCTTCATTAAATGTGTTTGTTAAGTTTGGTGTTAGGATTGTGGCAAATTGCTTGTAGTAGCAGTTTGCGAAGCCATCTGGGCCTGGTGCTTTGCCTATTGATAATAGTTTGATGGCTTCCGCTACCTCTTCGACTGTTATGCTAGCTGTGAGTTCTTGTTATTGTTGCGGTGTGAATGATAGTAGGGCTATGGAGTTCAAGTAAGTCTGTATTGCTTGTGGATTTGGTTGGGGTGTGTGTGCTTCCTCAGCTAGATTGTACAGTGAGGCATAATATTTTACAAATACATTGCTTATGTCTTAAGGTGCTGTTATTTTGTGTCCCTCAGCTGAAGTTAGATATGCTATCTTTTGTTGTGCTTGCTTGGTTTTGAGGTGTTGGGCTATCAGTTTGCCTGCTTTGTTTCCCTGAGAGTAGTGAGTTGCTTTTAGTCTGTGGAGGTAGTGCCCTGTTTTTTCTAGGGCCTGTTTATGTAGGGCCTGTGTTATCGTCATGATGTGTGATTTCAGTTCGCCGGATGGGGATTGTTGATTTTGGGAGTTAAGGTCCTGCAGTTCCCTTTGCCAGTGTCGCATTTGTGCTTGCGCTTGTCATTTTAGGTATGATGCTCTTTTTATCAACAGTCCCCTGGTTACCGATTTGTGTGCTTGCCATATTGTGTTGTGAGATGTGTCTTCTGTGTTGTTTTCTGTGAAGTAGTGGGCGAGTTCTATTTCTAGTGTTTTTTTTATGTATTGTCTGTGAGGAGTGATGGGTTTAGTCTCCAAGGCTTCTATGCGTGGATTTGTATAGGTCTGTCATGGTCGCCACCACTGGTGCGTGATCCGACCATGTTATCTGCTCAATGGAGCATTCTTTGACCTGTTCCAGGTGTTGGCCTGTTATCAGTATGTCATCGATTCGTGAGTAGGTATTATGTACAGTGGATAGGAATGTGTATCCCCACTCCCCCACATGTAGTGCTCGCCATACGTAATAATAATGGTTATCTTGTAGCAGTTTTTTCAATGCCCTGTCCTGTCTCTTGAGCGGTCTCAGTCTAGTGGCTGTGTGTGGGCCAGTGGTGTCCATCAGTGGGTCCAGTACATGGTTAAAGTCGCAACATATCACCCCTATTCCCTGGTGCATATTCGACCATTTTTTGATTACCTTATGGAGGAAGTTTCTTTGTTCCTTATTTGGGGCATAGATACTTGCAATTTTGTATAAAACACCATTAATTGTCCCCACCACCATAGCGTATCTACCCTCTGTGTCTATCTCTGATTGTAGGAGGGTGAATGCCACATCCCTATAAGTATGGAAGCACCTTTAGATTTGTTGAAGTATGTGGCGTGGAATTGGTGCAGGTAATCCTGCTGAAACAGAGGGGAATGTGCTTTGGATTTGAAATGAGTTTCCTGGAGGCACACTATCTCAGGTTTGAGTTGGTTTAGATCTTTGCGAAGCAAGCCTCGCTTCGCTGGGTTATTAAGCCCTTTAGTGTTGTGAGAGTATATTTTCATGGGGGGGGTTGTACATTTAGGTTTTGAGCTGAAGTGGTCTTGTGATATCTGGTTGCGGGAGAGGTACCCTTCCCAGCTTTGTCGAACCGGGTGTCCACTCCCTGTCCTGGGCCATGTGCGGGTGATAGCCCCCATTGTGGGGGAGTACCTTGTGTGGCTTGGTGGTATGAGATGGTACTTGCGTGGAATGTGTACAATGAAAAACATGGAAATTAAACAGATGAACTAAAACATTAAAAACTAAACATTTTGCCATAGTATTGGCCTTGCACCTTGTGTAGACACTTTGGGGTAGGAAGCAGTGTGCTTCCATGCCTGTTCGCATTGGTCATTTGGCCTAGTTGGGGTGTGTTAGTGGTGTTTGTAGCGGAACGCCAATATTAAATCCACGAATTCCGCTGGTCCAGAAACGAATCCACAGTCAAGCGCTGAAAACACCAAGGCAATATCCCCAACCTCCCAATAACCGGACGAGACACAGTTTTGGGAGTCAACTGACAATCCTTTAATCGGCACGACAATTTATACAAGTCCCCATGCAAGGGGTTTCCCAAGTCCCTTCCCAGGGGCATTCCCAGAGGGGACTACATGGGGGACTTACAGTATAACATATTTCTCCCATCAGGCACTGCTGCACGAGAGGGATCATCCTCCCAGAATGCACCGTTAAGGGGATTATCCCCTCGTGCAGCAGAACCGGCAATTCATACAAAAATACATAACTTTTAAAATACACGGTGGATTTACACGAATGGACGTTCGGTAGTTAGCTGGGGTCTGGGCGCATCATTCGTGAGATTGCCGCTCAGATCCCAGCTAAAATAACCGAACGCCGCACAGAAAACACATTTCTTTCCAAACACACGAAAAGAACCGATTACTTTTAGTGAACCTGGTTCTGAAACTCCCGAACGTCCTGGAGGCTCAGCGGTGTTCGTGCCGTCGAATAGCTATTGGTAATGCTATGCGTTCGACAACACGGACCCGCTGAGGAACAAAGGATCCAAGATGGCCGACCGCCGCATGGTCGGTAGTCGAACGACGGCCACCCAGGAGAGCCTCTAATTACCGATTGCAACATTGTTGCAATCGGTTAACTAGCGCCACACGCCTCTAAGTGTGTGGGCTATTAGGGGGTGTCGCGTTCGTTTCACGAACGGCCCTCCAAAGTGCCGTTCGTGAAACGAACGAGAATACCCATACAAACCGCCATTGGCATTCGGCGAAACCAGTAATTACAGTCTCCACAGAAATACATCCAGCACACACATAGGAATACAACGCATCTCTCTCCAGACCTGTAGGCAACCCTTAAAGGCACAGTCTCTAGTTATTGTCCAAGTGGCTAGGTTTTCCACAGTGTTTGTACCCCCTTTTTGTGTCAGTCTAGAGATTACTGATCCCGTGTTTGGGGAGTCAGGTGGAGTGCCCTTAGGTCCCCGGCTTTACCCTGTTTTCCCCCCTTGTAGTCAAAGTCCCAGTGTCTCTGTGTGGTACCTGCCACTGTTTCTGGTGACCTTCTTCTACGTTGGAGGTAGCTTGGCACGTCCTGCGGCTTGGGTTTGTGTCTGCGGTGGTGGCAGGCCCCAATCTTTCAATGCTTGAATTGCGGCCTCTGGGTTCATGATGGCTGTCATCTTGCCTTCATTCGTGACTAGTAACAACGGGAAATCCCCATCTGTACGGCTTTTTGTGTTGTCTCAGTTGCTCTGTGATTCCAGAGAAGGTTTTCCATTTTTTCAGCGTTGCTGCTGATATGTCAGCGTAGATTGTGATCCCCTGGTATGGAGCTTGGAGATTCGGATGCTGTCTGCTTGCTCTCATTATATCTTCCTAGCCTTACTAGGATGTCTCGTGGCTCTTCTGATGTTAGAAATCTTGGTTTGGGGACTCTGTGATATCTGTCTAGCAGGAGCATGTCTTGGTGTATGTCTGGAGTGAAGAGTTTAAACAGACCTTGTAAGTATGCATGTAGATCAGCTGTGCTGACCGTCTCTGCTACGCCTCTCAGGCGTAGGTTGTTGCGTCTTGAGTGGTCTTCCATGTCTGCTAGCTTGTTTTCAAAGGTTGCTATTGTGCCCTGCAGTTCATCTATTTCAGCTCTCATGTCATTATAGACTTTAGCTTGGCCTGCCATTTTGTCTTCAAGTGACGATATGCGCGTACCCAGATCACGAATTTCGGATTTGATTTCATTTAGTGATGTTTGGTGGGTAAGTTGCAGCTTATGGTGCATGTCATCCAGCATTTTTTGTATTATGCTTTGAGTTGCTGGGGCATCTTCAACTGTTGGTCCCTGTGTTTCATTATGTCCGTCGCGGGCGCCATCTTTGGACTCCTCGGATCTCGCCAGCATTTTCCCCTGGGCATTCCAGGCAGTAAAAAAGTTGTTTTTATTGCTTTTTGTCATTCTGTCTTCTTCCCTTGTGTTGGGACATTGTTTCTGGTGTGGTTGTTCGTTTGTGGGGTGCTTGTTCCTCTGATTTTTAGGCCGTGGTAGCATGGAGCTACACTGTCATGCGGCCGCTGTGCTCGAACTCCAGGCCACGCCGGGAATCATTATTTATTCTCTTTTATGGATGATTTCTCTAGACGCGCAATGACCTACAAGTATATCAGAATATAGGGCTCAATGTCCATCAGGTTAATATTTGGGGTGTAAGTTGGCTGGTCACAGGTGAAACACGGGAAGTTTCTGTGTTGCCTTCTGTCCGTACTCCCACCTCAAGATTTCTTGAGAGCTGCACCATTCCTGTGGAATTCTCTTCCCTTCTCCGTTAGATGCTCACCCAGTCTCCACTTCTTCAAAAAATCATTAAAAACCCACTTCTTCATAAAAGCGTATAAATTAAACTGTTAATAGACTGATTCCTCTTCTGCAACTGTCACTAGTCTAATACTATCGTTACCTTTTTGTGTCATTTTACCCCACTCCCTCTAGAATGTAAGCTCATTGAGCAGGGCCCTCAACCCCTCTGTTTCTGTGTGTCCAACTTGTCTGGTTACGACTACATGTCTGTTTGTCCACCCATTGTAAAGCACTGCGGAATTTGATGGCACTAAATAAATATCATAATAATAATAATTTGGACATGGCTTCAGATAAATTTTGTGTACACAGACACGTTATTGATGTTTGTGTTTCCAGACTATAGTGTCACTATTATTATAACTCGAGCCTGCAAATTCAGATATGAACAAGCCCTAGGCCTAGAAAACCAGGTGTGTGTCTGTGACATGTATTTGATACTATGTATACTATTGCTTAATAAATAGTAAATGCATATGTATGGTTGCTCAAATAAGTAAAAATAATAGGAATTAGAATGACTAGTTCTGTTGCTATTTAGAAGATTACCCATCCATTTTAAAGATATTAGTTGAAAAAAAAAAAAAAACAACGGGAAATATAGAGGATACAAAGTACATTATCCATACTTAAAACCAGTTTGTCTAATGCTGTCTGAAGGCAGCCTTAAAACGCAACTGTATGTATTGTTTCCATCGGATAACAATAAAAATCTAGGCCATGGGATAAAATGGAAATGGTGAGGCACCTGCTTCATCCTGAGCAGTGAACATACTCACAATTATTTCAGTTAACTTGTTGGTTTTGTTATTTGATGTTACATACAATATTAAAGTATAAATGGATGAATTAAACACATGTACTTTAACCCCTTAAGGGCACATGACATGTGTGACATGTCATGATTCCCTTTTATTCCAGAAGTTTGGTCCTTAAGGGGTTAACCTCCTCAGAAGCACTATTTACTGTATTATTTTTGTCTATCTATCTATCTATCTATCTATCTATCTATCTATCTATGTCTGTCTGCCTGTCTGTCTGCCTGTCTGCCTGTCTGTCTCCCATGTTCACACAGCATCTTATTTGATTGTCCCTCTGAGAGCTTTATGCTAATGCATTTCTCAATGGTTTAGTTTTAACTGCTGTTTTTGTAATATTCTTTTTTTGTTACTCTTGGGCATTCTTTATTGGCCTGCTTATGGGGCTGGCGAGTGGGCATATAGTTAGGCAAAAGAATATGGATGGAACCTAATGCTTCCTTTTGATAAGGTCAGTATGCCTTGAAGGATTCTTAAGGGTTTGCATTGGGATCAAGTTTATCCAGCAGACTATTTACAGAGCTGGGAATAAGAAATTCCAGATACAACAGTCTGTGCAAAAATAGGAAGTTTAAACTTTAGATATCACTTTACAGGAGATGTGTAGGGAGACTGTGAAGGTCACATTCAGAGAGATATGACTAGAACTGTATAAATAAAGTGATTTACCTCCTAGATCACAGATAATTGAGCAGTGAGACTGTAGAGACATGATCTCATGCAGGGCCATCTTTAACGCAGGACAAAGGGGGCAGCTGCCCTGGCCCAGTTACTCCTGGGGGGCTCGAAGCATCTGCACCATGGGCCCCGCTGGCCTCAACCAGCTGACTGGGAGGAAATTACGGCCGCACGTCACTTCATCCCACAAAGAGAGGAGCGAGCGCTGGACAGAAGCGTAGGCAGAGTGGAGGGGGGCTGGCCGAGAGAGCCAGAACCCAACACCTTCAGCCACCAGCAGGAAAGCCAGCCTCCAAGGTAGGAAACTAGAGGGTGGGTTTAAAAGTGTAAAGTGTGTGTGTGTAAGGGTTTCTCAATAAATGTTTCCCTGCTATAATCACACTGGGGATTGCTATACTTTGTATACTCCATGGGTTCTAATCACTTAGCTCTTTTAAGAGCTGTTCCTGTTGCTCTCTCCTGGAGGAGAGGTCTCTCCCACACGGTCCTGGATGTCAGAGGTTGATCCAGGGTGGAAGGAAGACGGCGAGATTCCAGTTAAGCTATGGCGGTTGTGGAGTCTGCGGTGGTTGTGGTGTCCGGTGCGGTGCTTATAGTCCTCGGCGTCAGCTAGGAAGCATCCGTTAACGGAGGTACCCAGTCGGGGGTCCAGGTGATCCGTTACAACAAGTATGTCCCATCTAGCCCCTTACACTCTGCTGAAGACTTATGTCTTATGTCTATCATGAATACGGTGCAAAACTGTGTTGTTGGAAAGTGGCACAGCTTCAATTTTATTTACACATCTTCTCACTTAAAATACATGACACTATTTTTCTGGCACATGGTTTTATTAGTGATTGCCCAATTGTGTGTGCTTCTCCTGCAAGTGCCATGCGGTAACTCACTCTGTAAGACTCCTCTGTGGCTTTTTTATTAGCAATTTGATATTTTTTGCTCATTAATTGTTTACTCTTCTCATACTCCTTTTGCTTAAAAAAGTCAATGTCTTTATCTTTGTACTCTGCGTGGTTTTACTCAAAATGACGGTGTAATTTAGCAGGTGCTAATGAACTGTTTGACAATATTTTATTGCAAAGTGTGCATTGTACTTCAGGACAATCTTCATTTCTGGCACTTGTGAATCCAAATGACAAGTACCGTATTTATCGGCGTATAACACACACTTTTTCTCCCTGAAAATAGGGGGCAAATTATGGGTGCGTGTTATACGCCGGACCTTTAAATGCTGTAGCCGCCTGAGCGCTCTGTCAAGAGCGGTCAGGCGGCTGCAATTGGTTCTCACCTCCCCTCCCCTGTAGCGTTGCCGAGCTGCTCTGCTGTCCGCGGTGCCCGGCCGGAGTGATAGGAAGGTGCACGCTCAGTGTGCACCTTCCTGTCAGTCCGACCGGGTACAGGAAACAGAAACTCCTGTTCCGCGCGGGGTTTCTGTTTCCTGTAACCGGCCGGACTGACAGGAAGGTGTACACTGAGCGTGCACCTTCCTATCACTCCGGCCGGGCACCGCGGACAGCAGAGCAGCTCGGCCACGCTACAGTGGGGGGTGTAAAAAGAGAGTGGGGGGGAGTAAAAAGAGAGTGGGGGAGGTAAAAGAGAGTGGGGGGGTGTAAAAAGAGAGTGGGGGTGTAAAAAGAGAGTGGGGGTAAAAAAGAGGGGGGGAGTAAGAAGAGGGGGGAGGGGGGGTAAGAAGAATGGAGGGGGGGAGTAAGAAGGGGAGGGGAGTAAGAAAGGGGGGTAAGAAGAGGGGAGGGGGGCTAAGAAGAGGGCTTAGGGGGAGTAATAAAGGGGGTAAGAGGAGGGGGAGGAGGGAGTAAGAAAGGGGGTAAGAGGAGGGGGAGGAGGGAGTAAGAAAGGGGGGTAAGAAGAGGGGGGAGTAAGAAGGGGGTAAGAAGTTCTTTATTTGAAATTTAAGGTTTTTTTTCCTGAAATTTCCTTCTTAAAATGAGGTGCGTGTTATACGCTGGTGCGTGTTATATGCCGATAAATACGGTAGCTGTCATCATATTTTATTTTCTTTGTTTAAAAAGAAGATTGACTAGCATTGTGTGCTTTTCTAAAATTAGAATGTGGGTAGAGGAGTCATTATCAGACTGGAGCAATTTAAATGGAGTCCAAGAAAAATGGGATTATTTAAAAGTTGCACTATTGAAGGCAACAGAAAATTGCATTAGGCTTGTCAGTAAAAGCAAAAAATTCAAGAAACCACTGTGGTACTCCGCAGATGTGGCCAAAATAGTTAAAAACAAAAAGTTAGCATTTAGGAATTATAAAAAAACCCAGAGTGAGGAAGACAAAATGATCTATAAGATTAGGCAGAAAGAGGCTAAGCAAGTTATAAGAGCTTCCAAATCACACACAGAAGAGAAAATAGCACAGTCAGTAAAAAAGGGGATAAAACATTTTTTAGATACATAAATGAGAAAAGAAAAGTAAAACAAGGATTAGTTAGATTAAAAACAAAAAGAAGAAAGGTCGTTGACTGCCCTAATGAATATTTTGTTCTGTATTTACAGAAGAAAATGAAGGAAAGGACCCTAGTTGAGAAAAAAAGGATAAATGAGTCATTTATTACACGTGAGTTTACAGAGGAAGAGGTTCTATTTCAACGCCGCGCAAAGACAAATAAGTCAATGGGACCTGATGGAATACACCCAAAGCTATTAAAGAGCTTAGTGGTGTACTAGCAAAACCATTAACAGATTTATTTAACCAATCATTGTTAACAGGAGTAGTCCCAGAAGATTGGAAGTTAGCGAATGTTGTGCCCATTTACAAGAAAGGTAATAGGGAGGAGTCGGGCAACTATAGGCCAGTAAGCCTTACTTCAGTAGTGGGGAAAGTGATGGAAACCATGTTAAAGGATAGGATTGTTGAACATCTAAAACACATGGATTTCAAGATCAGAGACAACATGGGTTTACTTCAGGGAGATCATGCCAAACTAATCTTATTGATTTTTTTGATTGGGTAACTAAAATTATAGATCAGGGTGGTGCAGTAGACATTGCTTACCTAGATTTCAGTAAGGCTTTTGACACTGTTGCACATAGAAGGCTTATCAATAAACTGCAATCTTTAAGTTTGGATTCCAATATTGTTGAATGGGTAAGGCAGTGGCTGAGTGACAGGCAACAGAGGGTTGTAGTTAATGGAATATATTCGAAGCTTGGACTTGTCACCAGTGGGGTACCTCAGGGATCTGTACTTGGACCCATTCTCTTTAATATTTTTATTAGTGATATTGCAGAAGGTCTTGATGGTAAGGTATGTCTTTTTGCTGATGATACTAAGATATGTAACAGGGTTGATGTTCCAGGAGGGATAAGCCAAATGGCAAATGATTTAGGTAAACTAGAAAAATGGTCAGAATTGTGGCAACTGACATTTAATGTGGATAAGTGCAAGATAATGCATCTTGGACGTAAAAACCCAAGGGCAGAGTACAGAATATTTGATAGAGTCCTAACCTCAACATCTGAGGAAAGGGATTTAGGGGTGATTATTTCTGATGACTTAAAGGTAGGCAGACAATGTAATAGAGCAGCAGGAAATGCTAGCAGAATGCTTGGTTGTATAGGGAGAGGTATTAGCAGTAGAAAGAGGGAAGTGCTCATGCCATTGTACAGAACACTGGTGAGACCTCACTTGGAGTATTGTACACAGTACTGGAGACCGTATCTTCAGAAGGATATTGATACCTTAGAGAGGGTTCAGAGAAGGGCTACTAAACTGGTTCATGGATTGCGGGATAAAACTTACCAGGAAAGGTTAAAGGATCTTAACATGTATAGCTTGGAGGAAAGACGAGACAGGGGGGATATGATAGAAACATTTAAATATATAAAGGGAATCAACACAGTAAAGGAGGAGACTATATTTAAAAGAAGAAAAACTATCACAACAAGAGGACATAGTCTTAAATTAGAGGGACAAAGGTTTAAAAATAATATCAGGAAGTATTACTTTACTGAGAGGGTAGTGGATGCATGGAATAGCCTTCCAGCTGAAGTGGTAGAGGTTAACACAGTAAAGGAGTTTAAGCATGCGTGGGATAGGCATAAGGCTATCCTAACTATAAGATAAGGCTAGGGACTAATGAAAGTATTTAGAAAATTGGGCAGACTAGATGGGCCGAATGGTTCTTATCTGCCGTCACATTCTATGTTTCTATGTTTCTATGTTTTCTTTTTTTTTTTTTTGCCTGGCCCCTTGTCTCTGCTATTTGAGAAACAGAAGATACAACTATTTCGGGCATGTTTTCAGGATTTTTAGTTGTATCTTCTTTCTCAGTTTCTATAAGTGCCGAACAGGTGGAAGTAGTAATAATTTTTCTCTGAAGAGTTCCCTACTTTAACCAGCTTTCCAAATTCATAGTTGTTTATTGGTAAAAAAAAAAAAAAAAAACACTTTGAAAAATTCAGATCTCACAACCTGTCTGAAAAGGATGCTGATTTTGATAACACTCTTAGAAAGAACTGAACTTAAGCAGGATTTTTGAGTTAGACATGGAGCAAAAAGATTTGAACACTTTGAAAAATAGAGTTAACATTTTTGTTGCCCCCTCACAGAGTAATTCATCGCCCCTGACAGAGCCGTTCAATGTCCCTAGCAGATAATTTCAACGCCCTTGACAGAGTCTTTCAATGCCCCTGGCAGAGCCTTTTAATGTCCCTTACAGAGCCTTTTAATGTCCCTAGCAGAGAATTCCAATCCACTGACAGAGAATTTCAATGCCCCTTACAGAGTTTTTTAATGCCCCTGGCAGTCTTTCACTGTCCCTGACAGTCTTTTGATGCCCCTCAAAGAGTCATTTAAAGATCCTTTCAAAGAGTCTTTCAATGCCCCTCAAAGAGCCCCTGACAGAGAATTTCAATGTCCCTACCTAACAGAGCTTTCTATGTCCCTACCTAACAGAGCTTTCTTTGACAATAACAGCTTTAACTATCAGCTCCACTCTCTTTCACTCCTCTGCCACTAGTGATAGAAAATGGCTGATGGCTGGACGGGCTCTCTCACAGCCAAACTAAGTGGCTGGCTGATGGCAGGGCGAGCTCTGATGGCAAGGCGAGCTGACGGCAGGGCTTCCGGGAATAGCAGGGCTTCCATCTTGGATGTGGCAAAATTGGTAAATGCTGGTGTATGTGTATGTCTGTGTGTGTCAGTATGTCTGTCAGTGTGTGTGTGTGTCAGCATATCTGTGCATGTTTCAGAATGTCACTGTGTGTGTCAGTATATATGTGTCTGTGTGTGTGTCAGTATGTCTGTGTGTCAGTATATCTGTGTGCCAGTATGTCTGTGTGTGTGTCAGTATGTCTGTCAGTGTGTGTGTCAGGTTGTCTGTCTCTATTTGTGCCAGTATATCTGGGTGTATATATTTGTGTGTTTTGGTTTATCTATGTGTGTATCTGTGTATTTGCATGTGTGTCAGGTTGTGTATATGTGTCTGTATATCCACATGTGTTTCAGTGTGTATATCTGTGTGTGTGTGTGTGTATGTGCATACATCTCAGCATTCACACACTAACACTACACACAAATACACCCCTGCATTCAAACTTCAACACTACGTACAAACACAAGTCTGTGCTACACAGAAAAATTATCTGTAAATACCCCCCTGCATTCAAAAACCAACACTACACATAAATACATGCTTGCAGTCACGCCGACACCACATACAAACATATACATACATACAAAAACCTGTTTACATCCAAATACAGAAAAACTGCTTAGTACTTGCAAACATGGGTAAATGGTAGAGCCCCAGCTGTCAATGCATTTCTGGAGTTACACAACAAATGGGGATCTATCTTTTAATCACCCGTGAGATAGGGAGGCCCAAAAAAATTATTGCACCTCTCTACTTTAGGTCTGCCATTCGTTGGGGTGGAGGACGTGATTGCACACCTGGGGAGGGGGTACAGGGCAAATGCTTTGCCCAGGGTCCAGGCAATATTAAATACGGCTCTGATCTCATGATCTATGCACCAAAACCACTCCATTAAGCTGCAGTGCTTATAGTATTCCTTATAGTGTCCTTTAGGGTGTCCCTTTAAGTAGGTTTGTATCGCATCCAATCATTTTGCTGCTTCATGCAGCAGGTGTTGCCATGGAGCACGTTCATACTATTGATCTCATTCATGCTATTAAACCCGATTTGCATCATTGCCACTCGTTGCTTAGAGACCTAACTGTGATATGGTGAGAAGTTATTCCTCTCTCTATGTGAAGATTGTTGCGTCATACATAGGTATTAAAAAGGAATAGACATAAACTCAACCTATCTCTCATTTTGTCAGGAGACTTAGGGTTTCTGCTATTTGCTACAGGGAGATGGAGGGAGAGTATTCTGATCTAATCAAGGTAGATGGAGTTAATTTCAGTTTGATTGGTTTGGATATGAACTATCTAAAGCTGCAAAGAGGTATTGAAATTGTGCTGGCACAATCAAGATGACTGTCCTCCTTGCCAGCTCAGTACTGAATTAAAAATGAAGCTTTGCCTAACAATGGTTTGGGGAGTTGCAGGCTGATGGCATAATGCAGACTGCTTTGGACTCTTGGTCAGTGGTGACTAAAAACTGTATGCCATTTGTATTTGTATTGTAGCTGGTGAGTTACGCATATTGATGTAAGCTGTGGCCAATGCCCTTTCCAATTTATTGTGTTACTTGTTTCAGTAGTTGGGTGAGGCACCAAGCCTGTTTTTGGCAACATTTTATTTTTATTTGTTCATTTTTTTATTTGTTCTTTTGAAATAAATGCTTTTACATTTATCCTTATTCCGGTCATCTTCTGATTCCTGTATCCTATCAAGAATACAAGGAAAGAGGTTGTTATAGCCCCGCCCCTCCTAACGACACTGGGGAGGCACACCTTAAAGTGATTTCATATTCTGTATTTTGTGCAAATTAATAGCTTGTATATTTTTTATGTTAAATATTATCACACTATGTATTTTTAATTGTATATTTTTAGGTTATACAGCTGTATCCCTCTGTTTTCTACTTTGTTTCATGTGGTATCCATCTGAGAAGTCTACCCTGGAAAGCTGTATATCAATTTTATTTGTTTTCACCTAGCACTTTTTTGGGGTGTTATGTTGGTGTTTTTCAGTATATTTAAATGGTAGGGTCAGAATTTGGTGGAAACAACATAAACTCTTGGCTCTATTTTGTTTTGAGGCAATGATTCATGCTGGTGATGGCAGTGTATTGATGTATGGCATATTTTATTGTCACTCATTAGGCTTCTTAATACTATGAGCTGAGCATAGCTGAATTGGGTGTAGCTAGTACCAACATGTTTATAAATAGATATTACTGTCCCTATATCTGCTGATTTTGAGTTTCCTGATATACTGAAGTAACTGTTACCTTACTTTTTAGTTTGCTACCTGCATCATACCTATATCATGTCATGATAAAGTGGAGATGGTATTTTATATTACATACAACTTCTCAAAAAATCAAGATGTTACTTTTAAGTGTGTTATATTACTGTAATGTTCCTAGACCCGTATATATTTCCTACTTGTAATCCAAAACTGAAATGTCAAAAATTAATATATTTATCTAAAGTAAAAATTTTTTTAATGGAATGTATGTCGACAGTGATATAGATTTTAGTATTGGTAATGCATTATGATATTGATCTCAAGCTTTCAGACAATGACATAAAGAATCAACTGACAAGTGGTGTCATTAAGCAGTTCCTAAGTATGGTTCTTTCATGAGTAAAAGGGGTGATTAGATTAACTTGAACTCTAGATTACAAGATCTGATAGTATGTTTTATGCACAATATATGTTTTCTGATCGATTCTCTGTATCATTCCCCTTCCCCCTTGCCTTTATTGTTCCTATAGTTGTCAAAATAAAGGAAATATTTTTAGGAATGATGCAGGTACTCTAACCTTTTGAGCAGGTTTCTCAAAATCGACTATATCTGCGTTTGTCTGTCATACATAATAATATGTTGTTATTCCCTTTTTTTATTGTAATATATATATCTATAAATGCCCAATGTCTTGCACTCTCTTCTCCCTGACCTGTTTGTGCCTCAGTGACAAACTGTAGCCTTTGTTTATAAAAATCCCAAAAAGAGTGCATGCAGAGGACGTGTAGTCAATCAATTTTTGTTTATCTGTGCAGAATATACAGGTGAACGTGTTGACATTTCAATCCCCGATGGACCTATTTCAAGACATTTTTTAAAATTAAAGTATCACTGTCACACTGAACTTAGCTTTCTCCAATTGCTTCCTCTTCTCTTCCTCTCTCTGTATCTGTCCTTCTTTTCTTCCTAACTGATATAGACTTTGTCTTATGTATTTTTCCTGCGCTTGAACAGCTTTGACCCAAGGAGGAGCTTAAGTCCATTTCCTGTGGTCAAAGAAATTTTCCCACAAAACTTACTCTGTGATCTTTCACTATTCCTGAATGACCTGTAATTTAGACAGGGCGCCAGCGAAACTACTGAATTTCATTCCAACAGAATGTGCATAGTTTGTTTATGCCCTGAGAGTAGGGGCTATTAAACTAAATGGGGGACCTAGTGCCTCCCCCCAGCCCCCACCCATGATTGCGGTTGGGGGCCAAAAGTAACAAAAGGGGACGCCTATTGTTTCCCCCAGCCCCCACCCATGAGCGGCGAGTAGGGGCCCTCAGTGACAAAAGGGGGGACACCTGCTGCCCAGCCCCACTCATTGGTGAAGGGTGGGGGCCAAATGTAAATAACACCCCCCACCAATGACTAGGGGTCCCTAAGCCCCTAGTATCCCTCCCCAATAAAATAAAACCCTACCTATCCCCTTCACCATGAGAACTAGCCCAATGAAATTATAAAATTTAGAAAAACCCGACGCAAATAAAAATAAATCTATCTTCACCCAGCAAGGGCACCACACAGACTGAGCTCCGCAGGGCTGGGAAAGGCTTATAAAGCATTCCCATGCCCTGCAATTTGACTCAGAGCGCTTTGATAAACCAACAAATAAGAGTGCTCTGATAGGTAAATCTTGAGCCTTACCTGATAGGTACATTTTGAGCCTTGCAAGTTACCAATCCAGAGTTCCCCCTTTTGTTACTTAGGGCCCCCACCCGTCGCTCATGGATAGGGGCGAGGGGAGAGGGAGGAGATAGATCCCCCCATACAGAATCTGTAAAACATCCAATTTAGAAAGAAAATTCTACATCTGTTTTTTTTATTCTTTTTAGAAAGTAGACCTGCACATGGTAAAAAGATGTGGTTCACCTAATAATTTTTTCCAAAATTCAAATTTTGTTTGGATATCCGATGCTCATTCTTGTGAATGTTCAACCCAATATCATCCATGAAAAAATATTTAGGGAACCCAAACCAAACCAAAAAGGGAGCGAAAAAAAGGCCCATCAATAACTGCATAATATGTACATAAAATGTGTAAATTTTCCAGTCATTTTGTTCACAGGTCAAGTGAGAAAAAGAAAATAGATATATCTATATTTATATTATATAGTTAAGAAAAATCTATAAATTTAGATTTTTTTACTGCTCCTCACGACTTGTGGAAGCATTTGTGATACAATTTTCACAGAAATTTTCTAATTTCTTTATATTATTATTATTGTTATTATTGCCATATATAGAGCACCAGCAGATTCCGTAGTGCTTTACAATATTATGATAGGGGGGACTTAACTATAAATAGGACAATTACAAGAAAATGAGCTTATCGTCTATAGGAGGTGAGATATAAAACACATTAGGTTATAATTATTCGGAGTAGATTGGGAGGAAGAATCTTAAATTACCTTACTTGTCTCAAATGTTGCTAGACTAGAATGTTACTAGGCTCGAATGCTAGGCTAGTGGATAGTTGTAATAGTAATACCATGAAATATGTAATCCAATAGTGTGTAATCGTGTACTGTTTCCTTAATGCAGTTATTATTTTCCTGCTCTCTTTTCTCTGTATTGATTGGTTTTCTTCCCAAAACTGAATGGAGGTGTGAAGAAATCCCCTGTTCCCTATGTTATATACCCATTGCATTCCCTTTTTTTACTCTATGTCTGCCCATTGAATTCGGTAGATATAACTACCGAACAATGACCACCCCTCTGGCTCATTAAACATCAAAGTTGAAATTGCTACCTCTGTATGTGCGGCCAGCGTTCGTCAGTCGAACGCCACATGGCAGAGGAAACCGCGGCCATCTTTGTTTATGCGAACAAAGACAGCGGGACCTGGTCGTCGAGTGCATGGAACTGAAAATGGACACTCAACTTCCCGAACACCGGTCCCAAACAGACGAACACTGGAACTCTATTTACCGAATAGCTAGCAGAGCACTATTCGGTACTTTGGTGTATTCGACAGAGGGGCATGAACGCTGCTAGGAGCCAGAGGGGTCCATTCGGTACTTTGTTCGTTTTGAGGCTTTTTCGAAAGTGACCGGCAAAACCCACCAAATTCATGGAACTTTTTGGGCATACAGCCCAGGGGGAGCCGGTCACAAGAGACTTCCATAGTTTTTGCGAACCCCTGAACCGATGTGGGTCTAATTTGGATATGTTGGTCACCCAGATCAGGGCTATCAGTAGACATATAATTTATGGGGATACCTCGAGTATAAAGGGGTGTTCTAGATATTGGGGGAAAAGGTAACTTTTCAGCCCGGAGATAATTAAGTTACTATTTTATCAGACTGAATTATCTCCTGGGCTAGGGGAGGGAATTGTAGGTGTGTGTTAATGTTTTACTGTATGTGATTGGGTAATGTTTGTCCCTCCCTGAGGGCTGTCCCCTTGCATGGGGACTTGCATAAAAGCTGTGTGCACCCATTAAAGGAGAGTTCAATTTCTTCTTGCCTTCGGCTGATGTTTGGGGATTCGTGTATTTCACTAAGGGAATCATCTTGTGAAGTTATTGGGATTGCTATAGGATTCGTCTACCCTATCTACCGAACGGAGGGCTATAATCACTAAGGCTCTGGTGGTTCGGGAGGAAACTACCAAATGAGGTTTAAATATACTTGGTTTCCTTACAGGAGGTATTGCATATTTAATTCTACTTATAGGATGACAGAGTGCATATATCCAAAATATACAAAAGTAGTGTTCACTATTTTCACCAGTAGCTTCTCCATGGCTCTGGTTTATAGCTGTCCGTTCCCAGAGGAAGGCATGTGCTCATACCATTATATTGTTGATTTATGTACTAATGTGGGACTTTGTACCGTCATGATATGACTGCATTGGGAGCACATCTAAGTTCCTTTTCTTGTAAAACATCATTGAGGAGCTATTGGCTGATCAGAAACTATTCACAGTCCTTTAGAATGTGGACTACATCACAGAAGAATTTTAATATTGTACTTAGTTGAGAAGACTATAGTGTCAGGAATAGAAACGTGTAAACTTGGTAAAAACACTGTTTAGGTTCCCAGATTCCCCTTGCCTCCCTTTAGAAAGTTATTTTACTAACCTTGTTTCCACCGCTGTGCTGGTGTAGCTGGCTGAGATCATCAAATCTGACAATCTTATCCAATCCAGTGCTTTCCCATAGGAAAGCATTGGGAGGCTATTGTGCTTGCATGGCAAAATGCTAAACTGCTCAAATTAGCATCTCCTCACAGAGATGCATTGAATCAATGCATCTCTGTGGGGAGTGTCCAGCATCTCTATGCAGAGCATGGAGACCCTCAATGTCAGTGCTGCACTGCCCCAGGAAGCACCTCTAGTGGCTGTCTGAGTGACTGTTACTAGAAGTGTTACTAGGTAGCAATGTTTTCTCTGAAAAGGCAGTGTTTACATTAAAATGCCTGCAGGGACATAGAATGTAGCCCATGGAATAGGCCTTGACAGAGCCAGGAGGTAGGCATTGCAGCCACAGGAAGTTAGTGACAGCTAGCATGCTGGGTAGGGCGGAGCCATAAGTGGAGTATTTATACCGGCCATTATATGAAGTGGCCATTTTCACTGAACCTAAGCTTACCTGTCAGTTGTGAAAGCTGCCCTGCCCTGGAGGGAGAAGGCAGCAGCATGGAGGCAGCATAGAAGAACAGAGCAGTATTGAGGCAGGAGGCAGCATGGAGGTACAGGAAAGGATGGAGTGAGCTGCTGCTGCATGCTCACTCCCATCAGCCTCAGACAGAACTCCAAGCAAGCCACCATCCTGGACACAAAGGTTGTGGCAGAAATCATGGCTGGTGGCTGCAGGAGCAGCTGGGGGCCCCGAGCACGTCTGCTCCCCCACCCCACGTGACGACGGAACGGAGGCAGGCAAGGAGAGCGAGGCCGCCCCAGTGACAACGGCAGTTCGGCGGCGCAAGAACCTGTCAGGAGGCGGCAAGGGGACAGCTGAAAATGAGGTCGGAAAACAGGCGGGAGTTGGAGGGCGGCCGGCGCCGTCTGTTCGACGCGGGGTCAGTCAGGCAAGGTGGTAGGCCATGATGAGGACGCACAGGAAGAGCGCCCCCCTGCCGTAAAGCTGGGCCGGGCCGTTGTGGACATACCTTACGGTCGCGGGAATCCTACCGCACGTCTTTGCTTGGGCTGGAAATTGTTTCGGTGGTAGAAGAGTGTCGATTGCCCGGGGATCAGTTGACTGCACTTCGGGAGCTCAGGGTGAAGGTTTGCAGGTGCAAGAAGGTCATGCTGAGAAATCGCAGTTGTTCATAAGGCAGTTTCAAGTTCGCATGTCGGGTTAGTCGCGAGGAATGGGTCTGTAGCCGTTTCATGGCGATGGCTACTTGTGGAGCCTTTGCGGGTGGTATCGAGTTGTTCACGGATGCCTCTGGGAACATTCCAGGGCATACCTGGAAGGCAGGTGGTGCGCGGAGCGGTGGCAGGAGGCATGAAAGGTAAGTCCTCTTATTCGAAGTTGGCATCTTTTGAGTTATTTCCATTGGGAGTGGCCATGGCTCTAAAAGGTGAAGGATTAAGGCGTGAAAAGTCATAATTCACGGACAATACAGTGGGGTTCATGCGGTTTACCATCCAGCCGGATCCTCGGTTCAGGAGGTACGCCGATGGCAGTGATTCGTATCACTGTGCAGGTCTTTTAATATCGGGTGCAGGCACACCACGTGCCTGGTTGGCGGAAGGTAGGGGCTGGTTACTTGGTTCGCGCACAAGGGGACAAGCTGCGAATGGCGGCCCCAGGGGGAGCGGGAGGAGGGACAGGCCGGTCTGGAGGAAATGTGGCAGCTCGAGATGCCATGCTTGGAGGATCGATGCAGAATCCTATGGCACCAGGCATGGGGACTGCCAATGTGAAGGTTTGGGATATGTGGGACGAGACGGTCCCAGTCAAAGGAGGGGCGAAAGGATATCTTGCTGTGGTTCCTAAGCCGCTTGTTCGTTCAGCGTTAGCGGCAATGGACAGGAGCATGGCGGCATTGGCGTTAGGGTTCAAACTGACCGATTGGGAGGAAGTGACGGAACATTGTCACATCCGTCAGGCATCGCAGGTCTTACTGAGAGGTATGAAATATGTCTGTGCCGGGCGGCTGGTTTCCTTGGGTAACGCAATGCCTGGTGGTGTGTTACTCTACTTTTGCGGTGGTCTTCTTGGGGGCTTGGGGCAATTTGGATTGGGGAGCTGGTGAGTGCTGTCAAACCTCAGTCAGTTAACGTAACGATTCGTTAGGGTTGTACAAGAACGGATGTGTCTGGTAAAGGAGGTTTGGTAAAGCTATATTCCCTGCTGCTTGGAGCTTTGCCCGGACATCCCGGGTGGCTTACTGGTAAAAGGGGACGGATCGGCGCTGTCACGATTCAATTCCCGCAGGGGTTTGTTCGGAGGGGTTTGACAATGTTGGGTTTGTATCCCGGGCACTTTGGGGCCCATTCTTCCCAGATAATAGCGTCGTCAGAGGCATCCCGTCTGGTTTTAAGTGAGGACCTGGGGAAACGTTTAGGCAGGTGGGAGTCAGTACGGTTTAAGTCCTGTTTACGGCCGGTCTATTTGGTTTAATGGCTATGGACATATGGGTTTGTGTTTGGAGCTATGCCTTGTCTCTAATTACTTTCGTTTCAGGTTTGGTGACATGGTTGGTGGGCGACTCTTACATCTAAGGGGCGCAGAAGGGAGCCGCGGTTCGGGTCAAGCGCAACTGGGGTTTCCTTTGGAATTGGTGGAGCTGGAGTGGTTTTGGTTTTCGGGGGTATTGGTGGCAAGGCATTAGTGGATAAAATTTTCCGGAAGATAACAAGGGGTACTGTCCAGGACATTCTGGTAATCCGTGAGGGCAGGAATGATATCGGCATGGTCCCGGAAAAGGAATTGATCAGGTGGAGGCAGAGGGAGGTGGACCGGCTATGGGAGCTGGCCACATGTGTGGTGGTGGTGCGGTACGAGATGGTTCCTCGGGTACATTGGAGACATACTAGGTACCCGGCCGCGGTGGCTCGGTGTCGAGGATGAATTAATAAAAAATTGATGGCGGTATTTATCAGATGTGGGGGCGGTGTAACAGTGAGACACAACGAATTTGGAGGCAAGCTTATACCGGTGTGGTGGGGGTCGCTCAGGAGCTTTAGGTGTCAAGTCCTGAGCTATGGCGGGGAATGGCCTGGTTAAATCGGAGGGTAGATGGAGGAGAAAGTGGGCATCCTGAGGTTTAATGTGGATTGGGCAGTGTTGCACGTGGTTGGTAGGTTCGAGCCCGTCGGTGGCTCCAAATCTGGGGGTGTGGTGGTGTCTTGGTACACCCTACACTGGAACTGGTGGGTAGCGGTGTCTTGGTACACCCCTACAATTGATATGGTGGGTAGCGGTGTCTTGGTACACCCCTACAATCGATATGGTGGGTAGCGGTGTCTTGGTACACCCCTACAATCGATATGGTGGGTAGCGGCGTCTCATTTATTCAAGCAAAGGAACCTGGTGGAAATGTGGTCATATTGGGCGGCCAGTTTCTGTTTTAACATGTTATTTAGATTGTTATCTATTGTTATTATTGTGGGGTCATTGCTAGGGGTATGTTATGTATATGGGGGGATGTTAACTTTAATAAGATTTGTTGGCAATGACCCCATTTGTTATTCCTTAATTATTTTATTAATAATTTAATAAAGCTGTGGACTAATTATTTCCAACAGTATAACCTGTGTCCGTGTTTTAATGGGGGTTTGGGTAAGGTTAGCGCATATGCCGGCAAATCCGACTGTGCACCTGTCAAGATAAGATAGCTGTACCTTTCAAATCTTTTATTCCCAACTGAGGTGGTTATTATGGTACAGATGTCACCAAAGTATCTAATGTTATGGTTTGTTTCTTGCACACCTCTGTCTACAAAACCAGCAAAACAACATTGTCAGCAATTTCCTTCCTAGAATTAACTGGTTTTAAGTCTCCTATGCAATCTATGTTTACCATCCGGACTTTGACCATCTATGTCCACTACGATACACTGGCACTAATGTGAGACTGGTGGCTCCGCAACTGAACAGCTCATTAAATAAAGACAAGTCCTAACATGCTCATTCAGTCCAGTGTTATCACTAGGCACTCATGGCACCATAATGAGTACAGAGGGCTGCATTGGTTATGGTGCTTGGAACGCTACTATAATGTAATGATGTTATATATAATGTCATAATGTTAGGTTTGTGTGAACGTTTGCATTTTCATTTCACAATTTTGAATACTAAAGTGAGTGCTTAACATTTACATTCACAAATATTTTTTTCGTTATCTTTCATATATAAAACACCATGATTCCCATTTTGTGGTGTGACTTTTGTTCCTTTGCTTGAATAAACAAGGATAGGCTGCAGCCAGGAACAGTGAAGGGCAAGAGTTCAAGAATCGTCTACTTCATCTCAGGAACTGCAGTGCTTTAATATTAAATATCCAAGCGAGTAATACTAAACCATTAAAATGCATTTACTATATATGGCAATGGCAAGTACAAAACAATGGCTCGGTTTCAAGAAGTCCAATTTCAGACCTAACACCCCAGCTTACCATCTATATTAAGCAAAACAAATAACATGACATGAAAGCTGCTCTAGTACCTCATTCTCATCCACTAATCAGTGTATTTAAAGTAAAATAATTCGTGTTCATTATTTGTGGATTGTGTGTCCTTTAGTTTGGTTATAGCAGGAGTCATGATGACTGTATATTTGAAATTCTGTTGATGAGCAATGGTTTTGAATTCAAACTTTTTTACATACTTTTTACATAGTCTGGTAGCTCTTTAATTGTGTAAATAGCACTTCTACTAAATATTAAACATATCAATCAAAGGATCAATACAGGTACATTAGATTTTCTAGAAAAAAATAGCAGTGTCACTGTTATGTCCAAAATAACACTCGAGCACAAGAACATTGGTAGATCAGAGGTTAAAACATAGCTTCAAAATAAGCCTGGAAAAAACACTCTTGCCAACAGATAAAAGGTACCAGCCACCTTGCGCATGTATGGACCATGCGTGTATTATTCTTTTAATGTCTTTTTTCCTTTTTTTGAAAACATAATGTATAAAAAGCCCTTAAAGATTTTAAGCTGCAAAACAAAGATTTGTCTTTGGACTTGCAGGTCCAGCTGAAGCCCAGCTCTAAGGCTATAAACTGTGAATTGACATTATTTGCTTGATCTGCGCGGCCTTTCTTCATAGGGAGGCAATGGATCAGGACATATACTAATGCAAGAGTCACTTGATGTCTTTAAAATTGCCTCTTCATAAGGTGGAGGTAAGCATATTGTTAAGAAAGAAGCATCAGGTACCAGTGTACAATATTGAAAAGGCTCCATGCTCCAAGGCAGAGTAGAAAAGAAGTCAATTTCCCTGTCTTGTATATTCTCCTGGAGACTTATGGCAAAGATTTGTCCCTGTGGGATCTTACGTCTACATCTCCGATAAAGGAACAACACAAAGAAACCTATAACAAGCAGGGCTGCTGTTGGTAATATAATACACAGAAATGGCTTTAAATCTTCTTTGGTTGAACTAACTTCATTTGGATGCTTGCTCTACAAAGAGAAGAAAGAATGAAATTAAACTTCATAAGTTTTACTGTAAACACTTGCAAATCCAGCTATGGCATAGGCATGTTATTATTTACCTCCTGCCTAGTAACATAAAGTTATACAGTAGTAACAAACCCTTGCAGACATGTTTCCATTTGGCTTTTTTTTCCCACTTACCTTCAGATCTATTACTGCCCAAGTACTGTCAAGTCTTAATCTTCTGAGGTTCATCAACCTTTCTAGACCAATAACTCACATCAACTTTCTTAAAGAACAACTGTCACCTCAAAACGTAATTTTCTTTTAATCAAATTGCTTTTTATTTGTTTTTTTTCCCCAAAGAGCATCAAATATTGCAACATACTTTGTAGCATAGCATATTATATTCCACAATTCAAAACATATAAATACAAATCTGTGGTGTTATACAACATAGTCTCGTGTACAGAGTAACGATATAAGTATGTATATTCCGTAAGGTTTCATCTGACACCATGAGAATTTAGCTTTCGTTGAATAACATAATGCTCCTTAGTGGGGGAGAACTCGGAAAAGAAAAGGGGTAAACATAGAAAATATGGAAAATATTAGGTTGTTTAGGCAAGAGAGTGAGGGGAGTTGGACAGCACCTCATAATACTGTAGCAATCAAGAGATGTACAAAAAATTCAAGCAAATTAAATAAAAAATAGTTGAAACTACTAGTACATGTGTTTATTTTTTTTGGACAAGCACAGACAAACTGCAAGCCCAACATGGGTTATGGGGTGTAAAGTTTTCTAGAGAAGTATGATTTACTTGACCAAATGTCCCATGCCTCTTTCCAGAAGTCCCTCTAGTTGGTAACTGCCCTAATCATTCTTTAATATTTACAGTTTACGGATATAAAATTAAAAACTTCAGGTATCTCTAGTGATGTAGTTGCTGCCCAATTTCTTGCTATAAAAGGACCACTAGAGTGCCAGGAAAACCACCTATGCCAATAGTTAATAGGTTCCCCCAACCCTCATAACCCCCTCCCGCCGGGGTTAAGGGGTTAAGCTCTTACCGTTTTCCAGTGCCAGGCTCCTTCTGCGCTGGGGACTCTCCTCCCTCTTCCGAAGTCATCCGCCGAATGCACGCATTCAATCAGTCCATAGGAAAGCATTTCTCAATGCTTTCCTATGGATGGCAGCGTCTTCTCACTGTGATTTTCACAGTGAGAAGCGCGGAAGCACCTCTAGCGGCTGTCAATGAGACAGCCACTAGAGGCTGGATTAACCCTAATGTAAACATGGCAGTTTATCTGAAACTGCTATGTTTACAGCTGCAGAGTTAACCCTAGATGGACCTGGCACCCAGACCACTTCATTGAGCTGAAGTGGTCTGGGTGCCTATATAGAGAGCTGCTATTAAGATACGAAAGTCTAAATGTCTCTGAGTTTTGGAGAGTTCTGTTGGCAGTTGAAGCAGCAAGAGGCCCTCCGGTGTGTTAGGAAGTTCTCTTCCTATACATGAAAACAGTTATATAAGTGTTTAGTAGCTATGCCCCCCGTATTATAGATAATACCTAGCAGCGTTATAAAACCTAGCTGAGTAAAAAAACAAACTAATACATTCACATTAGCATGTAATAATTACAAAATGCAAATAAAACTGGTAATAAAACGGTAGTAATGTTGCAAAATGTCCAATCAAGCAAGATGTTCAACAGTAGATATATCTAGATATGTTAAAAAGATACAAAAAGCTATATACAATGCTATTACTTATTAGGTTAAAAACCCTTACATGGTTTAAATGTGAATCATGTTTCATGATTCAAACAGGCATATACAGTGAAATATTCAGCATTGTTACTCATCGATCAGTTAGAAGCCTTTCATCTTATCTTTCCAGGCAGACACCTTTGGCAGTAAGTGCTTTGACATCCCTCCATTTGAACTTGCAGCATTTCGGCTAGATCCTTGGACATTTTCTGGATTTCTACTGCACCAACGGAGTGGTAATACTTTCAGCACACTGCTTATCTGCTACATATTCTGGACTCTGTTTGGATCCTTAGATGGAAAGTAGGATTTAAATACAATCTTTTTTTACTGTGTATGAGTTTTTTAAAGGATTTGGAGTTTCATTTTTACATGATATTAATAAACTGTGTTGCACTTTCTTTGCTTGGTTTGTATCTTTGAAGATATGTTACTGTGATCACTGCTTTTGGATACAAAGTTTACACAGCTTTAGAGGCATACAATTGACACACCATAGCAATCCGCTTTAGATGCACACAATTGGCACACCATGACAATTACTTTTAGAGGCATAAAATTGGCACACCATGGCAAACAGCTTTAGAGGCAAACAATTGGCAAACTATAGCAATCCGCTTTAGATGCATACAATTGGCACACCGTGGTATCCGCTTTATATGCATACAATTGGCACACCGTGGAAATCCGCTTTAGATGCATACAATTGGCATACCATGGCAATCAGTTTTAGAGGCACAAAATTGGTACACCATGGCAATCAGCTTTAGATGCATAAAATTGGCATAACATGGCAGTTTTAGAGGCATACTTTTGATATATCATGGCAGTTTTAGAGGCAGAAACTTTGCACATCATGGCAATCAGTTTTAGAGACATACAACTGCTTACTCACAGACTCAGTATCAGAAGTGCTGTTGTCCTGCTCTTTCATCCAGGCACCTCACGTTGATTATCCCAGTGGTAGAACTAATGTAGAGAGGACCCTGGTGCAAGTATGTTTTCTGGGCCCCCCTCTAGTGAAAGTGTAGCCAAAAGGTAGATCTCCATCTGTCGAAGAACTTCAACAATGCTATACCAGATGGGGATCTACCATTTGCACATCATTGCAGGGTTATATTTGTGAGCAGTGTTTGAATGTAAGCATGTTTTTGTATTAAATATATGTGTGCATGTATGGGTGTATTTGTATGTACTGTTGCTATTGGAATGTAGTAGTGTACTTGTTTGTAATGTTTGCGTCTGAATGCAGGGGTGTTTGTATATGTAGTGTAGGACTTTAAATGCAGGTGTGCTTTTTGTGTGTAGTGTTGGTGTTTGAATGAAGGGGTGTTTGTAGTTCATTTTAGTGTTTTAATGCAGGGGTGTGTTTGTATGTAATGTTTGATTGCAGTGTGTGTGTGTGTAGTGGATGCAGTGTGTGTTCCAATATGTTGGTAGGACCATTCATCCTTTACATAAAAGGATATATGAGCATATTAACAATATCCGAAAAGGCTTCGATCGACATAGCGTCTCTGCACATTTTAATAAGTACCACAATAAAGACCCTAGTAGCTTAACTTTTTTAGGGATACAAATAGTTAAAAAATCCTGGCAAGGAGGAAATTACATACAACAGATAGGGAAAGAAGAGATGAAGTGGTTACACAATTTAGAGATTCTTGAACCTAAAGGACTTAATATAGAATTTGATTTATATAAATATTTTATACATTTTTGTAAAAAAGATTTATAAATGAATAATCTTTTATAAACAAATATTTATTACTGCCCATTTTAGGCATTTAATATATTACACCATCAGATATATATTGTTTGCAATATTAATGCCCTTTTTTTTCTCTCCTTCTAAGTAGGTTCTTAGTGTTTTTTAATTTTTCACTGCCATGTTTTTTAAGTGTATTTTGTCTTTCTTTAAATATATATTATGTATTTTGATGTCCTTTATATATATATATATATATATATATATATATATATATACATATTTTTTTTTTTTATGTAATGTCTGGGACACTTCATTGTTTCGTGATTTTTGTCAGAAACAATGTTAAGGTGAAATGCCAAAAAATTGTGGACTTTGTACATTTGCATTAAAATATGCAGTCACTCAGACTTTGAGTTACTAGTAAGAGCCAATGACGAAGAGACCATTACACACCACGTCCATTATGGCAGCTTCAAAAGAACAGGACAGCTGAACTGTGACGTGATCTGAGGAAGCCGCCCAGGTGAAATGCGTCATCATGTTTGTGTGTACAACGCCATCACGCCATCACGCCATCACGTGGTTGTACGAAGAACTCCCTGCAGTGCTGACAACTTTGCAAGACCGCTAGTGCTAGTCGCAGTTTTGAAAGACTGTACTACTAAGGGGTATGAACTTCTACATGGGATAAAGAGCGGTATCACATGTGAACTTTCATTTATGTGGAAATAAAGCATACTTTTATATTCAGCTGCCGTCCTGATTACCTGCCAATATCCAGTCCTGTATTTAGGACTTAAGACAGAGAAGTTAGAGCAGACTTTTACTGCTCTCTCATTGTGAGTTTTGTGGCAAACCTAGCCACTTTAGATTGTGCTGTTATTTGTCTAAAGGTTGTCCTAGAAAGCTGGTCCAATTGTATTAGTTTATGTATTTGCTGATAACTGTAATAGAGAGCATTCATATGGTAGTTTCACGAACAGTGACTGTCCACACTGTTCGTGAAATGAACAAAGTACTGAATGGGAGCCCACACACAGGGGGTTGTGTGACTCCCATTAACCGATTGCAACATTGTAGCAATCGGCTGCTAATTGATTTCCCGGGTGGCCATCGTTCGACTACCGACCACGAGGCGGCGGCCATCTTGGATTTCCCTTTTGCCCAGCGGTGCTTGGTGTCGCGTGCCTGGAACTAAAATCGGCTACTCGACGGCACGAACACCACTGGACTTCCAGGCCGTTCGGGAGTGCCGGTCTTTCGGTACTTTTTCCTCAATTATGTATTTGTGTCTTTTATGATGAATGTATGTTAAAGTATATTTCGTGCGGCGTTTGGCTGATTGTGCTGGGATCTGAGCGGTACTTTCACTAAGTGTGCACTCAGACCCCAGCTATCTGCTGAACGGTCATTCGGTACAGTGACATGAATAAAATGAAAGTTATGGATTTTTATGTAAAAAGCCGGTTCTGCCGTACGGAGGGATAATCCACTACAGGATATTCTAGTGGGAGTATCCCTCTCGTACAGCAGTGCATGGTGGGAGAAATGTTCTATATGTTAAGTTTCCCCATGTAGTCCCCTACTGTACAACCCCTGTAAAGTAATTAAGGAAACCCCTTGCATGGGGAACCACATAAATACTGGAGCTTGTGAATAAAATCGTCGATTGACTCCCAGAACTGTGTTTCGTCCGGTTACTGGGGGATTTGGGATATTGCCTTCATTTTCAGCACTTTACTTGGATTACTTTCTGTACCAGCGGAGATATTGGGATTTAATATTGCAGCTCCGTTACAAGTTTTATTTCATTTTTTTCCCTTTTTCTCTTTTATGTATTACGTTCCTATGTATCCCTGGAAGGAATATTGTGACACTCCTATTTTAGGATACTATTAGTAAGTTTCTCTAGTATATTTATCACTTAATACACTTGTGAATTTTTACACTTACTTAAATGATTGATTTTGTACTGTTTTGCACTATATTGTGTAATGCACGGACACTTTTGCACTGTGTTGCACTCTTTTAGATTTTAAAGGTATAGCACACCTTTTTTATTTTGTATTCGGTTAATTGGTTGTTTTTGAGCTATTTCACTGGTAAGGTGCCGCTTTACCTTTTTTACACGCATATATTTTACCATTGTATTTTAAATTTTAGCGCCTTCTTGCTTGTTTCTTTTTTTTGTGTATATTTCTTGTATGTTTTATAGAGAGCAAAAAAATAAAAATACAAGGTGCAAGAGAGTACTTAGAGTAGACAACAGTTCCAAGTAGCCTGCGCTTTGGTAGACCTCACACTGGTTTTAGCTCATCTTGTGTCATTTGCATATCAGACTGATCCCAATAAAAAGCTCAGTACAAATCCGAAATGCAGCTTGGATCTCTCTGTACGAGAGATACAGCAACAATAGACGATTGTTAGGCCTAACAAGGCCAAAACGATCGTTTGACCTACATCCAGAATGAGATCTAGTGGGGACCCATTGAAGGGCAAGCTAATTGCACTGTTCATTCTAAGTATTGTCTTACACCCTGCTACTACTGCAAAGCTCCAGGTAAAGGATGAAAGCCTCTACAGCACCACAGAATGACCAGGGAATGTTCTGTCTCCCCTCCCTGGCCACAGGTAAGAAACAGGAAGGGGTAAATCAAATAATCAGGGCTGTCTTTAACGCGGGGCAAACACCCCTCGGTCCAGATACTCCGGGGTAGGGATCGACCAATATTGATTTTTTTTAGAGCTGATATTGATAATCTGTGAATTTTCAGGCCGATAGCTGATAACTTCCCGATATTCTGTACATTTACCATTTTGAAAAAATAAACTATTTTTAAAGTTAAATGCACAAAATATACATGCCATATGTAGTGGATGCAGTGTGTTTAGACAGGGGAGCTGTGTATGTTTGTGTAGTGTAAGTGTAGTGGATGCAGTATGTATTTGTGTAGTGTGTATATAATAACAATACAAGAAATGGTGGATTGGCGCTATAGAGCCAGAGAATCTGCAACTACCCCCAGTGCCCAAAATCACTGAATGGCACTCAAATACAAAGTGATAGAAAAAAGAATACAAGGGGGGTGCACATAGAGCAATAAGAAAGTATATTATACTTAATATAAGTAGGACACCTCCTAACAGGATGTTTGTGTAGTGTGTATAGTGAATGCAGTGAGTGTTTGTGTAGTGTGTATATATACTGAATGCAGAGTGTGTGTGTTTGTGTAGTGTGTGTATAGTGAATGTAGTGTGTGTAAAGTGAATCCAGTGTGTGTAGTGTATGCAGTGTGTTTGTGTAGTGAATGCAGTGTGTTTGTGTTGTGTGTATATAATGCAGAGTATGAGTGTGTGTTTCTGTAGGTATGTAATTTGTGTAAAATGGGGGGGGGGCATTTTTAATTTTATTAAAATATATATTTTTTTAAATACATTTTTAGTCCCCCCTCTCTGCTTCTTACTTGGCCAGGGAGGGGGGCTATGGCATTCCCTGGTGGTCCGGTGGCAAGGACCGTGCAAGATCTTACTTACCGTCCCAGCAGCTCCCTTGTCTAACTCTCGCGGTCTGCGTGGTGCGTGGAGCATTGCCATGGTAACCTGTGGCAACACTCTGACGGCCGCGCAACTCACAAGATTTACATAGGGGAGCTGAAGGGAGCTGCTGGGAAGGTAAGTAAAAGCTTGCTGAGCCCCCCAGGACCGCTGGGCTTGTAATGGGCCTGGCGGTCCTAGCATGTATTATCAACAATATTGGTATCTCTATAGGACGATACCGATAATCGGTCGATCCCTACTCCGAGGGGCCCCAAAGCAGCTGCCAGGAGCGCCATCCCTAACTCACAACAGCCTCAGCCACCACTCTGGACACCAGGAAAAGCACTGTTCAAGTTTGGTAACGGGATTGTAGGTTTAAACGTGTGTGAATGTGTGTCAGTATGTCTGTCAGTTATGTGTCTGTGTGTGTCAATATGTCTGTCAGTGTATGTGTGTGTCAGTATGTCTGTCAGTTGTGTCTGTGTGTGTCAGTATGTCTGTCAGTGT
Source organism: Pelobates cultripes (assembly GCA_933207985.1). NCBI lineage: Eukaryota > Metazoa > Chordata > Amphibia > Anura > Pelobatidae > Pelobates > Pelobates cultripes. The sequence continues at coordinate 206,384,114 of OW240913.1, read as the reverse complement.
GTGTGTGTGTCAGTATGTCTGTCTTTGTGTGTCAGTATGTCTGACAGTGTATGTTTCTGTGTGTGTCAGTATGTCTGTCAGTGTGTGTGTATGTGTGTCAGTATGTCAGTCAGTTATGTGTCTGTGTGTGTCAGTATGTCTGTCAGTTATGTGTCTGTGTGTCTGTATGTCTTTCTGTATGTCTGTCAGTATGCCTGTCAGTGTCTGTGTCAGTCTATGCGTGTGTCAGTATCTCTGTCAGTGTGTGTGTCAGTATGTCTGTTAGTTATGTGTCGTGTTTGTCAGTGGATGTTTCTGTGTGTGTCAGTATGTGTCAATGGATGTTTCTGTAAACGTGTGTGAATGTGTGTCAGTATGTCTGTTAGTGTGTGTGTCAATACATGTGTCAGCATGTCTGTCAGTGTGTGTGTGTGTCAGTATGTCTGTCAGTATATGTGTGTGTCAGTGCGTCTGTGTTTTAAAATATCTGTCAGTGAATATATGTGTCAGTATGTTTGTCTGTGTGTGTATGTATCAGTATGTCTGTCAGTGTATATGATTGTATAAGTATGTCTTGCACCTCTCTACTTTAGTTCCCCCCACTGCGTTAGGGTGAAAAGTGTGATTGCATGCCAGGGAGTAGAGGCTGGTGGGGGGGCAGAGTCCAGGGGGCCAGGCAGGGCCAGATTAACAGCCCAGTGGGCCTGGTGCTGACAATTATGACGGGCCTAATTAAAGAATCATATTGACCAAAAACACTAAAACACTCCCAAGCGTCATGTATCTGATGGAGATGGTGCTGGAGAGAAAGAAAACAGCAGCTATAAGAAAACACATACCTTAGGCTAATCTATCTCTAATTTATGTTTTCATCTTTCAAGTAAATCCATAACCCCTAACAGCAGTGTCCAGACAAGCAGGAAGTCAATGGGCATGGTAAAAGGGTGTGCCACTGACACAAATCACGTAACCTGCCAAAAGGGGCGAACATGCCCAAAAAGAGGACATGTCTGCCCAAAGAATTTGAAGGCCAGCCTGGCATGAATGCATGTCAGACTGCCTGCCAATCATGCAGCTGGCCAACTAAGGGCATACTATGCAGACAGCACCCTGAGCTTGGCATAAATGCATCTAATGATGCGCTCGCTCAACGCTTTCTAAAGGACTGTCCCCTAGCACTCGCTGGTCCACTTTCTCCTTACCTTCTTACTAGCAGGCAGACGCTCCTGGTATATAGTCTGGGACAGAGAAAAGCTGTATGTAGTGAGTGTAGAAGAAAGGGAACATGCCACAGTGTTAGAGAGACCAAAGTCAGCATTACCTTAAAAGATCACTATAGGGTCAGGAACACAAACATGAATTCCTGACCCTATACTGTTAACACCACCATCTAACCCCCCTGGGCCCCTCATGCCTCCATAAATATAGTAAAAATCTTACTGTATTCAAGCCTGCAGCTGTAAGTCTGCATGCTGTTAGACTTATGCAGAGTTACATCATTAGAAGTGGTGGCCTGATCCAATCACAGTGCTTCCCCATAGGATTGGCTGAGACTAACAAAGAGGCAGATCAGGGGCAGAGCCAGCATGATTCAAACACAGCCCTGGACAATCAGCATCTCCTCATAGAGATGAATTGAATAAATTAATCTCTATGAGGAAAGTTCAGTGTCTGCATGCAGAGGGAGGAGACACTGAATGTTTGGATGTATTTTAGGCAGCCATGACCCAGGAAGGATCTCTAACAGCCATCCAAGGAGTGGCCAGTGAAGTTATCACTAGGCTGTAATTTAAAAACTGCATTTTCTCTGAAAAGACAGTGTTTACAGCAAAAAGCCTGAAGGTAATGATTCTACTAACCAGAACAAATTCAATAAGCCGTAGTTGTTTTTGTGACTATAGTGTCCCTTTAACTATATTCATTGTCAGCCAGTCCTCACAAGTTTTGTTCCCATACATCCCTCTTAAGTTTCCATACTTAAGTAAGAGTATGTGAAAAGTAGTTAGGGTTGCCACCTTTCTTGGAAAAACATACCGGCCTTACTAATTTGCATAATTAAATATGTATGGATGACATCAGCCCCTATGTTAATCCAGCCCTGGGGCCAGGGTCCTATTACTATTATAGACGGCTCAGCAAATAATATTAAAATAAAAATAAAAAGCTGCTCTCATCCTCCACAAAACTCAGCCTTATCCTACCCTTACACAAACTGCACATAGAAAGACATGCAGCCCTTACGCATTCAGAAACAAACAATACATCCCTTACACAGAAACACACAATGAATCCCTTACACGTAGAAACACAGTATGCATCCCTTACACACACACACACACACACACACACATACATATACAATGCATTCCTTACACATACATAGAATCACACAATGCATCCCTTGCACACACATATAATCACACAATGTATCCCTTACCAGGGCCGCCATCAGAAATTTTGGGGCCCCTAACACAGCTCAAGGTCTGGGCCCCCCTTCAAGCCTGCCTCCAAATCCCGCCCACAGGAATACACACACACTAACAGATACAAATACTGAAACAGACATACACACATGCATAGGGAGATGCTGAGACACACACACATATACAAGCAGACATACATACTGACAAACATACATATACATACTGCATATTGATATATACATACATACCGACAGGCATACATACATACATACAGACACACACAGGCATGCATACAGACACGCACTGGCATACATACACACACAAATTTTGGGGCCCCTAACACAGCTCAAGGTCTGGGCCCCCCTTCAAGCCTGCCTCCAAATCCCGCCCACAGGAACACACACACTCTAACAGATACAAATACTGAAACAGACATACACACATGCATAGGGAGATGCTGAGACACACACACATATACAAGCAGACATACATACTGACAAACATACATATACATACTGCATATTGATATATACATACATACCGACAGGCATATACATACATACATACAGACACACACAGGCATGCATACAGACACACACTGGCATACACGCACTGGCATACATACACACACACATACACTGGCATACATGGGCATACATACACACACTGGCACTGGCATACACACACATACACTGGCATTCATACACTGGCATACATACATACACATACACTGGCATCCACACACTGGCATACATACACACATACACTGGCATTCATACACACATACACTGGCATACACACACTGGCATACACTGGCATTCATACACCGGCATACACACTGGCACACACATACACTGGCATACACAATGGCATACACACACTGGCATACATACACATACACTGGCATTCAGACACTGGCATCACACATACACTGGCATTCATACACCAGCATACACACACACATACACTGGCATTCATACACACATACACTGGCATTCATACACACATACACTGGCATACACACACTGGCATTCATACACTGGCATTCATACACTGGCATTCAGACACACATACACTGGCATTCAGACACTGGCATACACACACATACACTGGCATTCATACACCAGCATACACACACACATACACTGGCATACACACACTGGCATTCATACACTGGCATTCAGACACACACTGGCATTCAGACACTGGCATACACACACATACACTGGCATTCATACACCAGCATACACACACACATACACTGGCATACACACACTGGCATTCATACACACAGCATACACACACACATACACTGGCATACACACACTGGCATTCAGACACTGGCATACACACACATACACTGGCATTCATACACCAGCATACACACACACACACACACACTGGCATTCAGACACTGGCATACACACATACACTGGCATTCATACACCAGCATACACATACACATACACACACTGGCATTCATACACACACACTGGCACACACATACACTGGCATACACACACTGGCATTCATACACACACACTGGCACACACATACACTGGCATACACACACTGGCATTCATACACACATACACTGGCACACACATACACTGGCATACACACACTGGCATACACACACTGGCATTCAGACACACATACACTGGCATTCAGACACTGGCATACACACACACACACTGGCATTCATACACCAGCATACATACACACATACACTGGCATACACACACACACATACACTGGCATACACACATACACTTCATCCCCAGCCACCCTCCTCTCTTCCTTACCATTTCGTCGCAGGAGGGTGGCTGGGGATGATGGGCATCGGCTGCCTCTCCTCATGCTGCGTCCTCCTTCCCGCGCGGAGTAAAGTGGGAGGAAGTGACCGGACGTCACTTCCTCCCAGCAGCACTTGCTTCCGGCTGCATTTTATTTATTTTTTAAAGGGGCCCGGTCGCGCTATTACAGCGCTAAACGGGCCCCTGAAGATAATAGGGCCCATTGGGTGGCCCTAAATGATTGGGGCCACCTGATGGGCCGCATCAGCGTGTGGGCCCCGGTGCAGATGCACCGGCGGCAGTTCCGCTGATCCACGTGGGGGCCGGGCCCCCCAGGGCCGCCGGGCCCGTGACAATTGTCACGGTTGTCATGCCCTGATGGCGGCCCTGTCCCTTACAGACAAACAATAACACACACTGTGTCCCTTACCCACACAGAAATACACAGTGCATCCCTTACCCACACACACAAACTGCATACCTTACTAAGAAGCACACACTGCATGTATTCCTTACACACATACACTCTGCATCCTCTATTCACACTGCATCTCCTATACACATATACTACATCCCCTAAACACACAGATTAAATCATCTGCAATAAAACACAACATTTCCCAGGGCACACATCACAAGTGTTTTTGTAAAAATATGGGGATAAGTAAACATAATAAAAACCCTTTAACAACCTTTGAATTTAGTGAAAAAGACTGGTAGATACTTCTAGTCAAACTGAACAAATATGGATTCTAATGCTATAGTGCCATAGTCACGTTTAGGTCACAAGGCAAGTGCTGCCAGGGTTTGGAACGGTTGTGTACTTAATTATTATCACTCGCAGCGCTGGTCTCCTTGCTCAAAGTCCACCTATTTTGCTGAGATTTATTAATGATCTCATCCAATCCAATGCTTTTCCATATGAAAGCAATAGAGGCTAAGGCACATGCTGAGCCAAACTCTGAGACAATTTGTTATTTCACAGAAGTGCCTCTAGTAGCCTCTCATATTGATGGCCATTTCAGGTAGGCTAATCCTACACAGAGAGTTACAAATAAAAAGAAGATATGCAGGTACACATGATCCCCTACTTGGAAATATAGTAGTCAGATATGCAGTAGAATATATGCAGGCCCTGGATCCCCTACTTGAAAATATATAGTGGTCAGTTGTAGGTATTATAGGGAAAAATGTGAACTAAAGTAAGGGTAGGTATCTAGAGATTAGGAAGCTATAGAGTACATCCAGTCAGTGCAATCACAACCTTATAAGGTTAACTCCTATGTATAGAAAAGAGACTCTGATCATAGACTCAATCTCCTTCCTGGTTAAAAATGATTTAAAAAGAGCTTTATTAAAATGGCTCTAGTTGAGTATAAGAACCAGGAATGGTATGGGTGGTATTTGAATAGTTTCTTTGTAGGATTATGCAGAAAATATAATCAATATGAACCTACTGTGACCCAACACAAACGGGCTGCGTCTCAGTGGTCCAGAAGTATGGTATGGGTGGTATCTGAATATAGGTGGTTAGACACCTCTATTGTCAATCTGCCAATACACTAAAGGGATAAATTCCTCATATAATGGAGAAACGCCCCTAACAAAGGTGCATGTAGCATTGCTCCAAAACGATCGTCGGCGTTTGAAGCTTTTAGTGTTCACTTTCTCACTTTGATTTTGATTCACTTTTGATTTAGCATGGTACTTTAAATATTTATTTTCACCTCTACTTTTTCCTATGTTTATTTAGTAAGATTAACAGGGAGAGAATCTTTGTAACAGTTTAACTTTATGCCAGTATTTTACTGACACTAGAACCTATTTCTTTTCTCTTATTACTAACTAGCTGTGACTATCTGAATACTTATTTAGCAATACACAGCCTCTGGTATATAAATCCACTGGACCTCTGGTATATAAATCCATATAGGTGGAAACCGGGGGACTTCTTGGGATCTAATCTTAAAGGTTGGAAAATAGGGGATCCTCAAAATTGCTAAGGAAACCTTAGAAATGTCCTCACTGAACCCCACCAACACCAGGCAAAGTGTCACAGCCCCCGGCTTGCCGCGAGGTGCGATCGCACCCGACTGGCACGACAGACTGAGCTTACCTGCTCAGCGTTGAGTCGGGAGCCGCTCCACCGGGTCTTCCTGGCAGCCTGCCCGAAATAAAGATGGCACCGACCATGCGGTCGCGGCTATCGATGACTCCGCCCCGCAGGGTTACACGAACGTGTGTGTGACGTCACAACGCCAACACACACGTCTAACCATTTACAGTCTAAGGAGGGATATTTAAATCCCTTAAGCTTTCCAGTTCTTTGCCCTGTTGTGGTTTCCTGTCCTGGTTCCCGAGAGTGCATTTTCTTTTCCTGTTATTGCTATTCCGGTATTTTGACCTTGGCTATTCCTGACTACTCTGATTTCTGGCTTCCCTGACTTGCTTGTTTAACAGTATTGTGTATTTCTGGCTTCCTTGACCTCGACTATCCCTTAACCATTTTTTGTCTTTAACGTATTAGTCGGGCCATTCTAAGGACCGGTTTACGTTCTATCATTTTCTGTTCTGTCTATGTAGATGTTACATAGTTCTGCGTGCTGGACCACACTAGCAGTTGTGACACAAAGGCGACACCACCCCCAAAATAAGAGCTCTGTATCCATACCTATCTAGCCATAGAAGCATCCATGGGAGGCTTAACAGAGTTCAGGCCATGGGGACATTCCTCTATGGGGACCACCTTGGTGGGAAGTTACTCAGCTTACAAAAACACTTGACTCTGTGGTAAGTACCAGCACACTGAGAGCATTCATGCTGGAAGTGTCAAGATGCCGCCCACAGGCCCTGACTCTCATTATAGAGCCAGCATAAACTCTTTGTAAACCACGATTAAGCTCCTAGCACCCCTGGTGGGATTCCTACTGATGCCTACAAGGATTCATAAGAATCAGTCAAAGGCTGCCATTGTATATCAGAAGCGTGGTTACAGCTACAGTTACAGGTTACAGCTAGGAAATCAACCCTGCCTGAACCTTACACCACTATTAAAGCAATTGCGGACCTATCCATTGACCATGTCACCCATTACCTCAGCCCTCTGCCAACAATATGCAGTACCAATGGGGACACCAGAAAAGCTTCTTGCCCATCATCAAAGCACCCCGCACTCCATCACGCCTCCAGTGAGAGGCCGACGTCAACTCTAGGATTGGGGCGTGCTGATATATACGCTGCAAAAAGAGGTCCCTGACAAAGTCCAGAGGATGTCACCAGAATGGACTTTAAAGAAGCCTTAGATAGTGGGTATCGTATGTCATTATTGATGCAATATGAAGACTCTAATTATGCATTGACCCATATTGGTCCAAATTCATTCATTTTGCACAGGCTGATTGCCTATGGTTATCAGCCAAGACAAAGTATCAAAGGGAAAACCAGTGTCGTAGTTGAGGAAAGCCAGGGGTCAGGTCAAGCGGCATGGGTTTAGAGATGATTAAACAGGTGTAGGATCAGGTACCAGATAAATCAAACAAGGCAGGATAGGCACACTGAAGTTAACACCACAGTAAGCACTGTATTACTGAGCAATGAGGTAGAGGTAGACTGAGATTATCCATCTCTCACATTCTGTTGGTTAAAAAGTGATTAGTCCTTTAAACTATTTCAGGTGTTCAGGAGTACTGTCCCTTTAAGAGGCCAGCGTTCAGGCGCATGTGCCTAGTGAAAGTGAAATTACACATGGTTTTGGCTGGGACTTCAAGCGGATCACCGCATGTTGTGGAGAGCTGTGGTACTGCGTCTATGTGTTTGCAGGGATGCCGGTTGACTGCACACGTCGCTAGGCAAGCTGGAGTCCTTGGCGTGTACTGAGAGGAGATTGCCTTAGCCGTGGGCGGAGATGTGGTAAGTGACCTACAGGTAGGTGTGGCCGTGTCAGTAGCCCCCCTCTATGATGCCGCATGTCTCCACAATTAGGGTGCTGGACAATCTGGATGTGAAGAATGAAAGGACGTGTACATTCTTTGCAGGTTCCCAGGATCTCTGCTCAGGACCATAGCCCTTTAAATGGATGAGGTATTCCAAATTCCCTCTTCGTCTTCATGAATCCATAATTTCTTCTACTTTATATTCAGCTTCACTGTCTATCATGACGGGATTGGGTGGTGGTATGTCTCGGGTAGGAAAAGGGTTTTCTTTAACAGGCTTAATTAGTGAAACGTGAAAAGAAGGATGAATATGGCACTGATGTGGTAGTTCAAAACGTACTACAACAGGCAAATAAGTTTGGGAATACAAAGGTCCTATGTATCTGGGACCTAACTTTTTGGTTGGACAAGATAATTTTAGATGTTTCGTGGCCAAACAAGTTGATTCTCCTTGTATACAGGGGGTGTTGTTCTTTTGAGACTAGCATATTTTTTGTATATTCGTTGGTTTTCCTGTAATATTTGTTGAGCTTGTTGGAATCTTTGTGTAAATTGTTGTAAGTGAGCAGTGACATCTGGAACTGGAGTGAGGGAAGGACTCCCGGGAAGAGTATTTGTATGGAAACCATAGTTTAACATGAAAGGAGAACTGTGGGTGGAACCATACTGCTTGGAGTTGTAAGCGAACTCAGCTGTAGTGAGCACATTTTTCCAATCAAATTGTAAGTGGGTACAGAAGCAGCAGAGATATGTTTCTAGAGTTTGATTTGTCTTTTCAGTTTGTCCGTTTGATTGGGGATGAAAGGCAATCAAAAGGTCTACTGGAATCTTGAGAGATTGACAAAACGCTCTCCAGAAACGGAAAGTAAATTGTGTTCCTCTATCCGAGAGAAAAGATTCGGGTACCCCATGTAGTTGGAAGATATTATCAAGGAAAAGAGAGGCAGTTTGTTTAGCAGTAGGGAGTCCTTTCGCAGTAATCAAGTGTGCCATTTTTGCCAGGCGATCATCTACAACCATAATAGTATTATATCCTTATGATGGTGGCAGTTCTACAATGAAGTCAATTGTAAGATGGCTCCAGGGTCTAGATGGTACTGGTAAGGGTTGTAGTAAGCCAGCTATTTTAGATGTGTGACCTTTAGCACGAGCACAAGTTGTGCATTATCCAACATAATCGTTGATGTCATGTTGGAGAGAGGGCCATCAGAATTGTCGTTGGATGCTTTGAAGTGGTTTTCATTGTCCCCCATGGCCAGCCAAAAGAGAGTAATGAAAGTAGTACAGTACGCTCAGACGTTTTTTCTCCGGTACCCATAGATTTTCCAATTTGATAAAGGATAGCCTTCAGATGAAATGGGGAGTTGTTGTGCCTAATCCCCAAATTTGTGAACATCAGTACCCAATGAGGCCTAATAAGCACCTAATATGGTCTGTAGCGATACTGACGGGCACACTTCCCTATTCGTGATGAGGAGGTTGAGTAATAGGCAAATGAAATTACAAAGAAACCAAGAAGTAGTTAAGAATTAACATCATACTTTATTGAATACGCTGTATCCAAATCACTCTAATCTTAAAATGCATCTATTGGTTATTAATTGTGCATGCATTCAGCTTAATGGTCAATCAGCTTGATATATCAATATCAGCTTAAGTATCAGCTTAAAATCACCATAGGAGTAGTTCATTGTCTCACTGCACACGACTGGGAGAACTTGGACAGTCAGGCAAGAGGGACCTGCTCTGCTGGGAAACAGCAGAGGACCTGGACCATGTGTCTGCGATGCAGGTTGGTAGCTCTCATCTGAGTGTCAGGTTGACCCGTCTTCTATACCTTTTACAAGGATGGGCAGTCTGAACATGTCCTCCTTAGATTCTCTTATCAGTGTAGCCCAACAAAGACCTGTCAAACACGTTGGATGGGGCTGGCTGCTGATCAGGTTGATAAGACCCACCAAAGACGTCATGTCATGTCTGTGCGGTTAGCTTATCTCTTATCTATCGTCTAGCACTATACTATTTTCATGATGGTACGCAGCCCCTCAATGTCGAGCCATGCTGATGCTGTGTTTTATGACTTTACACAGTTTTATGCTGTGTCATTCCTGTCAGCTTAATTATTAACTGCCACATCCAGACCTGTGTCTAGTGCACTGCCTGTCTGTGCTTATGAGACCAGCACCATCTTGTCTATCTACTTAAATTAATTTCAAATTTGCTCAGTAGTGATCAGTCAATTCCCAATATTATTACTTCAGGAGTTTATTGGAAGGGGTAGTATTTTGGATTTCTTGTAAGATATGAGACATGAGGCCAACGAAGTGATGATTCTGTAGGATGGTTTCATTCTGTTTTGATTTTCAACAACTGTCAGTTGTGTGAATTCTGGAGAGAGCATCAGCCTTTAAGTTTTTTGATCCAGGACGGTAGGTGATAAGAAATGAAAAACGCAAAAAGAACAGCGCCCACCTTGCTTGATTGAGACGTTTAGCAGTTTGGACGTTTTCCAAGTTTTTATGATCGGTATAAATAATTATGGTGTATTTAGCCCCTTCCAGTAGATGTCTCCATTCTTCGAGTGCTGTTTTAATAGTCAGTAATTCTTTATCTCCTACATCGTAATTAGATTCTGCCTCGGTCAACTTATGACAGTAAAAGGCTATGGGTTGCAATTGTCCAGTTGAACTGTCTCTCTGTAATAATACTGCCCAAATAACCGAGTTAGATGCATCAACTTCCAGGAAGTAAGATTTTTCTGTATCAGGTAAATGAAGGATAGTTGCAGTGGGGAATAGGACCTTTAGATCATCAAATGCTTTCTGTTCTTTTGGAGTCCAGTTCCATTGTGTTTTTTTCTTGGTAAGATGAGTGAGAGGTTGGATTACTTTGGAAAAGTTACTGATGAATTTCTGATAAAAATGAGCAAATCCCACAAATCATTGATTTGTTTCTTGATTTGGGATATGGGCCATGTAAGGATGGTGGTCACTTTTCGAGGATCCATTTCAACTTTGCCTGGTTTGATGAACGAGCCCAAAAATTCCACACACTCTGTTGCAAATATTCTTTTTCCGTTTTTGCATATAGATTGTTTTTTCGTAAACGTTTCAACACTTAAATGACATGGAGAAGAGGAGTATGCAAATATCATCTAATTAAATGACCACATATTGGTCAAGGAGATCACAGAATATGTCACTGAGAAAATGCGAAAAGGAGGCAGGGGCATTACACAGCCCATAAGGCATGACCATATTTGTGGTGACCTTAGCAGGAACAAAATGCTGTTTTCCACTCATCTCCCTTATGCAGGGCCAGATTAACAGCCCTGGTGCTGACAATTATGATGGGCCTAATTACAGAACCGTATCGACCAAAAAACACTAAAACACTCCCAAGTGTCATGTATCTGATGGAGATGGTGCTTGAGGGAAAAAAACAGCAGCTATAAGAAAACACATACCCTATGCTAATCTCTCTCTAATTTATGTTTTCATCTTTCAAGTAAATCCATAACCCAAAACAGCAGTGTCCAGTTAAGCAGGTAGTCAATGGGCGCAGTAAAAGGGTGTGCCACTGACACAAATCACGTAACCTGCCAAAAGGGGCGAACATGCCCAAAGAATTGGAAGGCCAGCCTGGCATGAATGCAAGTCAGGCTGCCTGCCAATCATGCAAGCTGGCCAACTAAGGGCATACTATGCAGACAGCACCCTGAGCTTGGCATAAATGCATCTAACGATGCGCTCGCTCAACGCTTTCTAAGGACAGTCCCCTAGCACTCGCTGGTCCACTTGTCTCTTTACCTTCTTACTAGCAGGCAGAAGCTCCTGGTATACAGTCTGAGACAGAGAAAAGCTGTATGTAGTGAGTGTAGAAGAAAGGGAACATACCACAGTATTAGAGAGACCAAAGTCAGCATTACCTTAACTCATTTCATTGGCCACACAAGTTTTGTTCCCATACATCCCTCTTAAGTTTCCATACTTAAGCAAGAGTATGTGAAAAGTAGTTAGGGTTGCCACCTTTCTTGGAAAAACATACCGGCCTTACTAATTTGCATAATTAATTATGTATGGGTGACATCACATGATGTAAATCACAAGGAGTGACATAAGAGAAAATGCTGTAAAATCACCAAAAACTACTTGGTTTGATACTGCTGTATAGTCTCCCACTGTCCTAGTGTCCCCTAGTCTCCCAGTGTCACCAGGTCTCCCAGTGACCTTATGTTTCACAGTGTCTCAATGCCCCGTGTCTCCCTGTGTCCCCTAGTATTCACTTGTGTCTATTTCCCCATGTCTCCCAGGGTCCCCATGTCACTAGGACACTAGGAACATGGGAAGACCTGGGGACACGTGGAGACTTGGTAACACAGAGACACCAGGGACACTGGGAGACTAGGGGACACTGGCTGGGACACATGGGGACACTGGGAAAATAGGGGACACTTGAAGACATGTGGACACAGACACCAGGGACACAGACACTAGGGACACTAGCTGGGAGACATGGGGACATTGAGACATTTGAGGCACTGGGAGACATGGGGACACAGACACTGGGAGACTAGGGGGCATTGGTAGACATGGGGACACTGAGACACCTGGGACACTGGCTGGGAGACATACGGACACTGGGAGACATGGGGACACTGTGTCCCCATGTGTCTCTTTGTCCCCAAGTGTCTGTGTCATAATGTCTCCCAATGTCCCTTAGTGTCTCAGTGTCCCCATGTCTCCCAGTGCCCCCAAGTGTCTGTCATAATGTCTGCCAATGTCCCTTAGTATCTATGTGTCCCCATGTCTCCTTTAAACCTTTCCCCCCATCCCTCACTTGCATGAGCTGTAGGCTGTCTCTGCAGGGTGGGAGTTGCTGTCTGGACTCTCTGTAGCTGCTCCCCTGCAGATCAGTGAGTAGAGATAGGCAGGGAGGAATGTGCTGGAACTTCCTATCCCTGCCTCTCTCCACACACAAAGCGACCCCCAGGGCCGGACTAGCCCACCGGGATACCGGGAAATTTCCCGGTGGGCCGTCGGCACCTGGGGCCGGGCAGACACCTGGGTCTGCTGGAGGCCACTGGGGAGGTCTTCTGGGGGCTTCTGGAGGCCGCTGGGGGACTTGTCCTGGCGGCCGCTGGGGGGAGATGCGCTGGCTCTGCTCTCCAGCTCGCAGCTGAATGAGACTGGCGTCGGAATATGACGTCATATTCCAGCGCCGGTCTCATTCAGCAGCGCGCGAGGGTGGGAGAGCAGAGCCAGCGCATCTCCCCCAGGGGCCGCCAGGACAAGTCCCCCAGCGGCATCCAGAAGACCTCCCCCTGGCAGGTATTAGTAATGTGTCTGTCTGTCTGTGTTATGGTGTGTCTGTCTGTCTGTATGGTGTGTGTCTGTCTGTGTCATGGTGTCTGTCTGTATGGTGTGTGTGTGTCTGTCTGTCTGTCTGTGTCATGGTGTCTGTCTGTATGGTGTGTGTGTGTGTGTCTGTCTGTCTGTGTCATGGTGTCTGTATGGTGTGTGTGTGTCTGTCTGTATGGTGTGTGTGTGTGTCTGTCTGTGTCATGGTGTTTGTCTGTATGGTGTGTGTGTGTGTCTGTCTGTCTGTGTCATGGTGTCTGTCTGTATGGTGTGTGTGTCTGTGTGTCTGTCCGTCATGGGGTGTGTGTGTCTGTCTGTCCGTCATGGGGTGTGTGGGTGTCTGTCTGTCCGTCATGGAGTGTGTGTGTGTCTGTCTGTCCGTCATGGGGTGTGTGTGTGTCTGTATGTCCGTCATGGGGTGTGTGTGTCTGTCTGTCAGTCATGGTGTGTGTGTCTGTGTCATGGTGTGTGTGTCTGTCTGTGTCATGGTCTGTCATGGTGCTGGTCTCCCCTCGACTGGCCCTGCCTCTATAGCTGAGATCATCAAGCTTGATGATCTCAACCAATCCAATGCTTTGCCATAGGATTGGCTGCAAAACGCCACTCCAATCAGTATCTCCTCATAGAGATGCATTGAATCAATGTATCTCTATGGGGAACATTCAGCACCTACAGAGTGTGGAGGCCCTGAATGTAGGTGCACTAACACAGGAAGCACCTCTAGTGACCGTCTGAGTGACTGTCACTAGCAGTGTCACTTTGAAGCAATGTAAACACTGCCTTTTCTCTGAAAAGTCAGTGTTTACGTTGAAAAGCCTGTAGGGACATGCTATAGACACCAGTACCACCACATTAAGCTGTGTGTGTGCGTCTGCTAGTGAGTGAGCTTGCTTGCATGCGTGTGCCTGCTAGTGAGTGAGCTTGTGTTTTTATGTCAATGAGCTGATGTATATCAGTAAGATTGTTTGTCTATGAGGCTGTGTATCAATGAGCTTGTGTGTGTCATTGAGATGTCAGTGAAATTGCCTGTGTCTGCATGTGAGTATGCTTACTGTATAATTAAACGTTTTACCCTGAAAGGACCAATATTTTATATTAGAAAAAGATATATATATATAGTAAGGCGTAGCCTGGAATTGTGGGAGGGGTTACCAGGCTATAAAAGCTCAGGCCCCAGCCAAATCTATACTGGAATCGCTGGGTTCATCCAGAACCTTTGAACTTCCGGTTCAAACTCACCGACATATCGCTCCCACGTGGTCCGCTCCAGTCGAAGTGCCCCCTGCTAACCCTGTTCGGTACAAGCCCGGCGGTCTCCGTGCCCGGCATCAAGCGCTCCAGTCCAGCTTACTATCGGGGTCCCGGCGAACTCCCATCCTCCTCAGCCATACCCACGGCGGTTTCAGGAACAGGAAACATACCTACTCCAGGGTCCCAGAACCGTGAGTCTCATCCACACCACTCTCAGCCAGACGCCTGGCGTCCATTCACACTTTACACACCTGTCACTAAGGACTGTCATTCATACTTACCTTACCGCTCCGGGCTTCGTTCGGTACCGCACTCCACAGGCACATTCTCCCCCTGGCACTTACCCTCCAACGCTGGTCGGTAAACGGGCCACCCGGCTGAACTTACAAAAAAAAATTTTTTTCTCCTCTATACTAACAATACGCATGGCTGCTCACGACACCCCCTGGTGAAAAAACAAAAAACAAAAAAAAAAAACACAATTGTACATATACTTCTGCTCTTTGAAATGTTATATGTTTCTGTTTTCTGGTACACATTGGCTGCTCAGAACAACCCCTGACGGCAATACATATTTTTACACAATGTTATGCTTTTAAATAGTGTCTGTTCCTATTTCCCTCGCCTTCCTTTCTCCCTTGCAAAAAAAAACAAAAAAAAAACGACAATACGCTGAATACCATAAATTCTGTCACATGTTATTTGCCAACATTACCTACGCTTATATTCGTTACCTGTCACCTATACAGGTATTGTCTAAAACCTTACCCAGTCTAAACGGCAACACCTGAACCTCATCAGACATATACCTGTCAAAGACACACTCCGTCTTTGATCATACGGTAAGAAATAATCTACCCCATACAAGAGGTTGTCCTGTCCATTGCCATGTTCTTCATATGAGGTTCATTACTTAACTCCTTACGCCATCTCCTCAGGATTCATTTCTGGTTCATCAAAAAATCCATTTTCAACACCTTCCCTGATACTTGGAACTAGCATCGGACACCCATCCCTAGCCTACTACAGGTATTAGATTTATAAATTTACGCTTCACTTTGTCCTTAAGCCTGTATGTATATCTAAGGGAATACAAGAGATAACTTTAGCTTTTCCTCAGATTATTACCCCAACTGGCGTTCAAGCTATCATCTAGACAGCACCATTATTTACAGCATCACCAGGTAAAAAAAAAAAAAATATATATTTTACGTTCAAGTTCCGAACCAGTTTAGTCGCCCTTAACCACCTGTTTTATTCCACAGACTCCAAATAAAATATCCTCCAAATTCTACGTCGAATCTCGTACGTCAAACAAATAGGTACGGTCGCACCACTATTACTCCCCCCGACTCAAAAAAAAAAAAATAGGACGGTCAACTGGTGATTTTAGAGTACGGCCCCTAGCTAACATATTGTAAATTAAAACGATTCCTGGAGGCCAACACCCATCCTCATCGGAGGTATACGCCCCTCGACCCAACGCATAGATAGAGCCTCATGAAAACCACCCTTGGTTACCAGTTAGGGCCTCACCAGTCACAGCCAATTTAATCCTTTTTCTTGTTACAGTCACCGAGAGGCCAACGTTCCCGCCACATCATTAAAGTGGTCCCCGTCCAACCGGCCCTCCGCATAGATAGAGCCTCTCGCGCCACTTGGCACTAGCAGGGCCTCACCTTCCTCATAGAATAGTTAATGTTTCGCCTATTGGCATAGCTAGCACCAGTTGACTCAGGCAACTTCGCTCATTATCAAACTCCGTCTCTTACCCTGTTTTCAATTTTAGTATGTCTCAATCCCATGACCAAGAAGAAGAGCTGGCCATACCTGAAACCCCAACCAGACCTGCAACCCCGGCGGGCCCAAGCACACCCACTGAAAACCTAGAATCAGCCAGCCCATACGCTCTCAGGTCATGGACCATCCCCAAGCTCGCAGCCGAATTACGTCGCATGGGGGTCCCGTTTCCAGCTACAGCCCGCAAAGCCGAATTATACAAATTTTTCATATCTAACACGTGCACTCCCCAACCAGGAGTAGTTCTGCATTCGGAAAACTACAACGAGATCAAGGGTCTGATGTCATCCCTCTTGGCCTCAATTACCACAATCAGCGCTAGGCTGGATAAGCTAGAAACCCCGCAGATGACGACAGTCACCTCACCCATACCAACCCTCACTTCGTCTCTCCTCCCTCACGGTAATGACACTCCCTTAAACCCTATACCAAGCACATCCACCCACATCATCACACCTGCACATTTTGTACCCCCGACAATACGCAAAGACATTCTAGAAGGCAAGGACATAAACCTTGTATCTCTGCTGATCGCATCACAAGATGTAGTGGAAAACAAGGCGTACTGCTACGGTGATCTTTCGGTTGTGCTAAAAGCCAGAGATCCCAGGCTCAACCGGAAACTCACCATACCTGAATTCGTCCTTGCCTTCGGCCTCTACCGTGACGTAATCTGTTCCACATCCCCGCACCGTAGGGAGGAGTTGGACTTGTACATGCACAAGTTGGTGGACCTAGGGCATAAGTATGGGGGTTTTTCCTTCTATGATTATCATAAATCCTTTTCGGCCAAGGCAGCAGCATCCCTAACTCAATTTAACACTCATACCAACTGGAGTAACCTGGATACAGAACTTTTTTGCCGCCATTTCGCTTGCCAAAAACCTCCATCCTGTGCCCTGTGCGCCTCCATCTCACACTCCACCAACTTGTGCCCAGTCGATCCTAACCTTCCTACCACTAGTCGTGCTACCTTCGGTTCCTCCACGGCAGAACACAGAGGATTGAAGGACAAGTTGGGTAGACCCATAGTATACCTTGGGAAAGCACAGATCTGCAACAACTTCAATTCAGGAAGTTGTGGTTTTAGCTCATGCAGACTGCTGCACGTCTGCTCAATTTGCTTCAGGGCACATCAAAAACTATGTGCCCCAATCGTCTGTACCCAAAACAATGACTAACCGAAGTTAGCATTGACAACCTGGCATTTTACCTCCAGGCACACCCTTCCCTTCACTTAGTCAACTTCCTCATTCAAGGCTTCACTGAGGGTTTCCACACGGGCCTAGTCACACTTCCCACAGGTATTCTCGAATGTCCCAACTTACAGTCAGCTATCCTTGACCCAATCTCCACACAGTCACTGCTCAAGACCGAACTGACTAACGGCTTTATCGTGGGCCCCTTCGCTCACCCTCGGTTCACCAGCTGGCGTACCAACCCTATAGGTATCGCCACTGGGAAGTCCAACAATAAAAAAAAAAAAAGACTTATTTACGACTTGTCCGCTCCTCATTCTTTAGCTACCCCCAGCATCAATTCATTGATACCTTCAGAAGAGTTTTCCCTGCAATATACTTCTGTAGACAATGCCATTCAATCCATTCTTAGGGCAGGTGCGGGAGCCTGGTTGGGGAAAACCGATATTTCCAACGCTTTTAAGCTCTTACCAATCCACCCGTCCCTGTGGCATGTGCACGGCATCAAATGGGAAAACAATTACTACTTTGCCACCCGCCTTACCTTCGGAGCAAAAAGTAGCCCGAAATTATTCGACATATTTGCTGACACACTATGCTGGCTACTCCTCAATATCACTCACTGTCCCGCAGTTCTGCACTACCTGGATGACTTCCTTACGATAGTCTCCAGAAGACCTTGGCCCTATTTTCAACGTTGGGGGTTCCACTGTCTCCAACAAAGACAATAGGCCCTACCACAAAACTTACGTTCTTGGGTATTCAACTAGACACAGTCACATTACAGGCTAGTCTACCACGGGAGAAGGTGCAACATATCATTGAAATGATAGAGTATTTTCTGGTGAAGGACACGTGTACCAGGTCAGACCTACAATCCTTATTGGGCACGCTGAACTTCGCCATGAAAATTATCCCTCAAGGTCGGGCGTTCATCTCAAGATTGTTGTGCCTTCTCCCGTTACTCAATACTGACTCCAGCACGTTATCACTAGATGCTCACGCCAAGGCAGATCTACTCATGTGGCTACGGTTCCTAACTCATTGGAATGGGAAAGCCATGTTTATCACTCCTTTATCAGATTCCTCACCTGTCATCTGGACCGATGCAGCAGCTCACACTGGGTTTGCAGCAATCTATCGCAATGACTGGTTCAGAGATTCATGGCCAGTAGAAACCCTAGGTTTGCCCTCATTTCCCACTACATCTGCCCTATTCGAGATCTACCCGATTGTGGCAGCCGCCAGAGTATGGGGACACTTATGGCGGGGGAAAGCAGTAAAATGCTTTTCCGACAACAAACCAGCCTGTGACATAATCAACAAGGGTAGATCCTCCTCACTCACCATCATGAAATTGATCCGAAGGCTAACTTGGTTAGCGGCAACACTACAGTTTCACATCACATGCATCCACATTCCAGGAAACACCAACACAGCCGCTGATGCATTGTCTCGATTTAACTTACAGGTCTTCTTCAGGACACACCCCACAGCCAACTCCAGACCAGTCAGCACCCCTCCATTCCAAGACCTCATCCTGGACTAGAAAGACTGCTATCTCACAGCAGATATCTAGCCGGAGCAGCTCTATCCACAAACACATCTCGTGCATACAATCAAGCTTTTACCATATACACCAAATTCACGACACAGCATCAGATAACTGACACTCATTCTCTAGATTCCATTATTGCATTTATTTCTTTCTGCCACCTTAACCTAAAATTATCATTGAACACCATTAAACTATATCTCTCGGGTATACAACATCATATCATCAGTGCCTACCCTAGTTCTAAACCCTTCATGTCTTCCTACCCCGTGAAAAACATATTAAAAGGCATACTGAGATTAGACTCACCCACTACCTCTGCCAGACTGCCCATAGACGGTCCCAAGTTTCGCGCACTCTCCAATATCTTGGACTCCAAACCTTTTGAAACCCATACCAACCTAGTTATCAAGACAGCGACTTACCTAGCTTTCTATGGGTTTTTACGACCAAACGAGTTCACCACCAATAGTGGTTCATGTCAAAATCAACCCCTCAAAATTACAAATCTCCAGAAACACACAGATCACTACATACTCACCCTAGGTCACACTAAAACCAATCAAATAGGCCCACCTACCAAGATCTGCTACTATCCCACCGGCAATCAGTGGTGCCCCGTCGTAGTATTTGACACTTTCTTGGCTACTCTCACAGGTCTCAGTCAAAACGCCCCACTACTATCATTACAAGGTTTCCCCTTAACAACTGCCAAGTTCATTCAGTACGTCAGAACCTTGTTCATCCGACTCGGCCTCAACCCTACAGGGTTTTCTGGTCACTCGTTGAGAATTGGAGCTGCTTCGGCAGCCTCAAGTCACAACGTACCCTCTCACATAATAAAAAGATTAGGCCGATGGAAATCTGCGGTCTACGCCACTTACATTCCACAACCAGAAATAGAACTAAGGTCCGCATTCAAAGGTCTTGCTATGTAATCATGCATAATAAAGTGAATTGTTTACTCCTACCTTTTTGCCCTCTTTTATTACAGGCCTACCCCATACGTCGGTTTCGGCACACCACAACCGACTTCCATATTCTGGTATAATCATTACACTTCACGGCTTATGTCCCCGACTACAAATAGTAAGGCGTAGCCTGGAATTGTGGGAGGGGTTACCCGGCTATAAAAGCTCAGGCCCCAGCCAAATCTATACTGGAATCGCTGGGTTCATCCCTCCCACCACAACCCTCTATAACCTTTCTTGGGTGGGCCCTCTTTTATTACAGGCCTACCTCATACGTCGGTTTCGGCACACCACAACCGACTTCCATATTCTGGTATAATCATTACACTTCACGGCTTATGTCCCCGACTACAAATATATATATATATATATATATATTTATATATATATATATATATATATATATATATACTCAATCATCTGTCCTGGCAAGACATAGCCTTACATATTACACGCGACAATATATGGTGCAGTGACTTATGGGGCTGGCACAATTTTTTTTTCCAGGGCTGCTTTGTATCCCCAGTCTGGCCCTGGCGACCCCTACTGGCCATTGCACTGTAATCTCTGTTTATACTGAGAAAAATCATTTGTATTGCCAGTATGACTGCAATATCGGAACCGGCAAAGGCAGCCTCAAATACTGGCTGTGCCAAAAAAATAAAAGCCAGGTGAAAGCCCTAAGAGTAGTGTGTTAAATCAATGGGCCTATTCCATGGGCCTGGGCCTGGGCCTGGGGCTGCAGCTCCATCAGCCCCTATATTAATCCGGCCTTGCCCTTACGGACTTAAAGCAAATGAAAAGCACCATTTAGGTCCAGTTTGGTGTATATTTGTGCTGTTTGAAGACGTTCAATAAGTTCTGGAATAAGGAGTATGGGGTACTTATTCTAGATGGTGATGTGATTGAGATGTCTACAGTCCACACAGGGTTGCAGCTTCCATACTCTTTACCAACAAAACATATCCCGGCTTCAGCGGGGGAATATACTCTTTAAGGATTAGTAGTTCTTTTTTCAGATAGGAGGTATACTCTACCAAAAGGGATAGGAGCTCCTGGCAATAGATCAATAGGACAGTCGTTTTTTTCTGCAGGGAGGTAAATATTCTACTATCCTATTATCAAATACATCTCGATATGTATGGTAGGCCTCAGGAAGGATGACTTCTTGTCCCTTTTCCATGTTCACTTCCAATATGGAGTGTACAAAGCCTTTCACTGTTGTATCTACCAGATGAAGTTGAGAGCATTGTGGTGAAGAGAACATCAAGGATCCAGTGTAACGTGTAATCATAAGGTCATGTGTCTGTAGCCAGGGGATCACCAAGATGACGGGAAATAGAGGTGAAGGGGGGCAAAATCGAAGGGCAGAGTCTCTGTGTGTTTTCCTATTTTTACTAGAATAGGTTCGGTCTGTTTGGTGTGTGGACCAGAAGGCAAAAAGGACCTATCTACAAGCTGTATTTGCAATGGAGAGGCTTTATTCTGTACAGGTATAGATAGGGAACATGCAAGAGTTGAGTCCAGAAAACAACCACTGGCCCATGAATCAATCAATGCTTGACATTCATAGTGCATGTCATTCCACTGAAAGGAAAGAGAGACAGATAAGAGAGGAGTCATGGTGACCAGGGTAGAAGACATAGCAACAGGGTTGTATTTCTTACCCGGTAAATTCTTCAGTTTCTGAGGACAGTTATTCACCGTCTGGTTAGAGCGCCCATAAATTCTCTCTCCTTTTTCTTTGCAGTCCAGCAGGAGGTAGTTTTTATTGAGCCAGGTTCCACACACACTGCACCCCTCACACAGACACTGCACTCTTCACACACACTGCACTCTTCACATACACTGCACTTCTCACACAAACTGCACTTCTCACACAAACTGCCCTCCTCACTCACAGACTTCAGCACTCACACACATTGCATCTCTCAGACATTTCACCCCTCACACACACTACGGTACCAACACCAACTCCCATAAATTTACTAGGCCCCCTAGACAGACATACAATGAAGTGCTTAGACCCCAGAGAGGTTTGCATAAACTTTGGATAGATTTGTTTGGGACTGAAGAAGACTGTGGTGCAGAACTATGGGCACAAAAGAACTCCTCCAACTGGTCCAGCATCTGGGACTTCTTCAGGGCTGGATTTACATGCCAGGTGCCAGTAGGCACAACATTCTAAGGCACCCCCTGCTTTCCAACCTAAACAAAAGGCAGATAAAGTAAGTATGACAATGTTTAGAAACATCTAAAAAAAACATATTATTTGCAACTTTATATATCTAAATGTACATGCATATTTCTTCTCTGCTTTTAATATATTGTGTTTGAATCTGTGAGCATAGAGAGTAGAGTCTGCAGCTGTGTAAATGCAGACAGGGTTCACGTTAATGTTAGAAGGGGTTAGGGCAAAGAAGGAGTTGAATGTTAGAAAGGGGTTAAAGGAACACTATAGTGTTAGGAATAAAAACGTAATCTACACACTATAGAGTTGGGCTAGCTATTTAGGTCCCCAGCACTGCTCAGAATGCAGTTAAAAACTTTTAAATTAACCTATTCTCCATCTTGATAATCTCAGCCAATCCCATGCTTTCCTATAGGAAAGCACTGGGAAGCTATTGCGCCGCAAGATACAGCAATGCACCAATCAGCATTTCTCATAGAGATCCATTGAATCAATAAATTGAATAAGAAATTAATGTTCTTGGTGTGCCCTCAATTTTTCTCCCCCTTTCTTTAGGTACTGAAAACCACACAGTTGAAATTAACTAACCACTCCTATAATTAAAGGAACACTATAGTGTCAGGAATACCAGTGAATTTCTCGGTGGGCCGCAGCACCTGGGACCGGCTGGAAGCCTTGATGTGCTATTTAAATAATTTTCACTTCTGCTGGTTCCATTTTTGGGCTTGTTGATTCTGTTATGCTACTAGGGTTTTTAGAATTGGAACTCAACTGCAGCTTGTAGAACTCTTTAATTACAATAGTGAAGAAACTGAGAATCTTTAAATTATCAATAGCTTTAAGAAAAGAGAGGATTGCTGGCAATTAGAGAATCAAACAAAGTTTTAATGATTGTGATAAACTTAAGTGAAAAGCATATAGGTAATAATTCAATAAGAAGAAATTGCTGGTTATAGCAAACAATACAAAGTTCATCAAAAAGTATTTCCTCAAAGATGTATTGAATAAAATTCTTTAGGTTGATAGGAATAATCTTCAATAGAAATAGTATGCAGGTAGCAGAGAATATTTGCAAAGCAAGAAACAGTTCATAGTGGTTAAGCTTGATGGGAGTTATCCTCAATATAATTAGTGTGTATGCAGCAGAGAGGATTTGAGCAAGCAAGAAACAGTTCATTAATAACTGAGATTCCAGATAATGAATTGGAAGTTATACTTAAGAATAATGTGAGTTGTCCTCCAAGAGATCGGTATTACAGTCTACTTGTTAAATGGTAAAGTGTCCGTTCTCCAGTAATCCTCTAGCGGATGAAGCATAATCTTCAAAGGTTTAGGAAGGCTTGTGCGAGAAACTTGTGAAGCCGGCGTCTATACCCGGAAGTAGGTCCCACAATCACCAAGCACTTTCTCTCTGGCGCGGTCTCTCTAAGTAGTGTCAGAGAGCCGCGTCAGAAGGGGGCGGGGCTGGCTCTGCATAGCGGAATGCCGAACCTGGAAGAGATACCGTATGACATCCTTCATATTACATTCTACTATTCCACACTGCCTCGCTAGGCTCACACAAGAGCCCCTCATTATGCAATTATAGGTATTCAGATCTCTTTGATCTGTCTATTTTACTTAAATTAGTATAACCCACCTTCAACTAGATCTCATAATTCGCTACACACTAGTAAGCTAGTAAGCTAGAGATGCTTCTCACACATACTTCAGATCCTTCTAGTAGAAGGACGTACAGTGGGAACTCATATATAGCTTCAGTTCAATCAGCTATCTCTTTACCGTACTCATTTTGTTTGGCCTAGGTATATACTTATTGTTCTAGGTTCCCACCATCCTTACTTATCAACACAGGTGCGTTCTCAATTAGCACTTGCATCATCCTGGACATATCCCCATTGTGTCATTAGGTTCCTCTTTATGATATTGGGCAAAGTACGTATGCTCCAACATACTTTCTATCAATCCATTAAGTTTCTATTCACCTACATTCCTTAGGGATAAATCAAGTGGCTGCAAAGGGTTTGGTGCAAGACATTTTCTAGTATGTTCATAATTCAGTCCCGCGAGGCCAACACCCATCCTCACGCGGAGGTATTCATCCATCAGCCCAACTCATAGCTATGAGTTATGGCCACTCATTTGAATCTCTTACTTGTCACTGAGGGGCCAACATTCGCGCCAGTTCTTCGGTCCCTCGGCCAAAATCTGTAACGGTTTACCTTAGTGGGAGTATGGTATGCAGAGATATTTGCTCACCCTTGCAATTAAACACAGGCCAAGGTGGTCAGGTAAGAACTCACCAGGCCTGTGAGTCTGTGCACAGGGGCTGTGCAGGATAATGCTCCAAGTCGCAGTTCTGTTACGGACATAAGCAGGAGAATCGTCGTGGGTAAGCCAAAGGTCAGAGGATGCCAGAAATCAGGATAAATGAGGGTAAGCCAAAGTCAGAGCATGCCAGAAGTCAGGATACACGAATAACAAGGTCAGGAGCCAACTGGAGAACACTGGAGAACACTGGAACACAAACATCAATACAGGAACCAGAGTCAATGAACTGACACTGCCCTCAGGGAGATGCAGTGTCTTATACCTGGCTAATCAGTGATCAGCCACAGGTGAACCATGAGTGACAGGAGCAGTCTCAGGTCAATCCAGCCCCAGTGCTGGAGACATGACAAGGATAAGTTTCAGGCCAAGCCAAGAATTGAAGTGGCTCAGAGGCAGGAATACAGGCTGAGAACCATGAAGCACCCATGTTCAAATCCCTTGTTGGGCACTTCTGGGTTGATCTCGTCTGGCAGTCTGGATGTCACGGCGAGAACCGTGACATTACCCCCCTGTTTAAGAACGACCTCTGGCCGTGAACAGGTTCTTCGTAGAGGTCGGTGTAACAAATGGAGGAGCTTAACCTGTTTTATGGGGCTTTGCTAGGCATCAGTTCGGGACATTTGAAGCATCCCCATACGAATGCTAACTACCGAACACCGGGCCACCCTGCTTCCTAATTATAGGTAATTTACCTCCCTGATCCATCAAGTGCCTTCGCATAGAAAACCCATGAACGCTTTGCGAAGCGCCTGGGTGGCCGCCATTTCGGGACTTACACGTGTTCGTGGCCATCTTAACTCCCAAACAGCTGTGTTTTGCCATCAAGTGTCTGGAACTAAAATCGGACACTCGAGTAGGCGAACACCGCTGAGACCTCCATAGCACCGGGAGGTCGTTCGGTAGAAAGACTTTATAGCCTATGGGGATTCTGGCGAACGTCGGGTTACGCACGGATGGCAAGCCGTTTGGGACTTTTTACGCATGAACCAAGACCGACCGCAAGGCCAAAACTCATGGAACTGTTTTCGGCCACTTTGCCTGTGCGGTCGGTCAAAACTTTCAGGCTCCATATCTCCCAAACCGCTGAACCGAATGAGCTGAATTTTTACTATGTTGGTCCCCCAGAATAGGGCTATCTAGTATTTGGGGTACATCCAATCTTTGGGGAAAAATGTGTCCTTGTTAATTGTGTTACTAGCTTATCTGAGGGGAGGAGATGTGTGGGATGTACCTTATGTTTTATTGGTTGTGTTGTTAATTATGTGGGTGTCTCCCTTGCATGGGCAGAATCACATAAAAAGAGAGTGCCTGCCATTAAAAGCCAGTTCTTCTTGACCCTTCAAAACGTAGCCTTGTCTCATTCTTGAAAGGGAATTCTGCAGCATAATCACTGAGCTCTTTTAAGAGCTCTACCTGACTCCTGCCTTGGATCCAGTGGATGGGAATAAGTGACTCCATTACTATACAGCAACTTGCCAGGAAGAAAAGGACGTCTCCAACGGCTGATACTCTCTTACTACCTGGGTAGCCGTTACATTGGTGGCAGCGGTGGGATGGTCCTTTCATCCACAGCGCAGGTGCTGGATGGAGTCTCAGTATGCCAAACTGAAGAGACCTACCCTAAAGGATCTACTGGAGAGCCGGGGAAGGAGTGCCGTAACTGGCCACGGAGAGAGCTGATAGCAGACCTGCTGGAGTTGGACAAAATGGATCGGTCCATGGAAGTTACAGAACCACTTGCTCCAGTCAACGAGGAGGACGAGGTCGCCCGTATTGTGCAGAGGAGACTAGCCTTCTACCCAATGACATCAGTGGAGCCGATTGAGCAGCTGTTCCTCGATGCAAAAGCAGATATTCGGGAGAGGAGGGTGCACGAAATCGAACTGGTAAGAGCACAACAGCCCATTACACAGACAGTTCCTACTCCCCCTCCAACTACCACCACAAAGAAAGTACCTTTCACTGCATTTAAAGCATTTGTGGAGAGCGAAGAGGAGATCGATGGATATTTGGCAGATTTTGAGAGACAGTGCTCGCTACATCAAGTGCCTTCAGAGCAATGGGTCACTATTTTATCAGGAAAACTGTCAGGCAAAGCGAACGAGGCCTTTCGGGCTCTCACCCCAGAGGATATATTACAATACCAGCGGGTCAAAGAGGCGCTACTAACCAGATATGCCGTGACTCTGGAGGCTTATCGTCGCCGCTTCCGGGAATCCAAGAAAAAGGCTGTAGACTCCCACATGGAATGGGCCAACCGGCTCCAATGAGTGGCATCACACTGGGTTCGAGGGTGCAATGCCAACCCCGGGAAGAAGTTCTACAGCTATTTTTAATGGAACGTTTCTTTCAGGATTTATCGGCCGATTTACAAGACTGGGTATGAGACTGTCGCCCCACCAATCTGAACGAGGCGGCTCGGCTAGCAGATGAGTACGCCGAAACAAGGAAAGTTAGTACTCACCGACCAGCTAGCAGGATGGAACACCGTACCCCAGCTAGCAGCTCTCGGCCAGAGTTCCGTGCTCCTGTCCCTCCAGGACAGCCTCGCTCTCAGGGGTCTAACAATTACCCACGAGATTTGTCCAGAATGACGTGCCATCGCTGCAGCAACCTCGGACACATCGACCGTTACTGCCCTTTGGGATCGGCAGCCAACAATTGGAGGCGCACCTCACCGCCTGCAGAGACCGCTTCACCTCACATCTCTGCCACCTCACCTCGCACCTCTGCCGCCCATTGCCTGGAGACTGAAATGGGCCCAGAGGAATACATGGGCATTCTATATGAGGCAGACCCAATACAGACAGCGTCCCCAGATAACCGGCAGCATCATTGCGTCACTTGTATGACGTCCCCAGATAACCGGCAGCATCACTTGTCCCGGTCAAGTGGCTTAAGGCTTGAGGGACACCGGTGCGACCATCACCCTAATGCAAAGACATTTAGTCAAGCCGGAACATTTGTCCAACCGCACTGTGGCTGTACGTGTAGCGGGGGAGCTGTGTTTCGCTTACCTACCGCCCGGGTACATCTGGACTGGGGGGTCGGGGCTGGGAAAACCACAGTGGGCATCATGGGCAACTTACCTGCTAAAGTCGTGTTGGGCAATGATATTGGCCCTCTGGCTTCAGCCTACTTACCCACAAGCTGCTGCTTGCCCCGTGACCACTTGTTCACAAGCTCGTGCCACAGATGACCCCACACCAGGACGGGAGACCCAGGTAAGGAAAGAACCGACCCTTAGACCAGATACCGTAGAGAGACCTCTAGCTTGGGATACCCCAGAAGCATTTGGGAGGGAAACTAGAGAGGACCCAACCCTCCAAAAGTACCGGGAACTAGCAGACAGTGGGGGGGTGAGCGGGAATGTTTTGTATGGGATAACGACAGGCTGTACAGATTAACCGAAGGTAGGAAGGGAGGTTGTATTCCTTCGCAGAAGTGCCAACTAGTGGTACCCAGAAAGTACCGGTTGGAACTTCTCCGAATTGGCCATGATATCCCCTTGGCAGGACATTTCGGTGGTAACCGTTCAACTTACAGGATCACCCAGACCTTCTTGTGGCCAGGGATCTCAAAGGATGTGCGGCGCTACTGCAGCACGTGTGACGTCTGCCAACGAGTAGGGAAGCGAGGGGACCACCCGAAGGCACGATTGTCGCCCATGCCCGTGATAGAAGAGCCATTTAGTAGGGTGGCAGTCGATCTGGTGGGACCCCTACCTAACCCCAGTCCCTCCGGTAAGAAATACATTCTTACCGTGGTGGACTATGCCACCCGCTACCCGGAAGCCGTCGCTCTGATGAATATCCAGGCTGACACTGTCGCCAGTGCTTAGGACGGGATATTCACCAGAGTGGGGTTCCCACAAGAGATACTGTCTGACCGAGGGACACAGTTTACCTCAGACTTAACCCAACAATTATGGAAGATTTGTGGTATTAAGACCCTCTTCAGCTCATCCTACCACCCCCAGACTAACTGGCTCTGTGAGCGCTTTAACGGTACCCTGAAATAGTTACTGCGGACTTTTACTGCGGAGTACAGAGACTGGGAGCGATTCTTGCCGCACCTCTTGTTTGCATATCGAGAGGTGCCACAGGAATCCACTGGGTTCTCTCCGTTTGAGCTGCTCTATGGAAGGAGAATTCGGGGCCCCCTCAATCTCATCTGAGAGCACTGGGAAGGAGAGATGGAACATGAAAGCGCTAATCAACGCTCCTGTGCTATCTGCCCCAGTCCCTAACAAAAGATTTGTCGTCCATATAGATGCCTCCATGTACGGACTGGGGGCAGTTCTGAGCCAGATCGGGGAAGATGGAGGAGAACACCCTGTCGCGTACCTAAGTGAGAAAATTGTTACCCAGAGAAGTGAGTTACGCGGCAGTGGAGAAGGAATGTTTAGCCCTGATCTGGGCATTAAAGAAACTTACCCCGTATTTGTATGGTCAGGAATTTACACTCATCACTGATCATAATCCTCTAGTATGGTTGAATCGAGTGGCCGGAGATAATGGATGTTTATTGCGATGGAGCTTGGCGCTACAACCATATAATTTTTCCATTCAATATCGGCCTTGCAAATTCAACGGGAACGCAGATGGACTGTCTAGGCAAACCGAACTTCTGCCCTAACCGTCAGCCAGACAGCCCCAAGTTGACCCGAAAAGGATCAATCCGGGTCTGCCGGGGTGTTCCACAAAAGGGGAGCCATGTAACAAATGGAGGAGCTTAACCTGTTTTATTGGGCTTTGCTAATCCATCCGAAAAGT
Organism: Pelobates cultripes; assembly: GCA_933207985.1. NCBI lineage: Eukaryota > Metazoa > Chordata > Amphibia > Anura > Pelobatidae > Pelobates > Pelobates cultripes. The sequence goes on along the minus strand of OW240913.1, from coordinate 206,354,551 downwards.
AGATTAGCGGTGCAGACTTTGATAAAGTCGGTGGCTTAGGTTCTAGGTTTCAAGGCAAACAGGAGCTAACAATCCATCTTGAACATCGAGAAATGAACTGACACTGCCCTCAAGGATAGGAAGTGTCTTATACCTGGCTAATCAGTGATCAGCCACAGGTGAACCATGAGTGACAGGAGCAGTCTCAGGTAAATCCAGCTCCATTGCTGGAGACATTGCAAGGATAAGTTTCAGGCCAAGCCAAGAACTGAAGTGGCTCACGGGCAGGAATACAGGCTGAGAACCATGAAGCACCCATGTTCAAATCCCTTGTTGGGCACTTCTGGGTTGATCTCGTCTGGCAGTCTGGATGTCACGGCGAGAACCAGGCCCGGACTGGCCATCGGGCACACCGGGCAAATGCCCGGTGGGCCGCGGTGGCCGTGGGGCCGAGGCCGGCAGGGGAGGTCCCAGGATCTCCCCTGCCGGTCTATGCAGGGCCGGCACTCTCCCAGCGCCGGCCCCGCTGTTTGCCACGACGGGCCGGTGGGGAGATCAAGGATCTCCCTGACCGGCCCACATGCGGCCGCCGGCGGGCAGAGAGGGAGCCAGGCTGGAGAGAGGACCCGGCGGAGCTCTAACTTGCAGCTCCGCCGGGTTCCTCTCGCGAGATCCGGTGCGTTGCCATGGCAACGGCCGGATCTCGCGTGAGTGAACTCTAGCCTCACAGGCTAGAGTTCACTCACCCACGAGGACCACCAGGGAACACTGCCACCCTGCCTCCCAGCGTGCCGGACCCCCCCTCCCAGGCTAAAGGTAAGAAGGGAGGGGGGGACATAATGACTGTTTTTTTTTTTTTTTTTACCCCCCCTACATACACACAATAACATTTATACAGCACTCTCACACCCATCACACAGAGCACTCACTCACACAGCACTCACACCCATCGCACACAGCACTCTCACACCCATCACACACAGCACTCTCACAGCACTCTCACACACACACAGCACTCTCTCACACAGCACTCTCACACCCATCACACACAGCACTTTCACACACACAGCACTCTCTCACAGCACTCTCACACCCATCACACTCACAGCACTCTCACACCCATCACACTCACAGCACTCTCTCACAGCACTCTCACAGAGCACTCTCACACACACACAGCACTCTCTCACACAGCACTCTCACACCCATCACACACAGCACTTTCACACACATACACAATACTTCCAAATATATATACACACACACACACACACACACACACACACTACACTCTTAAAGGACCACTCTAGCCACCCTGACCACTTCAGCTTAATGAAGTGGTCTTGGTGCCAGGTCCTTCTAGGGTTAACCCATTGTTTTATAAACATAGCAGTTTCAGAGAAACTGCTATGTTTATCAATGGGTTAAGCCTTCCCCCAAAGCCTCTAGCAGCTGTCTCATTGACAGCCGCTAGAGGCGCTTGCGTGCTTTTCACTGTGAAAATCACAGTGAGAGCACGCAAGCGTCCATAGGAAAGCATTATAAATGCTTTCCTATGCGACCGGCTGAATGCGCGCAGCTCTTGCCGCGCGTGCGCATTCAGCCGACGGGGCGGATCGGAGGAGGAGAGCTCCCCGCCCGGCGCTGGAAAAAGGTAAGTTTTAACCCCTTTCCAGAGCCGGGCGGGAGGGGGTCCCTGAGCCACATATGCATCACATTACACCACAAACACAACACGACTAAAACCGACCTTATTACACAATACCACACCACGACCAGCTCACTCTACACACACGCAATACCACAAGCAGGCTCCAAACACATGCACAATTCTCTTTCCTGGCCTTTTGTCTCCTGGTATCCATTTATAAAGACACCAGAGACAAGTTGCAAGGAAACACAGTGCAAGCATGTTATTAAATTTGCTTGCACTGTGCATAACAAATACAGGACTTTTTTCTCATGCTAGAGCTCTTCAGCAGAGCTCTGCGCATGGTCTGCCCTGGAAGAGAATTGACCCAACATGCTCACTTTGAGAGGAGGCGTGTTTGTCATTGGTGATGACAAAACACACCTCCTCTGCCCCGCCCCCTTTTTAGTGGGCCGCTGTGTTAAAAAAATGCCCGGGCCGAATTTTTCTCCCAATCCGTCCCTGGCGAGAACCGTGAAAAAAATCAAAGCTAGAGCCTCTCTGAGCCACGTGGCATTTAGCAAGGCCTCCCATTCCCCTTGTAAATCTAATTTCTTCGCCATCCGGCACTTAGCGAGCTGCCAGTTGATAGAGGGCTACAGTCTCATCAAGATGCCCATTATATTTACTCATTGTTTATTCATCATAGTATGTCTCTCACCATGAAACTAGAAGAGGTTATTTCATTCCCAAGTACCCCGCCATTGTACTCTGGTAAAGTACCAGGAAACCACTAACACAGTTCCTAAATGCTGCCAAACTCATGCATAAAGACTTACCATTCCCAGCAACAGTACTGAAGCCGAGCTGTACAGACTTATGATTCAATGTATTTGTGGTAACCCTCTCATGGTTGCTATTGACTGTCTGTGAGTGTTATACAATACATTATCATGACACATTTCTGACTGTTGAGGAACCTATACTCTAGATCATTCACAAGCCAATGGCCCCGTTTCTTCCTGGGTATTCCGTTACCCCAAGATATACCATAGTCCTATAAATGTAATATAACTAGGTGTACATCTTGACTTATTGTCAATACAGCATTGCCCCTCGTGGACAGTGTCCAGCGTATCAGGGAAGACTGAGTCATTCACTGGCAAAGGTTCATTTCCCCACTGACCAATGATTACCCTGTTATTTTAGCCATTATCAAGGACAACTGGTTCTTTGAAACATGGCCCACAGAGACATGAAGTCTACTCTTTTAGTAACCTTCAGCTCTCATTGTAATATACTCCATTGCGGCCACTGCACAAGCCTGAGGGGCTCTATGGGGGAGGAAGTCTGTCAATTACTACTCAAACATAGCTGTATGCAAAGTTACTTGGCTGGCAGCAACAAATCAATTTTCCCTTGTCTGCATACACATACCAGCCTGTCACACATAGCAGCTGAAGCGCTGTCTCAATCCCATTTCAGGTATTCCTTCAAACATTCCACGGCTGCTTAACCACATACTAAAACTTCTACATTCCAGGATTAGCTCATCTCATGGTCATGGTAGATTGCTGGCACATGCGGATCTCTCTGTTTATATCAACCATTTATATACCAGAACTCTGGCAAGTTTAATAAGTTCACTTCCGAATATCGAATCGTCAATCTGTACTCCATCAGTACTATGATGACATTCACATCCTTTTTCCACCTCAACCTTAAATTAGCTACCAAACACTTAAACTTATCTCATACCCACCTGCAGACATATACCTTCATACTATCAACAATAAATGGTGCCAGATCAACATACTAGACCAACAGAAGAGGGCTGGCAGCCTTAGGCCTGGGGGGCACTACCAAATCAGTTCACCATCCATGCCCACCTTTTCTTGGTTTTATAACGGATATTGATGTTATGCTAATCAGTAGCTCTTTGCCATACCCGCTCCTTCACGGCTCTGACTTTTAATGTTGTTAGAGCGCAGGCTGAGAATCTCTGAGCCTGTGCTCTGACTCACTAACTGAGCGCCGGAACCACGAGGGAGAGGATATAATCTGACTGCACCTACTGCTGGTGCGCACCAGTGGACCACCAGCGAATCGTTTAAATTGAATATGCTGGTGTCCCCAACTTGTGAGCTGTGTTGGCCGCCGGGCGCCTCTGTTGTCATGGCACCCTGCGTGACCGCACAGCTTGCACACCCCAACCGCTGGCTCTGCTGACACACACTGACGTTACTACTTAGATATCCCTCAATATTAATACAGACATCAGAGTAAACACCAATAAACTGTGGAAACAGAGCTGATCCCCCCCAAATTTATAAAGATTTGCTTACTGGATTTGTTGTAAGATTAAATTATGCCTCCTCCTCTCTCTCTCCCATGCGCTGCTCTGTAGGCTGGGAGGAAGTGAAGAGTAATCACATTCTCCCAGCACAGCGCCACCGGTGGCTGCATGGGGAACAGCTGTTTAATGTAATGCTTGCAGGACAGCCAGCTGCCGCAGACCCTCTTTGTTCCCGTCTCTGCAAAGGGCTCCAGGCACTGCTTGTTGTGAGTGTGAGCCACTGTAAATTAGGGGCAGAGGGCACTTGCACTGCGGTAAAGACAGGTCTGGGCATGAGGAGAGTGCAGTGCAATGATTTTTGCCGCCGTAGACAAAAGAAAAATTTGCCGCCCCCCCATGTGACATCACAATGCCCCACCCATATGATCTGCAATATGAACTAACGCCAGTGCTGCACACAGTGTGTGTTTACATTAAAAAGCCTGCAGGGACCGGCTATAGACACCAGAACCACTTCATTAAGCTAGTGGTTAGATAGTGTCCCTTTAATGTGAGGTAAATTATAGATTAGTGTCACTAATAATATACTAGATTGCCTACTTACAACCAGATGAGGATGATGATGGGTTGCAGTTTGGCTCCACTTGTTTGGTGTAGAATAGGATCTCTGGAGGCTGTTTGCAACTGTGGTCACAAAATTCAATGTTCTGTGAGAATTGGAAGCAGCTCCATTTTTTGGGGGCCCCTTACACAGCTCAAGGTCTGGGCCCCAGGGCCTGACGGTGAGTATGCCCATAAGGCCCACTCATAAGTCCACTTATATATTCCACCCACCCATGAGTTCACTCACAGGGAGTGGAGTGTGTAGGGGATGTGTTATGTGTTATTGTAGAGGATCTAATATGTGTGCTTATGGTATGTAGTGTATAGGGATACCAGTTTGTGTAGGTGATGCAGTGTGTATTTGTGTTTAAGGGATGTATTGTGTGTTTCTGGTTGTGTGTAAGGGATGCATTGTGTGAATCTGTGTTTGTATGCATAAGGGATGCAAGGTGTGTGTCTGTATGTGTGTGCATTGAGTGCAAGAGATGCATTGTGTTTCTGTGTGTATGTAAGAAAAGCAGTGTGTGTGTTTGCATGTGTGTGTAAGGGTTTGCATTGTGTGTTTCTGTGTATGTGTGCAAAGGATGCATTGTCTTTGTGTGTAAGGGTTGCATTGTGTGTGTGTAATGGATGCATTGCGTGTTTCTCTGTGTGTAAGGGAAGCATGTTGTGTTTCTGTGTGTGTAGGGATGCATTGTGTGTGTGTGCGCGTAGTGTGAAAGAGCTCCATGTTTTGCCCCCTGTCCTATAGAGCTGTCCCTTAGAGCTCTCCCCTGCTCCTTAGTGGTCTCTCCTCTCCCCCACCCTCCCTTAGCGGCCTCTTCTCACACTCACCCACCCTCCCTGTGCTCTTCTCATACCCCCCCATCACCCTCCCTGTGTTCTCCTCCCCCCCTCCCCCCTTGTTCTTCTTACTCCCCCCTTCTTCTTATTACTCCCCCTTCTTCTTACCCCCTCTTTTTCTTACACCCTCTTCTTCTTACCCCCTTACTCCTTCTTACCCCCTTCAGCCCTTCTTACTCCCTACTCTTCTTCTTCTTCACCTCCCCCCTTCTTCTTATTACTCCCCTTCTTTGCTTACCCCCCCTCTTCTTCTTACCCCCTTCTTCTTCTTACCTCCTTCTTCTTCTGCCTCCCCACTCAGCTATTTCTTCTTCTTACTCCCCTTCTTTCTGCCCCCCCCCTCTTCTTCTTCTTACCCCCCTATTTTAACTGCCCTCCCCCCCTCTTCTTCTTCTTACTCCCCTTCACTTCGCATTCTCCACCTCTTCTTCTTCTTGCCTCCCCTCATGGGTGCTGTACTCCCCTCTTCTGGCCTTCTTCTTGCTCCTCTTCTTCTTCTTCGCCTCCCCCTTCTTCTTTGGCTTCTTACTCCCCCCTTCTTCTTCTTGCACCCCAGCACTTTCTTGCTCCCCAGCCTAACCTTCTTGCTTCCCTCCTCTTTTCTTATCTCCTCCTTCTTACTCTCCTTCTTCTTCCTCCTCCCACTTCTTCTTCTTCTTCCTCCCTTCTTCAGCCTTGCTCACCCAGCTATTGCCCCACCCCCCTCTTTCTTACCCCCTCTTTTCTTCTCCCCTTCTTTGGTTTCCCCTCTTTTTCTTGCTCACAGCCTGCTAGCACCCCTACATTTCTTATCTCCACCTTCTTCTTACTCCCCCCTCTTTTACTCTCCCTGCTTTTTGCTCTCCCCCTCTTCTTCTCTCCCCCCCCTCTTTTACTCTCCCCCTCTTCTTACTCCCCCCCCTCTTTTTACTCTTCCCCCCTCCCCTTCCCTGTAGCGTGGCCGAGCTCCTCTCCGGCCGCAGTGCCCGGCCGGAGTCATAGGAAGGTGCACACTCAGTGTGCACTTCCTGTCAGTCCGGCCGGGTACAGGAAACAGAAACTCCTGTTCCGCGCGGACCTGTGCACCTTCCTATCACTCCAGCCGGGCACCGCGGATCGGAGAGGAGCTCGGCCACACTACAGGGAAGGGGAGGGGAGGTGAGAAGCTGTGCTGCAGCCGCCAGAGGCTCTTAACATAGCGCTCAGGCATCTGCAGCATTAGAACCGGTCCTGCAGCGGCCGGTCTTAAAAGAATTTAGGGCGGCCTGGGGGGCAATTGCCTCCCTGCCCCCCGGCCCAGCCCGCCCCTGTAGACCAATTGTCCTATGCTCTCTTTTAAGGTTACACGGTAACCACTCACTACATCAAATTCATCCTGTACGTCAGGACACAATTCATAAAACTCTGATACGACCTTTCAACATATTCAGGTCATTCTTTTAGAATAAGCACTGCTTCTGCAGCGTTTAGTAAACATCCTAGCACACATTATAAACTGAGACATTGGAATCATCTGAATACACCAGATATCCCTCAAACGGAGAGGGAACTGAGACAGGCATTTAAAGTACTGGTTATGTAATGCCAACACGTACTAAGGATTAAATGGTTAACTTTTTGCCCTCTTTTACAGGCCTACCCGAACGTCGGTTTCAGCACACCACAACCGACTTATGCCACTACTATAACTCTGCTTATTGTCCCCGACTACCAGGGCCATCTTTAATATTGATTGGGCCCTGGGCAAGCATTTCATGGGGACCCCCTGACCCCAGGGCTGGTGCAAGGATTTTTGCCGCCCTAGGCAAAAAAATATTTGCCCCCCCCCATATGTCCTGCCCACCATGAGACATCACAATGCCCCGCCCATATGCTCTGCCATATGGGCCAACGCCAGTCTTCACAAAGTGTCTTTTATCTGAAAAGACGGTGTGTTTACATTAAAAAGCCTACAGGCACAGGCTATAGACACCAGAACCCCTACATTATGCTGTAGTGCTTCTGGTGACTATAGTATCCATTTAATGTGAGGTAAATTAGAAATTAGTGCCACTAATAATATATTGGATTGCCTACTTACCACCAGATGAGGACAAGAAGCTGATTATGGGCTCTGTCTGGCTCCACAGGCCTAGTGTGGAAGAGGCTCTCTGGAGACTGTTTTTAACAGTGCTCACAACAATTAACGAACAGAAAGCCGCACCGGTGATTCCTGGTGCAGGGATCCGGCGCCCCCTGCTAAGTTGCGCCCTAGGCAGCTGCCTAGGTTGCCTTACAGGTAGTGCCGGCCCGGCCTGACCCCTATTCCCTGACATGCAATCACACTCTCCACTTCCCAACGCAGTAGCGAAACCATTTCCCCATGCTTGCAGAGTTGTATTTAGCACTGAGCTGTGTTTGTGTGTTTGAATGGAAGCATGTTTTTGTATGGAGTATGTTTGTGTAAATGTAGGGGTGTGCTTCTCTGTGGTGTTTGAATGCAAGCATGCATCTATGTCTTGGTTTTTTTTTAATGCTGGGATGTGTATATATATTTTTGGTGTTTAACACAAAGGTGTGTTTGTATGTATTCTTGACGTTTCAATGTAGGACTGTGTTTGTATGTAGTGTTGAAGGTTAAATGCAGGGGTGTACTTGTGTGTAGTGTTGACAATTTGAATGATGAGATGTAACACACACAGATACACACACACACTGAAACACATGCAGATACACAGATATAAACACTGACACTCACACTGACACACATGCAGATACAGACTGACACAGATACACACACCAACACATACGGACACACAGATACACAACCTGACACACAGAGAGACATATATACAAACACGGACACATATGGATACTCAGACACACTGATGCATATACTGACACACATGCAGATACACAGATAAAAACATTGGCTATATACAGATGCACACACAGATATACACACGCAGGTACACACACTGACAACATACAGATACACAAATACATACAATGATAACATACTGATACACACACTGATACACATAGAGACACGCAGATACACAACCTGACACACATGCAGATACAGATACACACAGACCACATAGAGAAACATAGATATACTAAATACAGATACACAGATATACACACTGACACACACACACACAGATATACATACTGACAACATAGAGATACACACTGACAGACATACTGACATAGTGACACACACTGACAGACATACTGATACACACACACACACACAGATACCCTGACATACATACTCACACACATACACACGCATACTAAGACACACAAAGACATACTAAGACATACACAGACATACTGACACACAGAAATACTGATACACACACATACATACTGACACACATGCAAAGTTTACATTTTTACACACTAACAGACATACTGACATACTGACATACACACTGACCAACTGAGACGCACACTGACAGACAAACTGACATGCATAGACAGACATACTGACACACACAAAGACATACTGACACACAGACTTAGTGACACACACACATATGCCCTGACAGACATACTGACACACACAGACACCCTGACAGACATACTGCCACAATGACAGACATATTGACACACACACAGACAGACTGACACACCCACATACGTCCTGACAGACATACTGCCACACACACAGACATACTGCCACACACAGTGGCATACTGACACACACACATACACCCTGACAGACATATTGACACACATAGACTGACATACTGACACCTACAGACACCCTGAAAGTCATACTGACACACACACAGACATACTTACACACACACAGACATACATACAGACATAGTGATACACACACATATGCCCTGACAGACATACTGACACACAGACATACTGACACACAGAGACAACCTGACAGACATACTGCCACACTGACAGACATACTGCCATGACTGACAGACATTCTGACACACACACAGACATACTGATGCACACACACACAGACATACACACAGAAATGGTGACACAGACATCCTGACAGACATACTGTGACAAACTGCCATTTGCCACTGGGCATTGGAGAGGACTGATTACTAGCCTCCTGCCACATGACTATGGCACTGGGATATATGGCATTTGAAAACACTATTTGTGCCCTGTGACAAAACTGGAGATTGTGCACAAATATGACTATTGTCCATATTTTTTATGATTCCCTTCGTTTGTTGCACTGTTCCCCATGTGTTTCATCTGTTGGTTCGGCTGGATAGACTATCAGACAAACTGTGGAGTTACGGGGTGGCCACCATTTCATGTATCAGAGGCACATGGTGAGAACAATGGATGAAGCACATGGTGAGAAAAATGGATGGCGGCCATTTTAACTCACAGACACTGTTTTGACTTTTCTACACGGTGCCATCTCGCCGGTATTTGGTAAACAAAGACATTGTTCAGAAGTTTTAAACTATAGAACAGGGGACACATTTAACATTAATTATTTTTCATATAGCCTGTATATGGTCTGCGGAATCTGCATTAAACCGTATCTTCCAAAGAACAGATCTGGGTGCATTTTGGATATGTGGTTCACCCAGATCCCCCGGTTTCTGAGGATATATTTTTGGGGTTATTGCATGTTTTGGGGTCCCTGTGATATGCTTTATATTACTGTATTTTCCTGCCTGTGATAATTAAGTTAGTCTATTGTGTTGAGATAATTGTATCACAGGCAGAGGGGAAGATTTCTGATGTAATGAATGGGAGTGTTAGCTGTGTTGTAATGTGTTGATTGGTTGTTCTTCAAAACCCTGTGGGCAGTACTATGTTTGTAGAATGTGAATAAAAGAGGCTGTATGTGCCAGTACAGTCAGTTCTTCTTGACCCTCAACACGTAGTCTTGTCTCGTGATTGGAGGGGACAGCTATACTCACACTGGGGATTGCTATGCTCTGCATACTCCCCTGAGCTTTAATCACGTAGTCTTGTCTCGTGATTGGAGGGGACAGCTATACTCACACTGGGGATTGCTATGCTCTGCATACTCCCCTGAGCTTTAATCACTTAAAGCTCTTTTAAGAGCTTGTTCCTGATACGCTCTCCTGGAGGAGAGGTCTTCACCACACGGTCCTGGAGGACAGAGGCTGATCCAGGGTGGAAGGAAGATGGCGAGACTCCAGTTAAGCTACGGCAGTTGTGGAGTCTGCAGTGGTTGTGGTGTTCGGTGCGGTGCTTGTGGTACTCGGCGCAAGCTAGGAAGCGTCCATCAATGGAAGGTACTCGGTCGGAGTACGGGGAGTTCCGTTACATCACACACATACATACTGACTCACACAAATACTGACACACACACACACAAAGTTTACATTTATAAAGCCACCCTCCAGCCCTACCTTATGGGTTCAGGAGGGTGGTTCCCTGGGTCCAGTGGCATGCTGCGGTAGAGTTGGGCTCTGACAGCTCCCTCCTGACTGCCTTTTCCTCCATCCTGTGCGGCTACACTCTATCTGGGAGGAAGTGACTCATGGCAGTCACTTTCTCCCAGCCTGCTGCCGTAAAACAAGAGGGCCCGGTCGTGCTCTTAAAGGGCCACAGCGCTCGACTGGGCCCTCTCAGTGTGTGGGCTCCAAGTGCAGCTGCAGCACCGGCGGGCCCATGCGGCAAAAAAAAAAATTGGGGGCGGACAGCGGGGCCTACAGGGTAGCTACTTTGGGCCCCCCAGGAGTAACTGGGCCCGGGGCAGCTGCCCCGTTTGCCCCGCTTTAGAGACGACCCTGCCGACTACAAATGGAAAGGCGGAGTGTGTAGTTGTGGGAGGGGTTTATCCAGCCTATAAATTCACAGGTCTCCCCTTCCTGTGGGCTGAGACTTCCTGGTTCAGCCCACCCACCACACTCTTTATTAAGCATTCACTAAGTGGGCCCTCTTTTACAGGCCTACACAAATGTTGGTTTTGACACAACACAACCGACTTATACCACTACTATAAACTCGGCCTATTGTCCCCAACTACAAATATATATATATTCTACAACTTTTGGGCACTAAAATGCCTCTAAAAAAGTCCTGGAAAGGGCTAGAGGGCTGTAAAAGGACATAGGGAAATCACTTAAAATAACATAAAATACATAAAAAATAAAAATACAGCTGAGCCATAAAATAGCATTAGATGACATCTTTGATTTTAGCTTTGGAAGAACATAAATCAAAATCTAAAGCATGGCTGTCAGGAGGATCACCAGAATTATCCATTTGAGAGAGGGTTGGAGTGCAGGGTATTCTCTTTCATTGTTCAAACTGTTGTTCAACTCCTGATGCATGCAGAAAAGGCTTTCACAAGCCTCTGCTATTGTGTACATAGTTTATACTAAGTGACCCATAGGTTGAGGAGGCGGTGACCGTGGCGGTGTAGGTGGAAGCGGCGGTGGAGGAGGAGGAGGTAGCCAACACTGTTTTTTTTTTGTTTTCGTTTTTTTGTATTTTTTTTTTTTTTTTATTGGGCTAGCCCCCCAAATATTGAGATATATAAAAAAAGAAAGAATAAGTGCACTTGAGTATAACAATGGCTGGGTGAGGCCGGTATAAATGTCATTTCTGCATAAGGTACAGACAAGTCTGGTGGGATCCATGCCTGGTTCATTTTAATAAACGTGAGCTTGTCCACGTTGGCTGTGGACAGGCGGCTGCGCTTGTCTGTGATAACGCCTCCTGCCGTGCTAAACACACGTTCAGACAATACACTGGCTGCAGGGCAGGCCAGCACCTCCAAGGCATAAATGGCAAGCTCAGGCCATGTGCCCAATTTGGAGACCCAGAAGTTGAATGGGGCAGACCCATCAGTCAGTACGTGTAGGCGTGTGCACATGTACTGTTCCACCATGTTCCTGAAATGCTGCCTCCTGCTAAGATGTTTCATATCAGATGGTGGTGCTGGTTGTTGTGGCGTGCTGACAAAGTTTTTCCACATTTCGGCCATGCTAACCATGCCTTCTGAGGTGCTGGCGGTGCCCCAGCTGCGTTGGCAACCTCTTCCTCCTCCTCTGCCTTCGCCTTGTGCTTCCATTGAGCCCCCGGTGTCAGTTGGGAATGTCCTCAGCAGCGCGTCTACCAGCGTGTGCTGGTAGTCACGCATCTTACGGTCACGCTCCAGTGAGGGAATTAAGGATGGCACGTTGTCTTTGTAATGGGGATCCAGCAGGGTGGCCACCCAGTAATCAGCGCAGGCGAGCAGCAGCAGGGTGAGAACGCTGAAAGCACGCACAAACGGCCCGCACTTTCTGCAGCAGCTCTGATATATCTGGGTAGTTTTTCAGGAATTTCTGCACCACCAAATTCAGCACATGCGTCAGGCAAGGGATATGCGTCAAACCAGCTAGGCCCAGAGCTGCTACAAGATTTCGCCCATTATCGCACTTGAAGGCCGGGCTTGAAGCACAGTGGCAACAACCACTCATTGGTCTGTTGTTCCATGCCCGTCCACAGCACCTGCGCAGTGTGGGGTTTTTACCCCAAACACATGAGTTTTAAAACAGCCTGCTGTCGTTTCACCCTGGATGTGCTGAAGTTGGTGGTGAAGGTGTTACACTGACCGGATGAGGAGGTGGTAGAGGAGGAGGAAGCGGAGTAGGAGGAGGAGGCAACAGGAGGAGGCAACAGGAGGCAAAGAGAAATGCCCTGCAATCGTCGGTGGCGGAAGGACATGCGCCAAACTGCTATCCGCCTCAGGCCCAGCCGGCACTACATTTGCCCAGTGTGCAGTTAGGGAGATATAGCGTCCCTGCCCATGCTTACTGGTCCACGTATCTGTGGTTATGTGGACCTTGTCACAGATGGTTTTGTCTGCCAATTGGTTGTGCAGGGAAGGGATGGCTCGCCTGGAAAAGTAGTGGCGGCTGGGAACCACGTACTGTGAGACAGCCACCGCCATCAGGTTTTTAAAACTGTCCGTCTCCACCAGATGGAATGACAGCATCTCAAAGGCCACGAATTTTGAAATGCTGGCATTGAGGGCCAGGGATAGCAGGTGGGTAGGGGCGTACTTCCTCTTTCTCTCCAGTGATTGGGAGATGGACAGCTGAATGCTTCCATGGGACAGTGTGGAGATGCTTGGGAACGGTGGCGGACGTGGTGTTGTTGCTGCCACATCCTCTGCGAGGTGGCAGGTGCCACTGTGACTCCAGAGGTGGAGGAAGAGGCCTAGACAGCAGCAGAAGAGGAACCAGGAGGAGCCTGAGACATTTCTTGATTTTTGAGGTGCAGCTTGTAATTTGCATGTAGATACCTGGTCATGCAGGTTGTGCTCAGGTTTAGCACGTTTATGCCTCGCTTCAGGCTCTGATCGCACAGCGTGCAAACCATTTATGTCTTGTTGTCAGCACATTTTCTGAAGAACTGCCACGCCAGGGAACTCCTTGGAGCTGGTTTTGGTGTGCTCGGTCCCTGGATGCGGTGGGCAGTAGCAGGCGTACTGTCTAGGGGACGGCCACTCCGCTTTTGCACCCTGCTCCCTCTAATGCTGTGCTGGTGCCTCTGTGCCTCTTCCTCCAAACTGGACACGTCACTTGCATGACCTTGATTCCATGTGGGGTCTAGGACCTCATCATCCTCCACATCATCTTCCACCCACTCCTCAACCCTGCCCTCCTTGCTGGTCTGCACACTGCAGGAAGCCACAGCAGTTGGCACCTGTGTTTCGTCGGTGGTCCTCGCTTATCCACATCCTGACACAGAAGTGGTTGTGCATCAGTGCACTCAATCTCTTCCACTCCTGCGGCTGGGCTAGGTGGATGGCCCACGGAAACCCTGCCAGCAGAGTCATCAAAAAGCATAAGAGACTGCTGCATGACTTGTGGCTCAGACTGCTTGGCTGATTTGCAAGGGGGTGAGGTGAACGACAGATGGCCATGGGCCAAATTAGCAATTTTTCCTCCCCGGTGTCATGTGACGTGTTAGTTTTACAAGGTCTCAGGTGTGAATGGGGAGCAGGTGTGTTAAATTTGGTGTTATCGCTGTTCACTGGAAGTTCAACATGGCCCCTCATGGCAAAGAACTGATCTGAGGATCTGAAAAAAAAGAATTGATGCTCTACATAAAGATGGCCTAGGCTATAAGAAGATTGCCAAGACCCTTAAACTGAGCTGCAGCACGTTGGGCAAGACCATACTGCGGTTTCACAGGACAGGTTCCACTCAGAACAGGCCTCGCCATGGTCAAACAAAGAAGTTGAGTGCACATGCTCGGCGTCATATACAGCGGTTGTCTTTGGGAAATAGATGTATGAGTGCTGCCAGCATTGCTGCAGAGGTTGAAGGGGTGGGGGGCCAGCCTGTCAGTGCTCAGACCATACGCCGCACACTGCAAATTGGTCTGCATGGCTGTCGTCCCAAAAGGAAGCCTCTTCTAAAGATGATGCACAAGAAAGCCCGCAAACAGTTTACTGAAGACAAGCAGACTAAGGACATGGATTACTGGATCCATGTCCTTTGGTCCGATGAGACCAAGATAAATTTATTTGGTTCAGATGGTGTCAAGTGTGTGTGGCGGCAACAAGGTGAGGAGTACAAAGACAAGTGTGTCTTGCCTACAGTCAAGCAGGCATACCTGGGACATTGCAGTTTGCCTAATTCAAATTCTTTAGCTTCTAAAAAGTTAATTTGGGGCCTGCACTTCATATCTGAGAATCAAATAGAACCATCAAATAAATACTGTGCATTTGCGGCCTGCGGTGCACATCATATCTGAGAGTCAAATAGAACCGTCAAATACTGTGCTTACAGCGCATTTTTAAACATTCAAATTTTTTAGGTGCTAAATTGTGCCTTTGGGGCATGCACTTCATATCTGAGAGTCAAATAGAACCGTCAAATACTGCTGTGACATAGCAGTTTTAAAAAATCAAATTCTTTAGGTGCTAAATAGTAAATTGGGGGCCTGCACTTCATATCTGAGAGTCAAATAGAACCGTCAAATAGTGCTGTGACATTGCAGTTTGACTAATTTACATTTCTTTGGTGCTAAAAAGTACATTAGTGGCCTGCACTTCATATCTGAGAGTCAAATAGAACCGTCAAATAGTGCTGTGACATTGCAGTTTGACTAATTCACATTTCTTTGGTGCTAAATAGTTCCTTTTCGGGCCTGCACTTCATATCTGAGAGTCAAATAGAACTGTCAAATACTGCTGTGACATTGCAGTTTGACTAATTCACATTTCTTTGGTGCTAAATAGAACATTTGCAGCCTGCGGTGCATTTCTTGCAGTCCAATAACTTTAAAAAAAATTAAAACATTGTTGACTATTGGCGGTTACATTGTCGCCTGACATAAACCATCTGTTAGTTTGGTGGGTGAACGCAAAGAATGAGGAGAGCGTCAAATAAGGGACGTGGCCCTGGTTGTGGTGCTGCTGGTGTTGGTGGAGCTCCTGTTGCAAGGAGAGGATGTGGTCGATCTGTGCCAGCTACACTCACAAGTGAAACACCTTCCTCAGGTGCGAGTATGCGACAGACATTAGACATTAATGGCTGTGTGTTGAGTTATTTTGAGGGGACAACAAATTTACACTGTTATACAGGCTGTACACTTATTACTTTACATTGTAGCAAAGTGTAATTTCTTCAGTGTTGTCACATGAAAAGATATAATAAAATATTTACAAAAATGTGAGGGGTGTACTCACTTTTGTGAGATACTGTAATCTAAACACCTCCCTGGTGAATATACCGGCCATATCTTTGGAAGAAGGTAACTTAACAAGTGACACAAAATGAGTCATCTTAGATAATTTATCAACGATCATTAGGATGACCGTTTTACCTTTGGAAGGAGGAAGGTCAACAATAAAATCCATGGACAGATTAGACCAAGGTCTTTGGTATAGGTAAAGGTTGTAATAACCCACAAGAAACCCTGTGGGAGGACTTCATGCTGGCACAAGTGACACATGCTTGTACGTAATTTGTGGTCCTTCCGCATAGAGGGCCACCAAAAGTTCAGTGAAACTACAATTACAATTTTAGAGATACCAGGATGCCCAGCTGTCGTAGAATCATGATAGAGTGACATCATGTCTTGTCTTTCAGTGAGAGCAACATAGCAGGTTTTTCCTTTGATGCCCTGTTTTGTTTGGTTTGTATAATTTGTAGAATAGACGAAGAAATAGCAGCAATTATCCTGTCAGGCGGTATGACAGGAGTGAGATCAAATTTTTAACAGTTATTTCAAACTGCTCAGACAGAGCATCTGCTTTGGTGTTGCGGTCACCAGGTCTACAGGTAATTACAAAATTGAAGTGTGATAAAAACACCTAGCCTGTCTAGAAGACAACCTCTTAGCTTCGCTTAAATAAGAAAGATTCTTATGATTCGTTAAAATGATAACAGAATCCTTCGAACCCTCCAGGAGATGAAAGTACAAGGAGTGATGCAGCGCCTAACGTGTCCTTAAAAATATATATATAAAAGCAGGGAGAAAAAGAAAAAAATGGAAAATATATAGTGTAGTATGTCCCTGTCCAAATAAATAGAATAAAACAAAAGAAATACACTTACAATTTCCTGGAGCTAAATTTGTAGCTCTAACTTGAATGCCTGGGCGGAACAATCCCCGCCTATGGCTATAGTGTGGTTCTTGTTGCAGTCACTCAAATGGTGGAAACATAAGCAACTCTTTGGTTATGGGCTTAGAATGTTATAGTGTAGTGCCCACTTGTAGGTATAGATAATGGTCTTTTCCTTCCAGAAATGTTGGTGAAAAAGGAAAAAATAAAAACCAAAATAGTGTTTACCATAAGGCACAGAATACAATTAAAGTGATAAGAAATTTACTCACATTTGATGGAGCAGATGTGGACTGCTCTATCCCTCGGGCTTGGGTGGTACAATCCCCACCACGGATACGGTAGTTCAAGCAGAATAGCAGCAAAGGTTGGTAAAATAAAAAAGTACTTTTATTTAAAGGTAATTTATATAAAAATATAAAACAAGAAAAAATACACTCAAAGTGAGCTAGATAATAATAAATACACGTAACAGGAGATGCCTTTACTCTTTGAGTGCTATGATGATGGCAAGGAGTTCCCTGTTGCCGAAATTGTAGTTCCCTTCGGCCTTTAACATTTGCTTGGAAAAAACCCACAAGGATTTCTGTGGAGGCGGGAGTGCTTGAGCCACGCACAGCTTGAGCAGATGACCCCGGCCGGCCCTCGGATAAGTTAAGTACTGCCACAATTAGAAATTCTAAATTAAAGGGATACTATCAAAACAACTTTAGCTTAATGAAGCAGTTTTGGTGTATACATCATACCCCATGCTGACTCACTGCTCAATTCTCTGCCATCTAGAAATTAAATAACTTTTTTTAAAATTATTCTTTATTTTAAGAGTGCATGGATATACAATACATATTCTCGTCATGCCCCAACAGCATTGATAAGTCTATGACAAAAAATTATAATAATTGGTTAGCATGAATGAGGATAAAAAGAGAAACAAAAGAACAGTACAATTTTATGGTGCGACATACATATTAAGTGTTCCTGTCCAATTGGTCGGTGCATATAATATTTGTCTGGTAGGAACCTTTTTTTTTTCCTTAATATTTGTCGTACAGATTTTATTTTGCATTTACTGTGAATTGTAACACGTATACAGAAAAAAGAGGAGGGTTAATGCAGGGTAATTACCACGATTCTGCATTTGCCTTTGCAATACCAGCTTTTCAGTGCACAGTCAGGCATTTTTGAGGATGTTGCTGTCCCCCAGCGGGACAGTGGTTTAGAGTGTGTTTTGCCTCTAAGTCTTCTAAGGGTGAAGTGGTGTGGGAGTACACCCCGGTTGGTGGGCATGGAGAGGTCCTGTGGACATCTGTTGACTGGGGCATAGTCCCTGTTCAGTTGTCTCTGTCCATCCTTCATGGTGTGCTTTGACTGTTGACCTGGTTTGTGGTCTATGGTGGTTAGGTGAAAGGTATTCAGCTTAGGTGTAGGGTGGTATAGGGGTGGGAGAGGGTGTAGGGGTGGTATAGGGGTTTGGAATCGCCGCTGCACGTGTCCCCTTCCAGGGGGGGAGGAGGGTGGTCCAATGTGGTCGTTTGTGCATCCGTTGGTTTGTTTAGGGTCTGACTAGTATCTGGGTCCCTATTTATGTGAGTCTTACCAGGGTAGGGACGTGTCTCCTTCTAACCATGGGTCCCAGATTTTATGAAATTGTTTGGGTGTGTCGTGTATTAATGAGGTGAGTTTGTCCATGTGCAGGCCGTCCTGTATCTTTTTAGCGATAGTTGTCTGTGTGGGAATACGGGTTGTGGACCAGGTTTCTGCGATCGCTCTCCGTGTTGCCAGGGCTATTCAGGCGCTCATTTTGTTTTCTGCTCTAGTAAGGGTCTCTACAGGTTTAGAGAGAAGAAGGGCCCAAGGATCCATGGGATAGAGTTTATTCAGGAAATTAAATTACTTTTATTTCTTTTTACACAGCCCTAGCCACACCTCCTCTGGCTTTGACTCACACAGCCTGCATGAAAATAAAACATTTTAAGTCAGATGTTAACTTGCTTTAGAATGTTTTATCTCCTGCTCTGTAAAGTGAACTTTAGTCTCATACTGTAGGCTCATGCAGGCTCTAGCAGGCTATTAAAAGAGTTTGAGATAAGAAATTCTAGATTAAACAGACTGTGCAATATAGGAACCTAGAATATATAGTTTCCTTTTTTAGAAAATGTTTAGGAAGGCTGTGCAAGTCACATGCAGGGAATTGTGACTAGAACTGAGAACTATATAAATATAGTGATTTGACTCCAAAATTGGAGGGGATTGAACTGTGAGACTGCAGGGGCATAATCTATACACCAAAACTGCCTCATTAAGATAAAGTTGTTTTGGTGCGTATAGTATTCCTTTAAGCATACTGCAACATAAAGGAAGTTTAAACATTTCACATCTCTGAACAATAAATGTGTAGGGAGACTGTGTAGGCCACTGCAAGGTAGGTGTGACAAGCAGCTACATAAACAAAGGGCTTTAATATCCTAAATGGCAGATAATTGAGTAGTGACATTGCAGGGCATGAGGGACGCGAGGGGCCTGCCACTATAGTTTCCCTTTAAGTTGTAAAATCTAAAAGCACATGGGTACCAGGTGATTTTCCTGTCACAATTATAACTTAGTTAAAGTTAAATACCCTAATAGAGATACATGAATAATCATTGAACAAATCAGAAATTGTGAGGTATTTATGCTAGGGTTGTGCTGGCACGCCAGACCCTTACTAATTTGTTGAGTCTAGGTATTGTAGCAATTATGTGTCCAGTAACTGATACTGTAGAAAAAATAAAGTTACAAAGATTGAAAAAGCACAATTAGTGATATTGTCACTATTTCTGAATCAGTTTGCCATTGTATGTGTAGCGATCTCTGTTCATCCATCTATGTATTTTAGTCTGTGTTTCTGTCTGCTTTATATGTCATGTTATGTGTCTGTCTATACATTTGTCTCTGTTTAAGTGTGTTAGGACGAATGTTTTTTTGCATGACATACCTTCCTGACAAAACGTGTTTCTTTCCCCATAAACATAGCCGTTGATAACCTTTCATTATACAAAGTTAATCTGTACTCATTGGCATCATGCTTACTTGATCTCCATATGTTCTATATTTCATACACTTTGACAGATCTGAATTTACAGCTGAACTAAAAAAAAAACAGATTTAACTGTGGAACTGGATTGCAAAACAGTCAGTTCATATAGTTCATTATATATAAATAACATTTGCAGTAAATTATAAGTGAATTTGCATATATAATTGTTGGAAGACTGACTGCTGGAAAATAAGTCAGAAAGCTATGAGAACTGTATTTATTTTAGAAAGAACAAGATTATTAATGTTTAGTGTAAATACATGCATAAACATCAATATAAAATGGCTGCTTCATTTTATCCTTTCATCCAATGTGTGGAGAATGTGTGGCCTGTCTCAAGGGGCATGGTAAGTGTTTGAAATTCTATTTCACATAATATTATAAGGGAAAAATTATATGATGCATTGGGTTAGGCACTAAATTAATATTTTAGTTGAAGAACGGTTAGTGTCAAATGTACTGGCCATCCCACCGCCACTGAGCTTGATAAAGAACCAGTATGGTTAAAGCGTTGCTGCTTTTGCCCCAATAAAGCAGCTATTTTTGTTATCCCGGAGTGAGTTAACCGTTATTTATTCTGCATATCCCACTGCCACTGTCATGGTGAGTTTTGGGGACTTTTGAAGTAACAATCTAAACACATAAAGCATATAGTTTGCTGAAGTGCTTTATGTATGAAGAGTACATCCTCTATTTCATTCTGTAAAAGTGCAAATTCCTGCCTTATGTGGATATTTTTGTAAATGCACTTCGAAATTTCATGTATTTTAAAGTTAAAAGATAAATTTTGAAATTTTGAAGGCAGACATTTCAGTTTTAATGGCTTTTGGCAATGTGTATGCTCCTATTTCAATTACAGTACATAAAATATGCATAATAAACTTTTAAGAGACTTCAAATAAGCGTTGCTTGCAGAACCATGCTTACCGCCATCAAAGCAAACCTTTTAAATCTGTTCATTCTGTTAGTTAGCATTTAAAGGAACAATACAGCTTTGGGAATACAAACACGTATTCCTAATGCTTACTAACATCATTTTGCTCCCTTATTGTACAAGAGTAATAATTTGTTTGGCCCAGCATAACAAAATGCAGATAACAATACTAAAATATTCCTAAAAACTATTTATATCTATATGTACTATCTAAGGCTACTAAACTATTAAGTTTCATCAAAATGCATTCATAAAAAAAAACACGTAAAATGGCATAATTTGAATGTCCAAGTTAAAGTGCTGGGTACCACAGTTCAATTTTACCTTAACCTAAGTTGCTCCCCAGGCCCCATCCTAATTCATTTCCACTATAGCCACTATACTGCAGCCACTATACTGAGCAGAGAAGAAAAGCATTAGTGCGATACACCAAAATGCAATTAGCCCCCAAAACAACATCACTGAGATTAAGTTATTTTTGAGTTTTTTCATGGCTTTGAAATACTATACTGTCAATAAAAGGATGTTTATGGATGGAGTCAAGGAAATCGCTCAGCTCACACTGATATATCATTGGTTGAGCTACACTGTTCCTGTAAGCCTGTACCTGAAAACGTTGCAAGTTTAGAGAAACTGCAATGTTTTCATTGCAAGGTTAAGACCTCCTCTAATGGGGTAGTTAGCAAAACGAAATATTTTTTTGTGTTTGAATGTGTATAGAAAGGCACAGTGTGAATATGAGGTTTAAAAGGAAAACCAATATAATGCTCATAAAAGGATACTCCAGACATTTAATCTTTATGCATGCATAACTAAATGCATGCATGTTTTTCTTAGGGGTATATCTACTAAATAACATTTGTTTATTTTTGTATTTTGACAGCGGAGAGTCACACGGACACTATAGTCACCTGAACAACTACAGCTTATTGTATTTGTTCTGTTGAGTATGATCATTCCCTTCAGGCTTTTTGCAGTAAACACTGTATTTTCAGAGAAAAGGCAGTGTTTTCATTATAGCCTATGGATACCTTCACTGGCCACTCCTCATATGGCTTCTAAAGGTGCTTCCTGGGGCAGCAACACTGATATTCAGTGTCTCCACCCCCTATATTTAAGGGGGGAAAGAGGGGCTAGATTGTGTTTTTCACACTGTAGGGTCAGGAATAGATGTCTGTGTTCCTTTAAGGTTTGCTGATGCCCAGTGTGTTTCTTTGATTATTCAGTCTGATATCTAGAGCATGTGAAAACTTCTAGTTTTTATTGCTAAAGCCCATGCCAGAGGGTCAAGTGCAATAAATGCTATGGTACTAGGACATTGTAAAGATGTTAGAACAGGAAGGAGCAGAAACAAATGGGGATGATAAAAACCTGTTCCTGTTCTAACACTCAGGGCCGGCGTGTCCATAACGTGGCTCCCCTAATTGCAGCCATCAACCTACTTAAGCCCCTAACCCCCCTACTAGAGACCCCCAAAACATTTCCTAACCACCCTAATTACAACCCATACCCACCACTAACCCTCAACTACAACCCCTGCCCCCCTACTTCAGTCTGTAGTCCTCTACTAGAGCCCCTAACTCCTCAATTACAGCCCCTATCACCCCACTACAACCCACTACCAGGGCCCCTCCTGAGATCAGGATCCACCCCTGCTTTGTACCCCTGTGTATGTCTCTGCATGACTTGTTCTGTATGTCTCTGTATGACTGTGTCCGTTTGTCTTTGCATGCTTGTGTATGTATGTCTCTGCATGCCTGTATGTTTCTGTATGTCTTGTTATGTATGTCACTATATGCTTGCATCTTTATGTCTCTGTATGACTGTAATGATTAGGGAGATAGATACAGTATAATGTATGTAGAATGTATAGGTTAAATGCGATGAGGAGGATGCAAGGTGGAATGTAGAAAAAAGAAGAGGGTGATGAATTAATCTGAAGAGAAGAGGCAAAGATCAGACAGAAGGAGTGACTAAATTTTAGGGAAGAAATAACACATTGAATGGGTATTACATTATTGATGTTTTGGACCTGAGGCCAAATGTTACATGTGGGCATAGACGTGCGCATGGGGTGTGCCTGGGCACACCCTAATCCCCGCGGCCCGCGTATGGATCGAGGCTGGCAGGGGAGATCACAGGATCTCCCCTATGACTCCATGCAGAGCCGGCGCTATCTGAGTGCTGGCCCTGCTGTGTGTCTCCATGGGCCAGTGGGAAGATCTCGCGAGAGAGCCCTGCATGCTAGCGTTCACTCACCACTAGGACCACCAGGGATGGCAGCAAGGATCCCCCCTCCCAGGTAAAAGATAATCTGCCCCCCCCCATACACAATAACTCCAAACAAATACACACACACAACACCCTCACACACAGCACATTAACAGCACCCTTTCACACAGCACAGTAACAGCACCCTCACACACACACAGCACACTAACAGCACCCTCACATCACACTAACAGCACCCTCACACACACACAGCACCCTTAAACACACACACACAGCACCCTCACAACACACTACCAGCACTATCAAACACACACAGCACCCTCACACACACAGCACCCTCACACACACCGCACCCTCACAGCACACGACCAGCACTCTCTCACACACACACACGCACACTAAGAGCACCCTCACACGCACAGCAGTGTATGTATGTCTGTGTATATATATAGGAATATATATACACAGACATACATATACACGCGGCATGTGTGTTTGTGCTTTAGGGTGCACACCCTAATGCAATAGGCTGCGCATGCCTAAGCATGTGGGTAACATACAGCCATTGGTGGGAATGAAGGGCTGGGAAAAAGAACACTGGATGCTCCAGGTAGTATGCAGTATAGAGAGTTTTTTATGTAGCAAAAATCGATACCGCATGTGACTTATTGTCATTATGTACAAAATCCTACCAACATTCTCCTCTTTTCAGACTTCATGCTTGCCTTGATCCCAATATTCAGAGATGAACCCTACACTACCTGTCAGTACAATTTATGACAGTACTGCGACCAGTGGATACCAAGTGATTTCTGTTGTTTGCCTGCTTTGAACTTAAAACCATGACATTAGTACAGCGGGGAAGTATAGGACCTCAGGCCCATTATTTTATTTTCAGAAGCAACTCAGTTTCCACACATTTTCCTCTGAAGAGAGGAAAACCGCATACAGTACAGGTGCATTCATACAGAATACGGGACATTTTCATATTGTAGAGAAGCAAGTAAAACTAATGCACTGCATTATTTTTTTCAAATGCATCTTTTACATTCAAAATACTCTTTATATAATACCATGTTTACCATTTTACATGTTTTACAGATTGACGCACTGCCAGGGCTGAGCTTAGTTAGACAATAACAAGCAGTACGATCACGAGTGATCTAGGTATGTTTAAAATGTAATTGTTCTGTGTACGTTCAATGTTATTAATAATTTATCATTGGTAATATTTTGGTATTAAGTATTGCTTTATTTTCTAGAACAGAATCAATTATGTTTAATAGACAATTATTCAGATTTTTTTATTGACTTTACTATGTTTACTTTTTTATAATATTGCTTTGATGTCTCTGCAGTATTACCAAATTCTCATCTATAAAAATGTTTTTTATTTATGGTTGCATGTATATATTCCATTGTGTGCACTATAATTACACCTGTTGTAGCAAAAGTGTAAAGAGACAGTTTGCAAGGACTGGCCAAGTCTATAATTTCAACATTCAGGAGAACTAAAGGGTCATTTTCAGGAGGTAAAACACTTTAACATCATTTTAAATGTGGTGGTGCATGGTTAAAAGAGGGATTTGATGAATTACTGAAGGAAGGAGAGCCTGAGAATTTTGCATACTTTTTTTTTTAGGACTTGAGCCCTGTTCAAAAATTTTTCTGTATTATTAAAATTCAAAGGTTTTTTTTTTACCCTGATATCTCTAATGTTTTTCTTTTCCTGGTGTTGATAATTAGTTACATGTTGCACTTTAATACCCAATTAGTTTAATACCTGCACCACCATCATTCACTCTAGCCTTACTCTATGACTGTACTTATTCACTATTATTTACTTACATAGTTGAAAAGAGACTTGCGTCCATCAAGTTCAGCCTTCCTCACATATGTTTTTGCTGTTGATCCAAAAGAAGGCAAAAAACCTAGTTTGAAGCGCTTCTAATTTTGCAACAAACTAGGAAAAATTCCTTCTTGACCCCAAAATAGCAGTCAGATGTCTCCTTGCTATTACCCCACTAATTAGAATTTGTTTTTTTTACTTATTTACTGCCCATCATATGTTTCCTCAACTTCCACTGCTAACACTAGGTTTCACAAGGATATTAGATACGTTGGAATTAAATCACTAAACAGTGAGTCATAGTGAGTTAAAAAATAACTTAAAAACAAATTCTAAAATGGCCGCACTGGAAAAGTTTTAGAATTTTGGACTATAGTATCCAAGTCTGTGGTCAGCTAGATATAACTCATTGTAGAATAAACTAACCAGTTGTGATACTTCAGTTCCAGTATGTATATATATATATATCTATATATATATATAGATATATATATATATAAAAATAAAAAATAGAGTGAGAGAGACTGCACAAAATCATTACATTTTGGATAGATGATAACTTTGGTATATACAGAATACCATGCACTCCAAATATGGTCACCTACCCTATCTCAGCCATATTAATGGCATGGACAGCTGCGTATAAGACAATATACCACTACTTATCCAGTGTTTCAATCTTTCTGCATATCTACAGCCTATACACTAAAGCTTTTACCCTGTACCAGACTGAACAGATTGTAATTAAATATCAGCAAGACGAGGGCTTCCCAAAAGCTACTTCCAGCTGTTCTACAACTACGATCCTATGATTCACAGCCAGCCGCTGGTTAGAAATGTTCCCTTTTAACAGGCTGGGTAGATTCACTGGAACCTTAGAACTAATAAACTGCAGTACAAAATTCCAGTTTGAATAAGTCTAGTAGATTGTTCATAACTGCGTGGCTAATATATTTGTTTCTGAAATCCACATATTTCTATAGTAAGGCACATATTATTTTAATTTCAATAAATATATAATTGCAAGATTAGATTTTGCAATATGCACATGAAAAAAAAAAAAATAAGGAAAAAGTTGTAACACCAAGTTCCGGGTGTTAAATTTATATAGTACTCATTAGTATTTTTTTCATCTGTTCTTTTCTTTAGGAAATATTTGACCGATTACCCTTAGGAAAACTCGTGTTTAGTAATAGTGTTGTGTTCTAGTAGTGCATGATACATAAAACTATTATTATCATATTTATTTAAAAAGAAATCAGAAAAAGAATACAACAAACTGACTCAATAATATTAACTTTTAACAACTATATCACATAATAAATTGATCCACATGCATGACCAATGGATCATCCTTCAAAAAAAATAAAAGCAGTGAAGGACTATCTGCAATAGATGGATTTATCATGCAAGACTATTGGTATTCACCAGCTCAGAAAATATATAGGAAAAATAAAATCAGCATGAAATGGGTAATAGAAATGACACAATTAAAAGAAAAATAATGTTTTGAAATATTTTAGAAAATCATTCACATCCAGTCCCACAGTTTGCATACTAGAAATATCCTCGATATGGAAGTTATTTATACTATTGATTATTATTTATTTGTGTACGTAAATGAGATTCTTATGCAGTCACAGGTACCGATACAACCTACTGTTCCCATTTTCTAAAATAATTTAAATAAATTATTAAAACACTTAAATAAAGATAACTATACTTACTACTAATAACATAATATGGACCTACCTGCAGTTCTGTGTCTACAAGTGGTATTCCAGGCTCACTTGTCATCCAGTCATAAGTGCCCCTTCCAGCATGCCCAAATTTACTCCAGCTGCTGCCCAGGAGCCACCTCATGTTTCCAAGTGATGCTGTTGATGCCTAAATCACTCACAACAAGGCTCTGAGTTTCCCACAATTCCTCCTTCGCCTGCCCTGACACAGCTGGAGGCCTGTGAGCTAATGATCATTGGTATAAGTTCTTTCGTGTTATTAACAGCAGTAGGGGGGGGGAAAGCGTGGCTATTCTACTCTATCAGCCCAAGTCAATCTCTCTGGATTTGCTACGGTGGCCTACATTACCAGAGAAACTGGCATCAGGTATCAGGAAAGGGCAGTGTAGTGATTGGATAGCTTTCTGCATTAGGATTATTAAAGGAGAATTTGCCAGTGCATGGTCTGAATCCGAGCAGATAAGATTCTAAATTTAGATCCTGTAGTAAAATAAAAACAATAAATAAAAAAAAATACAAGTATTTAAAGTTATATAGTATGTGGAGCTCAGATGTAAACAGCATAGTGTGTTCTACAGAGATGAGCAACAAAGGTCATAAGCATCAAGGGCACAGTCTAAGTGGCATGCTGAATTATTTAGAACCATTAGCATTTAGATGTTAATGATAAATCTGTGGAAAGCTTTTAGCCTATAAGAGGTTCTCGTTATTTGGAAGATACGATTACGCTCAGGCTGCAAAAATCCGGTCACACAGTATTGCAAACCACAGTGTCCCTAAAGAGTAGGCCTTAACCCATTCTCTACCAGGCAGCAATGAACTTGATTCCTTGCTAGTTTCCTTTGTTGACTTTCTTGAGTCTCATATGCCATGTACCTTTTTGCAACAATTTCAAATGGTTGAATAGCCTGCCATGGAGCAGAAAATAGATTTATGTTAGAACAAAAACTAATTTTCTAAATGTAATGAATTATTTGTTTGTGAGGTCATGCTTCAAAACAAACACTCACATGAAAAATAACTGAAATAAAACATATCGAAGGGCAAACTAATCCTTTGGATTTTTCATTTTGAAAACATCAGTTATTAATACATGGGTCAGAAATGTGTTTCTTTGTTATTGAAACATTCATATTCTTAGCAGTAGTTATGTGTTATTTTTTATTATTATTGTGTTTTTTTTTATTTTTGTGTTTTAAGGAATTATAAATTCAGTCATATTGCCACTTTATCAACATAAGTTAAAATGTTTAGAATGAAAAATTCCAATAGTACTTGACAAGGTGAATATCACTATATACATGAACTAATTGTATACTGTTAGCATCAGAATCATTCCCATAAATTGTTCCATGTGATAGTAATATCAAAGCCAAAGCAATGCTTATTTATTCCCTTTTGCTCCTGTGACTACAAAAACACGTGGGATTTCACCCCTGATGACATTAGACAAGGTCCAGGTAATAAGTAATTTCATTTTAATTACCAACATATCCACTATCAATGCATGACTTTCATCTTTTGGCAATGTACAGTCATTCTGTTGTGCAAAGTCTATGGCGTGGCCTTATCATTGGTAGTGCAAGACAATGCCGCTCAAAAGTGCCAGCAGTGGGTCTGGGTCAATGTCTATCCCCCCAAGGCTGCTTATTAGTATGAACACTGTGCTCCATGGCATAAATGGGGCACTCCCACCACATCTAGAAATGGACATATATCTTGCCATAATATATAAAACATAATGGAAAGCAGTTTGGGTATATATGACGGAATTTAACAGAGTCTAAATACCGCCTTTCAATACACTTAAAGGACCACTCTAGGCACCCAGACCACTTCAGCTTAATGAAGTGGTCTGGGTGCCACGTCCAGCTAGGGTTAACCCATTTTTTCATAAACATAGCAGTTTCAGAGAAACTGCTATGTTTATGAATGGGTTAAGCCTTCCCCCTAATCCTCTAGTGGCTGTCTCATTGACAGCCACTAGAGGCGCTTGCGTGCTTCTCACTGTGATTTTCACAGTGAGAGCACGCCAGCGTCCATAGGAAAGCATTATGAATGCTTTCCTATGTGACCGGCTGAATGCGCGCGCAGCTCTTGCAAGGCGTGCGCATTCAGCCCAGGAGGAAGAACGGAGGAGGATCGGAGGAGGAGAGCTCCCTACCCAGCGCTGGAAAAAGGTAAGTTTTTACCCCTTTCCCATTTCCAGAGCCGGGCGGGAGGGGGACCCTGAGGGTGGGGGCACCCTCAGGGCACTATAGTGCCAGGAAAACGAGTATGTTTTCCTGGCACTATAGTGGTCCTTTAAGACAGTTCTATCTTATAAATGTTCAGGTGGTGAATTTCTTTAAAGGGACACTCCAGGCACCCAGACCACTTCTGCCCATTGGAGTGGTCTGGGTGCCAACTCCCTGCACCCTTAATCCTGCAAGTGTAATTATTGCAGTTTTTCTAAACTGCATTAATTACCTTGCAGGGTTAAGTCCTCCTCTAGTGGCTGTCCATGATCTATGAATAATGCTTTCCTACGGGGAGGTCTAATGTGCGCGCGGTCATTGCCGTGAATAATGCTTTCCTACGGGGAGGTCTAATGTGCACGCGGTCATTGCATTAGGTCTCCCAGTCGGCGGGGGAGGAACATGGGCAGAGCCTGACCCACCGCCGAGGGACATCGGCGCTGGATTCAGGGAGTGACTGAAGGGGTTTTAACCCCTTCAGCAACAAGGGATGGGAGGGAGGAGGCACTGCAGGGTTCTGCAGTGCCA
The DNA here is from genome assembly GCA_933207985.1 of Pelobates cultripes. Lineage (NCBI taxonomy): Eukaryota > Metazoa > Chordata > Amphibia > Anura > Pelobatidae > Pelobates > Pelobates cultripes. The sequence continues at coordinate 206,325,096 of OW240913.1, read as the reverse complement.
GGAAAATTGATTTGTTTTCCTGGCACTGGAGAGTCCCTTTAAAGCACTAAAACTCAGCTTCCATCTTTCTGCAGTAATCTTTTTTCAAATTTGACAATTTTTATTGTTTTGTCATTTATCAGAAACTTGAGGGTACAGAAAAAAGAAGGAGGGGGAGGGTAGGGGGGGGGGTTGCAAGGTTTTTATTACAATCATTCCCTTGGGACACAGTCAGAGCATTGCATATATCACCATTTATCAATATTTGACAGTTGGTATTTTTACATTCCATGTCTGTGTGATTGAATATGAGGGTTAGAACCTTTTCTAATGCTTTGGTAGTAACATTTGCTATGTCGTCTTAGGGGGGTATGATATGTTCTGGGGGTTTTATAAGGTAGTTGAGGCTACAAGTTGGGTTTGCCTTACTGGCCTCTTTTGGTGTTTGGAGTGGTCGTACTCCTTGTTATCAGTTTATTTAACTTTCCTATGTGGTGGTGTAGCATTTGTTGGGGGTTCGGTCTTTGTGTGGGCTCGTGGTTTTGGCTGCAGCAATCTTTGAAGCACCTTTCCCAAAGTGAAAAACATTGATTATAACCTATCAAGGGGTATATAAAGCATTAGTCAGTTTTTGAATTTCATGTGTTGGAAGTAGAAAAAGATCTGAGTGACTTTGACAAGGGCCAAATAGTAATGGCTAGATGATATTTCCAACACAGCAAGTCTTGCGGGGTGTTTCCAGGATGTAGTGGTTAGTACCTACCAAAAGTGGTGCAAGAAACAGGCATCAGGGTCATGGGCGCCCAAGGCTCATGTGGGGAGCAAAGGCTAGACTGTATAGGCCGTACAGAAGAGTAACTGTAGCTCGAACAGCTGAAAAACGTAATGCTGGCCATGATAGAAAAGTTTCAGAACACACAATGCATCGCAGTTTGCAACATACTGGTCAATGACCTCTGTCCACCACTGAAAGCACCTTCAATGGGGACAGAACTGGACCATGGAGCAATGTTAGAAGGTTGCCTGGTCTGATGGATCACTTTTTCTTTTAGATCAGGTGGCTGGCCAGGTGCGTGTGCGTTATTTACCTGGGGAAGAGATGGCAGCAGGATGCACTATGGGAAGAAGACAGGAGGGCAGAGGCAGTGTTATGCTTTGGGCAATGTTCTGCCGGGATATTACTTTGAAATGTACCACCTGCCTAGAGATTGTTGCAGACCACGTACACCCCTTTATGACAATGTTCCCTGCATGCAGTTATTTCTTTCAGCAGGATAATACACCCGGCCACACTGCGAAAATTATTTAGAAATTATTTGAGGAACATGACAAAGAATTCAAGGTAGAGGGTAGTAGATAGGCAGCGCCAGTAATAAAGAGCAAAGTAGATAATAAAAATAATAATAATATAGTCTAAGTGATTAAAAGTTCAGTAGTAGAGATCAAGAATGTCTTTTGGGTGATTGTATGTAGAAGCCAACGAAAATGTAGAATTTGGGATAACAACTCCATAAGTTGAAGATGTTCTTACACTCCGTATGTGAAAATAAGAGACAACTAATGGTGCAGTATATTCAACAATCAGGTGTTATTCTGGGAAAAGTCTTATATGATCCTATTCTCATTTTATAGAGCTAATGGACTAGAAGGTCATTTGAAATAAAAAGGAACATCAATAGTGTTCTCTAGTTAAAATCAGAAAAGCAGAAAATAAATTATAAAGTGGTTACTCACATTTACACAAGCAGGCAGACTTCTCAATGTATAGGGCCCGAGTGGTATAATTCCCAGCTAGGATTCTTTGGAGTAATGTCTCACTGGAAGAGGATAAAACTCAGAAGCCAGGTAAAATAAGTAAAATTAAATAAATTAAAAAATATGAAAAAAACTTAAAATGGCAACCCTCAGTGAGGAACTGACCAACATACCTTTAATAAAATACAATACAGTTTACTCTTTATTACTGGTGCTGCCTATGTACTACCCTCTACCCTATTGCTTCTTCTACCTGTAAGGCCTTCTGAGGGAGCCTTACTACCCTGGTGTGCTGCCCAATTATCCATTGTTTTATCTGTACCAATACCTTGAGCGCTGACCCATCTCTACCCTTTTTTTCCTAAAGAATTCAAGGTGTTGCTTTTCCCTTCAAATTCCTCAATCTGATTTAAAATCTGTGGGATATGCTCGAACAACAAATCCGATCCATGGAAGCCCCGCCTTGCCACTTGCAGGACATAAAGGATCTGCTGCTAATATCTTGGTGCCAGATACCACAGGACACATACAGAGGTCTTGTGGAGTCCATGCTTCGACACATCAGAACTGTTTTTGGAGTAATATTGGGCAGGTGTTTTTAATGGTGTGGGTGATTTTCCTTTCCCGGCCTAGGTCTTGATGTAATATTTTTGGATACACTTTTATGACAACTTTTTGACATTTTTAAAAATATTTTTCAATTTTTTTATATCTGTGGCGGACCTTAAACTATCCCCTTTGGTTGCCTATACCTATACCTATTCACAAGGTCCGTACCCTCCTTGTTCATGGACCGAATGGAAGATGTGTGATCCTCCCTTTTATACCCTTCAAACACCGACCACCGATCAAAGGAACAATTAGTTCAAGTGCTTTCCCTGGGTGGCAGCCATTCATATTGTCGGGATCCCGCGGGCGGCTGCGAGGGGAGGCTGCACTCCGCTCGCGGTACTCACCCTCCAGCCGTCCGCGGTCTCCTCCGCCTCGTGGGCTCGGCGAGTGGCATCCTTCCAGCCTCGGATGCCGCCCGCGTTTTCCTCCTCGTCCCCCAGCGGCAGCATGCATGACGCTGCACGCTGGGAGACCGCCCAATATATTACATGCCGGGGTCAGTCACCTGACCCGGCGTTAAAGGCACAGTGCCTCAATCACAGTGGGAGGTTTAGATATCTCCCACGTGTGATTGTTAATTCTGATTGGAAATTATCCAATCAGAATTAACCTTATGGTTTAAATACTTACCTTTCCTGTTCCTCCCTGCCCTGTTGTGGTCTTTGCTTGCTAGTATTGCTACTTAACTTGTGGTTCTGGTTACGTACTCTCTGGCTTGTTTATCTGACTCTGACTTTCTCCTACCCTTTGACCTCGGCTTGTTTCACGTTATTCTGTCTTCTGGTTCCCTTACTCGGCTTGTCGCCTGACTATTCTGTGTGTGCTTACCCCGGCCACTCTAAGGTCTGGTACTGCACCTTTTCTGTGTGTGTGTGTGTGTTAGCGTGTTGGGTTCCCAGAATCGTGACATTACAACAGAGCCATAATGGAACCTGCTGACATACCACAGCTCCTAGTTAATCAAGAGGCTAGAATGGATGGCTTGGACCACCGTATGGATCAGTTTGCTCAAGCTTTGCAAACCATACTGGCTCGTACTGCACACTTGCAACCTGCCATTCAGGAGGCTGCTGCTGCTGTGCCCGAACCCATTCCCACTCCAGTACCCGTTCCTGCTCATGTAGTTCACATGACGCTGCCACAGCGCTACAGCAGTGACCCAGCATTGTGTCGTGGTTTCCTCAACCAAATCGACATCCATTTGGTGATGAATCCACGTTCCTATCCCACTGACAGATCTAAAATTGCCTTTTTGATAAACCACTTGCCTGGGAGAGCTTTAGCATGGGCCAACCCCATGTGGGAAAATACGTCTCCTATGTCCTTTGCAGATTTTCTGACAGCTTTCAAACGCACGTTTGATCAACCCGGTAGGGTTGCTTCTGCTGGCAAGGCTCTGCTTAGGGTCCGACAAGGTAACAGATCTGTAGCGGATTACACTATCGAATTCCGCATTCTAGCAGCTGAAGTGGTTTGGAATAATGACGCCCTCGTAACAGCCTTTCAGGAGGGTTTGGCCGCTTATATACTGGATGAAATAGCATCCAGGGAATTGCCTGTTCTTCTAGATGATGTTATAGACTATATGATTCTTATTGATAACCGTATTAGAGAGAGGCGTAGTCAAAGACAGCTGGATACACGGGTGTTACCTGCTCTACCCAGTACTGCACTACTAGCACTACCCGCTCCTAGGCAACCATCCCCTGAACCCATGCAGTTGGGTGCTACGGGGTTAACTGAGGCCGAAAGAGCGTACCGTAGAAGGGAGGGGTTATGCCTTTATTGTGGGAAGAGGGGGCACCACTGTAATGCCTGCCCTAAAGTACAGGGAAACTGCAGCACCTAAGGCCTAGAGAGGGGTCGGCCTCAGGTGTTATGACTTTGTCCCCTCATGTGTCCATCTCCAGACCATTTATTACAGTTTCTCTTTTGGTCAATAAAACCACTATAACAACCAAAGCCTTGATCGATTCAGGTGCGGCAGACAACCTTATGGATGAGAACTTTGCCAAAACCGCAGCCCTGACTTTGATCCGAAAGGACACACCCTTGGCCGTTGAGGCCATAGATGGTAGACCACTGGAGAAACCTCTGGTGACCCATAAAACACAGGAAATAGTTATGTCTGTGGGTGTTTTGCACAAGGAAAAGTTAACCTTCCAAATAATTGACTCCCCTACAGCCTCCATTGTTCTGGGTTTTCCCTGGTTAGTTAGACACAACCCTGTACTTGATTGGGGTTGTTTAGATATACTCCCCTGGGGGGAATCTTGTCAACGAGACTGTATGGCTCATGTATGTCCTGTTTGTTTACTCAACATGCCCATGGCCAAACCACTCTCGGTTTCTGTCCCTTCTGTATATGCAGACCTTGCCTTGGTTTTTGAAAAAAGGGAGGCAGATAAGCTACCTCCACATCGTGAGTATGACTGTGCCATAAACCTGTTACCGGGTACTATGCCTCCTAGGGGAAGGGTCTACCCTCTTTCTGAGAAAGAAAACCAGATCATGGAGGAGTACATACGGGAATCCCTAAGTAAAGGTTTTATTAGAAGGTCCTCCTCTCCTGGTTTCTTCTTTGTGGCAAAGAAGGAGGGCGATTTGAGGCCATGTATAGACTACAGGGGTCTGAACAATATAACGATTAAAAACGCCTACCCTATCCCCCTCATCACTGAGTTGTTTGATCGCGTTAAAGGTTCTAAATTCTTCACCAAATTAGACCTCAGGGGGGCTTATAACCTTGTCCGTATAAAGGAGAATGACGAGTGGAAGACAGCGTTCAACACACGCAGTGGGCATTACGAATATCTGGTCATGCCTTTTGGACTGTGTAATGCTCCTGCCGTGTTTCAGGACC
>OW240913.1:206276687-206319787 GCA_933207985.1 Pelobates cultripes | reverse complement strand
GATCCCCAGAAAACTCAACCCAAAAGCCCAAGTTGCCCTTTGCCACCTTTAAAGAGTTCAAGGAAACAGAAGAAGGAATTGACGATTTCATGTAGGATTTCGAGCGACAGTGTATATAACAGAAAATTGCCCCAACAGACTGGGTCACTATCCTGGCCAGGACCCAAACAGGGAGAGCGGCAGAGGCTTACCGAGACGTACCAACAGACCAGATCTGTGAGTACAAGTTGGTCAAACAGTCCTCCTAGCTCGCTGTAGTCTCGGAGGCATACCGAAGGAAGTTCAGGGGTACCAAGAAAGGTGAGAAGGACTCCCATGCGGAGTGGGCATGTCACATCATCTGAACCGCTCACAGCTGGATGGCCTCGCAACAAGCCAAGTCCCCCGAAGAAATTCTCCAAGCGTTCACGTTCAAACACTTTTATAAAGGGCAGCCCAAGACCGTCACCAAAGCAGCCAAATGGGCTAATGAGTATGCGGATACTCACCGGTCCCATCGCCCTGCTCCATCTCCCAGCTACTGACCACCTGCCTGACTTCTGCTCCAACCCAGCCCCATTGTTTCAGCTCCCCTTCATGGACCCCCAGTCCGAGCACCTGCTTAGAGATTTTTTTCTCCGGGGCAGAACGGCACTGCTTCCAATACCTCCAACCAGGCCACGTCAAAATAAACTGTCCCCAAAACCAGGGCAAAACACAGTGGGTCACTCCCGTAGTCCCTGCCAACCCACGAGCAGTGGCTCTCTGTTATCACGAGGACCCCACAGAGTTCCCAAACCCCGACAAAGACACCTGGACCATTCAACATGAGGTGAACCCTGTTCAGGCCTCACATGATAACTGGGACCACCACAGACTGAACGGGTGCAAGGTCCAGGAACTCCGAGACACCAGAGTCACTCTATCTCTGGTGCAACTCCAGCTTATCCCTGAGGAATAAAAGACCATTGCTGTTTGAGTGGCCGGAGCGAACGTCCACTGTATATCCACTTCCCATGTCCACCTGGATTGGGGCATTGGAGCCCAGAGAGTCGAAGTGGGCCTCATAGATTGACTACCCGCCTAGGTACTTCTCGGCAACACCTTGCCTCTGTCTTTGTCTCTGCTCAGACCCTGGAAGAAGCCCTACACCAGGGCCACCCGAACCCAACCCCAAACCCCCGAGGTCTGGTCTCCATACCAAAGTGGCTAGCAGGACCCGTCCCCTCACTAAGACCCAGGTGCTGGCTTTCCTAGGGGCCGCCAGTTATTATAGTAAGTTTGTCCCCAATTATAGTGCCCTAGCTAAAGCTATCACTGACCTGACCAAAAGGTCCTTGCCTAAACAGGTACGCTGGACCCCAGAGTGTGTGTTCCAAGCCCTTAAGGAAGCCCTGACAAATGCCCCTGTCCTGGCCGCTCCTAATACCAGAAAACATTTTCTGGTTCACACAGATGCCTCCATGTTTGGGTTAGGTGCGGTGCTGAGCCAGGTCTGGAACTTGGCTTACCTCAGCAGGAAGCTGCTGCCCAAGGAGGTAAGCTACGCCACCATTGAGAAGGAATGCCTGGCAGTGGTGTGGGCACTCAAAATGCTGCAGCCCTATAGAATGTGACGGCAGATAAGAACCATTCGGCCCATCTAGTCTGCCCAATTTTCTAAAAACTTTCATTAGTCCCTAGCCTTATCTTATAGTTAGGATAGCCTTATGCCTATGTATGGACAGCAATTCACCCTGCTCACGGATCCCTACCCATTGGTATGGCTTAACCGGGTCGCAGGGGACAATGCTACAGTGGAGCCTGGCCCTACAACCGTAAAACTTTACCATTCACTACAGACCCGGTAAGCAGAATGGCAATGCCAACCACACAGGGGGCGCTCTGGCACACAGAGCCCCATGCGCCAGGTCAACCCGATACCCCATTTAGAATGTTTAGTTAGAATGTTTACACCTTGCTAACGAGGTGTGAAAACCGCAACCTGCAAGCTTTTCAACCACAGGGGGCGCTCCTGCGCACCGAGCCCCGTGCGTTGGACCAACCAGAGACCCCATTTAGAATGTTTAGTTATAATGTTCGCACCTCACTAACGAGGTGTGAAAATCACAGACTGCAAGGGAAACAAGCGGTGGGTGCTTTCCTGGGTGGCCATCAGTTCGTATCACTGAACGCCCATCAGGGGGAACATTTATATCCCGAACCAACCTGCGTGCACTGTCCCATCCTACCCACTCCCAACAGAGCTATAATCACTCCCTAGTCCCCCTACCTGGAAGCTATGAGGCTAGGCTTGTGGCTGCCCAGGAGAGCGCTCTTTCAGGTGGATACCAGCGTGGGGATATCCACCGGAGAGAGGTACGCACGTGTCAGGATTACTAGTTGATCCAGCACGTAGAATTGTGTCACACAGATGACTAATAGGTAACGTATTACCGGACCTTAGAATGGCCAGACTTAACGTACCAAAGAATAGTCAGGATACTTACCGAGGTCAGGGGATACAGAAAGAGACACAATGATAAGGGAAAGCCAGAAGTCAGGGATACCAGAAAACAGGGAAGTCAAAATCAAAGCCAAAGTCAAAAACCAGGTAGAAAACTATAAACAGGAATGTGCTCTCGGACAACCACAAGGGAAACCACGACAGGGCTGAGCAGGATGAGAACAGGGCCTAAATACCCCTCTTCTAGATCTGATAGGCTGTTACCGGCCTTTGACCCCAAAGGCAGTTACCAGGTTCCCATTTGCATAATTGCTGCTCAGCATTAACCCTTATGTGGATTTGGTTGCTGCTCGGCACAACTTTTCCTGTGTGGACAGTAAATGCCATTAACCACATTTTTATAAGCGGATGAATACGTGACATTACCCCCCACCTGAAGAACGCCCACCGGGTGGGCAGGACCAGGCTTGAGAGGAAACTTGGCGTGAAAACCGCTAATTTTGCGGCCAGCATTTATATCAGATGCTGGAACCCAAGAACGATCGGCTGGTCCATAACCTTTCCAATCCACCAGGTACTGTAAAGTGCCCCGAGAAAACCTTGAATCAATTATGGAAGAGACCTCATGCTCTTCCTGTCCAGAAACAACTAAGTGAGGAAGAGGGACACTTGAGACAGTATATTTATTGCAAACAAGAGGTTTGAGTAGCGACACATGAAAGGTATTTGGAATATGTAATGAGGCCGGTAGGGCCAGAGAATATGATACAGGGTTAATCCTCTGAAGGATGCGAAAGGGGCCCAGGAATCTGGGTGCAGACTTCATACTAAGAACTTTCAATCTGATGTTGCGCGATGATAACCATACCCTGTCACCCACTTGGTAAACAGGGTTGGCACCCCGCCGTTTATCCACATAGAACTTGAATCGATCAGCCGCAGTTTTGATAATGGAATGAACTTTGGTCCAAGTATCACGGATAGAAGAAAGGCGATCATCCAAAGCAGGGATAGTTGTCTCGGAGAAAACAGCCATCAGGACAGTAGGATCACAACCGTTATTAACAAAGAATGGGCTGTGACCAGAAGAGTCAAAATCAGCCCAGGGTAGTAATTCGGACCAATTATCTTGAGTGCTATTTACAAAACAATGCAGATATAACTCTAATGACTGGTTAGCCCTCTCAGCTGTGCCATTAGTTTGGGGATGGTAAGCGGACGAAATAGACAATTCAATGCCCAACTGTTTATTGAACGCCCTCCAAAACTGAGACACAAACTAAGAGCCCCTATCAGACACAATATTGTGAGGAATGCCATGCAGTTGGACAATCTTATGTATAAAGAGAAGAACCAGGTCTTGAGAGGATGGCAATTTTTTAAGTGGAATAAAATGAGCCATTTTGGAAAAAATGGTCAACCACCATAAGAATGGTGGTATAGCCATTGGAACTTGGAAGTTCAATGATGAAGTCCATTGACAAGTGGGACGATGGAACACTAGGTACAGGAAGTAGTTGCAACAAACCACAAGGAAGCTTATGAGGGACCTTAGAAACAGCACAAACTGAACAAGCCTGCACATAGTCCTTCACATCGTTTTTAAGGGAATTCCACCAAAATTATCTCGTGATCGCAGATATGGATTTATTCATACCAAGGTGTCCAGCAGTCACATTGTCGATGAACACCCTCAGCACATTCTTTCTTTCACCTAATGGAACAAACACTTTGTCCAGTGGTTTATTGCATGGTGCCTGAGACTGAGCCTCCATTATCGCACCAAGCACAGAAGAAGACAGTGAAAAAACAGTAGAAGCGATGATACATTCAGGAGGCACGATAGGGGATGTCTCGTGTTCCTGTAAAGACTCAGTATCAAACTGTATAGACAAGGCATCAGCCTTCACATTTTTGGGACCAGGTCTGTAAGTTATAAGTAAGTTAAAGCGAGACAGAAACAAAGACCATCTAGCCTTTCTAGAAGATAGACGTTTAGCATCCCCTATATAAGCCAAATTCTTATGGTCTGTAAAGATCAAAATGGGATCCTTGGAACCTTCCAAAAGATGTCGGCACTTTTTAAGCGCTAGGACAATGGCCAACAATTCTCTGTTGCCAATATCATAATTGCGCTCACCGGGAGACAAATTTCTAGAGAAAGAACCGCCCCTACCCCAGTTTTGGAGGCATCGACTTCCAATACGAAGGGTTTGCTGGTGTCAGGGTGTCTCAGCATGTAGGCAGAAGCAAACCTTTGTTTAAGACGTTCAAAAGCCTCTCTAGCTTCCTTAGACACAACGATAAGATTTATCAAGGGGTTTTCTTCTGTAATAGCCACCATCACCAATATGACAATATTGTCATATTGGTGATGGTGGCTATTACAGAAGAAAACCCCTTTATAAATTTTATGTAATAGTTCGCAAACCCAATAAATCTTTGGATGGCTTTTAGTCTGCTAGGTACTGGTCACTGTATAACAGCCTCTAGTTTCTTAGGGTCCATCTGAAAACCAGAGGCAGAAATGTTATACCCAAAAAACTGTACTTCAGTCTGATCAAACAAGCATTTTTACAATTTACAATAAAGTTTATTTTCCAGTAAAGTCTGCAATACTTGTTTAACCTGTTTGTGGTGGATTTGAAGGTCAGGAGAATAAATAAGGATGTCATCCAAATAAACCAGGACAAATTAATAGATATAATCCCTGAGTACATCATTAATAAAATCCTGGAATATGGCCGGTGCATTGCATAGCCCAAAAGGCATAACAAGGTACACATAGTGCCTGCATCTAGTGTTAAATACAGTTTTCCACTCATGATTTTCCTTGATTCTTACCAAATTGTATGCACTCCTGAGACCCAGTTTGGTAAAGATCTTGGACCCTGGAGTCTATCAAACAATTCGGAAATTAAAGGAATAGGATAGGCATTCTTAACAGTAATCTTATTTAATGCTCTGTAGTCAATGCATGGACGTAATTCTCCATCTTTCTTTTCTACAAAAAAGAAGCCTGCACCAGCAGTGAGGATGATTTCCGTATATGGCACTTGTTTAGTGAGTCTTTGATATATTCTTCCATTATTTTACTCTCCTGTGGCGATAAGGCATATACTGCCCCTTTAGGTGGCATAGCGCTGGGTAACAGATTTATGGAGCAGTCATATGACCTGTGAGGAGGTAAGATATTGGACTGACTCTTACTAAATACTTCCTTAACCTCCTGGTATTGTATGGGAACTTCGGGGGGTTTGAGGTGTAGTAGTGGGTAATTTAATGGTACCCGCTCTCTTGGTGAGGTATAACATACACTTCCCATTACAATACTTGCCCCATTCCAATATTTCCCCATTAGCCCAGTCAATATGAGGGTTGTGCTTACTAAGCCAAGGAAAGCCTAATATGATAGGGCAAGAAGGAGATGCAATAACTTGGAATATTATATCTTCCTTATGTCAGGCACCAATAGTTAATGGGCAAGGTTTCATGGGTAATTAAGGGTTAAGAGAGTGGTCTCCCGTCAATAGCCTCAACGGCCAGATGTGATATTCTCTCCTTGATAGGTATAGCATTCTTTTTAACAAAATGAACATCAATGACATTTCCTGCTGCACCTGAGTCGATCAGGGCATTGCATGAAAAGTTATTTTTGTCAACTATGATCGTAGTTCCCATTTTCATCCCCTATTAGAAATCTATTCATGTTATTCACAGAGGACGTATCCATTACACCTAAGACCTGTCCCCTTAAGGTTCTTAGGTGCGGTAGTTTTCTGGACTTATGGGACAAGTACTCCTCATATGTCCTTTTTCACCACAGTATATGCATAGACCCTCTCTTCTCTGTTGTTGTCTTTCTGCCTAGGACAGTATTGTGACCCCCAACGGCAAAGGTTCAGGTATGGACTGTATAGAGAGGTCAGGAACAACCGGTCTGGAGAAATGAGGTGCTAATGGCAAAGCCATACGTCTGGTTTTATTTCTGGTTCTGCGACTATTATCAATAAGCATAATAAACGTAATAAACTCATTGAGTTTTTTGGTTAGTTCTTTGGCAGCAATCTCATCTAACATAGTCTCAGATAATCCCTTCTTAAATGCTGAGATGAATCTGTTGTTAGTCCAGTCTACCTCGGAAGCTGAGGTGAAATTCTATGGCATACTCTGAGATAGACTGGTTCCCTTGTCTAATATGCCTTAGGGCAGTGGAGGCGTCATCCTCCCTGTCTAATGGTTCAAACGTAAGTTTAAATTCCGCAAGGAATTCCTGGTAATTGTGTGCAATGATCCTACTACTCTCCCATAATGTATTAGCCCAAGCTAAAGCTTTACCTTTAAGTTGGTTCATCAGGTAACCAATTTTAGCTCTGTCAGTGGGAAAAGATCTCTGTGAGTCCTCAAAATGATACTCAATTTGGTTAATGAATCCCTGGCATTCTTGAATATTACCATCAAAATGCAGGGGAGGAGATAGGGAGATAGTAGGTGCCTTATGTACTACAGGAGGTACATTAGGCAGAGTTGACACAGTTGGAGAAGCCACAAGTTGAAGATGCGCTGTTCGAGTAAGGAGTAGTGATGTCGCGAACAATAAATTTTCTAATAGGGGATGCAAATGGGAACTACGATCATAGTTGACAAAAATAACTTTTCATGCAAGGCCCTGATCGACTCAGGTGCAGCAGGAAATGTCATTGATGTTCATTTTGTTAAAAAGAATGCTATACCTATCAAGGAGAGAATATCACATCTGGCCGTTGAGGCTATTGACGGGAGACCACTCTCTTAACCCTTAAGCAGAATAGGGACTGTTCCCCCTACATAGGGTCACTTGGCAGATATGGATTGACACCTATCCTAAGGATCCCTGATACACACTGACACAGAGCAGAATATGGACTGTTCCCTCTACATAGGGTCACTTCGCAGATATGGATTGACACCTATCCTCAGGATCCCTGATACACACTGACACAGAGCAGAATAGGGACTGTGCAGCAGGAAATGTCATTGATGTTCATTTTGTTAAAAAGAATGCTATACCTATCAAGGAGAGAATATCACATCTGGCCGTTGAGGCTATTGACGGGAGACCACTCTCTTAACCCTTAAGCAGAATAGGGACTGTTCCCCCTACATAGGGTCACTTGGCAGATATGGATTGACACCTATCCTAAGGATCCCTGATACACACTGACACAGAGCAGAATATGGACTGTTCCCCCTACATAGGGTCACTTGGCAGATATGGATTGACACCTATCCTCAGGATCCCTGATACACACTGACACAGAGCAGAATAGAGACTGTTCCCCCTACATAGGGTCACTTGGCAGATATGGATTGACACCCATCCTCAGGATCCCTGATACACACTGACACAGAGCAGAATAGGGACTGTTCCCCCTACATAGGGTCACTTGGCAGATATGGATTGACACCTATCCTAAGTATCCCTGATAAACACTGACACAGAGCAGAATAGGGACTGTTCCCCCTACATAGGGTCACTTAGCAGATATGGATTGACACCTATCCTAATGATCCCTGATAAACACTGACACAGAGCAGAATAGGGACTGTTCCCCCTACATAGGGTCACTTGGGAGATATGGATTGACACCTGTCCTCAGAGACCATGATACACACTGACAGAGAGCAGAATAGATACTGTTCCCCCTACATAGGGTCACTTGGCAGATATGGATTGACACCTTTCCTCAGAGACCATGATACACACTGACACAGAGCAGAATAGAGACTGTTCTCCTACATAGGGTCACTTGGCGGATATGGATTGACACCTGTCCTCAGAGATCATGATACACACTGACACAGAGCAGAATAGAGACTGTTCCCCCTACATAGGGTCACTTGGCAGATATGAATTGACACCTGTCATCAGGGACCATGATACACACTACACAGAGCAGAATAGGGTCACCCCATGCCAAATGGGAGGGAGTGAGGCATGACCCTTTCACCTCTTCCCCATGTTAGATTCCCTACAGCCAGACATCACCCCTATACGCTGTAAAGCATACTTTTTAATTTATTTTGCAAATGCTGCATCCTTCCCACTTGTAATTCGTAACATTTCCGGCCATCAGTCTGTTTATACCGGGGTCTAGTAGCGCACACCTGTTAACAGGTCGCTCTTCTTCAGCCTTTTGATACGAGGGTCCCTCAACAGGCACGACAGCATGAAAGACCCCATTTGCACAAGGTTGGATGCCGAGCTACTCATTTCCCGTTCCTCCTCCTCACACAGAGCAGAATAGGGACTGTTCCCCCTACACTTGGCAGATATGGATTGACACCTGTCCTAAGGGTCCTTGATACACACTGACACAGAGCAGAATAGAGATTGTTCCCCCTACATAGGGTCACTTGGCAGATATGGATTGACACCTGTCCTCAGAGCCCCTGATACACACTGACACAGAGCAGAATAGGGACTGTTCCCCCTACATAGGGTCACTTGGCAGATATGGATTGACACCTATCCTAAGTATCCCTGATACACACTGACAAAGAGCAGAATAGGGACTGTTCCCCCTACATAGGGTCACTTGGCAGATATGGATTGACACCTATCCTAATGATCCCTGATAAACACTGACACAGAGCAGAATAGGGACTGTTCCCCCTACATAGGGTCACTTGGCAGATATGGATTGACACCTGTCCTCAGAGACCATGATACACACTGACACAGAGCAGAATAGGGACTGTTAGCAGATATGGCGTGGTCGTGGGAGGAGGAGGATGACTTTCACCTCTTCCCCTGCTAGATTCCCGTTGTGCTGTGACATCACCCTTATACGCTGTGTATTTTTTGTTTTTAAATGCAAGCTATTGTGACACCAGTGAGTGAGTGGTGGCACTGGGCACAGTATCCACTGTGAGCCTGACACACCCCCTTTGAGACAATTAACTGCTATTCAATCTATAACAGTGAAAAAAGTTTTTTGTTTTTAAATGTAAGCTATTGTGACACCAGTGAGTGAGTGGTGGCACTGGGCACAGTATCCACTGTGAGCCTGACACACCCGCTTTGAGACAACTAACTGCTATTCAATCTATAACAGTGAAAAAAGTTTTTTGGTTTTAAATGCAAGCCATTGTGACACCAGTGAGTGAGTGGTGGCACTGGGCACAGTATCCACTGTGAGCCTGACACACCCGCTTTGAGAAAACTAACTGCTATTCAATCTATAATAGTGAAAAAAGTTTTTGGTTTTTAAATGCAAGCTATTGTGACACCAGTGAGTGAGTGGTGGCACTGGGCACAGTATCCACTGTGAGCCTGACACACCCGCTTTAAGGACACCGACTGCTATTCAATCTATAACAGTGAAAAAAGTTTTTTGTTTTTAAATGCAAGCTATTGTGACACCAGTGAGTGAGTGGTGGCACTGGGCACAGTATCCACTGTGAGCTTGACACACCCGCTTTAAGGACACTGACTGCTATTCAATCTATAACAGTGAAAAAAGTTTTTTGTTTTTAAATCCAAGCTATTGTGACACCAGATGTAATTGGTGGCACTGACTGGGAAATGGGCACAGTATGCACTGTGAGCCTGACACAGAAGCTGGCAGCAGTGGCAGACAACTGACTGCTATTCAATCTATAACAGTGAAAAAAGTTTTTTGTTTTTAAATCCAAGCTATTGTGACACCAGATGTAATTGGTGGCACTGACTGGGGAAATGGGCACTGTGAGCCTGACACAGAAGCTGGCAGCAGTGGCAGACAACTAACTGCAATTACATTACACAAAAAAAAAAAAAAGCAGACTGATGTTCTAGCCCTAAAAAGGGCTTTTTGGGGTGCTGTCCTTACAGCAGAGATCAGATGAGTCCTTCAGGACTGTAGTGGACACTATATACCCTAACCTAGCTATGCATTTCCTTATCTAATCAACAGCAGCTACACTTTCCCTCCTCTCACTAAGCATGCAGCTTGAGAATGAATCTAAAATGGATGCTGTCCAGTAGGTGGGAGGGTCTACTAGGGAGGGTGTGCTGCTAATTGGCTGGAATGTGTCTGCTGACTGTGAGGTACAGGGTCAAAGTTTACTCAATGATGACGAATAGGGGGCGGATCGAACCGCGCATGTGTTCGCCATCCGCGACGGACGCGAACACGCTATGTTCGCCGGGAACTGTTCGCCGGCGAACCGTTCGGTGCATCACTATTGGTAAACTATACGTTAAATCAAATGACAGAAAAAAGTTGTTAACATTATTTCACACCGCCAAAACTGCTGGTCATCCGGGGGTTACCAAAACCTACAAGGGCCTCCTTCAACAGTTCTGGTGGCCTTCACTCAAGCGAGACGTAGTGGATTTTGTTCAGGCTTGTCGGGTCTGCACGCAGTGTAAGTCCCCTAATGTGAGACACCAGGGTCTACTGATGCCTCTATCTATACTCAAGAAACCATGGACCCACTTATCCATGGATTTCATTGTAGACCTTCCTCTTTCTGATGGTCAGACGGTGATACTGACTGTGACGGATAGGTTCTCTAAAATGGCGCACTTTATTCCGCTTAAGAAACTGCCTTCTGCGGTTCAGTTAGCTCAGGTGTTTGCCAAAGAAGTGTTCCGCTTGCATGGGGTACCTCAGGATATCGTTTCTGACAGGGGCCCTCAATTTGTCTCTCTGTTTTGGAGGGGCTTTTGTGCTGAGATGGGGGTCTCCTTGTCGTTCACTTCCTCCTATCACCCGCAATCTAATGGTGCGGCCGAACGTGCTAATCAGTCTGTGGAATTGTATTTGCGCTGCTTCACTAATGCGCACCAGGATGACTGGTCTCGCCTCCTTCCGTGGGCTGAATTTGCCAGGAATACGGTGTCTCATTCGTCTACTGGCTTAAGTCCTTTTGAGGTTGCTTATAGGTTTTGGCCTTCTGTCCTTCCCGGTGCGTTCTCCGACAAGTGAATGCCCGCCTTGGACCAGCACCTCGCCTCTTTGCGGAAGACGTGGGATCAGGTCCATGTTGCGCTGTCTCGTTCAGCAGCTGCTCAGAAAAAGTTTGCTGATCGCCGTAGGGTTGCGGCCCCTTCTTATGTTCCGAGTGATAGGGTGTGGTTGTCCTCCAGGAACCTCCGTCTCAAGGTTCCCTCGATTAAATTTGCTCCCAGATTTCTTGGTCCCTACAAGGTGTTACGTAGGGTTAACCCCGTTTCCTACTCCCTTGACCTGCCTCCTTCCATGCGAATACCGAACACGTTTCACGTCTCGCTTTTGAAGCCCTTGCTGTGTAACCGGTTCTCTCGTCCCCTCGGGCAGCCCGTTTCCTCTCACGCTGTCCCTAGTGACGTGTTCGAGGTGGCTGCCCTTTTCGACTCTCGTGTTTCTAGGGGTCGGCTACAATATTTGGTGGATTGGAAGGGGTACGGCCCTGAGGAGCGGTCCTGGGTTTCGAGCTCTGATCTGCACGCTCCCTCTTTGGTCCGCTCCTTTCATGCCCGGTTTCCTTTGAAGCCTTCTGCTTCCCGCCCTCTGGGCGGTCTTCGAGGGGGGGTAATGTCGGGATCCCGCGGGCGGCTGCGAGGGGAGGCTGCACACCGCTCGCGGTACTCACCCTCCAGCTGTCCGCGGTCTCCTCCGCCTCGTGGCTTTCCTCCTCGTCCCCCAGCGGCAGCATGCATGACACTGCACGCTGGGAGACCTCCCAATATATTACACGCCAGGGTCAGTCACCTGACCCGGCGTTAAAAGCACAGTGCCTCAATCACAGTGGGAGGTTTAGATATCTCCCACGTGTGATTGTTAATTCTGATTGGAAATTATCCAATCAGAATTAACCTTATGGTTTAAATACTTACCTTTCCTGTTCCTCCCTGCCCTGTTGTGGTCTTTGCTTGCTAGTATTGCTACTTAACTTGTGGTTCTGGTTACGTACTCTCTGGCTTGTTTATCTGACTCTGTGACTTTCTCCTACCCTTTGACCTCGGCTTGTTTCACGTTATTCTGTCTTCTGGTTCCCTTACTCGGCTTGTCTCCTGACTATTCTGTGTGTGCTTAGCCCGGCCACTCTAAGGTCCGGTCCTGCACCTTTTCTGTGTGTGTGTGTGTGTTAGCGTGTTGGGTTCCCAGAATCGTGACACATATAACCGAATACATGGGTTCTAGTGAATGGCGGCCATTTTGTCTTTCGAACACAGGCAGCGGTACATGGTCGTCAAGTGTCTGGAACTCTTTGATGGCTACATGATCCTGCGAACTCCGGAGAAACTTGTACCACTGCCCATTCCTCTCCCAGACGAGTTAAGAGAACACCGTTTGGGAGAAAGGAACTACCGAACAGGGGGAACATTCACTCCCTAAAAGCCAGGGAAAGCGTTAATCGACTGCTGCCTCTTTTCTCATGGAACTATTTTGGGCTATCATCTTGTGGCCGACCCGCGGTCGTCAGAGTGTTGCCACAGGTTACCATCAGAACGTTGCCACGGGTTACTATGGCAATGCTCTGCACTGCACGCAGACCGCGATACTTATACTGTGAGCTGACAGGGGAGCTGCACGGAGCTGACAGGAGCTGCAGGAAAGTTAAGTAAATGCTTCCTGCCAGCCCCCCCACTGCACAGCCCATCCACTGGACCACCAGGGATTAAGAT
Organism: Pelobates cultripes; assembly: GCA_933207985.1. NCBI lineage: Eukaryota > Metazoa > Chordata > Amphibia > Anura > Pelobatidae > Pelobates > Pelobates cultripes. The sequence goes on along the minus strand of OW240913.1, from coordinate 206,306,726 downwards.
AGCCCCCCTCCCTGACCAGTTAGCAAGCAGGGAGGGGGGACAAAAAAATATTAAATAAAAAAATGCCCTCCCCCCACCCAGTTCACAAACACTACACACACACACACACACACACTCTGCATTATATACACACAGAGTGTGTGTTTGTATGAGTGTGTGTGTGTGTATTTAATGCAGAGTGTGTGTTTGTATGAGTGTGTGTATATACTTATAAAAATCACAGAATTTCATAGCCCCAAGTTTTACCCTTGACTTATCCACGAGGCATAGCATATTTCACGATTGTTGGTCACAAAACTGCACTCGACTTATACATGAGATCGACTTATACATCAGTATATATGGGTAGGTTAGGTTCTTATGTGTATTCTCACAGATGTTCTTATGGTATTCGCACCTAGATAGATGCATACGTTTCTGTTTTGTAAAAGTTCTGCAGCACATACATGTCAGATGTTGAGTGGTTCTGGTTTCTATGTAAGTTTTGCTTTTGTAGAATTTGGGGCCTTGAAGTGCTGTGATTCACTCTTACAGACTACAGTGCACAGCCTGCAGTGACTGGGAGCCATATTTATTCATTCACGCTTCATGGTTCTTGACATTGTGTCTTTGTGTCAGAATTACTAGTAGATCAGCACACAGAATTATATCACACCTAAAGGTCTTACCAGGCCTTAGAATGTACCAGAGAATAGTCAGAATACTTGCCGAGGTCAGGGACACAGAAGGAGACACAACGATGAGGGAAAGCCAAAAGTCAAGGATACCAGAATACAGGGAAGTCAAACGAAGCCAAATTCAATAACCAGAAATAAACACTCAGTAAACACACTCTCGGATAACCTACTAAGGGAATCCATGACAGGGCAATGAGAAGAAGAAAAATATGTTTAAATAAGCCTCCTACGGATTGGATTGGCCAATGATTCGCATTTGAACTACCTGTATCGCATATAATGGGCTCATTTCAAACTGACTTTCTTTAGAAAATTTCCTCTATCAAGAGGTGACGTGCTCATTAAAGTTTGGCATTTGTTACTATGCTTTCTCTTCCTCAGAGGTCACACACTTAATAATTGCTGTTACTTAGCTTCCTCTTTTACCGATGTCACGTGTCATGAATCAGATATTCTCTGAGCACTTCTATCAAAAAAGTATTGTGCTTATTCAGGTTTGGCTTTGTTAATCAGCTTCTTCTATCAAATAATGTGTATTCATCAAATTGCAATTACTGCAGTTAAGGAGTCACAAATTTCTCCAGTTTCACATGCTCATGCATTTTGGGATTTATTACTGAACTTCCTCTATCACTCATCAAATTAGTATTCTCTACTGAGCACCTCTATTTCAAAAGGTTGTACTCATTTAAATTGGTATTTATTACTGTATTTCCTCTATAGAAGAGGTCACATGCTCAACATGTTGGTATTTGTTACTGAGCTTCCTCTAACATAGTGGACATATGCTTGTCAAATTACTATTTTAATCCACCTATCTCTGAGCCCCACACTCATGCAATATGAATTTCTAAGCCACCTATATTCCAGAGGTCATGTGCTCATCAAATCATTAATTCTTACTGAGCTTCCTCTATCACAGGCCCAGCAAATTAGTTTTCACTATTGAGCTTCCTATGTCCTCTTTCGCTCAGCAAATTGCTTTTTCTATTGAGTTCCTTTTTCAAACATGTTACACGCCCAGCTAATAGGTATTCACTTTTGAGCTTCCTCTATTACAAAGGACACGCAATCATAAATTAGCGTTTTTTACTGAGCCTTCTATCTCTAAGGTCAAGCAATCATGCAATGGGGTTTGTTACTGAGCTTCCTCTTTCTCTCAGAACACATGCTCATCGTAATTAATTTTCGATTCTGAGTACCTACATTTTTAGAAGGTTACAAATTGTTACTGAGCTTCCTCTATTACTGAGGACATGCACTCAGTAAATGTTGGGTTTGGTTACTGTACTTCCTCTATAATAGCGGTTACACGCTCCTAAAATTATGTTGTCACTGAGCCTTATCTATAAAGAGGTCAGGTGCCCACTAGATTGTTATTTGTTACTGAGTTTACAGAAGTCATATTTTTAAATTCAGAATTACTTACTACTGTACTGAACCTAGAAACATAGAATGTGACGGCAGATAAGAACCATTCGGCCCATCTAGTCTGCCCAATTTTCTAAATACTTTCATTAGTCCTTGGCCTTATCTTATAGTTAGGGATAGCCTTATGCCTATCCCACGCATGCTTAAACTCCTTTACTGTGTTAACCTCTACCACTTCAGCTGGTAGGCTATTCCATGCATCCACTACCCTCTCAGTAAAGTAATACTTCCTGATATTATTTTTAAACCTTTGTCCCTCTAATTTAAGACTATGTCCTCTTGTTGTGGTAGTTTTTCTTCTTTTAAATATAGTCTCCTCCTTTACTGTGTTGATTCACTTTATGTATTTAAAGGACCACTCTAGGCACCCAGACCACTTCAGCTTAATGAAGTGGTCTGGGTGCCAGGTCCTTCTAGGCTTAACCCATTTTTTCATAATTATAGCAGTTTCAGAGAAACTGCTATAATTATGAATGGGTTAAGCCTTCCCCCTAATTCTCTAGTGGCTGTCTCATTGACAGCCACTAGAGGCGCTTGCGTGCTTCTCACTGTGATTTTCACGGTGAGAGCACGCCAGCGTCCATAGGAAAGCATTGTAAATGCTTTCCTATGAGACCGGCTGAATGCGCGCGCAGCTCTTGCCGCGCGTGCGCATTCAGCCGGCGGGGCGTAACGGAGGCGGAGAGGAGGAGGAGAGCTCTCCGCCCAGCGCTGGAAAAAGGTAAGTTTTTACCCCTTTCCCCTTCCAGAGCCGGGCGGGAGGGGGACCCTGAGGGTGGGGGCACCCTCAGGGCACTATAGTGCCAGGAAAACGAGTATGTTTTCCTGGCACTATAGTGGTCCTTTAAATGTATCTACCATATCCCCCCTGTCTCGTCTTTCATCCAAGCTATACATGTTAAGATCCTTTAACCTTTCCTGGTAAGTTTTATCCCGCAATCCATGAACCAGTTTAGTAGCACTTCTCTGAACCCTCTCTAAGGTATCAATATCCTTCTGAAGATACGGTCTCCAGTACTGTGTACAATACTCAAAGTGAGGTCTCACCAGTGTTCTGTACAATGGCATGAGCACTTCCCTCTTTCTACTGCTAATACCTCTCCCTATACAACCAAGCATTCTGCTAGCATTTCCTGCTGCTCTTTTAAATTGTCTGCCTACCTTTAAGTCATCAGAAATAATCACCCCTAAATCCCTTTCCTCAGATGTTGAGGTTAGGACTCTATCAAATATTCTGTACTCTGCCCTTGAGTTTTTACGTCCAAGATGCCTTATCTTGCACTTATGTCAGTTGCCACAACTCTTTTCTAGTTTACCTAAATCATTTGCCATTTGGCTTATCCATCCTGGAACATCAACCCTGTTACATCTTAGTATCATCAGCAAAAAGACATACCTTACAATCAAGACCTTCTGCAATATCACTAATAAAAATATTATAGAGAATGGGTCCAAGTACAGATTCCTGAGGTACCCCACTGGTGACAAGCCCAAGCTTCGAATATACTCCATTGACTACAACCCTCTGTTGTCTGTCACTCAGCCACTGCCTTACCCATTCAACAATATTGGAATCCAAACTTACAGATTGCAGTTTATTGATACGCCTTCTATCTTCCTCTTACTGAAATCTAGGTAAGCAATGTCTACTGCACCACCCTGATCTATAATTTTCGTTACCCAATCAAAAAAATCAATAAGATTAGTTTGGCATGATCTCCCTGAAGTAAACCCATGTTGTCTCTGATATTTAAATCAATGTGTTTTTAGATATTCAACAATCCTATCCTTTAACATGGTTTCCATCACTTTCCCCACTACTGAAGTAAGGCTTACTGGCCTGTAGTTGCCCGACTCCCCCCTATTACCTTTCTTGTGAATGGGCACAACATTCGCTAACTTCCAATCTTCTGGGACTACTCCTGTTAACAATGATTGGTTAAATAAATCTGTTAATGGTTTTGCTAGTACACCACTAAGCTCTTTTAATAGCTTTGGGTGTATTCCATCAGATCCCATTGACTTATTTGTCTTTACTTTTGACAGTTGAAATAGAACCTCTTCCTCTGTAAACTCATGTGTAATAAATGACTAATTTATCCTTTTTCTCAACTGATGTCCCTTTCCTTCATTTTCATCTGTAAATACAGAACAAAAATATTCATTGAGGCAGTCAGCTAGACCTTTATCCTCTTCTACATACCTTCCTTCTTTTGTTTTTAATCTAACTAATCCTTGTTTTACTTTTCTTTTCTCATTTATGTATCTAAAAAAAGTTTTGTCCCCCTTTTTTACTAACTGTGCTATTTTCTCTTCTGTGTGTGATTTGGAAGCTCTTATAATTTGCTTAGCCTCTTTCTGCCTTATCTTATAGATTATTCTGTCTTCCTCACTCTGTTTTTTTTTATAATTACTAAATGCTAACTTTTTGTTTTTTACTATTACTGACAAGCCTAATGCAATTTTCTGTTGCCTTCAGTAGTGCAACTTTTATATAATCCCATTTCTCTTGGACTCCATTTAAATTGCTCCAGTCTGATAATGACTCCTTTACACATGTTCTAATTTTAGAAAAGTCTGTTTTTCTAAAGTCTAAAACTTTTGTTTTTGTGTGGTGTGACTCAGTCACTGTTCTTATATTAAACCACACTGACTGATGATCACTGGATCCTAAACTTTCACCTACAGTAATATCTGATAACAATTCTCCATTTGTTAACACTAAATCTAGTATGGCCTCTTTACGAGTTGGCTCCTCAACGACTTGTTTTAGAGACAATCCTAGTAGGGAGTTTAGAATATGTGTGCTCCTGGCACAAGCAGCTATTTTTGTTTTCCAATTCACATCAACCTCCTCTATCTCAGAGCCACATACTCACTAAATATATATGTGCTACTGAAACACCTATTTTTTCAGAGTTCATGCACTCATAAAAATGTGCCAGTTTGTAACTGAGTTTCCTTTATCACAGAGGCTGTGTTATCAGCAATTGTCATTCATTACTGAGCTTCCTCTATCACAGGGGTTATGTGCTCTTCGTATAGGAATTTGATTACTCAGCTTCCTCTATCACAGAGGTTATGTGCTCTTCGTATAGGAATTTGATTACTGAGCTTCCTCTATCACAGAGGTTTGTGCTTAATAGATTGGTAGTTGTTGAGCCATCTACCTCATGGGAGAAAAACAATCACTCAAATTGATTGTTGTTGAGCTTCCTTTATCACTAAGGACACACACCCCTCAATTTGGTTTTGTTACTGTGCTACCTCTATAACAAAGGTTGTATGCTTATCAAATTGGCTATCACAGAGGTCACATGCTCAATAATTTTAGTATTATAGCTTTCTCTATCACAAGAGGTCATGCATTGATCTTGTCTGGTATATTTCATGCATTGATCTTATCTGGTATATTTTACTGAGCTTCCTCTAGCTCACATGCTCATTCTGATAATTGTTCCTGAGCTTCCCCTGTATAAAGCTCACATGCTATTCATGTAGTTTTTATTTCAGAGCTTACTCTCTCATGTGAGTTCACATGCTCATCATAATTTTGGCATGTGTTATACCAAATAGAGGTAACACGGTAAGTGTATTGGTAATTTTTACTGAGCCACTTGTCTCATAGGTCATATGGCTCATTAAATTAGGTTTGATGTGAGCTTCCTCCATCACAAAAGTCACATACTCCTCAACCTGGCATTTGCCACTAAGATTCCTCTATCACAGTAGGGTACTCTTTCAAACTTTATTTTGTTGCAGGGTTTCCTCTATCACATTGCCTTCACAATATTTGAATTTGTTTTCTTTCTAGGCCACCTCTGTCTCTCAGGTCACACACTCATTAAACTTGTGTTTGTCACAGAGCATCTTCGCATGGAGACAACACTCTCATTAAGTTGTGATTTTACGATTGAACTTCCTCTATTGCATAGCTTGGATACCTTACCCACTATCCAATACCAATACATGGTTATGGTACTTGCGCTAATTACCAAGTTCACATACTCATCAATTGAAATAGTTTCAGCTTCCCCTTTCACAGTGGTCACACACTCACTTTAGAATTACTGTTATATTGGTTTAGGTAAACATTTTGTATTTTGCTCCTTTTGCAGCTTTTATGAACACCTCTCGGTTAATCTTTTATCATGGCGCTTGAGGTTCAGGTATGCCAGTCATTCTGGTGTTATTGTTATTGTTTTGAGCAATGCTCTTCTACCAATAATATAAAATATATGGGTCACTGGATAACAGTAGTTATATATTCCTTAACATGTGCAAGAAATGCTACGGGTCCTGCAGTTTGGTTTATTAATCAGGGTTATGGGTTTGTTTATGTGTGTGTGTGTGTGTTTTGCATGCGTATACGTGGGGGCATTCTTATTGTATATGTATTTCATTATGTACATTGTTACTTAATATGGCATTTAAATATTTGACCTCTTTATTTACAGGTCTAACCCGACAAATGGTTCCGGCACACTTCAACCGACTTTGCCTTAGGTAGTAATGGCCAAGTATGGCTTTTTGTCCTCTGCCACAAATGTTCAGGCCGTTAGGCTTAATTGGTCTTAAAAATTGATGCATCTTTTACCTTGACATTGCGGGTGTTTGGGACAAAACCTCATCCTCTTCACCCTTACAACTTAATCTTCTTCAGGTAAGCCCACTCTGTTTGCATGCCTAACCCAACCATCAGTCCCAGCACACTTCAACCTACTTTGCCTTAGTTTGTAAGCTCCAAGTATAACTTTTTGACTCCGACCACAAATATATGTATATAAATTTACAGACACACATTTATAGAGCATTATTTCTCTAATAAATGCACACAGACATTCTCTCTCTTAAGGAATAAGCTTGAATAAACCAAAAATTTTAATTTACAGACCCTGTGTAGAAAATACAAGACTCTCATGTTCGGTATTTGATTTTCTTTCAAAACTAAAAAAATATATAAATAAACCATAAAACATGGAGAGATGGGTAGTGTAAAATATTCACTGTCATGACAAGCTGTCATTGCACTACAAAAATAAAGAATTTATAAAAAAAAAAATTCACTGTGACAAACTGCCCTTGCCAAGTGAGTTGCCACGAGCTCCTGGAGGAGCCTACTTGCCAGCCTCCTGCCCACAGACTATGGAGCCTGTAAAATGTAATATAAAAGTCTCCGTTCATGTATTTGGGGTTTATGGTTCGGGAACCGAACAGCCGCATCAACTGGAGACCACCCTGGAGCTTGTTAAGCCAAATTGATACTTTGCATCAATTTCCATCGCAGTGTTCTAAGTGTTTGTCTGGGTGGCTGCATTTCCTATAGACGACCACTAGGTGGTGGCCATCTTGTTCGCTTGAACACAGGCAGCCGTGTTTGGTCATAGAGTTCATGGAACTATTTTCGGACACTGAAACTCCCGGACACCGCTGGACTTCCATGATCGCCTGTGTTCGGTTCTATAACATTTAGAAAGACACTGTTTAGTGGAAATGTTCCCACAAACAAAGGAAACAAGCTTCAGGGTAAGAACATTGACTATGTTCGGTAGTTTGTCTGGTTTTTAAACTATCGAACTAGACCGACCGCAAGCCCTTATTCTCTGGAACTGTTTTGGGCATGCGACCATGCGTGCTGTTGGTCAAATTATGACTTCCAGGAAGTTCCTGAACCCCTGAACCGATCTGGGTGATTTTTGGATATGTTGGTCACCCATATCTGGGCTATCAGGGGATGCAACTTTTGTGGTGTTCTATGTATTTTTTAAGGTACTTTTGGGGTGTTTGGGAAATGTGTTTTTTTTAACCTGGAGATAATTGAGTTTAATATAGTGCTTGACTCAATCATCTCCCAGACACAGGAGCGGGATTATCTTATTATGTATGGGAGTGTCTTGGATCTGAGAACCAATGTAACTGTGTATTTGTTTCTACTGTGGTTTACTCTCAGGTCCAGATGGGAGTGCCCCTTGCATGGGGACTTGCATATAAGGCCAGTTGTGGCTTCCATTAAAGGTATTCCAGAACTGTGTCGTCTGATTACTGGGAGGGGAAAGGGCTATTCTGTAATCACTGTTCCAGTGTGGAGGATTCAACAGGGAAAGTCCTTGTAAGGACTAGAGCTCCCAGGACTGAGTGTCATCCAGTGCCTGGGGTTGTCTAGAGCGAATTCCCCATTCGGTTCCAGGACCCCAGTAAAGCCACGGCAACTGTGGGCAGAAGTGCTGCAGTTTGTCCACTGTTCCAGCTAGGAAGCGGTCCTTGGTGGAGCTATCTACTAAACAGCACCCTAATTTGTTTTCTTAAGAAGGGCAATGCCATAATAGGGCATTTTGCTATTTAAGAAGTTATCTACTAAATAGCACCCCATGTTAGTCTTAAACAGGGCAATCATACATAAGGCTAACAAATCAGAAAGCTATCAAATTTATAGTGCCCTAATCTGGTATCCTAAGTAACGTAACCTCACATAAAACTACTAAGTTAGGGAGCTGTCTACTAAACATTTATTTACACACACATTTATAGAGCATTATTTCTCTAATAAATGCACACATACATTCTCTTTCTTAAGGAATAAGCTTGAATAAACCAAAAATGTCAATTTGTCAAAAATTAATCTGCTATCCTTAAATAGGGCAATCCAACATAAGGATACCAAATAAATGGAGCTATCTACTAAACAGAGCCCTAATTTGGCATCCTAAGTAGGGCAATCTCACAGAAGGGTGCAAAATTAGGGGAACATTTGGCACCATTAATTTGGTATTCTAAATATAGCAATCCCACATAAGGGTATGAAATTAGGGGAGCCATCTACTAAACTTTGCCCTAATTTGCTATCCTAAATAGGGCAATCCCACGTAAGAATACTAAATTAGGGTGATATCTATCTAACATCACCTTAATTTGATTTCCTAAATATTACTTTGCAAGCCCTCCCTTTCTTCCCAAATCTAGACTTTTTGTAGCTGTCCAATCACAGATGTTCCAATGACGCTTTATGAGAAATCTTTGCAAGGCAGGTGCTCTGGGCACTTACCCTTCTCTTGAGTTTATATCCAGGGAATTTATTGTAAATCTTAATTTATAAAAGTGCCAATTTCTTTTGAAAATTAAACTTTTTGTAAAAAGAAAAAAAAAAAAGGGCACACTCTTTACATAGTAAAGTACCACAGCAAGCAAAGTGCTTTAAGTGTGTGGATGGTTCCTTTATATTTTAAACCAATAAATTGATGTGCCCTTGCTACTAAAGTTCCTCTTAGTGGTTATGGTTTAATGAGTCTTTGGTGGGCCACCTTCCAGTTTTCTGTTGGATTGTTTTTGAGTAGTTTGGCAAAAATAAAGTTCTCTTTTCAATTTGTTCATATAACATCTGTCTAAAGCCATCTAACCTTGGACAGCAATGCCAAACTGCAAGTACTTGGCTAACCTGCCTATTGTGCATATCACTGATACAAAGAAACAGATAAAGCTTTATGAATCAATTTGTGACATTATTGGACTTACTGAAATGATGGGGATTATGTTTAAAAAATGTTGTGTCCTGAAAAGCGGTAAAAATATGTGAAAGTGAGTAGTCAGCAATGGAATTTTTCTACTGGTTCCACTTATTTCCATGGTAATTGCTCAACTCTTAGTACTTTAGACCGCTTTTCAGAACATGACACCTTTTGTATATAACCCCCAATATTTACTTTGCATTTACATTAGAGGTTGATGGTTATAAGTAATATCCTTCTTGTGAGCTGTAGATGACACTATAAAAGTAATTTTAGATTTATGTAGGATATGTCAATAAATCTTATCCAGGATGCTCAAACTTACTGCATAAAGGGTTTCTATAGTGGAAGGAATACAAAGTTGTATTCCTAACACTATAGTGCCCTCTCTCCCAAACCTCGTGGTCCGCCTCCCCCGGCATAAAAAGGGTTAAAACTCCTTATTTACTCACCTGATTCCAGCACCAATGTCTCTCAGCTCTGAGTTGTGCTCCGCCTCATCCAACGTCATGTGACTGCGACCTAATGCACATAAGTGGCGAGCACTGCAAGCTCATTAGACCCTTGCTATAGGAAAGCATTGAATCAATGCTTTCCTTAGGGGATTTTACAGACACTGAATGTGCTCATGCAGACCGTGAGGATGTATAGCATAATTTAGGGGAACCAGAGTCCCGTAAACTCCGGGAAGCGCCTCTTGTGGCTGTCTCATGGACAGTCACTAGAGGCTGTTTTATTACTGCAATGTAAATATTGCATACTTCCAAGCTTTGGCATCTTGTAAATCTTGATGCCAGTGGAAGTGGGGAAAAGGCACGGACCTGAGTTTCCCACCAACTCTGTGGGATCAGAGCCTAGAAAGTAGAGTCTGCTAAACGGAGGTCAACAAGAAGGAATTAAGTCAGGATCTAAAAAAGGATCTGCTCTCAGTGCTATTAGAGTAACATTTTCTTCTACATATTGCACATTTTATGTATATTTATTAAAACAGTGTAAATTAGTATCATAGCCTAAGATCCATAGGCCATCCAAAGTGTTCAATGAATTTGTCTACAATTTTTGCCCATGCAGTTTCTATTGATTTAGAGAGGTCCATTTGGCTATTTGTATGGTAATATCTGCAGGATAATATTTTTTTAAACTTTACCAAACTTATATATTATCATGCTCATATGGACTATTTACCAATGGAAATCGTCCCCAGGTCACCAACACTATGCCAATAAAATATTTCATAATCGATCATAGTTAACAATATAAAATAAAATAGAATTGTTTTACTGCACAATAACATGAAGCCCACACATTCGCATCATATAATATTCTGAACATATCACATTATAAATTCAATTGGGTTGCTAATATAATAGATGTTTTAATATAATGTTAAATTAATAAATTGTGCTGGTTAAATATCAAATAAGTGATTCACACAATGTAATTAATTATACATCAGTTGATGTGGTTTATTATATGTGTCTATATTTTATTGAGATAATTGATGATGCCATTTAGTCAAATGGAAACCATACTACCAGTGGAAGTAAATGCCCTTCAGTAACACAGCAATACCTGTCTATATATCATCTAGTCTACATCATACAAAATGTAAGCAAGTCATGGAAATGAAGGTTAAATGTAATTTCTTGTTATAAATACAACCAAGTTAAGCTTTATTTCTGAAATGAAACCAAGTGAAATGAAAACCTATCAGGATTTGCATTTCGATTTTTTGATCTCCATGCAAAAGGTTTTTATCAGATGCCATGGTCTATTGTGCAATGTAATAGTCTTTGGTCTCCATTGTTCTCATCTGATCTCAGCTGCCTACAGCTTATGACTTATTTAGTGGAAGAGAAACATATATTGAGACAATGAATAAAATGCAGTTGTGAATTGTTAGGATTCACTGCAAGAAATAGAGATACTGGTTCTGTGAGAGCCAGGGTTGGATTTACATTTCATATGCCTATAGTAACCAAATCCTATAGTATCCCCTGTTCCTCTGGTTAAATTTAATAAATCAAATTGGATTTTTTTTTTACTCTCTGCATCACACTTTATGTGTATACAGTAATTGGCATTAAGCTTACTTTGCACATGACTAATGATTCAAGGATGACTAGTTTTCTGAACACCAACTGGGTTATGATGGACCAACATCAAAGGTAAATTACAGATGAGCTAAACTATAGTCCCTTTTCAAAAACTTAGACTATAGTGGAGGCTGAGCAATGATTAGTGAGAAACAAGTCTGTCACTGAATGTAATAGACTCCAATTTGCCTGTAGAGATTCCCATCTACCCATAAGCAAGGGTATGAGGAGTTATAAAAAGAAAAAAAGGAAATATAAGAGAGTAAGATACCATGTGCATATGTGTCTAGAGCAAATGCAAAGGTTACTAGAAATGAGGTTATGAAATTTAAAATTAGAAGAATTCAGTAAGTAGTGTAAAGGTTAATAGTTTTAGGAGTAGGGTTCGGTGGATTATGTTTATGGGGTTAACTTTATGAGAGTAATGGTGAGAAGCTCAGGCCTGCCAACAGTCCTCACCTGCCATCTCAAGTTTTTTCTTTTCTTGTGCCCACATCTAGGATCACCAGGGAATTGTCTTCAGACAGCACAACGTGATTATATAAGATGTGTTTATGCTGTGAATGGGTGCTAGGACCATGCAGTGCCTCCTCCTGCATGGTCCTGTGGGTTGTCAGTCAGCTAAGTGTGCTTTTCTAGGTGAACCCATCCATTATGAGCATCGCCAATGCTGTGAGTTGGGTCATTGGAGATGGCATTTCACTCCTCGCCCAAACGTCCTAATCTGCATACCTCCCAAAGATGGGAGGCATTAGAACTCCTGATCATTGCCTCTTTATTATGACTGTAATCACTTGGTCAATACTAGAGTTAGAAATAAATTATAATGAGCTATTTGCTAGAATCTACTCATGGGTTTCAATGTGGAGTGTACTTTACAGTGGATGTAAGCGTGAATGTGTTACGTAGCTTAGGAAATGTCTATGTGTGGCTCAACGGTGATGGTCTAAGTATACAGACCTGAAACTCCAGTAGTCACAACACTCCTGGTTCCCAAACAACTGCTCAAGGGACTACAATAGTCCAGATTTTGTCAGTATCTTCATGGAAACCGAATTATAATATCGCTAATTCCTAGATTGTTGGGGTGTCCTGAGGACTGGCTTAAGAACCACTGCTCTCAGGAATATACAATATGCATGTTTATTTCTGGAGAAATAACAAATGGCTACCCTGTAAAAAAACATTACCAATTGAACCTCTGTGTTAAAAGTGGTGGGTTTATGTGGACATAAGGCCCCAGGAGCCATATCAAATTAATCAATGCATTGAGAGGATGATGGAGTAATTTGTTGAATATATCTGTGTTTATTTTCCTCCTTAGAGATCTTGGCTTTCATAAGCCACTTACCCTTTTTTTTCCCCCCCCCAAACTATTCAGATTGTCCATATATTGTATTCATTGATTTACTTGAGGTGTGCAAATGATATCCTTAAGAACGACGGTTCCTTTTTCTAGGATGGATTGCGGTCTGATAAACACTGGATTTCAGCACAAGCTTTCCATACCTCCCTAGTATACCTATTTAAGATGGAAAGTCAATATCTTTGGCCCAAATCCTTATAGCTCTCTTTTTCTATCTTTTTTTTCTAGCAGCTCCATATTGCTGGTGTGTTTGATTGCAGGGCCGGCCCAAGACATTGTGCTGCCTGGGTCCACCGATGAAATGCTGCCCCTCGCCCCAACCCCCCCAAAACCATGTGCACATCCGTTATGTTATGCAGTGTGTGGTGAATGCTGTGTTTGTGTAAAGGATGCATTGTGTGCATGTAGTGGATACAGTGTCTGTGTTTAGTGGATGCAGTATCTGTTTGTAGTGGATGCAGTGTGTTTAGAGGAGTTGGATAGCAGTGGTTGTGAGCAGTGTTTTCCAAAATGTATAATTAGAGTTATGCCCGCCTCCCTGCCCTTTAGGGAGGGGGAACACTAAATCCAGCATGTTTGTCCTGTGAAGAGGGGGCCCAGAAGTCTAATCTTTCTCTATTCTAAACCAACGGCTATGGTCTGTGTCAATAGAACAAACAGTACTAGACAGGGCTGCCCTTATCACTCTTGTTGTCATTATTGAGCCTGGAGCCTTTCATTAATACGCTCAGGAACAATACTTACTTGCTCTCCTTTTGTGAGTATACCTCTTTTTATTTATTCACCACTTTTAACACAATTGTTTTTTTTACACATATTATTGGAGCATCACCAATTGGTATATCAGAATACATCATATGTGAGCACCGCCACCACCACTGCTGACCATACACCATCTACTACTAGCTGAAAAAACTCTTCTATATACAGGACCAAGCACCATCGACATATCCACAGATGGTGATTGTACCGTCCATGCGCAGTGATCTGGAGCTGATCTACTAGCTCCAGAAAAATGTAAGTGCAATTTCTTCTATTCACCTCTCTGATATTTGACATACTACTTATATTGACATATTTGGGCTTTGTCCCTTTTTATTTTTCATAATACTACATTTGGAACTGAGGATTCCAGTTGAAAGCGCTGCTTCCCGGCATCTCTTTACTCATCTCTACCTACGACCAGAAGGAAGACACTCTGGTTCGGGAAGTTCGAGCAGCTGCAGATACAAAAAGCAATGCCAGAAATCTCATTTCCTGTTTATATGACTTTCCCTTCCACTATTGTGATGAGGCAAATGCATGCTTTGAACTTATCTTGCAGTGGGACTTTCATGCTTGGTCTCTTCCTGATATTACTTGGTTAGGAAGAATCAGTGTACTGAAAATGAACATTCTGCCAGCACTTCTTTAACTTGCTTCAAACATTGTCGGTGCATATTCCAGGCCAATTTGTCCATCAACTAAAAACAATATTGTTTGAGTATGTTTGGCAGCACCACAGGATGCAATTAATGTATGACCTCCTTATACGCCCAAAGCTACATAATGGTCATGGTATGTTTGATCTCACCAGATACTATAAAACAGTATATCTTTAGAAGGTTCTAGAGTTAAGTCACTGGGGAGAAAACGACCAAAGGGAGCACAGGCCACATTCCATCTGTGTGCCACTATCCATCAAGTGCCACCTTCCAATAAGTGCCCTGAATCCTAGTAGTTTACCAAGGGAGATCACCAAGGAGGACACGAGGAAGAAAACAGCAGACAATGCTTCAATCAACATTTTTATTATCATCCACACGCTGTTGTGCTTACTGCATTAATGTTTGTGTTCTGTACCTAGCCATATGTGTAGTGTAAGTACTACTTCCTCAACATATATGCATTATTTGTAACTTATTTCAGTTTTGTATTCATCTCCTCCCCTCCTGTACATGGCTCCAAATTTGACCATGTTAATATTCTTTGTAACCCTCTTCACACTTCGGTCATGTTCCTACCACCACCCTCTTAAGCACCACTCACCACAAACCGAGAACCAAATTCTTATACATCATGGCCTGCTTTATTGCTGTAATTTATCTGCAGAGTGCTGGTGGAGAGTGTTGAAATCAAGCCCTTCCACCCCACAAAAGTATAAAACCCTACAATTGCAATACTACCAAAGTAAGATTATGTCCAAATTCCTATTACTCATGTTACTTGCCCTTGCAAATGATGTAGAGTCTAACCTTGGTCCCCCAACAGATTCCATTCCTAGCCTAGCCTTCCAGCTAAAAAAGGCCTCTCCTTTGTGAACTGTAATATCCGCAGCTTACTACCAAAAATTGATGCACTACAAGCATGGTGTTCACATTTCAAGAACAAAATCATTGTGCTCTCTGAATCGTGGCTAACTGCAAAAATACCTGACTCTGCAATTGCAATACATGGGTACTCATGCCATAGAAATGACAGAGAAAAAAAGAGGAGGCGGCATTGTAATTTATGTTGACAATTACATAAAGTTCACCCCTTTACAAAACTTTAGCTCTCCTGCCACCTTTGATTTCCTTTCTGGCACAACTGAGATCCCGTGCAGTAAATCAATCATTGTTGCAGGAATCTACCACCCACCTAGCTCCCCAGTGCATTCCCTATCTGCCATAGCCCATCTCCTTAGTGGAAACCATAGCCCAAAACCCCAAAAGTGAACAGTTGGCCTTTCGAGATTTTAATATGGATTGGCTGAATCCTAAAAATAATAGTTCTTGCTCGCTGTTTAAGACTTTGTAGCTAACACAATTAATTTACTCCCCAACTCGCATAAACATTAAAAGACATAACCATACCCTGCTCAATTGGATTCTCTCCACTTCTACTCATATAATCCAGGACGCAGGTGTTCTCCCTAACAGTTTCAGTGACCACAGCTTAGTGTATTGCGTGCGCAAAATAAAGGCTTCTAAATCCTCTCCCAAGGTTAAAATCACCAGGTCCTTAAAAAAATGTAATCTTGAATCCTTTCTAAATGACATCAAGAACCTCCCATGGCACATATTATACCTTATCTCAGTTCTAGCCTGTGCAGTGGAATTCTTTCAGTCTCCTGCAAGTTTGGAATTTGCATGCCCCGCCGCGTAAGGTGATAGTAAAAGGGCCACATATGAATTGGATCACAGCTGATCTCATTCAAATGTACCAGTTTCGAGATTCATTGTGGTCAAAGTTCAAGCATACTGGCTCTATGGACGACCACTGTGCATATAGACAATGGCAAAATAAAAGCCCAAAACAAACAAAATTGGTCAAGGCCCAATCCTCTCCCAAGGTTAAAATCACCAGGTCCTTAAAAAATGTAATATTGAATCCTTTCTAAATGACATCAAGAACCTCCCATGGCACAGATTACACCTTATCCCAGATCTAGACTGTGCAGTGGAATTCTTTCAGTCTAAATTCCTGCAAGTTTGGAATTTGCATGCCCCGCTGTGTAAGGTGAGAGTAAAAGGGCCACATATGGATTGGATCACAGGTGACCTCATTCAAATGTACCAGTTTCAAGATTCATTGTGGTCAAAGTTCAAGCATACTGGCTCTATGGATGATCACTGTGCATATAGACAATGGCAAAATAAATGCAAAAAACAAACAAAATTGGCCAAGGCCCAATATTTCTGTGAAAATCTGAACAATAACATATCAAATCCTAGAAACTTTTGGAAAGTCATAAATAAATTACAAACTCCCCCAATCCACTCCCAACCATCCACTGTCAAAGTGGATAACCAAACCCTGCAACATCCCTTAGATGTAGCAAGTGCCTTTAACAATTATTTTGTCAGATGCTCCATCACCCTGATTGCCAAGCTTATAAATAACACACATCCTGAAACTACAAATGTGGATCAAGCCCCATTAAATTTGCAAAGACCCAATATAAAGAAGTTACATTTTAGGCCTGTACCTATTAGTGTCATTAAATTACACCTTTATAAACTAAAAATAAAAAAACAGTCTGGACCTGATCAAATCCCAGCAATGATGTTGAAGCTCAGTGCGTCAGCAATTGCTAAACCTGTCACAACCCTAATTAACGAATCCTTGGTGTCTAGATACATACCCAAACTTTGGAAGACAGCGAGAGTAGTGCCTATCCATAAAAGTGGTGACACTACTATGTTTTCTAACTATCGCCCAATATCATTACTCCCAGTATTGTCAAAAATCTTAGAAAAATTTGTCCATACGCAACTATGTGAGTATTACCAACAATCTAACTATCTGACCCCTGATGAATCAGATTTTCACCAGAATCATTCCACTACAACTGCCCTCTCAAAAGTTTGCAATGACATCCAAACTGGCATGGAACAAGGAGCCCTAACTGGAGCTATTTTCTTTGTTTTTGCAAAGGCCTTTGACACAGTAGACCATGACATTCTACTGCACAAACTAAAAAACTCAGGTATTGGTGATCATCCACTAACCTGGTTTTGATCATATGTATCGGATTGCTCACAATATGTGTCCATTTCTGACAGCAACTCCCTTCCTCTCCCAGTCAAACTGTCACAATGATCTTTGGAACAGTACCTGAATTACACAATTCCCATCTACCCATCAAAACAAAATCAAATAGCACACTGACCCCAGTCCACTCTTTCAAATACTTGGGATGTTGTTATCTATCTTTTGGCCTCCACATAGAAAAACGTGCATCTAAACTTTATCCAAAACTAGGTGCCCTGTACAGAAACAAATCCTGCCTAAGCCCTACAGTAAAGGAAAAGATTGTACAGCAAATGCTGATGCCAATAATTGATTATTGGGATGTAGTAAATGCACCTGCACCGCAAACCAACTTAATAAACTTCATACATTGTATAACTTGTTCTGCCGCTTTGTGCTACAATGTAATTACATGACCCATGCTAAAAGAACTAAACTGGCTGTCGCTGGAATCCAAATGGAATTCAGAAAGAGTGTGGTCCTAGGGTACTTGTGTTTAATATTCATACTATTCAAATTTTGGGAATAAACTGTTCCTCATCTTTCCAGCCTTGTATTTAAGAGCTTTTCTGGGAAGCTCCCACCCTACCTGAGCAGAATGCTCGCCCTGGCTGTTCCCAACTCCTATAACCTCCGATCCAGTACCAACACTTTATTTATTCTACCTCAATACAAAAAGAAAGCAGCCCGATCCTACTTTTCCCACAGAGCACCTCAATTATGGAACAACATCCCACACACTTTCAAATCTTCCCAAGGCCTAAAATCCTTTAAGAGATCCTTCTCCACATATCTCAAAACAGAATGCACTTGTCATGGTTTATTATATATTTGCTACCTGTTCTATGTTAAATTTTGTATATATCGTGTATTAATATTGTTTTTGTATTTTATTGTACCCTATTGTATCAATGCAATCTTTTGTGGACTCAGGACATATTTGAAAATGAGAGAAATCTAAATGTATCCTTCTTGGTAAAATATTTTATAAATAAATAAATAGAGTGGAACTTAGCCCTTTTTGACCAAGCCCTGGCTGAGGATGTAGAATGGTACCCTATAAGTCTGTTCCCATAGCTCCCTAGAAATGCACAAATTGGCATCCCTAGAGACCATCCCACTATCCCATCCAGTATTTTTGCATGGAGACAGGCAACATGCCAGTTCTACCTCTCTCCACAACTATCTGGCCTTGATTCCGGTTTCTAGAAACTCAGATTTTCCTCTAGCATCTACCAAAAAATAATTCAGCCTCACTCGGCTTTACATATCCTCTGTGCGATGGCACCCTTGTAGCACTGACAGACCTTGACATTCCCAAACCCCCCTCGTGATGCTGAAATTCCACTAGCAACAATTCTGCCACTTTACGTCCAGACTGCTAAATCTGGGATCTACTTCATGCTCGCTCAGTACTTATGAATCTTAATGCTCTCAACTTGACCCGTCACTGCATGCTATATCCATATATATGTTAAAAGGTACGTTTACAAGCCAGTTTGTGAATGGGGAGTCACTGATTGCCACTGATAGTCACTGAAGTAAGAGCATCAGCTGAGTGCTCTCAACCAATCAGTGGTGACCCTGCCATTCGGAAGCTGCCGAGGAGGGGAAGAGGGGGAGGCGATGGGGGAGTGGAGACCAGCGCTGAAGGCAACTTAAGGGTTAAACCGTTCGAGCTAAGTTTAAACCCTTGAGGCATATCACGGTATAAACCATTGAGGCATATTTCTGTGAAAATCTGAACAATAACATATCAAACCCTAGAAACTTTTGGAAAGTCATAAATAAATGACAAACTCCCCCAATCTACTCCCAACCCTCCACTATCATGTCATGGTGCCAGGAGACCTTCTGCAGTCATGTATCCACTGTTTCAGTTTGCTCTTTTCTATATATAAACCCAATCAATAATAATTCTTTATTTCCAGTGCATCTGAAGAAGCAGAGGCAGACAATCCTAATATGAAATAGTTGCATGTCGATTCTTGATTTTGTAGAAAACAATCTAGGCAAGTACAAACAATTATCTAATTATTTGCATACTTATAAGTTAAAGCTGTAAAAGGCAATAGTAAGACACAATTTAGGGAAATAAATATCAGTGAATATCTGTAATAACCTTCCTGCTGAATCATTAGGGAGTAATAATGGATTAATGGCATGAGGTACAAGTAAAGAACTTCTTAGAAGAAACTTTATCCGTGGGTCATGATGTCAGCCCGTTATTGACTCCTTCACGAATCAATAATACAAATGCTAACAGAACAATTTTTTACAGCTTAATCCGGTTTAGATTGCTGGAGGAATGTTGGTAGACAATAGTACAAGGAGGAACATTATAGGTAATTAAATTGTATCTAGACCAGGCGATAGCAAATGAAGAGGACAATATATTTTAATATTTTAGCATATTGCAGCTAAAGTGCATGACATAACTTACATTTAATGGAACACTGCAGTCACGTGAACAACTAAAGCTTAATGTAGTTGTTCTGGTGTGTACAGCAAGTCCCTGCAGGCTTTATAATGTAAACACTGCTTTTCAGAGAAAAGGCAGTGTTTATATTACTGCCTAAGAACACCTCTAGTGGCAGTCACTCAGATGGCCTCGAGAGGTGCTTCCTGGATCAGTGCCCTCTGCATGGAGACGCTAAACGCTCCCCATAGAGATGCTGATTGGCACAGCAATTGCATTTTGCCATGCAATTTTGATTATCTTGGCCTAGGCAGTACGGTGGTGGAACCAGCCACAGGGGACCTGAACTGGAATAAAGGTAAGTGTATTACCTTTTTAAAGTGTTTTTGACACTATAGTTATTATTATTATTATGATATTTATAGAGCGCCGTCAAATTCTGCAGCGCTTTACAATGGGTGGACGAACAGACATGTAGTTGTAACCAGACAAGTTGGACACATAGGAACAGAGGGGTTGAGGGCCCTGCTCAATGAGCTTACATGCTAGAGGGAGTGGGGTAAAATGACACAAAAAGGTAAGGATAGTATTAGACTAATGACAGCTGCAGAAGAGGAATCAGTCAGGAGCTATTAACAGTTTAATGGATACGCTTTTATGAAGAAGTGGGTTTTTAATGATTTTTTGAAGGAGTGGAGACTGGGTGAGCATCTAACGGAGGAGGGAAGCGAGTTCCACAGGAACAGTGCAGCCCTCGAGAAATCTTGAAGGCGAGCATCAGAGGTGGGAGTAAGGACAGAAGATAGACGTAAGTCTTCAGCAGATCGTAAGGGCCTAGACGGGACATACTTGTGTATAAGGGAGGATAGATAGGTGGGAGCAGCATTATGTAGAGATTTGAAAGCAAGAACTAGAATTTTAAATTGAGCTCTATATTTTATAGGAAGCCAATGTAGGGATTGACAGAAGGGTGAGGCATGGGAGGTGCGGGCGGACAGGAAGATAAGCCTCGCTGCCGCATTCATTATGGACTGTAACGGCGCTAGTTGGGAGCACGTAAGACCACTGAGAAGCGGATTACAGTAGCCAAGGCGAGAAAGGACAGTGGAATGGACCAACACCTTAGTCGCATCTGGCGTTAAGTAGGGGCGGATGCGTGCAATGTTTTTGAGATGGAAATGACAGGATTTGGCGATGGATTGAACATGAGGCTTAAAGGAGAGGTCGGAGTCAAAGAGAACACCTAGGCAGCGAGCCTGCGTGGTGGAGCTGATGGTAGCACCGTTGACTTGGAGGGAGACAGACACAGGAGTAACAACACTTGAGGGAGGAAAGACCAGAATTTCAGTTTTGGTCAAGTTTAGCTTAAGGAAGTGGGCAGCCATCCAGTTAGAAACAGCAGAGAGGCAGTCAGAGACACTAGTCAAGAGGGACGGGAGAGATCAGGAGAGGACAGGTAGATTTGCGTGTCATCTGCATAGAAATTATATTGGAAGCCAAAGGAGCTAATGAGTTTACCAAGGGAGGCAGTATAGATGGAGAACAGTAGGGGACCAAGGACTGAACCTTGGGGGACACCAACAGAGAGGAGTTGGGGAGAAGAAGCAGAGCCAGAAAAAGAAACACTGAAAGAGCGCTGGGAGAGGTAGGAGGAGCACCAGGAGAGAGCAGTATCTTGTAGACCGATATTGCGGAGGATGAGAAGAAGCTGTTGATGATCAACAGTGTCAAAAGCCGCAGACAGGTCAAGGAGAATTAGGATAGAGTAGTGACCACGAGATTTTGCACTGAGTAGATCATTGGATACTTTGGTCAGTGCCGTTTCCACAGAGTGCTTAGTGCGGAAACCAGACTGAAGCGGGTCTAGCAGAGAGTTGGACTCAAGGAAGTCTGTCAATCTCGCATACACAATTTTTTCAAGGATCTTGGATGCAAAAGGCAGTAGCGAGATAGGACGATAGTTGGATGGGTAGTTAGGGTCAAGATTGGGCTTCTTTAGAATTGGGGTTACAGTTGCATGTTTGAAGGGCAATGAAAATATACCAGAGGAGAGAGAGAGATTGAGAATTTTAGTGAGAGGTGGAGAAAGAGAAGAAGACAGAGTACGGATGAGATGCGATGGAATTGGATCTAGGGAGCAGGTGGTGGGGCGGGAGGACTGGAGCAGAGTGTAGCGGGTGCGAATGAACATAGAAGAGCAGAGGAAATGAAGTTAGGGGAAGTTTATAAGGAGAAGAAGAAAGATGAGATATCTCTTCTCCGATTGTAGAGATCTTGTCAGTGAAATGAGCTGCAAAGGCGCTCAAGTTAGTAGGTGGAGGAGGAACAGCAGGGCGAAGAAGAGAGTTAAATGTGTGAAATAGTCGTTTGGGTTTGCGGGAGAGCGTGGTTATGAGGGTATTGAAGTAATTAACCTTTGCAGAGGAAAGAGCCAAGCTGTATGAGCTCAGCATAAATTTATAGTGGAGAAAGTCAGATGCCCAGTGAGACTTTCTCCAACAGCGTTCAGCAGTTCTGGAGCATTTTTGGAGGAATCGAGTGAGCTTGGTGTACCAGGGTTGTTGTTGGGGAGGCCTGCGGCGTTTAAATGTTCAAGGTGCCATGATGTCTAGTTGAGAGGAGAGGGTGGAATTGTAGAAGGAGGTTGCAGAACTAGGACAGGTGAGGTTTGAGATAGGTAAAAGGAGAGTTTGGAGATTAGTGGAGAAATGCTCTAGGTCAAAACATTGGAGGTTTCTGTGAGAGTGATGTTCAGATGGTGGTGTCAATTGGGTCTTAGGTATGCCAATGTCAAAAGTCAGCAGATAGTGGTCAGATAGAGGGAAGGGAATATTGGAGAGATTAGAGGCAGTACAGAGGTTGGTGAAGGCAAGATCAAGAGTGTTTCCTGCTGTATGGGTTGCTAGATTGGACCATTGCGCAAGGCCAAAGGAGGAGGTTACAGAGAGCAGACGAGAGGCATCAGTGCAATTGGGGTTATTGATTGGGATATTGAAATCTCCAAGTATAAGGGAAGGAGTGCTAGATGAGAGGAAGTGGGGAAGCCAGGAAGAAAAGTGCTCAATGAATAGTCTAGGATAACCGGGGGGCGGTAGATGATAGCAATTCTTAAAGGAGTGGGTTTAAATAGGCGGACAGTGTGAACTTCAAAAGAAGAAAAGGATAGGGCAGGGGGAGTTATGATTGGTTGAAAGGTACATTGAGGGGAGAGAAGGATGCCTACGCCGCCTCCTTTACAGTTGACATTTGTATCTCTGTCACTTTAGTGCTCCTTTAAGTTAATTGAACTTTTGGTTCTTAGGTGAGATCAGAACACAAACCTCAAAGATCTTGTTGTAGTAGGTTTCACTCAAACAATGATTGGTGGGTTTGACAAATTGGGCCTTTTGGAGTTTACAGAGATATGTGGATGCTTAACAGGTACAGACTTTGTTTGACGTGACTCCATTGCCACCAAAGATGACCTGAGCATGTGATGAGTGTTTTGAAGCATGTGATGAGTGTTTTGAAGCATGTGATGAGTGTTTTCAGCACTATCTTAACTTACCTGTAGCCGAGCTCACTGTACCCCGGCTGGGTACCTCCGCCAAGGACCGATTCGTAACTGGAACAGGGGAAAACTTTAGCATTTGACTGGGGTCCTCCTGGAGCATCTCTGTCCTGGAACAGAACAGGGGATTAGCTCTATTCCCTCCCAGGGACTGGACTACACACAGTCCTGGGACCTCTAGTCCTTACAAGGACTCTCCCCGCCGAAACCTTCACAAACTGGAACAAGGTGCTGAGCAGTGATTTTAACCCTTCCTCTCCCAGTAATTAGATGACACACAGTCTGGGGGTGGGGAGGGGGGGCTACATTGTATTCAGCACAAGCCCCTCACAGGAATCTGTGGGCCTGGGAGATAATTGCATTAAATACTGGTAAGCTAATTACCACCCAGGAACATAGAGCCAAACACAAAAATAAAAAAATATAAAAGTACCCGAAAACATAATAAAAAAACATAAAATAACCCCACAAATAATACATCTTTAAATATCCCTGATCTGAGCGCCCAAGTTCTTCAAAAAGCGCTCAGATCCATGCAGTGTTGGTGAAACGCCACTGTGTTCTGACTGGCCACACATGTGGTCCTAGGCCCAAAATAGTTCCAGGGCGATTGGTGCTTTTGCCGGTCAACTTTCGGGAGCTCCTGCGGCCGCAATATGGGGTGCTCTGCCTGGCTTTCAGGTAGTGTTTGTTCCCCTTAGTCTCAGGCACCTTCCCTCCAAAAAGCACTCTCTTGGCAGATTTCAAAACCGGGAACCAAGTTGTCCGGGAACCGTACGGTCACCTCATGCCTCAAAACAGTTCCATTACATTTGCGGCTAAGTCCCGCTGAGATGACCGGGAACCCACGAAGTCCTTATGCCAAAATTAGATCCATAGCAGTCGTAGCTAAGTAGCACTGAGGACTAGTGATGCACCGAACGGTTCGCTGGCGAATAGTTCCTGGCGAACATAGCATGTTCGCGTTCGCCATGGCGGGCGAACATATGCGCGGTTCGATCCGCCCCCTATTCGTCATCATTGAGTAAACTTTAACCCTGTACCTCACAGTCAGCAGACACATTCCAGCCAATTAGCAGCACACCCTCCCTAGCAGACCCTCCCACCTACTGGACAGCATCCATTTTACATTCATTCTCAAGCTGCATGCCTAGTGAGAGGAGGGAAAGTGTAGCTGCTGTTGATTAGATAGGGAAATGCATAGCTAGGTTAGGGTATACAGTGTCCACTACAGTCCTGAAGGACTCATCTGATCTCTGCTGTAAGGACAGCACCCCAAAAAGCCCTTTTTAGGGCTAGAACATCAGTCTGCTTTTTTTTTTTTTGTGTAATGTAATTGCAGTTAGTTGTCTGCCACTGCTGCCAGCTTCTGTGTCAGGCTCACAGTGGATACTGTGCCCATTTGCCCAGTCAGTGCCACCACTCATATCTGGTGTCACAATAGCTTGCATTTAAAAACAAAAAACTTTTTTCACTGTTATAGATTGAATAGCAGTCAGTGTCCTTAAAGCGGGTGTGTCAGGCTCACAGTGGATACTGTGCCCAGTGCCACCACTCACCCACTGGTGTCACAATAGCTTGCATTTAGAAACAAAAAACTTTTTTCACTGTTATAGATTGAATAGCAGTTAGTTGTCTCAAAGCTGGTGTGTGTCAAGCCTACAGTGATATCAAGCGCTCCAGTGCCACCTTACCTCACTCACACTGGTGTCATAATAGCTTGCATTTAAAACAAAACTTTTTTCAATTGGTTATTATAGATTGAATAGCAAAGTTAGTTGTCTCAAAGCCGGTGTGTCAGCCCTACAGCGGTACTTCCGTTAGTTCACAATGCCACTCATATCTGGTGTCACAGTAGCTTGCATTTAAAAACAAAAACCTTTTTTCACTGTTATAGATTGAATAGCAGTTAGTTGTCTCAAAGCGGGTGTGTCAGGCTCACAGTGGATATTGTGCCCAAAAGCCACCACTCACTCACTGGTGTCACACACATGCGGCATTTAAAAACCAAAAAAATAGTTTTCACTGTAATAGATTGAATAGCAGTTAGTTGTCTGCAAGCGCCTGTGTGTCAGGCTCGCAGCGTATACTGTGCCCACTTGCCCAGTGCCACCACTCACTCACTGGTGTCACAATAGCGTGCATTTAAAAACCCAAAAACTTTTTTCACTGTTATAGATTGAATACCAGTTAGTTGTCTTCAAGCGGTGTGTCAGCCCTACAGCGTGTACTCTGCCAACCTCTGCCAGTTCACAGTGCCACTCATATCTGGTGTCACAGTAGCTTGCACGCATAGTACCACTAATCAAAAAATAAATGACAGGCAGAGGCAGGCCACCCCTACACCGCGCATTGGGTAAACCTGCTGACAGCTGCCAAGCATGGAATGCGTGGCTCTGCAGAGGAGTTGGTGACACAGCCACGACTTGCAGGCAGGCCTGCTGCCACCTCCTCTACTCCTCCTACTCCATCCTCTTCCATATCCTCCTCGGCTGAGTCCTCTTCTGCTGCTGCGTCTTGCTCCACATCAACAGATAGGGGACGTAACAGGGATTAAACTGATAAGAATAGTACTACTTAACACACCACTCCTATCTGGTGGCACATTAGATTGCACGCGCAGTGCCCCAAATTTGAAGTAGGAGGACCGACCAAGCATTGTTTTCCATCTCCCAGTTCCTAAAATCGATGCCATATACACGGCCCCTGATAGGGGACGTAACAGGGATTAAACTGATAGGAATAATATTACTTAACACACCTTATAATAATGCAGAGAGAGGCAACGCAGAGAGAGGAGTCTGAAGAAGAGGAGTCAGAGGAGGAAGGTGGCTTTGAGGAGGTGGAAGACCAAACACAGCAGGTGTCCCAGGGGGCTTGTTGTCACCTTTCGGGGACCCTTGGTGTTGTACGTGGCTGGGTGGAGGAAGAGACCTTCAATGACATCAGTGAGGACAAGGAACAGGACATGGCTACTTGGTATCCAACCTTGTGCAAATGGGGAGTTTGCGGTTGTGCAAATGGACTGTTTGCGGTTGTTTGCGGTGCGTTAAACGGGCAGTTTGGTCTGTCACTGTGAAGCGGGCGTAACCCTTACACTACCTGATTGATACAACATCATACAGTAGGTCCCCCCCCTCATTATTTTTATGGCCCCCACCCGCCGTGCAGGGGTGGGGTCAGGGGGGAGGACAGTAAGTCCCCCCTTATCCTTATTTACCGAATATTCCCCTGTATAACAATGTTTGGCATTTAGTGAATATTCCCTATTCTGCTCTGTGTCAGTGTGTATCAGGGATCCTTAGGATAGGTGTCAATCCATATCTGCCAAGTGACCCTATGTAGGGGGAACAGTCTCTATTCTGCTCTGTGTCAGTGTTTATCATGATCTCTGAGGACAGGTGTCAATCCATATCTGCCAAGTGACCCTATGTAGGAGGAACAGTCTCTATTCTGCTCTGTGTCGGTGTGTATCAGGGGCTCTGAGGACAGGTGTCAATCCATATCTGCCAAGTGACCCTATGTAGGGGGAACAGTCCCTATTCTGCTCTGTGTCAGTGTTTATCAGGGATCCTTGGGATAGGTGTCAATCCATATCTGCCAAGTGACCCTATGTAGGGGGAACAGTCCCTATTCTGCTCTGTGTCAGTGTGTATCAGGGATCCTTAGGACAGGTGTCAATCCATATCTGCCAAGTGACCCTATGTAGGGGGAACGGTCTCTATTCTGCTCTGTGTCAGTGTGTATCATGGTCTCTGAGGACAGGTGTCAATCCATATCTGCCAAGTGACCCTATGTAGGAGGAACAGTCTCTATTCTGCTCTGTGTCGGTGTGTATCATGGTCTCTGAGGACAGGTGTCAATCCATATCTGCCAAGTGACCCTATGTAGGAGGAACAGTCTCTATTCTGCTCTGCGTCAGTGTGTATCATGATCTCTGAGGACAGATGTCAATCCATATCTGCCAAGTGACCCTATGTAGGAGAACAGTCTCTATTCTGCTCTGTGTCAGTGTGTATCAGGGGCTCTGAGGACAGGTGTCAATCCATATCTGCCAAGTGACCCTATGTGGGAGGAACAGTCTCTATTCTGCTCTGTGTCAGTGTGTATCAGGGGCTCTGAGGACAGGTGTCAATCCATATCTGCCAAGTGACCCTATGTAGGGGGAACAGTCTCTATTCTGCTCTGTGTCAGTGTGTATCAGGGGATCTGAGGACAGGTGTCAATCCATATCTGCCAAGTGACCCTATGTAGGAGGAACAGTCTCTATTCTGCTCTGTGTCAGTGTGTATCATGGTCTCTGAGGACAGGTGTCAATCCATATCTGCCAAGTGACCCTATGTAGGGGAACAGTCTCTATTCTGCTCTGTGTCGGTGTGTATCATGTTCTCTGAGGACAGGTGTCAATCCATACCTGCCAAGTGACCCTATGTAGGAGGAACAGTCTCTATTCTGCTCTGTGTCATTGTGTATCAGGATCTCTGAGGACAGGTGTCAATCCATATCTGCCAAGTGACCCTATGTAGGAGGAACAGTCCCTATTCTGCTCTGTGTCGGTGTGTATCAGGGATCCTGAGGACAGGTGTCAATCCATATCTGCCAAGTGACCCTATGTAGGGGGAACAGTCTCTATTCTGCTCTGTGTCAGTGTGTATCATGGTCTCTGAGGACAGGTGTCAATCCATATCTGCCAAGTGACCCTATGTAGGGGGTCAGTCTCTATTCTGCTCTGTGTCAGTGTGTATCATGGTCTCTGAGGACGGGTGTCAATCCATATCTGCCAAGTGACCCTATGTAGGGGGAACAGTCTCTATTCTGCTCTGTGTCAGTGTGTATCAGGGTCTCTGAGGACAGGTGTCAATCCATACCTGCCAAGTGACCCTATGTAGGGGGAACAGTCCCTATTCTGCTCTGTGTCAATATGTCATATGTCAGGTATCAATCCATATCCATTGTGATTTAGGAATGTTAGGTGATTTCTGCCCTTTATGGATTAAGACCAGACCCTGCATCAACTGTGTAATTTTCCATGGGAGTTTTGCCATGGATCCCCCTCCGGCATGCCACAGTCCAGGTGTTAGTCCCCTTGAAACAACTTTTCCATCACTATTGTGGCCAGAAAGAGTCCCTGTGTGTTTTAAAATTCACCTGCCCATTAAAGTCTATGGCGGTTCGCCGGTTCGTGAACATTTGCGGAAGTTCGCGTCCGCCGTTCGCGAACCAAAAATGTTGTGTTCGTGACATCACTACTGAGGACTATTCATGAGTTTGGTTTAATGCATGTCTATGAGGAAATGCTGATTGGTGTTGCAGTTTGCAGTGCATGTAAACTTAGCCTCCCAATGCCTTCCTTTGGGAAAGCATTGGATTGGCTGCGATGGTCAATTCTTATGATCTCAGCCAAGAAGGCAAAGCAGGGCCAGGGCAAGCCCAGGCAGACCTGCACAGGGCTAGAATAAAGGTGAGTTTTGTACCTTTTTAAGGAAGGGGTGGCCACCTAAATAATGTTTTTTAACACTATAGTGTTGGGCAGGGCCGGTGCAAGGACTTCTGTCTACACAGGCGAAGACACATTTTGCTGCCCCCAAAATGTATCTTCACCTGTCTGTCTAATATTCCCACTTTTGCCCCTCTTACCAATTATTTTGCCCCTTTGCATCTTACCACCTTTTTCTCTTGTTTTCCTTTTTTGTATATTGTATCCTGTCTGGCATTATTTTTTACGTGTTATGTGTCTTCATCCTACTTTTCTTTACCCCCTTGCGTCACACACTCACTCGCTCATACACACACACACTGACCATTACACACACACACACACTGCTAATACACACACACTGGCTCTAACGCACACAGTCTCTTACACACTTGGACAGCTTATACACACTCACCGGCTCTAACAGACACACACAAACAGTCTCTTACACACACTGCTTATACACACTCACTAGCTGTAACACACACACAGTCTCTCACACACACAGTCTCTCACACACACACACTGCTTTACACTCACACAGTCTCTTACACACACACAGTTTATAGACACACACACACACTAACTCTTACACACACACTGGCTATAACACGCACACACACACACACACACACTAGCTCTTACATACACACACTGGCTCTAACACACACACATTAACACACACACATTAACACACACACACACTAACTCTTACACACACACAAACTCTTACACACACACACTGGCTCTAACACACACACACATACTGGCTCTAACACGCACACACACTAACTCTTACATACACACACTGGCTTTAACACACACAAACTCTTACACACACACACACACACTGGCTGTAACACACACACATACTGGCTCTAACACGCACACACACTAACTCTTACACACACACACACACTACCCCTACACACACACACACTAACTCTTACACACACACACTGGCTCCCACACACACATATTAACACACACACACACACATACACTGGCTTCTAACACACACACTAACT
>OW240913.1:206164820-206276587 GCA_933207985.1 Pelobates cultripes | reverse complement strand
TCTTACACACACACACACTAACTCTTACATACACACACTGGCTCTAACACACACACACTG
Organism: Pelobates cultripes; assembly: GCA_933207985.1. Lineage (NCBI taxonomy): Eukaryota > Metazoa > Chordata > Amphibia > Anura > Pelobatidae > Pelobates > Pelobates cultripes. Next base: position 206,276,527 of record OW240913.1, on the reverse strand, counting down.
GCTCTAACACACACACATTAACACACACACACTAACTCTTACATACACACACACTAACTCTTACATACACACACACTAACTCTTACATACACACACACACTAACTCTTACACACACACACACACACACACTAACTCTTACACAAACACACACACTAACTCTTACATACACACACTGGCTCTAACACACACACATTAACACACACACACATACACTGGCTCTAACACACACACTAACTCTTACACACACACTTACTGTTTCTTATAGTTGCAAAACAGAGGTCCCGCTGCACTGTTGTAGCTTTCCTCCTCTCTCCACAGCAGTTGGCCGCCGGGATATGATGTCACGTATCCCAGCGGCCTGTAGCTCAGGAAGAGAGTTGCCGCGGTCGCTCCTCGCTGTTCCGCCCACTTCCCTCAGTGGGTGCACGTTTCTCAGCCAGCTGGGCAGATAGCTGCAGAAATTGACCGGCGGGAGCGGAGTTCTCCGTGCTCCCGCCAGTCACTCGGACATTTTTGCGCCCCTTGGGTTCGTGCGCCCTAAGGCGGCCGCTTGTGCCGCCTTATGGTAGCGCCGGCCCTGGTGTTGGGAATACACATTTTGTGTTCAGAATAAAACATGCTACTGTCAGAAATTTTTTTTTGCATTAGACATCTTTATAGAAATAATCCTCACAGTACACAGAAAATAACCCTACTATGCAAATACCACAACTTTTGAAACCAGCATATTTATTAAAAAAAAATAGTGCTAGCAATCTACTGAGAGATGAGGAGTGCGACAAGACCAACCTTTTTTTTTTACAAAGTAGATAGTATTATCTTGTTATTAAGCAGAGCTCTGGATTAAATACCTAGAAACCAGCCAAATATGACTGCAACAGTCCTTTTCAAACCACAGTTTCCAATTTTGCTGTATCTGCAGATTAAGGCTATAATTAAAACCAGAATCCTCCTAGAAGGGCTAAGCAGCTGGGGAATTTTTACATTCTATTGCACATTCTAGAACAAGTACTGCAACTAACAAGCTTAAGACTCAGGAATCAGGTAGAATTCCTAACCTTGTATAACACTGTAACCCTGTCTTCACTTGACCCTTCCATCTTAACATTAACCCTTTCCTTGCACTGTATAGCAGCATCCCCAGCACGGTTTGTTCTGCCTAGATTTATCATTGGTTCTGGGTAAACTGATTCCCCCAAGTCCTGTCATGTATGTTATCAGCCCAAGTAAGCCCCTCCATGTGTCCCATCCCCCACCAAGCTCCTGCATGTGTCTCATCCCTCGCCCCCAAGCGAGAGCCATTTGTTTCTCTGCCCTTCCCTCCTGCACCTGCTCACCTCACGGCCAGTGTTTGTGACTAAGTGGCTACTAAAAAAGACTAGACATACCCCATTAGCAATACCTTGGGTTGTCTACTTTTGCAAATGGTATGCCATCATGGGGGTAATTCTCATTCCTGGGCTACCATATGCTGTCAAAGGCAACGTAACCAATCTGGCGAATTTCAGTGTGAAAAAACTGAAACACAAGCCTTATATTTGGCTTTGTAACTTTTGAAAACACCATAAAACGTGTACATGAGGGGTACTGTTATACTCAGGAGACTTCACTGAACACAAATATTAGTGTTTCAAAACTATAAAACGTATCACAAGAATATCATCAGTGTATGTGTGGGAAAAATTAAAACAAAAATTCACCTTCGCTGATGATATCATTGTAATAAATTTTACTGTTTTGAAACACTAATATCTGTGTTCAGCAAAGTCTCCAGAGTAAAACAGTACCCCCCATGTACAGGTTTTATGGTGTCTTGTAAAGTTACAGGGTCAAATATAGTGCTAGCAAATTAAATTCTCTGGACTTTCTGCCTGGGTTATATATAGGTATATATAGTGATATATACATATATATATATATATATTATTTTGTTCCAAGTGTATTTTGATATCAATATATATTAATATCAAAATACAGTTAGAACGAAATTACACATGTATATTTTTTTATAATTTTTATTTTTTATTTTTAACGTATATATATGTATATATATGTGTGTTCCCAGAATCTGGCAGCTGTTCCAGGTAGTCAGTGCGCCCAGGCCTTGTAGTCTTTGCCAGCAGTTCCAGTTCTACGGCTCCCGAACAATCATTCAAAGTCTTTGTAGCTATACCAGGTGTCTCTGAAATATTTAATTCTGCTATGCCAATGTCACCTACTTTGTGACGTTCGCCATGATCTGGCTTAGCTGCGGACGTGCCCATCTTATCATCACAGCTTGGTTCTGTAACTGTCGCTCTCTCTTGGCTTAGATCAGAAGCGGCTACTTTGCCTTTGTTATTTTGACTTCGTTTTGCCACTACTTCTTCTGCCTTGCTTTTCTCTGCCAAACTGTCCAACAGCTGGTTGCCATTTTTGGGTAGCCACTGCTACTAAACAGTGCACAGCATTTTTTAGCTCAACTGGGGTGCTTTGCTTCTCTCTATTGAGCTCAGCTCCTTCGCTGTTGTCTTCTCTGACTCCCCAAGTCAGTCTGCTTTTCATGCCTTTAACTTGTTCACTTGGGTGAACATCAGCGGCTTCTGCTTCACTTTTTTTCTCCTTTTGTTGCCTCGGGAAGATTTATCAGCACCTTTCTGTTTTCTAATGTCTTTCCAGCATTCTCTTGAAACATGTAAGATTCAGCTTCTGAGCGTGAAAATATCTTTGTTTCTGACTCTTTTTCCAAGTCCTCTTCATCTGTGGTGATGACACTCCGAGCATGTTTGAGGCTTTCATGTGAAGCTGCAATGTTTTGATTTTCAATAAAACACATGTCAACTTCAGTAATCAGTTTGTCTCGATCTCCCTTCTGACTCTTCTGCTCTTTCTTACTCTGGCGCATGTCATCAGTGTCACCATCACTGCCTCTTGGCAATTCCGCTTTTTCCTTTGGCTTTGCTGGACTCTTTACTAACTTTTCTTCTTTTTGTTCCTTGGAGGATCCAGCTGGCTTTTCACCCTCTTCCGTTTTATCACTTCTTTCAGGCTCAATTTCATCCTTCTTGCCTTTTAATTCCTGTTCTTTCTCTCCTGCGTGTTTCTCAACAGCACGCTTTGCTGCCTCGATGCTTTTCAGCTTGCTGAAGACTTCTTCTACTGCCTCTGTCATCCCATGCAGGATGTCAGTAGCTTGGTTACAGGGTCCCTTGTCCCCACACTCCCTGCAGGGGGCAATCTGCAAAACCTCAGTAAGGGCAGCTCTATGCTCCTGCTGAGCGTCCCTCAGGTTCTTAACCTGTACAGCCAGGAAACTGTTTGTGCCTTGTTGTTTAGCGGTTGCCTGTACCACAGCTCTCAGCAGGTCCTCCATTATAGCACCAAGCGGGTAACAGTCTTAAAGGTGCAGTGCTACTTATTTGATTAGCAGGTCTGCCAAAATAAAAGTCCTCAAGCAGACTACCAGATGACTGGCACACCCACAGACCCTCACTGTGCTACATTGCCCGCATTCTCCACCATATTGTGATCCTTGTCAGCAGGTAGCACGGTCCTCTAGGGCAAAAACATGCACAGTCTTTTAATGCAACTTCATTCCAGGCACTTTATTTGTAAGTTTACATATGAGGCAGCAGCAAATGAAAACATAAATATAACAGGTTTCCCTTTAAACAAAAACCTAGCTCGTCTGAGCACTGACTCACTTTGAATATCCCTCTCTATCAGGGTTAAACTAACAAAAACATATTGCACCAACCTTATTAGATAGCAACACTCTGCTAGCTAGCCTGTTGCTTTTCTTTCTCCACTCCCAGTGCTCCAAGCCAGACTTGCCCTGACTGCTTTCCTTTCTGCACTCCCAGTGCTCCAAGCCAGCCTTGCCCTGACTGCTTTCCTTTCTGCACTCCCAGTGCTCCAAGCCAGCCTTGCCCTGACTGCTTTCCTTTCTGTACTACCAGTGCTCCAAGCCAGCCTTGACTGCTTCCTCCTGCACTCCCAGTGCTCCAAGCCAGCCTTGACTGCTTCCTTTCTGCACTCCCAGTGCCTAGTCTCCTTGACTCTCTATCTGGAGAGAACAGCCTCTCTCCTACCTGCTTCCTGGGAGGAAGCCAGCAATTCCCCCCCATTAATTGCCTAGCAGGGAGGGGTTTATTCCTACTGCAACAGCTCATTAACTGCAGGTGAGCAGTGGGTTGGAGACGGTCCAAAAAACCCTGGCCTGGATCTACGTCTCCCCAGAAAACCACTAAACTGTGGAGTGGAGCACTGGCCCACCCTTCTCTCCAAATGCTCCACCCCAGGGGCCCATAACTAAACAAAGCTTTGTGTTGTGCAACACACAAACTACAGGTACTTCCGCTGGGGTTAAAAGGCCTATCTGCCTTCACTTTATCACAATATATATATATATATATATATATATCTTTAATATCATTCTACGTATATTTTAATATTACTATATATATATATAATTAGACAGTGTATGTGTATGTTTGTGTAAGTGTATAATAAATACTTAGATCATATATATAATATATATTTATTATCTAAGTATATATTATTTTATTTTTTATTTTTCACTGTGTTTGAACTTTATTAAACTTTATTACAGGCAGCAGGGGGACTGCCTTTCATTCCAGGCACCCCCCTGCTGGCACTGCTATGGACGGCTATTTCGTCAATGTGATCATGAGGTCCTCGCAAGGACCTCGCGATCACATGGCCCAGGAGGGCCGGATTAACTCCCTGGGATGCCAGGTAAGTCCCCCATTGTGGGATCGCCAGCGAGCCGGGTCCCCAAGGATGGCGTAGCACACCTGCCGTCCGGGGAGGCGGGTTAATAAAGACCATAAGGTCGAAACGTTGATCATCTTTGCAAAAATTTAATACACTTGTTTGAATTGTGGAATCCAGTGAGTTCTCTCATTTTTGATTGGGATATGTATATACTTACCATCAGAAGTCTCCTTTTTTCCTAATTCTTCAGCCCCAAAAAGGGTCAAATGCAAACCCACAATTCCAAAGGTGTATGAATATGATCTAGTATTCTGTGAAAGTACGGGCCAGATTTTTCAAATATATTTACATATATAGTTATGGGAAAAATAAACTACACCCTCTTTGATTTAAATGGTTTTACATATCAGGACATATTAACAATATGTTACTTATCCTTAAAATTAGGTAAATATGTCAGGTGAACAACAACACATTAAACAAAAAGATAGATAGTGTAGCGCTTATATGTGACAATATAAATAGTAGTTACCTTAATGATAAATAGTAATCTATATCTAGATACAATCAATGTAATGTAGTGGACCAGATGGAATCAAACTCTGAAATAGTACAAAGGAAATACCCACATAGTGTAAAACCTTTTAAACAATATAAATAATAAAAATAATCTTAGGAACACTCACAAACAGAGCTATAAACCTAGCTCTGGTGTATTTGGCTTCGGGTCCGTTACGGCGACCCACCCCTATGGAGAGATCTGTGTGTGGTCCTAGGAAAGTTGGAAAAAAACACAATAGGGTAGCACAGTTGATTTTCAAATAAGAGAAGTGGTAAGTAAGAAATGTACCTACAAACCTAGAGCCCCTATGGCTCTGCAGTCGTGCAATGTGTAGTGAGGGACTACACTCCCTCTAGTGTAAGATGATGCCGGCCACCAGGGTTAAAAGTAAAATACTTTATTAGATACACTAAAATGTAATAAAACAATAAAAAAGGAACTATGTCCGTGTAGAAATCCCAGGACGCGTTTCACTACAGCGTGTAGTTTCCTCAGCTGGGTAGAAGAAATTAATGTGTATCCCTGGTTCGCCGGTCCAAGTTTAAATAGCTTGTTTAATGAAAGAACAAATGCCAGGTGTGCTCGTTACCTCTACGTAATTACCACTGACAGATAAAACGTATGAGGTGCAAGCTTCGTACCGCAGACATAGTATGCGGGTCAAGCCTCCTTGGTATGCAGTGACATCACCGATGTCTTCAATAGGAATGTTCGTAAAGGAAAAGTAACAGTCTTTGCAATTTCGATCTCTGCACATACAAGGACTCGTCGTCATGAATAAATGCATGACATATGGATATACAAAAAAGAGAAAAGAAGTATTACCAATGGCTAATATTACTCTGCAACTTATACAAATAATCAATAAAAAAATCAATAAATAGTAAGTAATACATTCAATCACCTTCCCCCAAAAAAACAAATAATACAAACACATATCCGTGCAAATTCAATGGATAATACTATGTACATGAATGATAAGAACACATATAATATATCTATAATCAACAATTAAAACCACATCCTCAACAATATATAACATATAGGTATATATAACCAACACAAAGGGATGAAATCTCTTACAAATAGATTGCAAGAAAATATACATTCTAAACCCATAGATAGACAATAAATGAATATTATGACCCTATATAGATAAACAACTGATCACAGTTTTTTTTTTGGTTGTAATCCATAACATCAGAATATTCTTTTAATGGGAATAGAATTTATTACATAAGATCAAAAAATATAAAGAGGAGAAATATCCTAGAGATTATAGGAAATGACAAAACTCAAAATCAGCATTTAGTCCATAAGGGATTAGAGTATTCATATTGTAGATCCATTCCATTTCAATCTGGCCTATCCTTTTATTAAAATCTCCCCCTCTCCAATTTTTTCTACCTTTTTTACACCCATAAAAATAGGCGTTTTGGGTCTTGGTTATGGAACTGTTTGAAATGGCTAGAAACGCTATGATTCTCGAATCCTCTCTGGATATTACAGATGTGTTCATTAATCCTAACATGTAGAAGTCTAATAGTTCGGCCTATATATTTTAAATCACAGGGACATTTTAAAAGGTAGATAGCATTCTTGGAATAACAAGTGATGAATTCCTTTATATGTATAGATTTATTTTGGTTATTTTTAATATTATGAATAGTTCTCTTATTATTTCCTGATTTTCTACAGGCTATACATTGCCCACAACCGAAAAATCCCTTCTCATTATTAAAGATGGTACCGGGATTTTTATTTTTCTCTCTGATAAAACTATTAACCAGGGAGCTTCTTAAATTTCTAACACCTCTGTGGACAAACTTAGGTTTATTTGATAAAAAGGATTTTAAAAGTGGATCTTGTAATAAAATTGGCCAGTATTTTGTTATAATTCTACGTACTTGATGATTCTTGGTGTTAAAATTACAGATAAAAGGGACATTATTGCTAATTGAGGAGTTCTTCTTATATTCTAACATCTCTTTTATATCTCTATTTCCTATTTCTATCCGTGATAATTCGAACCTTTGTCTAAAAAGTCTATTTTAATTTTGGAGGATTGAATATCATAATTCCCTAAATCTGTACAATTCCGACAAATACGTAGAAACTGTCCTTTAGGGGCATTTACTAGCCATGGAGTGTAATGACAACTTATACGTTCTATGAAACTGTTACAATCCACAGTTTTAAAATGATTTTTTGTTAATATTTTCCCATCTTTGATGTAAATATTTAAATCCAAGAAAGTTACTTCGTTTTTACTCCATGTACTAGTTAATCTTATACCCCATGTGTTCTGATTAAGGAATTTAAGATATTCTTCTAAATCTGTTATGCTACCTTTCCAAATAAATAGGATATCATCAATGTACCTGCCATAGGAGACCAAGCTCCCCTCCCAGTTATGGTGGCCATAGACAAAAGTCTCCTCCTAGAGTGCCATAAAAAGGTTGGCATAACTGGGAGCGAACTTGGTCCCCTTGCCAGTTCCATTGATCTGAAGAAAAAATTCTTCCCTAAACCAAAAGATATTATTCTTTAAAAGAAGGTGAATACCTTCCAAAATGTAATCAACCTGGGCAGGTAAAAATTCTGCAGAAGAATCTAAAAAGTGTTTCACTGCTTTACATCCATATTCATGCGGGATACTGCTATATAAAGCTGTGAGATCACACGTAACCAAAGTATATTCATTTTCCCATTTGAAATCTTCTAAAAGCTTTAAAATGGAAATAGTATCTTTAATGTGGGAATGAGTTTTTTGTACTAGAGGCTGTAACAGAACATCGATATATTGTGATAATTTACTAGAAATTGCATCTACTCCTGCAATGATCGGTCTACCAGGGGGATGAGTTACATTCTTGTGAACCTTAGGTAGGAAATAAAAAACTGGAATTTTAGGATATTTTATATTGAGAAAATCGAATTTCTTTGATTTAAAATGCCTTCTTTAAAACCTCTTTCAAAAAATTCTAAAAATGTTATCCTTAATTACAGATATCCTCCAGGTTCTCCTTCACTAGGATTTCTTCACTAGGATTTCTATTTAATTTCTTATAAGTACTAGAATCATTTAAAATTTCTACACGGACATAGTTCCTTTTTTATTGTTTTATTACATTTTAGTGTCTCTAATAAAGTATTTTACTTTTAACCCTGGTGGCCGGCATCATCTTACACTAGAGGGAGTGTAGTCCCTCACTACACATTGCACGACTGCAGAGCCATAGGGGCTCTAGGTTTGTAAGTACATTTCTTACTTACCACTTCTCTTATTTGAAAATCAACTGTGCTACCCTATTGTGTTTTTTTCCAACTTTCCTAGTACCACACACAGATCTCTCCATAGGGGTGGGTCGCTGTAACGGACCCGAAGCCAAATACACCAGAGCTAGGTTTATATCTCTATGTTTGTGAGTGTTCCTAAGATTATTTTTAATATTTATATTGTTTAAAAGGTTTTACACTATGTTGGTATTTCCTTTGTACTATTTCAGAGTTTGATTCCATCTGGTCCACTACATTACATTGATTGTATCTGGATGTAGATTACTATTTATCATTAAGGTAACTACTATTTATATTGTCACATATAAGCGCTACACTATCTATCTTTTTGTTTATTGTATACTTTGTGTCTTATGGGAAAGTCACTTCTATTCAGTGTTTAGCAGCTGGTATACATATTTTCATTTTATACTATATATTTATATACCTCCATCATATTAGCGCTAGTACCTATTTCCATTTTTTTAGAACAACAACACATGACATATTACACCGTGTTATGATTTTAACAAAAATAAAGCTAAAATGGAGAAGCCATATCTGAGAAACTAAGAACACCCTTACTGCTTCCATAGGAATCATAGAGGCTATGTAACAGACAGGTGCTGCTAATCAAATTACATTGATTAATTGATCATCAGCAAGTGTGACCACCTTTATAAAAGCCCAAGTTTTAGCAGTTTGCTAGTCTGGAGCATTCAGGTCTGTTAACACAATGCCAAGGAGGAAAGACACCAGCAATGACAGAAGCAATTGTTGCTGCCCATCAAATTGGGAAGAGTTATAAGACTGTTTTCCTGGTGGTGTGGCTTGGCACTAGTGTGGAATGGCAGCTTGATATTCGCTCTCTGAGAATGCCTATAATTGCTAAATTACACCTTGCCCTTTATTCATGGGATGAACAAAATGAGCTACTTTGACACCTATGATCCCCAGGACACAATGGATCCCCTCTTTTTTAATCAGGCGTTACCTCCAAATGCCAGTGATTCTCACCACCCAGAAATAGGTACAGCAAATGGTGCCTTCATCACCAAGGACCTTGATTTTGAAGGAAGGCTGCTGTGTGGACCTCCACTCCCGCTCTCTTCATTTTCTTGCCCTGATAGAGGATGTAAAAGTTACCTTCCAATAAGAGATTACTGCCCTCTGACAATCCCTCTCCATGCTGGAGTCCAGAGTATCGGCCATGGAAAATGCTGGCTCAGACGCCAATTGCCCACTGCTACACCAACATGCCCAAAGCCTCACTGACCTGCAACTTCACCTTGAAGATCTGGACCACCGAGGCTGTAGGCATAAAATCAGAGTGAGGGGGTTAGCAGAATCTTAGGGCCCGTGTGGTTTTTAGTGCAAAGGGGCTGAATTTCCCGCATAAAAGAGAAATCAGGCTGCTTTGCATATCTATAGTCTTTTTCCAAGATACTCACTTCCATTCCACACATTATCCTTAATTACAGATATCCTCCAGGTTCTCCTTATTCAATTTAACCCATTATTGAAACATAATGGTACTATCTTGTAAGGTTATGTTTCAATAATGGGTTAAATTGAATAAGGAGAACCTGGAGGATATCTATAATTAAGGATAGTTGTAACACTGCATTTAAATGAAATCGGCACTCTGCATCAACAGACTTTGAGAAAGCCCACCTAGGGCGAAACGTGGTACTACGTATCCAGCATTCAGGAGAGAGGAGAATCAAGCAAAATTGATCAAAACTACCTCGCGAACAGTGATCTGGTTTGATACGGCTAGTCAAGTTGTATACTTCTTTTATATGTACTATTTATCTTTATTTTTAAGATCAATTTTAAACTAAATAAAAATATGAAAAACTGAGTAATTGCAGAAGATTTGTTTCCTATATTGTGAGATACATTGTCTAATTGATACAAGTATATCAATCAATAAGATTCAAGTTTAACCCCTGCACTGCCGAAAAGGGAAAAGATCTGATTAAGATCTGGATTAATAATTTCAGAAGATTTGCTATCTATATTGTGGGATAGACTGCACAATTGATACAAGTATATAAACTATTAAGGTGAGAGCTCCACATAGGGTGTACTTGGTGGAGGCTCCTCACCTAATGTTATCACACCATTTAAGTTTTTCATTTCCCCAGATTCAAGTTTAACCCCTGCAGTGCTGAAAAAGAAAAGGGGTGTTTGAGATCTGTATTGTCTAATCTTGGAGACTATTCAATTGTTTTTTTTATCTTCAATAAATTCTTCATACCTCATCTTCTGCTGCATTCTTCATCTGCTATTCTGTGGTCCATCTATACATCAGTGGCCTATGGAGATTCAACTACAGCCTGGAAAGGCACCCTTGGGCTTAATTTACAGAGCCTAGCCCGGCTCTGCAATTTGTGAATTGTTCCACTTATTCCTTTTTAATTGTTTATATAAACAATATACACTATGTTTTGTATTATTTTCTTGCAGACATTGTGAAGATTTCTTCACTATTCATATACATAAGTATATTTGTATTATACCACTATATCCAGTCTGAAGGGTTCACCTCTACTTGGTGTGATTGTTTACACTTTGTTGTAGGTGTTGTTTTGCTCTGTATTTGTATTAAAGGACCACTATAGTGCCAGGAAAACATACCCGCCCGGCTCTGGAAAGGGGTTTAAACTTACCTTTTTCCAGCGCTGGGCGGGGAGCTCTCTGCCTCCTCTCCTCCTCCTTTCCGCCCCGTCGGCTGAATGCGCACGCGCGACAATGCTTTCATATGGACGCTGGCGTGCTCTCACTCTGAAACTGCTATGTTTATTAAAAAATGGGTTAACCTTAGCTGGACCAGGCACCCAGACCACTTCATTAAGCTGAAGTGGTCTGGGTGCCTAGAGTGGTCCTTTAAGGTGTGGGGGAAACACCTATTTCATCCTTCTTTATACTGTATATTATCTTTGAAGCACCCCACTTGTTTTTTAAAAAAATAAAAATATATAGATTGCAACTCTATGGATATGAAGTGAGAATATTAACTTATTAATCATATGATACAAGAGAATACAATATTTTTTGATGGCTTTTATTGTACAACAAGCAACAATTTAAATTGATGTTAAAATAACATGTTCATTTTAAATCTTTCAAAATGTATGCAAAGATACAGATAGTAACTGATTTGACACTAAGAAAACTGGCAGATGGAAATTTATAGTTAACAGGAAACACTTAACTACACCAAAAATAGCAAAATAAAAAATGACAGAAAGGTGAATTAGAGATCTTGAAACCAGAAATATATCTCATGTACAAAGCTCTAAATTAGCAGTAAACATGCACAAGAACCAAAACGTTAAAATAACATTCTAGGTACGCACAGCTCTTAAACACTTATTGGCAAATTACATTTGGAAAATGCTGGAGACAGTGATGGAACATGGGAAAGGGTTAACAGGAAATGGCATGACAGTGGTGTGTGTTACTGTTTTGGGTCAAATCTCAATTTGAGAGAAATAGACACTTTTTATTCTCCCGAATAAGTAGGTGGATCGATTCCTCATACTGACAAATGTAGAATACAAAAAATAAAAATAAATGGAGCATTTCAAAATACCAAAAGTGGTTTATATTTATTAATTACATTACCAGCCAATCTGGTATTTGGAATAAATAAATGTAAATTATAATGCGTTTGGAAAATATTTAATATTGTGTTTCAATACTCTACCCTGAACTATAGAACAATCTTTTTTAGCTCTGCAAACTTTAAAAGTTAATGGTTTAGGAGAATGACAACCGTAAAACAACTGTGCAAATCACAAACAAGCATAAATGTGTCAGTAAGAACTCTTCTTCAAACACTGCCGATTTTGCAAATGTAATATTTGTTTTTACAGTTTTGGTTCTACAATAGACTTCTTATACATATAAAACTATGAATTTATGTGTATTAATCTACCATACTACAGCTTTTTTTGCTCAAATAAATAAAGCTCACCACTATAGTATTGTTTCCTTGTTTGTTTGTTACTTTGCAGATATTGTATATATATTTATTTTATATATAATGTGTTTTTTTTTTCACATAATGCTACTTTTGTTACCAAGCAAGTCCATCTTGTTATGTCCTCTGTTAAAGCACAATGCCCATCTTTTGTCATAAAATGACATGTGATTCGGTTAACTTGAAATTAAAACACACAAAAAAAAAAACAAACAAAAAGGGCAATGTGAACTTATTACATTGTTTTTATTAAAGTGAACCTGCACTGACACATTTACATTAGCTGCTAAGTCGTCCTTAAGGAATAGATATACGATTATCATAATGATTAAAGGGATACTATATGTGTTAATGCTACAGTCTTAATGTCCCTACTAAGATTCAGGGACCCTAAATGATTGTTATAAAAACAAAATAAAAAAATAAAACTACCCATCTTCTCTGCAATGCAGAGTCTCCTTTAGCGCTTCTGCAGCCTCCTCCTTAATTGATGTCACCCTGGAGGTGTACCTCATAGAGGAGCATAGGGGACCATAGGCAATGTGTGGCACTAACTGTGATGCGCCTATGATTCTGCCATAGAGAATCATTGAATACAATTCTCTATAGCAGACCGTGATGGCACTGTGAATGAAGTAACAACCCTGGCTCTCATCCCAGGGGCTTGGAGGCGTGGCTTGAAGCTGCATGTCCAAGCGTTCAAACTGTTAAAATAAGAGGTTTTGGGGAGTAGGACTGAAGGCACTTTACCAACTGCATCAGTCAGTATTACCTCATAGAGATGCATTGAATCAATGCATCTCTTTGAGGAGCATTCAGCGTCTCCACGCAGGGCGTGAAGACACTGAACGTAGGTGATGCACACTGAGCAGCACTGAAATAGGAAGCACCTCTAGTGGCTGTCTGAGTGACTGCACCTAGACGTGCTACTAGGCAGCAATGTAAACATTGCCTTTTCTATGAAAAGGAAGCATTTACTTTGCTGAGCCTACAGGGACAGGTTATAGACACATTATAGTCATCAGAACCACTTCAGCTTAATGTCCCTTTAAGCATAGCTTTATTCTTCCACACCGATGCACTGTGCTACCATTTCTCAAGTACTGTTTAGCTTCTGCCTCCACCAGTAAATAATATATGTCATTAAACTATACTCTGTCATGGTCTAAAGTTATTAAAGTGAATTTTAAATTCAAGGTCAAAATAGCTAAACTGGAAACATTTTATAACTCCACTATGCTTTCAGTTCTGGCTACTTTTGCCTTAAATTTTAAATTCTTAGTGAATAACCCTGTAAGCAGTGGCGCTACTACTGCGGTTGCAGGGGCCGCAGCTGCAACCGGGCCTGCTAGTGCTACTCCAGGGGGCCAAGCCACCCTGTGGACCCCCATGTGTTGTGGCCCTGGCCTGCGTGGTAGAACCGCCGGGGCCGCACGTTCAGGGGCCCATCAGGCAAAGTATAACCAGGGCACCCAGTCAGCGTTGCCGCGCTTTATAGCGTGACCGGGCCCCCTGTGATGATATCAGACTGAAATGGGAGGAAGTAACTGTCCTGGTCACTCCTCCCAGCTTACACAGAGCCCACACAGAAGAGGTGGCCACCAGTGGACCCCAGGGATGCCACCCTCCTCATCTAAACGGTAGGAAACAGGAGGGTGATTAATGTGTATGTCTCTGTATGTATGTGTGTATGTCTTTGTATGTATGTATGTCTCTGTATGTGTGTCTGTGTTTGTGTGTCTGTATGTATCTATTTGTCTGCATGTGTATCTGTATGTCTGTGTATCTGTATATCAGTGTGTGCCCTAGGTATCTGTATATGTGTCACTGTTTGCATCTGCATGAGTGTCATTCTGTGTATTTGAATGTCTGCACGTATATATGTATCTTTGTGCTAGTTTGTGTGTCTGCATTTGCAGGTGTGTCCAGTGTGTATATGTGTCTGTATCAGCATGTGTGTCCGTGTATGTATCTGTATGTGTTATATGGTGTGTATCTGCATGTATGTCAGTGTGTGTTTGTATATCTGCATGTGTGTCAGTGTAGGCACAGGTGTGTCTGTGTAACTGTCACCCCACCACATACACTGTCACCCCCCCTTCACCCTGCCACACTCATAAGCCCCCCAATCCGGTCCCTCACCCATGCCATACTCAACACCCATCTCTCTGCCATATTCACCATATTACACTCACCTTCTCTTGCACTGTTGCACTCACCCCCCCAATCCTGTCACTCTTTCTCCATCACTCTATCACACTCGCCCCCTTTCACCCTGCCACACTCACCTTATCTCATTAACCGCTGCAATTCTGTCATACTCAACCCCCCCAACCATGCCACACTAACCCTGTGGTGTGTGAATGAGACACATGGAGGGGCTAAGGGGACTGGGGGGAGGGCAGGACATATGGGGAGGCCCCAGGGAAATTTTCGCACCGGGGGCCCCATGGTTTCTAGTTACACCTCTGCCTGTAAGAATGTTGTTATGTATCATATCTGCCTTCAGTAACTATTAGAGATATCAGAGGTACACAGTATACAACACCAGCAGAGATTATGGAAAATTATATACAACACGATAGACTGGTAAGATTAACCTATAGCTTTGGATGATTATAGTGAATGATGTTACCATACATTCAAAATGTACTTGTAATCACAAAACAAGTAATTTTCCATATTAATTTATTTGAATTCCTATTATTGGTGCCAATTAAATTTATTTTTTTATTTTGAAAGTTGTTGCCTGAATGCTAAAAAGATTCAAATGTATAAAACGGCGGATTAATTTAGATACCAATACACGGGTTGCATTAAAATTAAATTCAAAATTATATAAAAATCATTAACCTTATTAGGATAGGAATGTTCAGTGTTTTAACTTCATTAGCCAATATGTGTTGAGACTGGGGCTTCACTAAACTTATGTAAAAAATGTCCATATTTTCAACCCCAGGGGCACTCTGTAAATAGGTATTTTTCTTTAACCATGTCAATCTCACAGGTTAAACTGTTTCAGTCTGGCTAGAACAAAGGCAAGCCATTCCATTATGTGTGGACTTCATACACCATACAAAGTTGCACATTAAAAGTACACTAAAGCAAAGCCAACTGCACAAACAAAAACAATGCAATATATAATATATATTTACAAAACTTTACAATTTTTTAATAAGGAAAAAAATACAACTGAAATGAGGGCAAAAGGAACCGGCTTGTAAAATTTAATTTGCATTGTACCACCTTTATAAAAGATTTCAATCATATTTATATTAGTATTTTGGCAAGATAGTTTAAAATAAAGTTTGCTAACACTTATGAGTTACAGTAGAATTAAAAAAAATAGAGCCCAATAGCCTTGAATCAAATAGAGGGTCTAAAAATTGTTTTAGTTTGAATTAGTGTTAAACGTGATATATTGTACTCCAGATAGTTTGTTCAAGTTTATGACATATTGGGGTACTGTGAAGTAATGGTGGGCGTAAAACAATATGGCCATATGGTGGAACTGAATCCCCATATGTGTTTGCTGAGATCAGAGAGATTTTAAGTCACCTTATAAAATGTAAAACTGTATTTTTATGTGTCTGCTGTTCCTTAATCTATATGTTGTATCCATTTTGGTCTGTACAACAGTACCACAGCACCCAGAAATGTCTGTTCCGTGTGTGCCTCCAATTCCCTTTTTTCTTTACTATGTAAGTTTGGAGTCCAAACCAGATTCCTTTTTGGTTGAGCACCCCGCCCAGCATCCAGCCTTAAATACCCCTTTAGAGGCGACCACAGGAGAGTATACATTTGTGGAGCTTTTGGATAGTGATGTCATTTTAAATATAATTTTAATTTGGTATAGAGAAATATATTATATACATTGTGAGTATGGACATCAAAGTACTATCACTTTAGTTATTTTGTTTTGACACTGCAACCTTTTGTATTTTTTTTTTTTATCACATTCATTTTGCATTACAGTATATGCATTCACAATTCTCTTACAACAGACTTAAATAGACTTTAGCTCATTTAGCACTAGCACTATATAATTTGTTCCCATGTTGGAATTCTTGTGGGACCCACAGTTATTGGGGTACTGTGAAGTAACATAGAAACATAGAATGTGACGGCAGATAAGAACCATTCGGCCCATCTAGTCAAGTAGTGGAGGGCTTAAAACAATATAACAATATGATGGAACTGAATTCCCATATTTTTAGGTGTAGCCTTATAAAATCACAACTATGTTTATGTGGGTGCTGTTCCTTAATCTGTATAATATGGTTACCTTCAAAGATGATGGCATGATGCAAATTGCATTTTTAATAAATAAGTAGTTTTTACTATGATGTAAGACCAAATGAATGATTATTTCTACAAAAACGGTTTCATGGTTTAAATTTATAGTATGCTAATTTGTCATCTGCATCAGTGTTAATAGACATTTAAAAAATAAAACTAATAAATAAAATGAAATGATGTATTCTTTTCTCCCTTATGGTGTTTCTATGAAATACAGTTTTAAACAGTGCTTTAAGCAGTATTTAAAGAAACAATAGTAGGCTACAAGATGGCTTGTAGCCTACTATTTCATATAATGCATTAAGATGTACCCCACATTTTGTCGTTATCGTGTAATTACAAATAGATTCTTAAAAGCAGTCTATAGAAAATATAACAGATTTCTCATCTATTTAATAGTCATTACATTTTTTTTGAAGGGTGCTATAGAATAAACATTTCACACTGTGCGTGAAAAGCATGGGTTACGTTAGTGTTGTGTTTAGTACACATGTAATTCCTACGTATGTAAATATTTTAACTGTTAAATAGCCAGCATTTAAGAAGCTTTTCTCTTGGAAGGATAGCAATATATCATTAGCTGTATCAATAAATTGAGATAGAATCTCCTTCCGGGTGCTAAGTCTTTTCTCATATTGAATGTAAGTTGATAGTCATAGAATAGAATGCATAGTAAGTTAATTCTTTTTCTAACCTATACTGATAATATAATTCACTAGAATAACAGTAGCTGGAGTGCTGATATGAAGTTATTCAACGAACTCTGTAAACATATGTGACCCTTTTTACTTAGAAAATAATGTAATAAACTTCGAGCATTTGCAATTAAGTCTGCAAAAAACTACCATGATATGTAAAAACTATGGAACCATCTTATTCCCAAATACTATATAACATACATTTATAAAATAATATCATAAATCCTCCCAACTCTCCCCAACCACTCCCTGACGGCTTGCCGCACACGAATGTCGTTCACATGACACGTCAGCTGACTGATGCAGGGAAATACCGCCGGCTGCAGGGCAGTAAACATCTGGTCTGGTAGTATCTGAATTTGATTAAGAATGGTCAACACCATGTTTGTCCATGCCTAGAAAAATTAAGCAACAATTAAAAACACAAATAAGTTCTGCATGCATACTATTATAAATAGTGGTCATATATTACAAAACAAACTGCTTCATAAAAAGTCAATCCAAAGTAAGGTGAAAATCCTGATTTTAAGAGATTTCCAAGTTTGCCATAAAATAGGAAAAGATCTTTTCTTAACTCCAAAATATCAGTCAGATTTCATCTTGGATAATCAAACTTACCCCACAAATTAAGCATCCTAAAATATAAAATCCTTCCTCTGTCATAACTTATATCTCTACAAAATCTAGGTTATTATACAATGATCAGCGACAAAATGAAAACCATCTGCCTAATATCTTGCTGCTAAAACAGCTCTAAGCATCAAGGCATGGACTCCACAAGAGCTCCATGGATCAGATTTGTTGTTCCAGCACATTCCGCAGATGCTCAATCGGATTGAAATATGGGGAATTTGGAGGCCAAGGCAACACTTTAAATTCTTTATCATGTTTCTCAAACCATCCCTGAACATTTTTTGCAGTGTGGCCAGGGGTGTCATCCTGCTGAAAGAGGTCACTGCCATTAGGAAAGCCCCATCCCACGAAAGGGTAAACATGGTCTGCAACAATCTCTAGGTAGGCAGCATGTATCAAATTAATATCCACATAAATGCCAGGACCCAATGTTTCCCAGCAGGACATTGCCCAGAGCATAACACTGCCTCCGCCAGCCGGCCTGCCTTCTTCCCATAGTGCATCCTTCTTTCATTGCTCCATGATCCGGTTTTGATGCTCATGTCCCCTTTGAATGCGCTTTCAGCGGTGGATAGGGGTCATCATGAGCACTTTGACTGGTCTGCAGCTATGAAGCGCTATATGCCGCACACTGTGATCCATCGTGTGTTATGACGTCTTTCTACCATGGCCAGATTTAAGTTTTTCAACAATTTGATCTCTTCTGTGAGATCCCCTCCCCACTAGCTCACCTTCTTCCTGTGTAGTGTGACTGAGCAGCGGACTGCGGTGGAGGATTTTCTGTGTCCTCTACCCGGTCTGACAGGAAGTTGTTCAGTTCTTCCTGCGATCACTTCCTGTCAGACTACGTAGAGCATGGTTCCCCAAACTCCGGCCCTCCAGATGTTGCTAAACTACAACTCCCATGATTCTCAGCCTATCTATTTCATTCATAGAATCATGGAAGTTGTAGTTCAGCAACATCTGGAGGGCTGGAGTTTGGGGAAGCCTGGTGTAGAGGATACAGATCCGCAGTCCACTTGGCCACACTACATGCTGTTACCAGCAGGAGGGGAACAACGTGCAGTGTGATCCCCTCCTGCTGGTCACCCAGAGTTTTGTTTTTTTCCACACTCAGCTTAATTTTTCCTGAAGTTTGCTAATCACTGATGGTTATTACAAAATAAATGTCAGTTTCAATAACTCAAAAGCATACTTTATCCACTAACCTCACCTGTCCTAGCTCTGCAACCTCCTTCTACAATTCCACCCTCTCCTCTCAACTAGGCGTCATGGCACACCGAGCTGACTCAATATCTCCAAAAACGCTCCAGAACTGCTGAACGCTGTTGGAGAAAGTCTCACTGTGCATCTAACTTTCTCCACTATAAATTTATGCTGCGCTCATACAGCATGGCTCTTTCCTCTGCAAAAGTAAATTATTTCAATACCCTCATAACCACAAACTCCCGCGAACCCAAACGACTATTTCACACATTTAACTCTCTTCTTCACCCTATTGTTCCTCCTCCACCTACTAACTTGACTGCCTCAGACTTTGCAACTCACTTCACTGACAAGATCTCTACCATTAAGGAAAAGATCTCTCATCTTTCTTCTTCCCTTTACAATACTTCCCCTAACCTCACTCCCCCTATGGTTCTCCATCTATACTGCCTCCCTTGGTAAACTCATTAGCTCCTTTGGCTTCCAATATCATTTCTATGCGGATGACACGCAAATCTACCTTTCCTCTCCTGATCTCTCCCCGTCCCTCTTGACTAGTGTCTCTGACTGCCTCTCTGTTATTTCTAACTGGATGGCTGCCCACTTCCTTAAACTAAACTTGACCAAAACTGAAATTCTGGTCTTTCCTCCCTCAAGTCTTGCTACTCCCGTGTCTCCCTCCCTCCAAGTCAACAGTGCTACCATCAGCTCCACCACGCAGGCCCGCTGCCTCATGTTCAGTCTATCGCCAAATCCTTCCGCTTCCATCTAAAAAACATTGCGCGCATCCGACCCTACTTAACGCCAGCTGTGACTAAGGTGCCGGTGCATTCCACTGTCATCCGCTTCTCAGTGGTCTTACATGCTCCCAACTTGCACCGTTCAGTCGATAATGAATGTGGCGGCGTGGCTCATCTTCCTGTCTGCCCGCTCCGCCCATGCCTCACCCTTCTGCCAGTCCCTATACTAGCTTCCTGTAAGATATAGGGCTCAGTTTAAAATTCTGGCTCTTGCTTTCAAATCTTTACATAATGCTGCACCCACCTTGCTATCCTCCCTAATACACAAGTATGTAGCGTCTAGGCCCTTACGCTCTGCTGAAGACTTACATCTATCTGTACTCCCACCTCTGATGCTCGCCTTCGAGATTTCTCGAGGGCTGCACCATTCCTGTGGAACTCAATTAGTTCCTCTGTTAGATGCGCACCCATTCTCCACTCCTTCAAAAAATCATTAAAAACCCACTTCTTCATAAAAGCGTATTAATTAAACTGTTAATAGCTCCCGACTAATTCCTCTCTTGCAACTGTCATTAGTCTAATACTATCCTTATCTTTTGTGTTACTTTACCCCACTCCCTCTGGCATGTAAGCTCATTGAGCAGGGCCCTCAACCCCTCTGTTCCTGTGTGTCCAACTTGTCTGGTTACAACTACATGTTTGTTTGCCCACCCACTGTAAAGCGCTGCAGAATTTGTTGGAGCTATATAAATGATAACATAATAATAATAATAATAATAATAATAATAATGATAATGTGTTTGTATATACATACATATATCATACATTCACTCTAAATTCACATTTTACTGTACCAAAAACCTGAAATAGACTCATGTTACCTGAATTTGCGCCTCTGCATCCCTCGTTGAAATGTTAAAAGTACTAACAGTGGACCCTGAACGAGATCTCTTCTCCTGTCTCAGGATTTCTGGACCAGCGCTAAAAGAGTGTCTCATTTGAGTCTGATCCATAAGATGTTGTGGTCTTTGAGGCATAGGTGAATCTTGCCCTCGAGTGCATAATATTTCTCCCTTCTTATCTAACTTGGTGTCTTTAACAAACGTAGTCAAGTTATGTTGTTGCTTTCTCTTTTTATATTCCGTCATGAGTTTGGCTATTGTTTTATCAGTAGCTATAGTGTATATTTTGTTGCCTGCATTTTCCCACCATTCTTTCTTCCTGCCTTGGTCCTTTTTATCTAATTTTGGGCTTTGTGGATTTGCTCCCCCACTTAAGCCTTTCTGTGTTGCATTCTCCAAAGAATGGTCCTTTATCTGGTTTCTATAATCTTCTGAAGGGGTTTCTTTGCCTGACAGGCCACCTGTAGATGGAGTTGAAGTCTCTGATTGAAAAGATGGCAATATGAAAAAAGGATCTCCTTTTATCCCTGGAGGATCATCAATATTTTCCAAGTCTAGGTGCATCTGAATGTAATTATTACAAAGTTCCATGCATAGTTTGTGAAGTCTTTTCACTAACCAAGCCCAATCAGCATTGCTAACTGGCTGTACACTCAATGATGGGATTCTAGCTCTCCACTGTCTTTTTTCCTTCCCTCGAGGGGGGCTTACTTGGGCAGTTTCCTCAAAAATATCTTCATCCTCTGATGAGAACTGCTGTGAGGAATCAGTACTGTGTTCTTCATCTTCAAAAAGCATCTTTTTTACAGATTCTGCAGTAATGTTATCTTGGTTTGTTAACAATGCACAGATTAAGGCCTGAAAGTAGATGTTAAAGCTCATAGCTGACTGACGATACAAATTTGCTGCTCCACCAATTCCAGAAACCTTCATTAAGAGGCATTTTAGTCCAGGCCTTGCATCAAACTCTCTAGCAGTCCTATAAGAGTCCAACAACAGGTCAAAAATAACTGCCAAATTTTGCATTGAAATGTATCGGAGGAAGCCAACAGTTTTGGATTCAGGCATTGGAGCGGCTTTATCCTCAATATTTGTAGGTCCTTTGACAAACTCTTCCAGCAAAATGTCATACAGATTTTGCAGTAGAACTTGATGAGAGAGTAAACTTACTACAATTGTCCTAAATGGAATGCTTTTGACAGAGAGAGATAAATTAGAGTTAATTGTCATGTTAGAAAAAAATATATTTTAGGTGAATATTAACATACCCACATAGCTTATTGAATCAAAACATCTAACAATTATTTAACAAAACAATGTAAATAACCCATTCTGTCATGAAATACCCACTAGGAATAGATGCACTTTTGTAGAACTCCCTAATGTTTTAACCAATCATTTACTGAATATCTTGTTTTTGCCCAAAAAGGGAGAGTATAACATTTCAATCACTTTTATGCACATATACCTACACACTAACAGGAATGGACAAAGCTGGTGAAAATGGCCAAATACTAACTGGAATGAAAATTCTCAAGTTAACTAACGCCAATTACAATCAATAAATCAGTCAATAGAAACCCAATCTCTATCATTGGATCGAGGGCATTTGTGTCTTGTTTAAAATCAGTGTTGTTTGCATCCGAACCCTATACACCGTATATAATTCAGAGTATGTACAAAGCACTGATTGTAAACTAAATTGGGACTGAGTGCATCCAGCAGGATGGATATTCACAAATTATTGCTTACTTGATTTCACAAACAAATGATAATTTGAAGTCAGCACAACTATTTAAAAAACCATCAGCAGAAGGGTTAATCATGAGGCAGCTGGCCAGTGCTTGCTAGCCAATCACCACATAAAGCCTATTGCAATATAATACTCATATCCCTAAGGAAGGTTTTTAACCTCCTTTATTTCCCCACCTGTCATGCCGGTGTGTAGGATCATATGTATTAAAAGTGTGCAATGATTGGGCAGCCTGTAAAATAATGGTTGGGACCTGGAACATGTCCTCCCCACCCTACACCCCGACCCATGGGCTTACAATTAATTAATAGGACGTGGAAAGATCACTGTTCAGTCACTTGCACTCACCTAGGGCCAGTAGGTAAATAAAAAAAGGGGATCATCTATGAGGGAGGCTGGTGGAGGCTACTAATAAAAATATAGAAGGGCAGGCAGACATAGCATTGTCCACCCACGTCAGAAATTCTGGCAAATGTCCAGCCCCCCAACCACTAGAGTTTCCAAGCTCCTAGCCACTCACCCTAAAATGATATCACCCCTTATTCTAATAATAGTGAGGGTAGTTCCAAAACTATTATACAACCATCAGACATTGTCTTTCTTTTTAAATCTTCCCTGCAACAAAGATAAATTCTTAAGGACTCTGCGCAGAATGAGCTTTCAAGGAGGGAAAGCCTATATTAAGGCTTTCCTACAAATAAAATTTCAGCAGAAACCAGTCTCAAGGAGATACATTTTTCTCTCAGTCCTTGCCAGGGAATATTCCCACAGCAGGTCTCAAGAGGAGCACCATCCACAATCAGTTATTTTACAGGCCCAGTCACTAGTCACTGACTGCTCTCGGTTTAGTAGTCAGTTTAGGCATGGCAGGTGGAGGCATCAGGAAGTTTAAAAACCTCCCTTATAATAACAAGGGGGCCATATTGACCCCATAAGCTGGTGGTGGCTGCCTAGCAAGCAATGGCCAGCCTCCACACGATTAACCCTTACACCACTGAGGTTTTTGTTTTTTTTTAAACTGTTTAACAGCTGTTCCGTTTGGATTTCTTAAATTCATTACATTTAAATTAATAACATTTTATGCATTCATGCCAGTATTTCAACATCCCAATCTGGATTTCCAGCAGATTTTGGTCTGGCTGAAATCTGGAATAGATTCAGGCTCGTTTAGAGCCTGTTCTGAAAAATCTAGACATTGTTAAATAGTTTGAACAACACAAATTGCCCCGTACAGCACCCAAAGGTTTTGCTTCACTGAGTATGGTGCCATTCAGATTTCTAATGAATAACCCTTTTAAAGTGAGTCTCAATAGAAGTAGTTTAGATTGTATAGAATGTTGAATCCATCTATATATGTTGGCACTTTAAATTAAAAATTAAACTCAGCTGTCTAGCTACTTCTAAAAACAGTCTGAAAAAAAACCATTAAGTGTTATTACAAAATAAATTTTATAAAAAAAAAAAAAAAGATTATAAATTCTATAATACAAGAAAAAATGGACACCTATAAGATCCATGATGTTTGCAATGGAAAAACAGGAAGGTTACAGAGCAAATTTACCCGAGGACCACTGACCAAGTCGACATCTCCCACTGAAGACACAAATTTGCACTTGTACATACATGCACATATACACACATCCAAATTCACACGGACACAATTCCTTACTCTCTTACACACAAACATACTACACATTTCCATATGGAATAACACAAAAAATATTATACGCTCCTCTCCCAGCAGTAACGTGGCCAAGCTCTTAATGATGGCTGCTTCCTTGTGCTGTGTGCACCAACCAACCTCACTAATACAAACCCTACTCCTCAGCCAGCCTGCCTCTACAAGAAATAAGGGCAAGATGCAAATCAGGTCACCAGCAATCCAGTACGTAAAGAGGTACATCTGGAAGTTGAACATATCTCTCGATTCCTGTATAGGAGGCAGTGGCTGCATTAAAGTATTTAAGGGTCTAGAAATGGCCCTTGGACCGGTTCTCTGAGACCACTGCTATAGAGCATACTTCACATTTTCCAGGTTATTAAGAAAGATGTTAGTATTCAAGCACATATGCCAATGCCATGCTTGAGAACTTCCCATCACTACCATAGTGGTTCTGTTTATGGCCAGAACTAACTATACTGCATATGACAGCAATATAAAGAAACATCTTACCCCAATTTCCTGTTTAGTACCAACATTAGTTGCAGGAAAAACGTAGAAAAGAAAACAGGAAAGAAACAAAAAGCATAGCATTAGAAATTAATTGCACATGCAAAAATTACATTAACATACAGAGCAAAAAGCACAAGATGCAGAATAAACCAAGTTAGTTTAATTTCACGATGCTAGAAGTTTTCTTGTGTTGTAAAAGGAAATGACTCAAAAATAGATGGATGCATCTGGAAGGAGTGTCTAAATGTTAGACTCTAAAAAGCATTTATCAAAGGATTGCAAGGTTCTTACCACACTCCTCAATGATAATCAATACTTGGTGTAGAATTACCTGCCCACCATAGGTATAGGTAAAGCATTAGAGAGTGAAGATTAAAAAAGACATAAATAAAATAAAGCAGCATTGCCTTAGACAGAATTATCCCACACATTGACAACATTTCAGAAAACACCAGAGCAAAGATGGTAAATAAATGATAAGTGAAAGTCGGATTTACAGCTCTGTTCAGACATTATCTCAGTACAAGATTCATAGTGCAGTCCAAAAAAGAATGGAACATGTGGATTTACTCACTGATTTAGGACTTTTAACTGGAAATAACTGGAAAATCATTTATTATGGATGTGTGTGTAATACACACACATCCATAATAAATGATTTTCCAGTTATTTCAATTTGAAGATCGTGTTTCAGTTTCTCACACTGCATGGACGGTGACGTAATTTATTATTTCCTATAATAAATGGGTAATAATGCATGGATCATGGATCCATGTGCTGTTTGGGGCATTAATCTCTGCCAGAACCAGGACATTACATTCCCTGCTCTGCAGTCCTCCCTAAAACACTACACTAAACATTGACCCCCACACTCCCTTAACATACACATTACAATTAACTCTAACATAAAAGTATCACATAATGTAAAATATATATAAAGAAGAAACATGTTTTATGGGAAATTATGCCATCTAGGGTTGTGGAAAAATGTATTACCCATTCATGATGTCTCCAGAACTCCTCAATAACATTAACAATGTATGCACCCGAATGCATTTTGGCTGCACTATTTGTTTTAACCCCTTAAGGACACATGACATATGTGACATGTCATGATTCCCTTTAATTCCAGAAGATTGGTCCTTAAGAGGTTAAAGGGGAACAGAGGCAACAAGAGGAGAGCCTAGATGTTATTCTTAGGGAAATTGGTGGCTGCTCCAGGATAAGCTGTAAATTATTTGAAAAGACAAATAAAAGTTAAAATTGTATCCTGCTGACCCTTATATATATGTACCTTAGACCTATATGCAATAAATATGTTGCTGAATTTAATCACAATGGAGGCAAATGGTCCAAAATGTCTAGAGAGATTGGAATTCACATTATTATGTAAGAACAGGACCAGCTCTTCCCATATTCCACAAATATCTTTAGAAAAAGAGACAATAGTATTGCTACCTCTGCTGATGTCTGCAGAAAATGGTCAGGCTTACAGCTGAGCATCTTTTTATGTCACACTTCTTGTTTTATCAGATGGAGGCTGTGTGACGTGTCAAGGTGTTGTGTTTCTCAGAGCAGGCTGTATTTCTCCTTACCTATGGGTTTTTCTTTGTATCTTCTGGCAGTTGTGGCTGAAATCTTTCTCGGTCTACCTGACCTTGGCTTGGTATCAAGAGATCCCCAAATTTCTACTTCTTAATAAGTGATTGCACAGTACTGACTGGCATTTTCAAGGCTTTGGACATCTTTTTATATCCTTTTCCATCTTTATAGAGTTCCATTACCCTGTTATGCAGGTCTTTTGACAGTTTTTTTTTTTCTGTTCCACATGGCTCAATGTCTAGCCTGCTCAGTGCATCCACATGAGAACTAACAAACTCATTGACTATTTATACACAGACACTAATTGCAATTTAAAAATCCACAGGTGTGGGAAATTAATTGTCATTTTAACCTGTGTGTCATCTTGCGTGTCTGTAACAAGGCCAAACATTCAAGGGTATGTAAACTTTTGATCAGGGCCATTTGGTGATTTCTGCTATCATAACGATTTAAAAATGAGCCAAACAACTATGTGATAATAAATGGCTTCATATGATCACTATACATTAATAAAATACTTTTTTTTGCATTATCGGTCATATTTTCAAAACCAATGCCAACATTTCACACTTTCTGCATGGTTATGCAAACTTTTGAGCACAACTGTAGCAGTATATAGGCATTATATTGTTTATATCTTCCAATATTCAGCTCTAAGTTCATTTAAATGTGTTGCTGTCTGCTCTTGAATTCCACACCTGTTTTGTTCTCTTATCCTCACCCCCCACCCAATAAAAGAGTGCACTCCTTACAACCAGACACCCAAAGATGTTCCCAATTAAATTAAATCCATCAATTATTGCCAGAACCCACAAAAGCAAATATAACTGCTTTAGCCATTGAACGGACCACAATATCTGCTACTAAGCATGCAATCCAGATATTTATTTGGTATAATATGATTCATGTAACATTAGTCTGGACAGTTTGGTATTTACCTTTTTTGTGTGTGACCATTCGTTTTTTCATCTGGAGGTAACTCAATGATAAGAACACAAGACTGAGCATGCTCAAAGCCTTCTTTATTGTTTGGCGTCTTCGGTGAGCACTGTGCATCCAACATAAATACCTGCAAAGCAGAAATTAACCCTGTGAAGACAAAGGCTGTTTTGGAGATGCTGTGCTTCAGTGACTAAAGGCCTTTTTGGCACTTTTGTCATGTGTTCATCCTACCACAATTTCACCCTGTTTAAATACGCATATTATCTACGTTTATTTTTTGAATTAGAAATAGGGCTTTCTTTTGATACCCGATATGTATACATAACACAACATTAAATACAAATAAAATAATTTTTTTTAAATGGGAACAATATATATATATATATATATATATATATATATATATATATATATATAAAAAATTCCTCAGTTTTACTTTAAAGGACCACTCTAGGCACCCAGACCACTTCAGCTTAATGAAGTGGTCTGGGTGCCAGGTCCTTCTAGGGTTAACCCATTCTTTAATAAACATAGCAGTTTCAGAGAAACTGCTATGTTTATGAATGGGTTAAGCCTTCCCCCAAAGCCTCTAGCGGCTGTCTCATTGACAGCCGCTAGAGGCACTTGCGTGATTCTCACTGTGAAAATCACAGTGAGAACACGCAAGCGTCCATAGGAAAGCATTGATAATGCTTTCCTATGCGACCGGCTGAATGCGCGCGCAGCTCTTGCCGCACGTACGCATTCAGCCGACGGGGAGGAGAGTAGGAGGATCGGAGGAGGAGAGCTCCCTGCCAGCGCTGGAAAAAGGTAAGTTTTTACCCCTTTCCCCCTTCCAGAGCCGGGCGGGAGGGGGACCCTGAGGGTGGGGGCACCCTCAGGGCACTATAGTGCTAGGAAAACGAGTATGTTTTCCTGGCACTATAGTGGTCCTTTAATAATTTCTACACAACAGGTGCAAAAAAACAAAACAAAAAAAAACTGTAAATAAGTTCACCAATTATTCCTGATTGTAAAAATGACCAATATGACTAGGATTTCAATACATTTTTGCAAAAATTGAAAGGAGTAAATTATGGTTTTAATGCTAAATGTTTGCTCAAAAATTTACACAGCGGTTAAAACTTTGTGGTCACAGAATCCAAAAATGCTACATAAAAGTATATATTTATAGGGGGGGTGGCATAGCCTGAACTGCATGGCGGACGGACATGTTGTGGGAGAGCTCCTGCTACAGCTGGAACAATAAACCTTGTTTACTCACTCCCACCATGCCGATCCAGCCTATTTCCGAACTACTACTACCTACTACCGAACCGTGGGGTGAGACTCTCAGACAGTGGGCTCAAGCTACCCCATTACACCCCCCCTTTGGACTGGAGGGGGTTATCCCGGTCTCCACTGACCTACACTCACCCAAGCTGCATCATGAAGCTGAATACACTGCATTCCTCACCCACAGAAAATCTTACCAAAATGGCTAACGCGGCATACTCACAGACACATGCTCCCATGCAGTTAAAGCAGAACTACCACGGATTTGTAGAGCAGTCCCTGCAGAAATTGGATGTAATCTTCCAGCAATTTTAGAAAACTCTGGCTGCAAGACATGCAACAATCCTGTCTCCTGAGGAATCCTGTGGAGGTGCCGGCCGGGAGGTGACCAGGGCCACTCCAGACACAGCTTTACCTCCAGCACCTGTTAGACCTAAGGTACACCCGACCAAGCTGAGGGCCACCAGAGGATTAACCCTAAAGCATCTAGCACACAGACAGAAGACCATCTGCCACCGGCGGCGTTTATACATCAAGGTCGTCTGTCATCCCCATAATGGGGTATACTTGGACTCTGTGAGACCTCGAGTCCGTGGAGTAGTGATGCAGTCCTCTTCATTGGAATAAACAAGGGAAATACATAAATCCTGGATTGTTGGTGGGCCACTGAACAATGGAATCTAAACTCTAAAAATGAATTCTGCACTAAAAAGATTGCGCTCTTCTTTTGGTATGCTTCTGTTGATTTTGGATGCACTGTATACTATACGCGTGATGGTGCTGATGAATGCATTTTTACAAACAATAAATTATATTCTATTAACTTGTTCAATTCTCCATCCCACTCTTCCCACTAGTCTCAGTGATAATTTCCTGCTCTTAGCGAATATATTTAAAAAAAAAGTTTCTGGTGATAATACACCAGCTTCCTCGAAGGCAACATACAAGAGAGTGACAAGCTTAACTACTGCAATCAGATTTTAATTGAATTATCTAATTGCTATTACCACTTTCCCATTTACATTAGTCTCTGTAGCTTAATGCAACTTAGTAAGTTAAGATGTCATTTTCACCTCTGCAATATCCACTTTTTAGTGCAGCTGGCGATATAAAATAATTTTATTAATAACAGATTATAACTGAACTCATAAATTAATCCAAAGACATTTCTTAATTGCAACAAGCCACAATAGTATATTACATACAAATCTCATAAAATGAACCGATGCTGAACAGGTCACTTGTTCTGAAAACATACCTGCTGGGTCATGGCTCTTATTCTCAAGTATTCCGCTTCTGCATTTGGAGACAGAGATGGTGCTGCAACCTTTACCTCACATGCATCGCCATTAAAGCTTTCTGAGCCACTGTGAAAATATCCCAGAAGATTCTACGAAAGGATGACAACAAAAATACATCATCAAGCTTCTTGCTAAAGTTTTCAACAAATTCCGTTTTTTAACAGACTGAAGTCAAAATGAGTCTTCCATAATATGCATTTCTAAATCCATAAATTCTTTATTCTGTGTTAAAAATAATAATTGTAACAAGAAATCGATAAACCCATCCATAGGTAACTTGTTTAACCCCTTAAGGACCAAAGTTCTGGGATAAAAGGGAATCATGACATGTCACACATGATGATTTGGATCAAACAAAGTGTTTGATTATTTGTCTATCTACTCCTTTCTAAATTGATTGTGAGCATGTCTTCTAGAAGTAAATCACACCGGACACATTGCAGGTTGATGAACTCCAGAGTGGCCTTTATTCAAGGGGGTGCAATTCCATTTTAAAGCAGAAATACGTCATGTACAGAGTCACAGTTAACATAAAGTATACATTTATCAATTGGTTAACAGTCTAAGGGGTCTTGTCTAAACCCACCCTACTGGGCGTGACGCCAGCATCATCACATGACATTTCTTTGTATCCCAGCCCCATTCCCGCTCCATTTTACTACACGTGGCATGTTTCTATAGAGAGCTTTTAGTTGTACAAAGGAAGTGGAGGAGGAGTTAGTAAAGGAAGCTGTTCCTTTAACACAGCAATTTGTTACAGGAGGCTTGCTTGATGGGAAGGGGGGAGGGTAGCAGGATGGGAGGAATTTACAGAGGAAATAGTTACTGAGCACACAGAGGGGGGAAGGGAAGCTTTTACTCTAGCAGCCAGTTTTACACAGTGAACACAGATACACAGAATAAATAGACATTAGTAAATAGACATTTTATCCATTCAAGTATTTTCTCCATAACAATGTGTCCTTAAGGGGTTAAGAAACATAACCATATTAGACCTGATATCACTTGGGAAACTGAATATCTACTAACTGTTTTTGGGATCTGTTAATGCAGCATTAACTCCAATAGTATTAAAGGAGAACGGTCACTTTACAGGATATATTGTAATGTTATGTTTATTTGTGCATGTATTAAACAAATACATATATTGAGATATGAACAACAAAAATTAATAGTGAGAAGCAAAATCAATTACAAATTTAAGGGCAGAGAAACCAAATTGAAAACATTGCCGACTTACAGAACTGTTCCAGCTCATCTACTGGACCTTAAATTCAGAATTCACTTTGAAAGCTTACTTTAATGATAACCCTGTCAATGTAGAAATATGAAATCCTTTGTATAGCAATGAGGCACGCTAGACTTTCAGTCATGTGGCATGTCCTTTGCACTTAGTAATCAGCATAAAGAAAGCATACAGAGATGAGATATGAAGAAATGCTTCTGCTACTCATTCTCAACTGAAATATGTGATTTTGCTTTGCCTGAATTGAACTGGATTGCAGTTGGGAATCTTTAAATTAAATTTGAAAGAATAAAAGCAATTTCATGACAGTTCCCCCATAAAATCTGAAACAACAGTGGTCCATTCAGCAATATCAGAGTTTTTATTACTAACATGGGTACCTACAACATACATATACGGTCAGGCACTTCATCTAGGTGACAGTCTAAAGCTCGCTGTAATCTATATCTATATTGCTGTTGACTTGTATTTACTGATTTTAGAAGAGCCTTAACTCTGAATCAGATTGGACAGGAAGTGATCCAATATACTGTTAATCAATATATTTATGAATGAATGTAATCAATACAGTTATGGGTGAATACAATCTATGGATTAATTTAGAATTTCTACCTGAATGAGCTATTGTCATTAATATCTTTGAGGTGACAATTTCCCTTTAAACATGCATCAGGGGGCATAAAAAAAGGAAACAAACTAAAATATATGTAGGCAACGTGGTATGTGTAAAATGTCATAATAATTTATTATATTACAAAATAGCATTAGCCATGAGAGAGATGCTGTGACATTTCAAGTTATCTTGAAACTATTTCAGGTTTATATTTGCACAAACATTTTGTGCATGCATACTTTTGTAACAGCAAATACATTTGCACAACAAAATATATCTGTGCACACCAACTACTAAAAATTAACCCCTTAAGGACACATGCTTACATGTCCCCAACTCCCATTAAAGGACCACTATAGGCACCCAGATCACTTCAGCTCAATGAAGTGGTCTGGGTGCCAGGTCCCCCTAGTTTTAACCCTGCAGCTGAAAACATAGCAGTTTCAGAAAAACTGCTATGTTTACACTGCAGGGTTAATCCAGTATCTAATGGCTATCTCCCTGACTGCCACTAGAGGTGCTTCCCCGATTTACATGAAGTAAATTGCACTTATTTGATGCTGGACATCCTCACAGACCTCCAGCGTCAAAAAAGATCCCCATAGGAAAGCATTGAGTAATACTTTCCTATGGGCGGGTTTGAATGCGTGCGCACCTCTGGCTGTGCATGCGCATTCAGCTCCACTTGGAAGCGGACGTCGATGGAGGAGGAGAGGTCACCAAGGCCGAGGGAGTCCGGTGCTGGATTAAGGTAAGCAAATAAATTTGCCGCGGAACGGGGCCATAGTCACCTAAATGGTGACTAGGGCTCCATAGCATTAGGAATACATATTTGTATTCCTAACGCTATAGTGTTCCTTTAGGTAGCTACACACTCATAAATGTACACTTCATATGTGAAACAAGTAAAACTTCATATGTGTATCACATTTCATTTGGATTTTAAATGTATCTGAAGGGACCTTACCTTCATGGGCTCCAGAGTGGCAGAAAAAGCATCTTGCAAAGCACAGCAAGCCAGTCTCCACATCTCCTCGGTGAAAACAGGTCCTGCTGTTACAAGCACATATCTGAAAAACAAAGGACATGTCTGTTTGATTTAAAATGTCCAGTTAATCAATAAAAAAAAATAATAGAAAATGGTGCACATAAAAATATCACATAATAAGAAGTTATAAAATATGCTTAAAGAAGTAAAAGTATAATCGTACCTCTTAAAAATGATATAAGTGTTAAATATATGTAATATGTAACAGGCAGATGTAGATTAACACAAAGTATTAACCATATGATTGCACAACTATTTATCTCATGCAAAATAAAATGTTATAAATCAAGCAATATTTCTCATAATATGCGTAATAGTGCAAAAACACAGTGCAAAAATGCTACATTGTGTCTCAGTGACCACAACAATAAAGCAGCACATCTAATATATTGTCCTTTATTGTCGTGGTCACTGAGACACTGGTTTTAGAAAGAAAAAATAAGTGCCCTGTGTGATCAAAAAGGAGCTTGAGCATGAATTTAATATTTATAATGGAATATTGCTACTACACTCCAGTGGGTATCTCTCTCATTCACCTCAAAACATGCACAAAGAAAAAAGGTTGAAGGAAGATAAACAACCACCAGCCTAAAGAGTTCAGCATATTGGTGTATACTATAAACTTCTCTTTATTGGATGAGGAGTAGAAACTAAAGTAATGGGAGAAAAAAACTATAAAGTGTAAAACCACATTGCATTGAGATATATAATAGGTGGTACTGGTTAAACACAGAATTGCCATGACCAGTCAAATTTACCACAATTTTGGGACAAGCAAGATTGTGAACTTGGCTATTCTACCTAGAGCCAGGTCTTTTGAGCTCTGTCTAAGGTGAGCAGTGATTCGCTGACACATTTTATTTCTGTATTTTGGGCATATTACACCAGGCGCTTGTGCTTCTTTTTCTCCTCTATTCCTTTAGAAGTATACCATCGTAGGAACATAATTTAGGGGGATTGTGTCACCAGATTACACTACTGTGCATACCACCTGAGCCTGTCCTCTGAGAGTCATGTCAATGTGATTTTAAACAGTACTATATATCTCAGTGCTATGTGGTTTTCTCCCATTATTTTAGTTTATACTCCTGATCCAATTAAGGGTAGGTGTTTACAGTATACATCATTATGCTCCATTCTAAAAAATATAAAAGACGGTGAGAGCACTCTAAAGCATGCAATTAAAATTATTACCAGATTGATCTTGAGTTCAACTATGTTACTGAGTCACTTAAAAAGCTGACTCAGACTAAAAGCTTGTAGTGGAGATGAATATTCCTTTAGACTGGACGTCCTTTGGATGAATTTCTTCTGGATGTTAATATAATAATTATTCCAGGATACAATTCCAAAGTAAAACTAATTTATTGATTAAAACAAAAGTTTTTAAATCAAACATAAAATAAAATTGTCCATATGCAGTTACCACGACGCGTTTTGGCAAAATAGCCTTTCTCAAGTGGTTTGTATTCATCTCCATGATTGCAGCTTTTAAATTCAAAAGTTTGGCGCCCTTTCTCACTGTTTCCGGTTCTCTTTACTTCCGTTTTCGTCATCGATAATCGTCCAACGTGTCCCACACGTCATGGCGTCATCTTTCGTCGTCCGACGTGTCCCACACGTCATGACGTCATTCCGGCACCCCGGACCGGAAGTATTGCGGGCGCCATTTTTAAAAGTCCTTTTAATACTTATTTTGCCAGGTCTTTCTCAAATAACGAGCAATTAAAGCGTAAAAAAGTTATATATATAAAATTTTGGTATAAACCTTCTCCAAATAAAAAGGGGGAAGCATATATATTATTAAACAAGAGGAAATGTCATATACAATATATGCAAGTTAAGATCCAAACAGATGTGTAATAAAAAAAATAAATATTAAAATAACAATAGTTATAATAATAAAAATAATTAAAATATATTTATATATAGGAATTGACCTCAAAATCTATATTTAGACCACATGGGGATAAAGTTTGCATGTTAAAAATCCATTTCATTTCGGTTTTGTTCAGGAGATTTTCTATGTCTCCTCCCCTCCAATGTGTTTTGACCCCTTCTATACCCATAAACTCAAAGCCTTGTGTGTTACCCCCATGTACTTCTAAAAAGTGTTTAGACACATTATGTAGAATATATTTTCTATTAATATTATAAATATGTTCTCTAATTCTTATTTTTAGTGGTCTAGATGTTCTACCTATATATTGGTATCCACATGGACAGGTGATCATATAAATTATATTTTTAGAGTTGCAGGTTAAAAAAGATTTGATATCATACGATTTTTTATTAAAAAAAGAATCAAATTTGGTAACAGTTTTGTTTTTATGTTTTCTTAAAGTGCATCCTCTACATGACCCACAATAATAAAAGCCATTGTCTCTTTTAAACATAGTTGAAAATTGAGGATTTTTTTCTTTCTCTAAAAAACTTGAAGTTAAAACCTGTTTAAAATTCTTTGCTCCTCTAAAAATGACTTTGGGTTTAGTTCCTATATATTGTTGTACATCTTGATCCTGCTCCAAAATGTGCCAGTTCTTCCTACTTATTTTTTGTAATTCATTACTGTTTGAGCTATAATTAAAAATGATAGGTATAGTAAGATCATCGTCCCTTAATTCTTTAGTTTTAGATTTTAAAATATTTTCCCTAGATTCTTGTCCTACTCCTTCTTTTAATCTTTTTAATTCATCATAATTATACCCCTTTTCCACTAGTTGATTAATTAAAATCTGAGTTTGTTCATCATATTGTTGAGTTTCTGTACAGTTTCGTTTGATCCTTAAAAATTGTCCCTTAGGTATATTCGTTAACCAGGGTTTAAAATGGCAACTTTTCAAATTAATAAAACTATTTACATCTACTAATTTAAAAAAAGTTTTACTTTTAATTTGGTTGTCTTCCACATAAATATTCAAATCTAAAAAATTAACTTGTTGGGGACTAATTTCGTATGTTAGATGGATGTTCCAACTGTTTGAATTAAGACCATTTAAAAAACTTAAAAGGGACTCTTTTGTTCCTCTCCATATAATAAAAATATCATCTATGTATCTTTTGTACAAGACCAGATTTGCCCCAAATTCTGATTTAGAAAAAATCTCCAATTCCTCCCAATGTGCCATAAATAAATTAGCATAGCTTGGGGCAAATCTGGTCCCCATAGCCGTTCCCTTTGTTTGTAAATAAAAATTATTCTCAAACCAGAAAAAATTGTTGGAGAGGATTATTTGTATCCCTTTTATAATAAAATCTATTTGCTGGGAATTTAATTTAGTCTCTTTAGTTAAAAAATGTCTAGCAGCCTCACATCCTATTGTGTGTTCTATAATAGTATAGAGGCTACTGACATCACAAGTGGCCATAATTAGTCCATCCTCCCATTTTAAATCTCTTAAAATCTGTAAAAGTGACATAGTGTCCTTAAAATAAGAGGGACATTTTTTAACTGGATCTTGTAAAAATAATCTAAAAACTGGGACAAAGGAGATAAAAGAGAGCCAATTCCAGAGACTATTGGTCGTCCTGGGGGATTTTTTATGTCCTTATGAATTTTTGGTAAGACATACAGGACGGGAATTCTAGGAAATTTTACATTAAGGAAGTCATATTCTTTTTTATTTAATATCTCTAATGCTAATCCATAATCTAAAAATGATTTTAATTTCTTTTTTATTTCTTCTAAGGGTTTTTTTGGTAATAGTAAATAGGTTTCTTGATCTTTTAATTGTTCAAAAATCACTTCAAGATACTTTTCTTTTTGCCATATCACTACCCCCCCCCCGCCTTATCGGCTGGTTTAATAACAATACTAGAATCTTTTTTCAAGTCTTGTAATGCTTTTCTTTCAAGTTTTGTTAAGTTTTTTTGTCTTTCTTTTATAGGTTTTATTTCTCTGAGCTCTTTAATACAGATTTTTTCGAATACCTTTATTGCATCTGACTTTAAATAGCTTGGAAAAAAATTCGATTTGTTTTTAAAAGTGGTATGTTTAAAACTTTCATCATTATTCTCTTCTATTATATTGAGGGACTTTTGATTAAAAAACTTTTTTAAACATAATTTGCGCGTAAATCTATTAATGTCTAAAAATGTCTCAAATTTATCAATGTCACAACTAGGAGCAAATTTAAAACCATTATTTAAAACCTTTATATGACAATCATTTAAAATTTTATCCGAAAGGTTAAAAATTCTTATGTCCGTTGGGGTCTTTTTGCTAGATCCTCCCTCCTCCTCTTCTCCTCTTTTTTGTTTTCTATTTCCTCTTCTTGTCTTCCCCTTTTTATTGGGGTTTGTGTTTTTAGATTCCCTTTCATTCTGCTCATCGTCTGGCCTAAAAAAAGATCCTCCTCATTTAAATGTTGTAGATGACTATATCTGTTTGAAACAGTTATGGATTTTTCTTGTTTCCTAGGGGGAATCTAGACCACTAAAAATAAGAATTAGAGAACATATTTATAATATTAATAGAAAATATATTCTACATAATGTGTCTAAACACTTTTTAGAAGTACATGGGGGTAACACACAAGGCTTTGAGTTTATGGGTATAGAAGGGGTCAAAACGCATTGGAGGGGAGGAGACATAGAAAATCTCCTGAACAAAACCGAAATGAAATGGATTTTTAACATGCAAACTTTATCCCCATGTGGTCTAAATATAGATTTTGAGGTCAATTCCTATATATAAATATATTTTAATTATTTTTATTATTATAACTATTGTTATTTTAATATTTTTTTTTTTTATTACACATCTGTTTGGATCTTAACTTGCATATATTGTATATGACATTTCCTCTTGTTTAATAATATATATGCTTCCCCCTTTTTATTTGGAGAAGGTTTATAACAAAATTTTATATATATATATAACTTTTTTACGCTTTAATTGCTCGTTATTTGAGAAAGACCTGGCAAAATAAGTATTAAAAGGACTTTTAAAAATGGCGCCCGCAATACTTCCGGTCCGGGGTGCCGGAATGACGTCATGACGTGTGGGACACGTCGGACGACGAAAGATGACGCCATGACGTGTGGGACACGTTGGACGATTATCGATGACGAAAACGGAAGTAAAGAGAACCGGAAACAGTGAGAAAGGGCGCCAAACTTTTGAATTTAAAAGCTGCAATCATGGAGATGAATACAAACCACTTGAGAAAGGCTATTTTGCCGAAACGCGTCGTGGTAACTGCATATGGACAATTTTATTTTATGTTTGATTTAAAAACTTTTGTTTTAATTAATAAATTAGTTTTACTTTGGAATTGTATCCTGGAATAATTATTATATTAACATCCAGAAGAAATTCATCCAAAGGACGTCCAGTCTAAAGGAATATTCATCTCCACTACAAGCTTTTAGTCTGAGTCAGCTTTTTAAGTGACTCAGTAACATAGTTGAACTCAAGATCAATCTGGTAATAATTTTAATTGCATGCTTTAGAGTGCTCTCACCGTCTTTTATATTTTTTGTACACTTTATTTGTGTGGTTGAGTGATTCACACTAGGTGATAGTAGCACCACTTTGTACTGTTTTTTCCCAAAATTCTTATATTTATTTGTATATTGATTATCACTCTTTTTGGGATCAATTGTATATCTGTCATAATGTCAATTTTTAATTTGCGAAAAAGTTGGCAAGGTGACATGAATCAAAGATTTGATTTAACTAATGAAATATTAGAAAATAAATTGCAAAAGAAAAATGAAAATTTACAAGTAATCTGTTTGAATTTGGAACGATTACTCATTAAAGAAATGAAATATAAATGGGAAGTATTTACACTAGAGAAATATGTGGAATTGCAAATAGCCCCTAGGGGTTTAAGATTCCAAAAATCCCCTACTTCCGAAAATGAAAATGAGAGATTTAAGGAGGCATGGGATGGAGCCCTAGAGTCCTTTGCAAAACACATGATGGGCATTATTATAGAACAACGAACACTTAGCTTATTCCAAATGAATGAGGAAATTAATGACCTTCAGAAAAAACTTGAACCCTTTATAGAAAATTAGGAATTTAAGATTCTGATGGAAAAGATAATAGAGAAAATAAAGAGTATAGAGAAAAGAGTAATTGAAACTAAGAAAAAGAAATTGAAAAGAGATCAGGAAGACTATTTAAAGGGTCAAATAAAACCACAAAAAAATGGTCTTAAAAATGCAAAAAGAAATTATACAAAACCAAATTTTAAAAAACAAGAAAGACTACCCCAACAGAATTATAGATCGTATGGGGAGAGATCTCCTATATCAAATCAATATCAACAAAAAAGGGAGTATGAAAAGAAAGGGGAATGGATTCAAGTAAAATCTAGAACAGGAGAAAGGAGAAATTCCTTTAGAGGTAATAATTATGACAAAAATAATTTTAAAAGGATCAATTATGACCGAAACTCTAAATATTCTCCCCCTAGGAAACAAGAAAAATCCATAACTGTTTCAAACAGATATAGTCATCTACAACATTTAAATGAGGAGGATCTTCTTTTTTTAGGCCAGACGATGAGCAGAATGAAAGGGAATCTAAAAACACAAACCCCAATAAAAAGGGGAAGACAAGAAGAGGAAATAGAAAACAAAAAAGAGGAGAAGAGGAGGAGGGAGGATCTAGCAAAAAGACCCCAACGGACATAAGAATTTTTAACCTTTCGGATAAAATTTTAAATGATTGTCATATAAAGGTTTTAAATAATGGTTTTAAATTTGCTCCTAGTTGTGACATTGATAAATTTGAGACATTTTTAGACATTAATAGATTTACGCGCAAATTATGTTTAAAAAAGTTTTTTAATCAAAAGTCCCTCAATATAATAGAAGAGAATAATGATGAAAGTTTTAAACATACCACTTTTAAAAACAAAGCGAATTTTTTTCCAAGCTATTTAAAGTCAGATGCAATAAAGGTATTCGAAAAAATCTGTATTAAAGAGCTCAGAGAAATAAAACCTATAAAAGAAAGACAAAAAAACTTAACAAAACTTGAAAGAAAAGCATTACAAGACTTGAAAAAAGATTCTAGTATTGTTATTAAACCAGCCGATAAGGCGGGGGGGGGGTAGTGATATGGCAAAAAGAAAAGTATCTTGAAGTGATTTTTGAACAATTAAAAGATCAAGAAACCTATTTACTATTACCAAAAAAACCCTTAGAAGAAATAAAAAAGAAATTAAAATCATTTTTAGATTATGGATTAGCATTAGAGATATTAAATAAAAAAGAATATGACTTCCTTAATGTAAAATTTCCTAGAATTCCCGTCCTGTATGTCTTACCAAAAATTCATAAGGACATAAAAAATCCCCCAGGACGACCAATAGTCTCTGGAATTGGCTCTCTTTTATCTCCTTTGTCCCAGTTTTTAGATTATTTTTACAAGATCCAGTTAAAAAATGTCCCTCTTATTTTAAGGACACTATGTCACTTTTACAGATTTTAAGAGATTTAAAATGGGAGGATGGACTAATTATGGCCACTTGTGATGTCAGTAGCCTCTATACTATTATAGAACACACAATAGGATGTGAGGCTGCTAGACATTTTTTAACTAAAGAGACTAAATTAAATTCCCAGCAAATAGATTTTATTATAAAAGGGATACAAATAATCCTCTCCAACAATTTTTTCTGGTTTGAGAATAATTTTTATTTACAAACAAAGGGAACGGCTATGGGGACCAGATTTGCCCCAAGCTATGCTAATTTATTTATGGCACATTGGGAGGAATTGGAGATTTTTTCTAAATCAGAATTTGGGGCAAATCTGGTCTTGTACAAAAGATACATAGATGATATTTTTATTATATGGAGAGGAACAAAAGAGTCCCTTTTAAGTTTTTTAAATGGTCTTAATTCAAACAGTTGGAACATCCATCTAACATACGAAATTAGTCCCCAACAAGTTAATTTTTTAGATTTGAATATTTATGTGGAAGACAACCAAATTAAAAGTAAAACTTTTTTTAAATTAGTAGATGTAAATAGTTTTATTAATTTGAAAAGTTGCCATTTTAAACCCTGGTTAACGAATATACCTAAGGGACAATTTTTAAGGATCAAACGAAACTGTACAGAAACTCAACAATATGATGAACAAACTCAGATTTTAATTAATCAACTAGTGGAAAAGGGGTATAATTATGATGAATTAAAAAGATTAAAAGAAGGAGTAGGACAAGAATCTAGGGAAAATATTTTAAAATCTAAAACTAAAGAATTAAGGGACGATGATCTTACTATACCTATCATTTTTAATTATAGCTCAAACAGTAATGAATTACAAAAAATAATTAGGAAGAACTGGCACATTTTAGAGCAGGATCAAGATGTACAACAATATATAGGAACTAAACCCAAAGTCATTTTTAGAGGAGCAAAGAATTTTAAACAGGTTTTAACTTCAAGTTTTTTAGAGAAAGAAAAAAATCCTCAATTTTCAACTATGTTTAAAAGAGACAATGGCTTTTATTATTGTGGGTCATGTAGAGGATGCATTTTAAGAAAACATAAAAACAAAACTGTTACCAAATTTGATTCTTTTTTTAATAAAAAATCGTATGATATCAAATCTTTTTTAACCTGCAACTCTAAAAATATAATTTATATGATCACCTGTCCATGTGGATACCAATATATAGGTAGAACATCTAGACCACTAAAAATAAGAATTAGAGAACATATTTATAATATTAATAGAAAATATATTCTACATAATGTGTCTAAACACTTTTTAGAAGTACATGGGGGTAACACACAAGGCTTTGAGTTTATGGGTATAGAAGGGGTCAAAACACATTGGAGGGGAGGAGACATAGAAAATCTCCTGAACAAAACCGAAATGAAATGGATTTTTAACATGCAAACTTTATCCCCATGTGGTCTAAATATAGATTTTGAGGTCAATTCCTATATATAAATATATTTTAATTATTTTTATTATTATAACTATTGTTATTTTAATATTTATTTTTTTTATTACACATCTGTTTGGATCTTAACTTGCATATATTGTATATGACATTTCCTCTTGTTTAATAATATATATGCTTCCCCCTTTTTATTTGGAGAAGGTTTATACCAAAATTTTATATATATAACTTTTTTACGCTTTAATTGCTCGTTATTTGAGAAAGACCTGGCAAAATAAGTATTAAAAGGACTTTTAAAAATGGCGCCCGCAATACTTCCGGTCCGGGGTGCCGGAATGACGTCATGACGTGTGGGACACGTCGGACGACGAAAGATGACGCCATGACGTGTGGGACACGTTGGACGATTATCGATGACGAAAACGGAAGTAAAGAGAACCGGAAACAGTGAGAAAGGGCGCCAAACTTTTGAATTTAAAAGCTGCAATCATGGAGATGAATACAAACCACTTGAGAAAGGCTATTTTGCCAAAACGCGTCGTGGTAACTGCATATGGACAATTTTATTTTATGTTTGATTT
The DNA here is from genome assembly GCA_933207985.1 of Pelobates cultripes. NCBI lineage: Eukaryota > Metazoa > Chordata > Amphibia > Anura > Pelobatidae > Pelobates > Pelobates cultripes. The sequence goes on along the minus strand of OW240913.1, from coordinate 206,234,088 downwards.
AAAAACTTTTGTTTTAATCAATAAATTAGTTTTACTTTGGAATTGTATCCTGGAATAATTATTATATTAACATCCAGAAGAAATTCATCCAAAGGACGTCCAGTCTAAAGGAATATTCATCTCCACTACAAGCTTTTAGTCTGAGTCAGCTTTTTAAGTGACTCAGTAACATAGTTGAACTCAAGATCAATCTGGTAATAATTTTAATTGCATGCTTTAGAGTGCTCTCACCGTCTTTTATATTTTTTGTACACTTTATTTGTGTGGTTGAGTGATTCACACTAGGTGATAGTAGCACCACTTTGTACTGTTTTTTCCCAAAATTCTTATATTTATTTGTATGCTCCATTCTAGGCTGGTGGATGTTTAGCAACCTTTTTTCTTTATACAATATAGGTTTTTGCACTTAAACATTTTTTGTACTGTAAAATTGTAGTGTAGCACTTAAAAATTGCAAACCTTCAAAAAAAGAGACTCCGAGGCGTATGAACAAGAGCCATGTGTGACGCTATAATATATTTGAGTGAAGGTCCAAATGGATGTATTGGAGAGATTTATGATTCCAATACTTTGCAAACAGACTTCACTATGGTTTGTTTTTCTGTTTTTTTTTTGTATTTGTTTGAGATGCATACCATTCGAAAAACTTTAATTGCTGCTAAGTATCCACAAGCTTGATATTTACACAAGTATTTATTGTATTATATGCACTTTAACCATGGCTGTTTTTTTTTTTAATTTGGTGTGTTTTGTAATTTGCACATTAATTATATTTGTGCAGTACACTAAGCACTTTTAAGAGAATATATTCACGTTTTAGATATTATTATTTTTTTTTTATAAAATATTTTACCGTGATGGATACATTGAAATTTCTCTCGGTTTCAAGTATGTGGGATATATTTATTAAGGATTTTGTATATGCACAAATTATTATTATTATTGTTGTTTTGACACTTAAAAAAGCAACATTTTGCACATATATTAATTTGTTTTATTGATTTTTAAGCGCTACACTACAATGTGTTTTGAGGTCAACACAAGGCAGTGGTTAACAACTGAAAGATTTAAAATACACTGACATTAGAGACTTAAAATTTCCTTTGAAGCGCCTTCTATACCCACCATTATTGGAATTTTTTTTACTGTTTTTTCAGTTTTGCACATTGTGAGGAATGTTGCTTGACTTATAAGATTTTATTTTGCATGAGATAAATGGTTGTCACTATTGCACAATTATATGGTTAGTGTTAATCATAAATCTGCATGTTACATATTACATATATTTAACACTTTTATATCATTTTTAAGAGATATGATTATTATTTGTTACCTCTTTAAACATATTTTATAATTTATTATTTAGTGATATTTTTATGTGCACCATTTTCTGTTGTTTTGAATTGATTCTTTATGGTTGCTGCATGATAAAATGGTGACGCTTTGTTTAGTTATTGATTTATGATACGATTATTAGAATGCTAATAACTATTGCAATGTACCACTTTTCCCCCTTATTTCAATTTTAAAATATAAGCAACACATTTGATTTAACTTCATTTTGACACACAATCAGTCTCTGAAGGCCATACGGTCTACCTAAGAATAGGCATTGTAGGTATTATACTTTTAAATCATTGTACAGGTGTTCCATGAGGGAAGTTAGAGCTGTTGTATGGCTATACAGATGGTCTAACCTCACTCACTCAGGTACAACATTCATACAGGCAAATCAAACACACCAAGCATCAAAGGTGGTTGTGGTAGTTAGAGAATTGAATCCAATGTAACCAAGACGTATTGCAGGTGTCTTCCCTCTATTTTTCATTAATTGAGGATAAGCCATGTCTATGATTGATCCCATTTTGTATTGTCCATATTGGTAGCCAGTATATTAATGCTTTACTTGTTGAAAACAGCATACTTTACACACTAATGTTACATTTAAGTTACTTTATTCTAAAAGAAGTGTCCACGTATGATAAGTTACTCAGGGAAACCTTGTAGTGTGTGAAACAACTAAAGCTAGTTACTTGTGCCTATCAATAGGTGGAGAGGCATCTGGGGCAAACGTAGAACAAGTAGTGTCTGTCCATCAAAGAGGAGACAGGTGTATTATTGCCTGACTAGACATTATCAGCAGTGCTGGCTGTGCTTTAGAAGATCGAAGAAATAAACTGTGGATTCTCAAGAAGGGCATTGGCAGATACTAGTCAGTTGGCCCCTGAACTTTGGTGATAATGCAATGTCTTTATTACACTTGGTTACATTAGTAAAAGGAAAGATTGTTAGGGAGAATACTGATATGGAAAGAATTAAAGAAGCATGAAGTATGTGGGATGTGGAAATAAACCAGCTACACCTATGCTTGTCAAGCCTTAAGCAGATTTTAAAAAGGTAGCTAACCACTGGCTTAAATTAGGTATTAAACTTATCACTTATCACTAAACGTATTTTCACCTGATACACGAGCAACCGACTCTTGAGATTGTCTCGGTGGGTTCTGCAACGCAGGCTACCAGTAACTTGAAAAGCTCTTTCAACATTGTGTTTATCATATTTTCATAACCGATATCTATGGAGAATATAAAAATGAAACTTGTAATTCAACTATTATGAGTTAAGTAAAGCAATGAAAATATCAGATATTTTAAAGAAATTTTTTAAAAAAATTTAATGGCTGTGTGTTATCTTATTCCCCAGGCTGCCGGATGCACAGTTGTGCATTGCTCAGGCGTTTGGAATAAAATCAAGTTCCTGTCAAGTTTGCAGTACAGAGATGATGTGTTCTCGGTGATAACATTTTCCTGCTGGGAATATCAGTCAAAATGTTTGTCCTGTTATCTATGCCAAATTCTGACCTACAACCTGCATGTTACAACAGAAATAGGGGCTAGAGACATTTCACAATTGTCAGTCATCCAGGTTTAGTGACAATGTAGTGTAATCTTTCTGTTCTTATCTGACAATAGTAAAAATTGTACATAAGTAAAAATAGCACTAATAACAAATAATGATTTTAAGTTTTTCAAAAGGAAAAACAAAAGCTGCTACTACTAAGTGGGTATTTTCCAAAACTCAACACTTAATAATTTACAAACACCGTTGACAATTTGAAAGACCTGTGAGGGAACCCTTTGTTTACATTGTACATTATATATATATATACACACATACACACACGTATATACACATAAACACATATACATATGTAAACATGCAAATAACTTCCAAGTGATTCTGTAAAATGTGCAATAAGCCCATTTCAGAAGCCCACAATACATAGAGAACACAACAAAAACTAAATTAAATTAAAACAAGGTTTTAAAAGAGAAGAAAATGGGGCGCAAGAGAATACTGAGAACGGGCAGCAGCCGAAATAGCCTTCTGTATTACTTTCACCATATAGAACCTTTTACGCTAAAGTTCTTCAATATAAATATGTGATAAGAAAACTTTATCATACAGAGTACAACTGTGTGCTTCCCAGTGTGTTCATGTTCACATATGTGTGGGAATGTGTATGTTTTAGTTTGTATTGTGTACAAAATCTGCAAAAAATAATTTTGTAAATGACTGCACAATTTCTGATAACTATCCTGGGTGGAACCTCTGATTCCTACTCTTCTGTTATTAGTAATTTTATTTTGTTGTTTTAAATTGGTCATTTTGGTTAGCTATTTTGGAATAACGTTCACATTTTTTTTGTCAACTCAAAACAACAAACAGTTTTGTGAGTTTGTTTTAATTAAATGTAACATATTTTACCTGAATTAATGAAGCTCTGAATATGTTCAACCACAAGCTCGCATGACAAGCCAATAGCATGTTTGAAATTTGCAGATGCCACATCCCAATATGAGTGATCACCGTGACTGCGACTCAACCACAGAGACATTACCGGCAAGAGAAGGTGTACTACTGCATAAATGGCAAAGCCTGGACCTGAGGAGACAGACATGATCAGATATCAAATACCAGTATACACAAATCCCATGGTTCCATCCAAATCAAAGGATCCAAGTTTAATTAAGGCAGATTCAGACCAGAGTTGCTGTGATAATTAAATTATATATTAAATCTAAGTCTTAATTTGTTTACAATTGTACATATATCAAAACGTATGTACACATAGTACAAAATGTTGTAATTAAAGGGACACTGTAGGCACCCAGATCACTCAATCTCATTGAAGTGGTCTGGGTGCAGTGTCCCTGTCCCCCTTAACCCTGCAGCTGAAAACAGTTTTAGATAATCTTCAAGACAGCGACTGGAGGAGCTTCCGGCTGTTTCATGGAGTTTAACTCCGACATGAAGCTGGATGGGTTTGCATGTGGACGTCCAGCATCTTCAAAATTCCCATAGGAAAGTATGAATTCAATGCTTTCCTAGGGGAAGGCTTAATCTGTGTGATCGATACTGAGAGATAGTTTCTTCTTGCTGTGAAACCAGTACAATCGAATACATGTATTCCCTTTGTTAGTACTTTCTATGTCATGTCCAAAAGGGTGAAACAGATCATCTCCGATAATTGGTTTATCTTGCAAGAGGACAAGGACTATGGTCATTTGTTTTGTGATTTTCCTATTTGTGCACAACATTGTGCAAAGAGTATTAAAGATATGGTGGTGAACGCTGAGGTGTCTCAACTCACAAAACAATTGTTTTTGACCAAAAAAGTATTCTGCACCTCCCCTGTCTAAGTTGTAACCACTGTAATGGTGTCATTAAAGGTGAGAGCTATATTCACCCAAGAACTGGACAGAGTATTATGCTGAAGGAGTTTTACACATGTCAAACTGATCATATGGTTTATTTGCTGAAATGTAGAGGGACAAAGGTTTAAAAATAATATCAGGAAGTATTACTTTACTGAGAGGGTAGTGGATGCATGGAATAGCCTTCCAGCTGAAGTGGTAGAGGTTAACACAGTAAAGGAGTTTAAGCATGCATGGGATAGGCATAAGGCTATCCTAACTATAAGATAAGGCTAGGGACTAATGAAAGTTTTTAGAAAATTGGGCAGACTAGATGGGCCGAATGGTTCTTATCTGCCGTCACATTCTATGTTTCTATGTTTCTATGTCCATGTGGCCTGTGGTACGTGGGCAAAACCACAAAGGCATTTAAGGACAGAATTTTACAACACAAAACCACAATCAGGAATCCCCTTTCTGACCAACCAGTAGCCACACACTTTCACCAAATGCATCACAGTGCAGCTCAATTTCGGTACCAGTTCTTGGAAAATGTGCCCCCACTTTACTAGCGGTGGAAATCAGGACAGGGTACTCCTACAACGTGAAGTTAAAGAAGTTAAAGAAGTTGGAGTGGCACTGGTATCTTTGAGGTGCACCATCATGGGGGCACTCCCAGACGTTATTAAAATCCGGACAGATTTTATTTTCTCCTCGGGTTGGTTTTAAGTGATCATTTGTTCACTTTGTCCAGTCTAGCATTTAATTTCATGTGCTGTAGTTTGTTTTGTGTTACATTATCAGTATTTACTTTATTTGCTGAGTTACACTTTTTTGTACTAGAAGCACTGAATGGTTTGCATTAGCTGCATTAAGGGTTATTATACATAACTAATGTATTGTCTATTATGGTTTATGTGCATTGGCAGTATATGCTTTGATATGAAATTGCAGACTCTATGTTCTATGTGCTTTTATAAGTTTAGATGATTTAAAATGTATATTTGATCTAATATTATATCTATACAATCTAACTACTGCATATACTTTATTTTAGCAATTTGCTGGCTTGCTCCATTGCCTAGTGACTGTTGCTAAGCACTGTGAGTCATGCTGATCGAATTCCTGTATGACATTATTATTATTATTATTTATATAGCACCAGCAAATTCCCTAGCGCTGTACAATGGGTGGACTAACAGACACGTAATCGTAGCCAGACAAATAGATGCACAGGAACAGAAAGGGTGAGGGCCCTGCTCAATGAACTTACATGCTAGAAAGAGTCGGATATAGTAACACAAAAGGTTTTGAGTAGGGGTAATGAAATAGGTTGCTAGAAAAGTATTCACTAAAAAGAGGTATTTTTTTGACAGTTGCAGGAAAGGAGTCATGGGGAGGGCGATGAAAACCTGCTAACAGTTTAAATTATATGCACTCCTGAAGAAGTGTGTTTTCAAAGATTTTTTTAAGGAGTGGAGACTGGGTAAAAGTCTAACGGAGAAGGGAAGGGAGTTCCACAGAAAAGGTGCAGCACTGGAGAAGTCTTGGAGGCAAGCATCAGATGTGGGAGCATGGACAGGACATAGACGTAGGTCTTCGGCAGAGCGCAGGGGCCTCAACGGAACATACTTGTGTATTAGGGAGGATAGGTAGGTTGGAGCAGCATTATGAAGGGACTTGGAAGTAAGCACCAGCAGCTTAAATTGAGCCCTTTATCTAACTGAAAGCCAATGTAGGGACTAACAGAGGGGGGAGGCGTGGGAGGTGCGGGCGGACAGGAAAATGAGCCTCGTCGCCTCATTCATTATGGATTGCAGCGGTGCAATCTGGGAACATGTAAGACCACTGAGAAGGAGGTTGCAGTAGTCAAGCATGAGAAAACACAACGGCATGGACCAGCACCTTAGTCGCGTCTGATGTTAAATAGGGGTGGATGTGAGTTATGTTTTTGAGATGAAGCAGCAGGATTTGGCGATCGACTGGACAGGAGGGGTGAAGGAGAGGTCAGAGTCAAAGAGAACACCTAGGCAGCGAACCTGCAAAGTAGAGGTGATGGTGGCGCCGTAGACTTGGAGGGAAACAGACATGAGAGTACCAACATTTGAGGGTGGAAAGATCAGAAGTTCTGTTTTGGACAGGTTGAGTTTAAGGAAGTGAGCAACCATCCAGTTGGAAATCGCGGAGAGTCAGTCAGAGACACGAGTCAAGATGGACGGAGAGAGATCAGGAGAGGACAGGTAGATTTGCATGTCATCTGCATATTAATGATAATGGAAGCCAAAGGAGCTGATGTGTTTACCAAGGGAGGCAGTATAGACGGAGAACAGTAGGGGATCAAGGACAAAACCTTGGGGAACGCCAACAGAGAGGGGTTGGGGAGAAGAGGCAGAGCAAGAGAAAGAAACACTGAAAAAGCGCTGGGAGTGGTAGGAGAAGCACCAGGAGAGAGCAGTATCTCATAGACCGAGATTACGGAGAATGAGAAGAAACTGTTGATGATCAAGAGTGTCAAAGGCAGCAGAAAGATAAAGGAGAATTAGGATTGAGTAATGGCCGCGAGATTTAGCAGCGACTAAATCGTTGGATACTTTGGTCACAGCTGTTTCAACAAAGTGATGAGTGTGGAATCTGGACTGAAGCGGAGAGTTGGATTGTCAAGTCTGTCAATCTCGCATGCACAACTCTCTCAAGGATTTTGGAGGCAAACGGCAGCAGTGATATAGGGCACTAGTTGGATGGGGAGTTGGGGTCAAGGTTGGGCTTTTTCAGAATTGGCGTAATGGTTGAATGCTTGAAGGGTGAAGGAAATGTGCCAGAGGAAAGGGAGAGATTGACAATTTTAGTGAGAGGAAGAACAAGAGAGGGAGACAGGGTGTGGATGAGATATGAGGGAATAGGATTGAGAGAACAGGTGGTGGGGTGGGAGGACCGGAGCAAAGCACAAACCTCCATTGTAGTAGGTTCCTATAAGCATAGAACAGTGGAGTGAGTGGGGTTGGGTTATGTATTGGAAGATGTATTGGAAGGTGAGGGAGAGAGGTTAGAGAACCTTTCCCTGATTGTATGACATCACTAGATCTCATGAGATCTCGGCAGTGAGCAATAAAGCAGGCAGCAGAAGCTGGAATAAGCGTTGTCCTGTTGGTGGAGGGTAGTTTAACTTATCATATATATTCTGGTGAGTGTGTTGCATGGGTTGAGTGCATTTATCATTGATAAAGGGACAGGGTCCCGAACGTCTGTAATTTGAATGCTCTTTGAATAAATTTGGGCTGCACTAGTGGGCCCCTATAACTTAGCTGCGCTTTGTGGGTGAATACTTTGCATTGCTTAATCCGTGTGCATTAGGTTTTTCCATGCAACAATGATGCAGAAGGAGGCAGAGACAGAATAAGGTAAGTGAAAAAAGTTTTTTTTAACCCTTTCATTGCAGTCAGTGGGGAGGTGTAGGCGCAGAGGGATCCTATAGTATTAGGAGTACAACTTTGTATTCCTAACACTATATAGTGTTCCTTTAACCCACAGAAAATAAATGGAAGGATCTTTTCAGACCACTTAGTGGTTGCAAGTGATAGTGCATTAGTTTTGTCTGTCACTTTAACCCCTTAAGGATGGCAGGCGTTCTATGCCGTCCTTTTTGGGGTGGTCCTAAACGCTTTCAGGCAGTCCCCCTAATGCCTGCAGAAAAGTTTATAAAGTTATTAAAAGTCAATAAAAAGTTTAGTAAACTGAATAAAAGTACTTAGTGAATAAAAGTACTTAGATCATAAGTACTTTTATATACACATACATCACTAATAAAAGTGTATTTTAATATTAATATATATATATAAAATAAAAATAATCAAGAAATAAATTGAAATATATGAAAAAAGTAAAATAAAATAAAAAAATAAAAAAAAAATTATATACCAGTTTTAATTTGTTCTAACTGTATTTTGATATTAATATACATATATATTAAATTCAAAATACATTTAGAATGACATTATAAATACATATATGTATCTATATATAAATAGATATAGATATATATAAATAAAAATAACTATAAATATATATATATATATATATATATATATATACACACACACACACACACACACACACACACACACACACACACAAACACACACATATATAATTAAATTCTACAATTATATTCATATAATATTTTTAAATAATCAAGTCATTTTTATGAATTACAACCCAGGCAGAAAGTCCAGAGAATTTGGCTCGCAAGCCCTATATTTAAGCCTGTATCTTTCTAGGACACCATAAAATCTTTACATTGGGGGTACTGTTTTACCCGTGAGACATCGCTGAATACAAATATGTGTACTTTATTGCAGTAACATAGTTTCATAGTTACATAGCTGAAAAGAGACTTGCGTCCATCAAGTTCAGCCTACCTCACATTTGTTTTTTGCTGTTGATCCAAAAGAAGGCAAAAAAAACCCAGTTTGAAGCACAATTTTGCAACAAGCTAGGAAAAAAATTCCTTCTTGACCCCAGAATGGCAGTCAGATTTATCCTTGGATCAAGCAGTTATTACCCTACATTGAAAGATTATATCCTTGAATATTCTGTTCTTGCAAGTATGCATCTAGTAGCCGTTTGAACATCTGTATGGACTCTGATAAAATCACTTCCTCAGGCAGAGAATTCCACATCCTGATTGTTCTTACAGTAAAAAAACCTTTCCTTTGCCTTAGACGAAATCTTCTACATCTAACAGTATAGTGACATTCACAGTTAAAATGCCATGCAGAACTAAAAAAATAACATTTCTTAATTTCAAATTTTAAAAAATATTTTATTCATATTAAATTATGTTAAATATACAATATTTATATTTGATGTGACATAAAAGCCCTGTTTCTCCTGAACAAAATGATATATGATAAGTGTGGGTGCACATAATATGAAAGAGGTGAATTACGCCTGAACAGACATATAGCGCAAATTCAAGGTTTTGCTTACGTTTTGTATTGATCACAACTTGCACAATTGTCTCAGTCCTTAAGGGGTTAAACAACTCAAAATATGGCCTCTATTCAATATATTTTTGGATGAGCTTTTCAAATGGTCACAATCTGTTAGAAAAAGCTTTCAAATTAATTAACTACCGATGTCAACATTAAAGTATATGGAAATTGTTTTGTAGATAAAGAATTTAAAATGTTTCTCTAACAGATTGTGATAATTTGAAAAATGTATCCAAAAATATTAAATGGAAGCGTTTATTTGTATGTTATTCTAGAAAGCTTTAGTTCTTTAGTTTGCATTAGTGTAAAAAAAAAAAAGTTTTGCCAAGATTCGTTAAATACAGAGTTGGGATTCTCACAGTAACATATTGTATTAACTTTTCAAAATAAGCCATTCAATTTGAGAGTCTCTCTAGCAGGAGAAGCAAAATGTGTTTTTTTTCTCTCGCTGAAACTATAGAAGTTAATGCAACTGACTGAAAAGACATAAGATGCATGGGAAGATGACATTTTGTGAGAATTCTATAAAACTGGCAGAGTTTGAAAAACAAACTAACCTAGTTCCCATTCGTATTTGAACCCCCAAACTGACCTGCAAATAGAGAGCAAGGCTACATAGATTAGGAGGGCAGCTGCATAGTGAATACCTCTACTATTACTTTTGTCCATTGTTTGGATGTAATGATTATCATCTGTAATAAACACAATCATATTTACCAGGTATTTTAGCAACTTCCCTCAGCAGTTCAAAGAGCAAATCCAGAGTTGGTGGCTGATGCTGGCGCGGACAGTTCGATACAGCAGTGGTCAGTTGCTCCAGAAGAATGATCCATACTTCAATAAGCCCTAAAGGAATCAGTAGAGTAATGGAACAAAATTCCACAAATGACTTGAAACCACTTTCATACCAATATGACCATCTACAAAAAAGCTTGCAGAAAAGGTAAGGTGTAATTACATACAGGTAATTTTTTTTTCTATTTTAACTCCACCACAAAATGTAGAATTTGCAAAATTATGATTTGTACTTGCTAAAAGACCACTATAGGCACCCAGACCACCTCAGCTCAATGAAGTGGTCTGGGTGCCAGGTCCCTCTAGGGTTAACCCTGCCTGCTGTAAACATAGCAGTTTCAGAGAAACTGCTATGTTTACATATGGGCTAATCCAGCCTCTAGTGGCTGTCTCATTGACAGCCGCTAGAGGCGCTTCCGCGCTTTTCACTGCGATTTTCAGTGAGAAGACGCCAGCATCCATAGGAAAGCATTGAGAATGCTTTACTATGGACTGAATGAATGTGCACGCGGCTCTTGCCGCGCATGTGCATTCAGCCGATGACGGCCAAAGGAGGAGGAGAGTCCCCAGCGCCGAGGGAGCCTGGCGCTGGAGAAAGGTGAGTGTTTAACCCCTTCCTCCAACTTCAGCCCGGCGGGAGGGGGGCCATGAGAGTGGGGGCACCCTCAGGGCACTATAGTGCCAGGAAAACGAGTTTGTTTTCCAGGCACTATAGTGGTCCTTTAACTGAGATTTTACTTGATAACCTTTACTTGATAATTACACAGACAGGAATTTAAAGCAATTCCTCAAAAATACATTAGAGTATGTATGCATTGGTCAAGATCCTGGAAGAGTTAAAATGGAAATTCAACAGATGTGACTGTGCGGTTAAACGTACCAGTATCATCATCAAACTCTGAGAGTACAGCTTCAATGCCATCTTCACTGCTGGCTGATCGTTCTTGAACTCGACGAGGCAAGTTCGCCAGACGTCCACTCAGGAATATTGGCTTCATTGGCATTTTGTAGATTTTAGCCAGTAACTGTGAAAAGCAAAAATATTAGCCTGGAAATAAAGTTTGGCCCTTCTCCACTTTAACATAAAACCACATCAGCACAAAATATTTAAAACAGTCTTAAGTTAAAAAAAACTAAACCGTAAAATGAGCATGATTAGTGTGGAATTTGATGAGATATGATCAATATTGCTTTGGACATCTTTATTGGGGCTCATCAAATGCCTTTACCCAATCTTGATAGCATTAATATGTGAAATTACTTGATGAATCTTGGCTACAATGCAATTAAATGGATACTATAGTCCTCAAAGCAACTTTAGCTTAACAAAGCAGTTTTGATGTTAAAATCATGCCCCTGCAGTATCACTGCTCAATTATCTGTAATTTAGGAGTTTAATGACCTGTGTTTCTGTTTATGCAGCCCTAGCCACACCTCTCTTGGCTGTGACACACACCGCCTAGATGAAAAAAAGTTTTACTTTCAATCAGATGTTAACTTACTTTAGAAGTGTTTATTGCATCTTCTCTAAATTAACTTTAACCATACACAGGAGGCTCCTGTGCGTCTAAAAGCCTTTGGGCAGTGCAGAAGATAGGAAATTCTAAATTAAACAGAATGTGCAATAAAGGAAGTTTTAACATTAGATCTCTCTTTACAGGAAGTGCATAAGTAGCTGCATAAGAAAAGTGATTTAACTCCTAACTGGCAGATAATTAAGCAGTGAGACTGCAGGGGCATGATCTATAAACCAAAACTGTTTCATTAAGCTAAAGTTGTCTTGGTGCCTTAGTATTCCTTTAATGGAATAGAGTAAATGTGGTGTTAAGGATAACTAGTTAAAATATAAAATTTGTTTATTTAATTTAAAAAATAGTGTGAGATAGCTTAGAGTCAATGCAGATAAACCACTGAAAGAAAAAAAACAAATATATATAAAGAAATGAAAAACAAATGATAACCATAACTAATGCAGAAAATGTTAGTAATGTGTTCAAAAAGAGGGGGAAAATAAACAATCAGGTCAAGGAAAAAGTGAAAAGAATATAGAACTAAAAAGATTCAAAATCTACATTTTTCTTTCAGTGGTTTATCTGCATTGACTAAGTCTAAATAACACAATTTTTTTTATTAAATACAAATAAAAGTTATATTTTACCAGTTAGCCTTAATACTACATTTGCTACATTCTCTCAATTTAAAGGACCACTCTAGGCACCCAGACCACGTCAGCTTAATGAAGTGGTCTGGGTGCCAGGTCCCTCTAGGATTAACCCTTTTTTTTTATAAACATAGCAGTTTCAGAGAAATTGCTATGTTTATAAATGGGTTAATCCAGCCTCCAAATCCTCTAGTGGCTGTCTCATTGACAGCCGCTAGAGGCGCTTGCGTGCTTCTCACTGTGAAAAATCACAGTGAGAACACGCAAGCGTCCGTAGGAAAGCATTATGAATGCTTTCCTATGAGACCGGCTGAATGCGCGCACAGCTCCTGCCGCGCATGCGCATTCAGCCAAAGAGGAGGATCGGAGGCGGAGAGCTCCCCGCACGGCGCTGGAAAAAAGGTAAGATTTAACCCTTTCCTCTCCCCAGAGCCCGGTGGGAGTGGGACCCTGAGGGTGGGGGCACTATAGTGGTCCTTTAAGGGTTTAAACCCCTTGGTCCAGTGGTAGACCTTTCCATCACAAAACGTAATGCCACAACGGTGTTAGACAAGAAGTCGCATTCTTTATGTATCCCTTCAACTATGTATCTTAGTATACAAAATTATATTTTATAACAAAATAAAATAAAAGCTAAAAAAGAAGCAAAATATTCCTTGTCGTGCTCCACCTGTGAACACTTTCTCAGGTAATCCAGAGCTGGAAGGCACAAATCTGTAGATGTAGAAGCAGATCCAGGTATCAAGTCTCCAATCTCTTTGCTTTCAACTTCACCTAGAATGTGATTTAAAATGCACATAAGCATTAATTCTATTTAAATGTAATAGATAACTTTACTGACTAACAGATCTAAATGGAACACATTGTATTACTTCTGTTTGCAAATCCATGTTTGAAGACGTTTTGGTAAAGGTTTTTAGTTAAAGTGGATGTTTAACTAAGAGGTTTACTTTTTAGAAGAGAATCTTTCACACATGCTTTATCTATATATACATACAGTTATGTTTGCAACTGAAGCTTATAGGTTACTTATTAACAGAACTATGGTAGAATTAATTTATTATTACATGTCTTTTACCTGTAAACCATATGTGAAAAATGAGGAATGCATTTCTTATATTATACACTTCTATTAGAAAATTAAATTAGCAATCCACCATAAAACCAGGCTATCTACTGAGAGTAATCTGTGTTCAGTGAATACAAAAGTGGCTAGCGAAGTTGGGTTAAATCTTTTTGCTGAACAAGACTGATTTCAATTAGCCGCTATATCATTTGATCCTTTATGTGCCATTGACAGATCTGACATTGTTGTGGAGGACAATGGTGTATATTAAGAGGCAATAGATATGCTATGGCAGAACCTATTGACTAATTTCCTGTAAGCTATACGCCATTAATTTACGGTTGCCTACGCATTTCCTCAGTACTGATCTACAGGTCGTTTACAATGAATTATTAGACATAGAAACATAGAATGTGACGGCAGATAAGAACCATTCGGCCCATCTAGTCTGCCCAATTTTCTAAATACTTTCATTAGTCCCTGGCCTTATCTTATAGTTAGGATAGCCTTATGCCTATCCCACGCATGCTTAAACTCCTTTACTGTGTTAACCTCTACCACTTCAGCTGGAAGGCTATTCCATGCATCCACTACCCTCTCAGTAAAGTAATACTTCCTGATATTATTTTTAAACCTTTGCCCCTCTAATTTAAGACTATGTCCTCTTGTTGTGGTAGTTATTCTTCTTTCAAATATAGTCTCCTCCTTTACTGTGTTAATTCCCTTTATGTATTTAAATGTTTCTATCATATCCCCCCGTCTCGTCTTTCCTCCAAGCTATACATGTTAAGATCCTTTAACCTTTCCTGGTAAGTTTTACCCCGCAATCCATGAACCAGTTTAGTAGCCCTTCTCTGAATTCTCTCTAAAGTATCAATATCAAACTTATTGAGTAACCAAATGGCACTGACATCCTCTATATCTGATCAGAATCTAAAATTATTGTGTCATTATAACTTTACCATGCCACAACAAAAATTATAAATGTAATTCAATGGTAAAATATCTTGACACCGTTAGCTTCTAATAGATACAAGCTAATATCTAAGGACAACAGCTATTTATGTAATTATGTAATTAAATGTTACATACCCAATCCTTTGACAAACTTCATAAGGCACATAATATAATCAGTGGCTGCATTGGCAAAAACCTGAATGTTGTCTGTATTCAGGAATGCTTCAAAGACATCAAACACCGGGGCCTGACGCTTCCCTGTGAAAAATTGGATGATTAATACTCTGATGTGAACTTAAGCTGTGGAGAAGCAAGTCTTTCATTACCCTATGCAGTAACAACAAATATATCTGCACTAGTGTCTAAATCATGATGATTCAAATTATGTCATGGCATATGCACTAGGTTTATTATTATTAAGCGTAATTCAAGCAGACTGCAATGCATCATCAGTCTTCATCAGGTATACATATAATGCTGGCTTAGTAAGGCAAACTTAGAAATTACAATATTTTATCTATGACAATGATTGTATTGCACCCATATGACATAGTAAAAGTGATGGTAAAATTGTTTTTGGGTGTTTTTTTGTAGTACCAATCTAGATAATTCTTTTAGTTATGTATATGTAATTGGTCACTTCAAGAAATACATAGTCTACAAAAATCTTAGCAATACCATGGGCTTTCGTACAGCCACATCTGTTGTATAGCAATAGGGCTACTTGCCCATGACTTACCCATGGAGTAATCTCCAACAAGATAGTCCTTAACATCAGACTTGCTGCTATGTACAGTTTCCAGAGCACTGAACAGAGGTCTCCATCCTGATTGGATCCTTGGAGAGCACACTTCCACCAGCTCACCAATTGAAGTGACCACCTGCAAGACGCATTAAATAACATCAACACTGTGTCACATATACTATAATATTGAACTTGGAGTAGTGACAAGAGAGGCAGGATAAGATACTGTGAATAGGAACAATATAAATACTGAATTATAGAAAGGACAGTGTATTGGTTAAGGTGGAAGCATGTCCTCCAATTCTGTGTCAAGCCTTAGACAGTAGCAATATGCCTAGTGAAGGGCTAAGCCATAGGCAACAGGGGAAAGCTCAAGAATGATTTGGTTCAGAACCGGGGTGGGGAAGGGAGCCTGCACAGGGCATGATGACAATAACAACTACAGCAGGCTCCAGTGGTTATGGTGCCTAGAGTGCTTCTTTAATAATATTGGAGTGCATGTGATGGCAGCTCAGTTTCCCATTGCCCAATTAATTTGTAAGTGAGATTTTATGTATATCCGTTCAAAATTCACCTAAAGTCATTTCTTCTGTTCCAAAGCTCAGAGAAATAATGATAATAATGGAAACCCTACATTTGATCCTGCTGGAAATCAAACCTAGCATATTGGTAGAATGCTCAAGCACGGTAGACATCATAAACTTCATTTTTACTACTTCATATATTTTTTATTGTACTTTTAGAAGACAAGTATTTGTATAAGCAAATGCTGTTATTTAGTAGCAGATGAATTCTACAAATGGGAGTGATTCAAAGTGTGTTATTTTGTGATATTTACCAAAATGCGTAGAGGCTGCAGGCTCATTATTGGCATAATGAGCCAGTAATATAAATTGCAAAATTGTATTCAAATTATGCCATCACATTAGTGCATAAAACTCCAACATGCAGTTTGTGCAGTGAGAGTAGATAATCTGTTTAAACCTACTGTGTTAACATGTTTTAGTCATGCTCACCTGGTCCTGCACATCCTCATCACAGAGCTCCAACTGCATGATTCGCTCAAAGGGCTTGAACAAAGCCTCACAGAAGTGGAAGTGTGGGAGCTCATCCCAGTCCATCAGGACTTCAGTAATGATGTCATGTAAAAAAGACACAGCCTTCTGAGAGACATGCCTTTCTTTGTGACATGCTGCCTGTAAATCAAAGTAAAAATGAATGTATTGTGGAAATAGTACAATATTTACTAATGAGAAAAACTTGGTCACAAGTTCTTTAAATGGACAGTAAGTTATGCTCCTATGCTGGAGCAAATAACTCTGCAGCTATTAGCTCATCATCTTGTTGATTGACATCACAGGAGGATAATATGCTAGTGAACTCTCAATACAGCCCATGTATAAAGTTATTTTTTTGCTTGACTGCTTGTGATGAAGGGGTTAAAATTAATTGACATTAGTCAATATTGAACATAACATCCTGAGTTTAAAAATAGGGTCAAAGGCTCTCGCCTGACCACTCATAGGGAGGCACAGTCACGAGACCTTCTCCCAACCGACATAAGCTACCCAGACACAGCTAGGGCGCAACATGATCAGAGAGCAGACTGAACCTGGTAGACAAAAGCAATACACCAAGCGTGAGCAACATACAAAAGCCAATATACAAACTAAAAGGTAGCAACACCATAAGTACCAAGATACAGAGATAGCCCAAGTCCATTACAAAACGACAAGGACTAACAAAGGAAATAAGTATGTTGTAATACAATCTAACAACGGCACAATGCAATAGCTGGAAAGGTATTTACACCAGGATCTTTGATCACACACCTCAACACCTGAAAGTGCTACAGACACCGTCAGTAATGACCATATGCAAATTGATGTATATAGCATGATGACTGGGCAAGTCCTTGATCTGAAATGTTGAAGATGTAGCATACTATGCAACAATGTGTAAACTGTGTATTGTGCAAAGCAATGTATAAGTTATTTTTTCCCCTCTTTTCTTTCTGTATCCCAATTGCGTATCACGTATATGCAAAAATTCTCAATAAAAACCAGATATTGGGGGGGAAAAATAAGGTCAAAGGCATGATATATTTTTTTTTTTTTACTTTGGACCTTTTGCCTAAGGATTTGGTATTTTTGCACTTAGAATTTTAACACCCAGGCAAGAAAATATATTTCATTATATCCATCCTTTATATCCATGATTCTATTTTACATTCCAATAACTAAACTATAAAAGACAAGGAAAAACAATGTTTATTATGTAGATGGGAATCCTACACACCTCTACAAAGTGAGGGGCTACTAAGCTCCAGCAACGCATGATGTGAAGTAGTGGGCGAGATTTACTACGGATGATGCGAAGCATAACATCACCAAGGCGAAACAGATGGAGAGTGCTTCTTCTGTCCTGAGTGGATTTTATTTCACCTGTATAATATTTAAACACAAACTCAGTAAGCTACGTATTCCAATACAAGTAAAAAAAACAATATATAAATATTAATATAAAAATATATAAAAATGCATTTTCCCCATTTTAAAGGGTCACACCATGTAGCATGACTAAGGGAGTTATTTAAAATTTAACAACAAAACAGACAAACTGAAAATAGAATTGACATATAGAATTTTTATATTCCAGCTATTTTGACCTAACTTTTTAAATTCACTTTCAATTCCCAGCAATTCTCACTTTAGTAATTGCTCTGTATGTGCAGCTGCCCAAAGACTGATATAGTACTATGCTGCCAGAGGAGTAACTCCACCTGCAGTGGCATCATTAGAGTGCCATTAAAGAGCTTGGAACAAGTTTCGGGCTGGCTAATGCCAATTCTGTGCATAGTGGACATCAGTAATAAGCATGCAAAGTATACTGCCCATGTCTACCCCTCAGCCTATCCTCCATGACATCTCTCGCCCTCCAGCAAGGGGGAGTAATGTCACCACACAAGGATTAGGCTGCCAGGAGACATCAGTGCTGGAATGAAGGTAAGTTACTCATTTTCAGTTTGTGTGTGTTCGGCCAGGACAGTATGGATTGCTCTGACCAAAAACATGGTTTTATTTAAACACTGTTTTCAAGTTTGAGTAAGTAACCTTTTAATGCATGAAGAGTACATATTATTTTATATAAACTTTGAAGGAACACTGTAAGCATAAGTTACAGCTCAGTATAGTGATTACATTTCAATTAGTATCTGGGTGCTCTCCTCCAGATTCTTAGTCAGACTATCTGAGCAGTTTGATAATGCAAAGTGGACTGATGATGGGGGTTATTGTGTATAAGAGACCGTCAAATTAATAAAACAAGCAGCACATGAATACTGTGCTGGAAACATTTGTTGTTTAAGCCAATAGATATATCTTAAACTTTTGTCATAGTGAAAAAAGATGGCTGTGTTACGAAGCAACTGTAGTGATAATCACTTCCTCTTACACAAACGTTTGGAAGCACAAAAATGAAAAAGGCAGGTAGAACACTTGGTTGGACTCTGTTTTTATAATTCACCATGGTGGTACTTTTTAAGATTGCCTTCCTTAGTCAGAAGTTGTCATTTATTCAGGAGGGACGCAGGACACAAGTTGTGATTACAAAGCCACTGAACCTTATTATTTCTTTGCTAGCTTTGTGGCAAGGGATGACCTTATTATTGTATGCTAAAGATAAAGACTGGAAGATAAGAGCACCTTCTCCTACCTGGCATTGTGAGTGAGTAGTCTGCTGTGTCGCTGACTGAATGAAAAAGCTGAGCTTGGGATGCTTTTCTCAGTTGATAGAGGAATCCACTCAGTGCAACCAAATTAAGTTTGTCAGCAGCACCTTCAAACAGCCTGTGGGGGGTGAAGATCAAGAGTAAATTAATCAAAATGTCTTTTCTCATTGTGGAATTCATACTTTTTAAATATATAAAGAAAATATCAATTTTAGTATCAATCATCAATTCATTCATGTCACTGGGATAGTGAACTTTAAAATTTACAGCATTTCAATACACAATTAAAGGGATATTGTAAACATCATAACCATTTAAACCAATTTGCCACTCTTCTGGCATTCAAAGCCAGGCATCTCTGCCGCTGCCAAAATAATTCAAAAGATTCACTTCAACATTACCCCAGTGGTGTACTGGGAATAAGGGGATGTCCATCCCACATGATAGCTTGGGATGGGGATAATGTCAGAGTGTATGCTTCCCTTGTGTTACTATCTTTCAATTACCTTTGTGGTACTCTCCTACAGCAAAGAGGGGGAAAAAATCCATTGGAGATCAGTATACCATACATATATTAACTTTAACATGTTTGAGGGTTCAGTACTCCCCATGTGATGTAGATTAATAAAAGGTGTGATTATTTGCTTTTATTGTTCAAGTGAATCGAGGGATTCTTTTTAATTTGAAGTCTGTTTTTCTTTTCATTGGCTTTGCAAAGAGACTGGGCAGAAGGCAATGCAATCTCCTGCCACAGTCTACATTTTATATATGTGTGGAGGATCGAGAGTCACAAATGACAGGGAGATGGAGTCATGTCTACAAATGCTCGCAGTTTAGGGAATAAGATCCATGAACTTGTGGCAATAATGGCAACTGATAGTGTAGATTTAGTCGCTGTTACTGAGACATGGTACAATGAGAAAAATGACTTGGACATAGCAATACCAGGGTACTCTTTACATAGGAAAGATAGGGAAGGCAAGAAAGGGGGAGGGGTGGCCTTGTATGTGAAGGATAGCATAAAATCTAGCCTAATAAAAGTTAGTGAGGCAAACATAGAGTCCGTTTGGGCTACGTTAGAATTTGGTAATCACACAGTAACTCGTGTAGGTGTGATTTATAGGCCCCCAGGACAAATTGAAGAGTAAGATAATCTACTAGTTGAGGAAATAGCTAAAATGACAATGAAGGGGGAAGTTATCATCATGGGTGACTTTAATCTTCCTGATGTAAATTGGAAAACAAAATTAGCTACTTGTGCCAGGAGCACACATATTATAAACTCCCTACTGGGATTGTCTCTAAAACAAGTTGTTGAGGAGCCAACTCGTAAAGAGGCCATACTAGATTTAGTGCTAACAAATGGAGATTTGGTATCAGATATTACTGTAGGTGAAAGTTTAGGATCCAGTGATCATCAGTCAGTGTGGTTTAATATAAGAACAGTGACTGAGTCACACCACACAAAAACAAAAGTTTTAGACTTTAGAAAAGCAGACTTTTCTAAAATTAGAATATGGGTAGAGGAGCCATTATCAGACTGGAGCAATTTAAATGGAGTCCAAGAGAAATGGGATTATTTAAAAGTTGCACTATTGAAGGCAACAGAAAATTGCATTAGGCTTGTCAGTAAAAGCAAAAATTCAAGAAACCACTGTGGTACTCCGCAGATGTGGCCAAAATAGTTAAAAACAAAAAGTTAGCATTTAGGAATTATAAAAAAAACCAGAGTGAGGAAGACAAAATGATCTATAAGATTAGGCAGAAAGAGGCTAAGCAAGTTATAAGAGCTTCCAAATCACACACAGAAGAGAAAATAGCACAGTCAGTAAAAAAGGGGGATAAAACATTTTTTAGATATATAAATGAGAAAAGAAAAGTAAAACAAGGATTAGTTAGATTAAAAACAAAAGAAGGAAGGTATGTAGAAGAGGATAAAGGTCTAGCTGACTGCCTCAATTTATATTTTTGTTCTGTATTTACAGATGAAAATGAAGGAAAGGGACCGCAGTTGAGAAAAAGGATAAATGAGTCATTTATTACACGTGAGTTTACAGAGGAAGAGGTTCTATTTCAACTGTCAAAAGTAAAGACAAATAAGTCAATGGGACCTGATGGAATACACCCAAAGCTATTAAAAGAGCTTAGTGGTGTACTAGCAAAACCATTAACAGATTTATTTAACCAATCATTGTTAACAGGAGTAGTCCCAGAAGATTGGAAGTTAGCGAATGTTGTGCCCATTTACAAGAAAGGTAATAGGGAGGAGTCGGGCAACTATAGGCCAGTAAGCCTTACTTCAGTAGTGGGGAAAGTGATGGAAACCATGTTAAAGGATAGGATTGTTGAACATCTAAAAACACATGGATTTCAAGATCAGAGACAACATGGGTTTACTTCAGGGAGATCATGCCAAACTAATCTTATTGAAAGGAAAGGTTAAAGGATCTTAACATGTATAGCTTGGAGGAAAGACGAGACAGAGGGGATATGATAGAAACATTTAAATATATAAAGGGAATCAACACAGTAAAGGAGGAGACTATATTTAAAAGAAGAAAAACTACCACAAGAGGACATAGTCTTAAATTAGAGGGACAAAGGTTTAAAAGTAATATCAAGAAGTATTACTTTACTGAGAGGGTAGTGGATGCATGGAATAGCCTTCCAGCTGAAGTGGTAGAGGTTAACACAGTAAAGGAGTTTAAGCATGCGTGGGATAGGCATAAGGCTATCCTAACTATAACATAAGACTAGGGAGTAATGAAAGTATTTAGAAAATTGGGCAGACTAGATGGGCCGAATGGTTCTTATCTGCCGTCACATTCACATTCTATGTAAAAAGACAATATGAAGGACAGTAGGGATCGGAAATTTATTAAGGATGGGGTTATGGAGAGGCACATAGGGGCAAATTAGATTGCTGCTAATGAAAAAATTACATAAGTGTGCAGAAAGGCATGGTTTGAGTTGAGGCAGAACTGGGGGAAAAGAAGCACAATCAGGTAGTAGATGGGGTGCAGATGCACGTATGGGTGGGAGACAGATGGAGAGTGGGGGATAAACAAAAGTAGGCAAACGGAGAAAAAAGCAAAGTAGAGATGGGAGAGGGAGACACAACTGGCGAGTTAGACAGGATTGGAGTTTAGGAGAATTTAGGAAACTTTGGTTAGAGTCTCAAGCAACATGGCCGCTCAGTCAGATTCAATTTTTTTTAAATTTTCTTAAAAATAAAATAAAGATTCAATAAACATAATTAAAGGGATACTATAGTGTTAGTAATACACACAGCTAATCCTAATGCTGTAGTGCTAGACTACCAATTTAGATTGAGGCCCGACAAAATTAGGTTTTACTTACCTTAACTCTCTCTCCACACTGGTCTTGCCATGGCAGCCCTGGCTGAGATCATCAAGATTGACGATTTCTGATAATCCAATGCTTCCATTGGGATGCTAGTGTGCAGCAAAAGGCTACGCTGTGTCAATCATCTGCTCTCAATGAGAGTAATTTATTTAATATATTTAGTAGCGGAAAAGCAGTTTTCCATTGCAGGGTTAAAAAAAAAAAAAAAAAAAAAACAGAATAAAGTGGTATGGGGGCTGTTTTTGGAGTCCCTTGAAGTTTCATTAAATGTAATAATTTTTAATTTTTTTTAAAAAAGAGGAGAAAATTGGGTGACAATTGTACTTTATGTTTTGGCCTTGTGTTCATGCTGTATTTTAACCCACATTCAAATCTCTATAGTTTTGCTAAAAAAAAAACAAAAAACAAAAAAAAAAAAAACAGGGCGCAGCATTCTGTGGTAAAACTCTGCTTCCTGTGCTAGTTTAATAAAACATGATTTTTTGGTAGGAGCAACATTGCTGGCACAGTTTTTACCCCTTTAAAAAAACAAAAAAAAACAAACATTAAAGAAATAAGAAAAACAAAAAACAAACTTACCTTAGATCCCACGTCTAGGCAAAGTTTCTCCTTGAAATCCGATCCACTTTTTGTGATGTCATTGTCCCTCAGTGAAGGAAGACTTAGGGTGGCATGGAGGTTGGATTGTGCCGCCATTAGACATTTGCTGCCTGCATTCTATGTGTGCCAACATTGGTCCTGAGATGGACTTACACCTCTGGCAGCAAAATAAGATATATCTGCATGTGCAATGTTTCTTACTGAACCATTTAATGACAATCAAAAAATTTACGTTCTTAGCTTATAAAAGCAAAACTTAAAATTGTGTTGGCATAAAATGTCTGTTTGTCTCTTATCTCTGCCCCCTACTGACCAAGCGGTTTGTGTTGCTGTCCATATGTGTCGCAGTCTATGCATATTGTCTGGCAACAAAATTTGCTGTTGTAAAAGTTTTTCTATCATGCGAAGTAACTAGAGAAGACACAGCTAGGGTCTGTTTGATCAGTTCTGTTTAAAATACATATAACAGTGATATTGTTTGTAATTATAAAAGACAATGCTTCACAAGAAACCAGAAAAAGATTTTTAACTTGTGATTTATGTTCTTTAACCCTTGTCTCTATTGAATGAGCTAATAATGATAAGAAGACGAGTTTAGTTGCTCTTTAATGAGACCTGTCAAAATATTCAAATACTCACTTATCTGCTTGTGTAGATAGGGTACACACTGCTTTAGCTGCATTACTTCCACTCATTAAGCTGGTTCCATGGAAGTCAAAAGTTCGTCCTTTGCAGCTTTCCTTGATTAACTCCTGGATAGGAACTGGCTGAATGATGGGGCTCTTACCAAGTGATGCTTCTTCCTCTGTGTGATGTTCATGAGAACCATCTGCAGCAATTCCCTGGGATTCAACTGAAATATGCTGGGACTGTGTGATTGTTAGTGGAGGCTGGGGTGTGCCATCTCTGAAATGTGTGTGCTCCAAGGTGCTGATATATTCACAAACTCTGATAAGAGAAGAAAAATACATGGCTTTACCCATTAAGAAGAAAATTTACAAACACTTTACTAAAATTGGTTGTGAAATAATACAGTGTCCAAGAGACATAGATAATTTACTAATTTGTTAAGGAAACATCATGCAGGTAAACAACTGGTTGCCACATGTCACCAAAATATTGAGTTACCAAATATGAATAGGTTCAAATGTAGAAATAAAACAAAATGGCTGGTAAAAAGAGAGAGAGGGTAAAGGGAATATCTCAAACCCACAGGTTCCATGTCATCATTGAATTAGCATGCATAGACTTCAACGGGCGTTACGAACCATACTTTTAAACTACAGGGCCCACATCCTTTGGTAAGAGCAGAGAAATCCAGAGCAATTCACAGACCCGGGCCATCAGCTCATCCATGAATCTGGTCTCCCTGACTTTGCAAAGAACTATTCTGAGATGGAAATTTATATTTCTCCACAATTCAGTGAAAGCCCACCTGAAGGTGATTTTAATTTATCTTTATATTTAAAGATACAGTTGCAATGAGGCATCTTCATATCCAGTAGAGATATATCTTGCTATTTTGATGAAGAGCCTCATTAATGATAAAACAGTGTAGTTGCATGCATGTCACAAACAGCACCTTCTGTACAGAGAAGCCATTTAGTGCCCAGGCGTAAACAGATTAATTTGCTATTAATCATTCTTATGAGAATAATACATGGGACACTAGTAATATGCCTTGGGCTCTGTGGGTTGTTAATCCTCTTTGTTTCTGTAATGGCATGGCATACATATTGCTCAATGTATTCTGTCTACCTAGCACTTTTCTTAAGGCAAATCATAAATAATTTTCAAACAGAGACCTTAATTTAATTATTTTGCATTTGTATTTATATTATTACAATGATTTATCTACAAATATTCACATATATTATTTTATGGTGACTTCTGTAGATAAATAATTGGCAGAATTGTTGATTGCAGCTGCACAGGAGGATTCTAGACTGGCCAGTCGGTGTGGAGCCCTTATAGTGGTCAGTGTGGAGCCCTTATGTTGTGAACTGGCAGATGGAGAGGATGCTGTGGAAGATTCATCATTCTTCCATGCATGGAAGATGGAGTCCACTTTAGAATTCCTTGGTTTATTTTTGCAGTCAAGTAAACAGAAAAGATCCAATTAGTGTTTCTGGTATAAAATACAGCAAATTTATGGTTGGCTGTAGAGTCTAAATGAGAGAGGCTTTGGAGTTAGTCATTGGTGCAAATACCTTTGACCTTACCCTAACCTTTTGTGTCACTATACCTCACTCCCTCTAGCATGTAAGCTCATTGAGCAGGCCCTCAACCCCTCTCTTCCTGTGTGTCCAACTCGTCTGGTTACAAATACGTGTCTGTTAGTCCACCCATTGTACAGCGCTGCAGAATTTGTTGGCGATTTATAAATAATAATAATAGTATTAACAACAACAAAGGTGGCTTCCAGTTCTCAGAACCAGTTCTGGTGTGATCTGCTTTTAATGCAGCTCTTCAGCTGCCTGGGAAAATAGAGTTAGCAGCTCCATTTCCTGAAAAGGTCACACTTCGGTTATGCTCAAAGAGGGAAGAATTCGGTCAAGAACTACAATGTAGGTGCTCAGGAACTGTGAGAAGTACATCTGCTCAGTATGATTGCAAATCTCCACCTATACATCATGATTTTATACAGTGATTTGAGCATGTGTGAAAAGTCCCAGAGTTGGACATCATAAAAAGTCCAATCTCTGATTACCTAAAGACATGAGGCCAGCAGTCCTGGTTGTGGCTTCCCATCTCCAAGCCTACATTGAGGATAGCATCCATGCAGAGTACGTGTGCAGTATGGAGACGGTATCCTCCATGCTTACTCATCTGTTCCAGTTTCTGCTCCACTCTTTGCTTTACTGTTTAAAATCAATAAATAAGACGTGTTATGCGTAAGTCAATATGGGACTCTGCAGTACTTCCGTAGAAGTTGATTATTCCACATGGAAA
The DNA here is from genome assembly GCA_933207985.1 of Pelobates cultripes. Taxonomy (NCBI): domain Eukaryota; kingdom Metazoa; phylum Chordata; class Amphibia; order Anura; family Pelobatidae; genus Pelobates; species Pelobates cultripes. The sequence goes on along the minus strand of OW240913.1, from coordinate 206,208,028 downwards.
GAAATAATAAAATCCAGACAAACTGCCTCATGCTTTGCCCCACAAAATTTAGCAGAATACAGATGTACTGGCCTAAAAATAAATGTGTATGGGACATTACTAAAGACTGAAGGCTGGCTTAAAAGTTGTCTATACCATGTTTTACACATGCACCGTACAGTGTTGAATGGCATAAGTTCAATATCCTTTTAACTCTGTATCAATAAAAGAAAAATAAGACATCTTGTTTGTCACTTGAGGAGTCTTCTGACTTGCATCTACAATGTGGGGAACCATAGATGTTTCAATGCCAATCTTCACATGTATATTTTTTAGTGAATATACCCCACGGACCAATTATCCTTAATCTAATATCTTGACTTATAGCTTCATAAGCAAAGAATGTAGATGCTGCACTCACACACCTTGTGTTATTGTGTCGCTGTGTTCAAGGTTTTCCTTATCATCTTTCTCCTCTTGGACACAAGATGCTGCAGCCATTTGAGCCAAGGCTGATGCACAATTAGCAGCCACTCCTTCAATAAAAAATACACACATTAAAAATGCTTTGAAACTACTGCTGTTTTTCTGTTCTTCGTAGAACTCCGATAGACAACTCAGTGTGAAAGAGCTAGCTATAAGGACGTGCAAGATATAGTGTTTGTGAAGGATGCTAGTTGTGGGTGAGCTGGCTGTGAGGGAATCTATATGGAGAAGAGGAGGCTGCAAGAGGCACAAAGTACGGGTTAGTGGGCTGGGAGAGGAGCTAGATGTGGGAGAGCAGGCAGAGAGGCACTAAGCACAGGGAGCTTGCTGTAAAAGGTGTAATTTGTAGGAGCATATGAGGTACATCAACTGGTGCTTGTGAAAATACTGTTTAAATATTCAGTGGAATGTATTTAAGGGATTTCTTAATACCTAAGGCACAGCTGAGTCTAGCAGCTTTCCTAAGACCATCCAGACTCAAGCAAATAGAGTCTCTCTCCTTCTGATTTTGTTCCTTGACACCTTCTGCACCCAAAATGAATGCTAGCCCCTTAGAACTTCCTGCCATTCGTCCAGTAAGTGGAGCAGATAAAGTGTCAATTAAGTTTTTCCAACAACCAATAAGAATGAAGCGTGCAAAAGCAACACCTGGGCAGAAAAGAATGATATATGAAAATAAAACAGTTGTTATTCTTCTTAAGTTATACTAAAAAATTTATAAATATGCATTCCATGTGTAATGTTTCATGATATAATGGTGATAAAAACCAAAACACATTTGCAAGGACTTATTTAATATGTTTTAAATGATTTACACCTACTTGAGATCACAAATGATATAATGGTAATTACATTTTTTCATTTTAATGTCTGTGTTGAAGTAAAGTCCACAATAATACATCTTCCTTCACTTCACAAGTATTACATAGAACATAAAGGACAACATGAAAAAAAAGTCAGTGCACCATGGGAATGAATATATCTATGATATGCCTGGTATCTCCTACCTGCCATTGCGGTTGTGTCCATACTCTTTTCAGAAGGAATAGGAGATTGGGTGGATTTAGACACTAGAAGTTGTCCACCTATAGCACTACTTCCCAAGCCATCTATATCTACAAAGACAGATTCATTACAGGTCAATAGAACATGTACACTTCATACAACAAATGCACATTTCATAACTTTGATTATCCAAAACACGGTTAATGCAATGCTATTCTGTAACCAGTAAAATGATTAGTGCATGATATGTTTAGAGTACATTGAATTATACAGGATCACTCTACTACTCACTAATAAGCATGGTAATGAGGGGAAGACAGTGTCCATCAGCACTGCCCCAGTATCCAGATTCTCCAAGCATGTTCCTGTCCAAGACTTGGTGATAAATCTCCTCAATCCAGGCTTGTGAGAAAATTATCGACACCCCACTTGACTGTATTTGTCTCATGAACTCTTTCTGTTCACAGGAAAACACAAAGGCAATTGTATAAATGAGTTGTTTGTTTTGTTTTTTTACAATTATAAGAAAACTCAAAGTATTAGTTAGAAACAAATGAAGTATATACATTAATATTTAGGTCTATATTGATATCTTGATCTAAATTGATATCTTGATCCAAAGATAAAGGGTAGTTCGAAAATAAACTACAGCAAATATGTGATCTATTGTCTATAAGTTACAAAAGTTCTAAATTACCTGCAATAATTGTTAATTCCCCTATGTGTTGGCTGGCTGAACCGGCAATATGCACATTGAGGTTTCAACAATACCTATGACTATATTTATAATTAGGTTATTTTACTTATAAGACCCCTCTTTCCTTCTTTCATCAATCTATTCGTCTAGGCATTACAAGATTAGGTTGAGTCCGCAAACTAGTGACAGCTAGTTTTTGTTTCCATACAAGCTGATGTGCCCTTAAAGGCACAGCATAGAATCTTAAATTAGCAGGACTATCAACCCATTTTTCCTATTTTGTTCACATTTTTGTTCTGTTAAACACTTGTACTTTCTACATTTATTTGCTTTTGTTTAGTAGACTGGCTGACAGTTTACGGATGTAAAACGCTGCTTAGTGAAGATTCTTTGTGAAGATTGAGAATTACTGCAGGTAACTTAGAACGTTTACAACTAATAGACAATAGATCACATATTTGCTGTATTTTATTCTCAAATTACACTTTATCCTTAGATCAAGATATCAATTTAGATCAAGATATCAATACAGAGCAAGATATCAATGTATATACTTCATTTTTATTTTATAATATTTTGTGACTATATGTTTGCTTCAATTTCTCTTACAGTGTTTATTTCTTAGGTGAATACCCCTATCTACACTTGTAAATACTTCAGTTTACTTACTATACAGTTGTTTTCTCACATTACTTTACTGAATACCTATCTCTCACCTTCGAATACAAATCAGCATTTTTAATTATCTATTAAAGGTTAAGTATTAACTTTATCAACAATCAATTTGGCGATGGTACAGAACCATTTATTATCTTTCAATTGTCCAGGTATATGCCCCCCCTTTTTGCCTTTTGACCATAGATACAACTACTCCCATTGTTTGTTTCAAGAAAACTCCAACCACTATAAAACTACAGCCAGCTGACGTGGTCAAGGAGTACCTGAGTCCAGATAAGTAGCCAAATCGATGCAACCAGCCCTTAAAGCGGAGCTAACATCAGCTATAACCAACGCACATCAGATCCCATTTAAGTTGTCAAACTGGTCACAAATGTCTTGACTACTTACCCTGCAAAAGCACATTAAAGCACATGGTAATTGCACTACTATAGAAAAATACTAAATGGTGTTATTAGCAGCTTACCAAACTAACAGGAGACAAGGCTGATTTCTTTCTGTAGTAATCACTGTTGGACAGTTTGAGATTTAGAAGAAGAGCATAGTAAGATACATTGTACAGACTGTCAGCATTTAGTAGTGTTTGGAATGTTACATTGCTGCCATTTTCAAAGCCTGGTGAATGCATCACACCTAAGAAAGTGAGACAGAAAAAAATAGAAATGGAGAGAGAGGGAAATCTTTACCCAGACAAAAAAAAAATTAGCAACATGGTCTTCGATTAACAGTAGCCAATCGTTAAAAGCAATAGATGTTAGCCTATTGTAGCAAAAAAAATAAATACAAATGTCAATGATGCTTTATTGAAAAAAAAAAAAAATCATTGCCTTTAACATATTTGCATTTTAATCATCCAATATGAATTATGTGTGATCAATTTTGTTTTACTTAATACCTTTAAACTGAGACCTGGCCATGTGCACAACAAGTTTCATCAATATATAGTTTGAGAGCTCTAAGCCACCCTAGTATGCAGGAGAATTACTTAGGGACTAAGATAGTTGGGCCAGGTGTGCATGTTTGCAAGCAGCAACCTTTTCAGCATCAAAGCACTCCCCAGTGCATGTACTTACATAAAATACCTAATGTGTGTATGTATTAAGACTGCATGTATTCATGAACATGAGTTAGTGGGTGCCTGCATGAGGTTGAGTATGTAGTCTTAACACATAGGAGAGTGAATATGTTTGCATGTTTACCAGTGAATAAGAATATGTAAGGCTGTACAGAATATGTGCAAAATATAGCTCCAAGAATGTTTACAGTTTGGATGGTAGTCCGTTTTGCTGCAATTTCCTATTAGTTAAAGGAAACATTTATGAATAGAATAGACTGACTGGAATAATGTTTTGAACTCTGTAAAAGAATGATACTGACCTGCTTGCAAACTCAAGCAAAAGGTTGATGCAAAATTCTGCAAAGTAGAGTCTACTTCTTCCATCCGTTGCTGAGTCAAAAGACGTGGTATGAGATTCTCCAGGGACTGTACAAAAAGTCTAGCACTGTGCTGATCTGCCTCCTGGTTCTTCAGAAGCTTCAAAGATAAAGCAGCTGTGCGTAATGATCTGTGACCTGGACAGTCTCTCGGAGTCTGGTCCTCATCGGCTAGGGAGCAGTTATCAGATCCAATGTCTGATACATCGGATCTCCCAGAATCTTTTTCTGCTGCCATTGAATACTGGTCACAAGAGTCAAATTCAGTCCTAGAGAGATCTTGTTCATCAACACTAAAATTGCTTTCACTGTATCGTGATCCATAAGATCTTGTTCTACTATCAACAGACAGAAAATTTGTAATATCTGGATAAACTGTAACATGACTTCTTTGAACAACATCTGGCTGATCTACAACTTCTAAATCAGAATCTTTATTCCGATTATCTTTGTTAAGTGGAGACTGTAAATTATTTCCCTGACCTTCAATGTTATCCTCTGGAGTTGTTTGTCCCAGGTCTCCTTCTAATGTGGTCTGACCTGTATCAGTAGTCACGCTGATGCTGATATCAGGGCTCTTTTCTGTTCCTATCTCCCATGGTGTGTGTTCTGATGAAAGAATACGTCTTTGCCATCTAAAATCTGCTTCATTAATCTCCATAGATTCTCTGCTAGACTCTGCTCCGTCTCTAAGTTCCTCAATGCGCCTGAGAAGTTGATGAACTTGCTCTTCCTTAAGACCTTTTCCTTGGCTCAGTTCATCTAAAGCTCCAAGCAAGGAACAAACACATGATACAGATGCAAAGCAGGCTTCAATGCCTCCTTTCATGCAAGCCTCTGTCATTCCATCCATGATCCTGCAAGTCAAACATGCAAACTAGATTAAATACATAAAATTTGCTGATTTGAAAACTTTTATTGTTGCTGAAATAATCAGTAATTAGCAGATATGAATGTGAGTGGGACCATTTACAGACTAAAGCAGGTGTAGGCAACCTTCAGCATTCTAGATGTCGAGGATTTCATCTCCCATAATGCTGGCAAAGCATCAGGGAATATGTAGCCCACAACATCAGGAGTTCTGAAGGCTGTCTAACCCTGGACGAAAGGAAACAGCATTACATGTGATAATTAGTGGATCAATGATGAATCCCATGTAAGTCACAGTCGATACTTTAGAGATTTATAGATTCTAAAAAATATCATGGCAAAAAGCTGTGAAAGCATTTGCTATGACATAAATAATGTCCCTATTCAGATTATATCAATTTAAATCATCATTATTATTATTATTTCTAAAGTGCCAACAAGTTCTGTAGTGCTGTATCATCATCATTTATGAGAGAGTTATTTATTTGCATTCATTCAGATTACTTGATATTCTGACAAATTAACAAACATTAACTGACATTGTCTCAAAACATATTATAGTTCCAGATCAAACACATGTATAACTGTGCAGGTAATATATTTTCTATTGAACAAGTTGGAAAAATATAAAATGTATTAAGCATAATTTACATAAACTAATATGTGATCACTTGGGCTATCAAGGCAAGGGCTGTTGGAATCAATAGATAAGACATTCAAGAACTGAAATAATGTTATCACAATTTGGCCTTAATTTACTATTTTAATAAGCTTTTCATATGATTTAATATATTTTTGGATAACATTTTAAAATTATTTAATATTCTGAAAAATATTTTTAAATATAATATATATTTTTTAATATTTTAATATTTTGAAAACAAAAATTATAAAAGTCTATCCAAGAATATTGAAGTGTTTGAAAATCTTATTAAAAAATATTAAATTGGGTCCTTTATGCAATATTCCTTTTTGATTGTGAAGCATGTTTTTCTAAACATGATAAATCTGTCAAGAGACCCAAAACCACATACTAACACAAATAATCACACAAAATCAGTTTGAATTCAGTTTGAAATTCTGACAATTTACACATTAGTGACTAACCCATATAGTATTTAAAGTCATTTACCCGATTTAATGAAACACAATTTGTACAATAAACAATGACAACTATTTTTTTAACTTGGCAATCACTACATGCTGAAATGATTTTAGTGCCAGGTTATCTGGCTTTTTTGGGTGACCCTGGTAATTCTGATCCAGTCCCCTCTTCAGACACTATTTGTACGCAATTTATTGGCTAAGACTGGTAGAACTGATATCAATAATGCAGATAAAGGAACGCTTTAGGTATATATAAAGTGGCTGAACTAAAATGACCAGGAAACCAGGTAAGTGTCAATGCCCCTCTAAATATGTTCATGTCAATATGTTCATGTCAGGATAATGAATACTGTGGTAATGTAGAACAGGAATGAAAGCAGCATACCATACCATTAAAGGACCACTATAGGCACCCAGACCACTTCAGCTCAATGAAGTGGTCTGGGTGCCAGGTCCATCTAGGGTTAACCCTGCCTGCTGTAAACATAGCATTTTCAGAGAAACTGCTATGTTTACATATGGGTTAATCCAGCCTCTAGTGGGTTAATCCAGCCGCTAGAGGCGTTTCCGTGCTTCTCACTGTGATTTTCACAGTGAGAAGATGCTAGCGTCCATAGGAATGCTTTCCTATGGAGTGACTGAATGCGTGAGCGGCTCTTGCCGCGTATGCGCATTCAGCCGATGACGTCGGAAGGAAGAGGAGAGTCCCCAGCGCTGAGGGAGCCCAGGCACTGGAGAAAGGTAAGTGTTTAACCCGTTCCTCCCCCTTCAGCCCGGCTGGAGGGGGGCCATGAGGGTGGGGGCACCCTCAGGGCACTATAGTGCCAGGAAAACGAGTTTGTTTTCCTGGCACTATAGTGGTCCTTTAAATCAAAATCGCAAAATACATTAAGTGACGTAAATGAGGTCATTATGAGGACACCTTTTATGGTGTATGGTCTAATATTGCATTTATGCAAGCCATTTTTTGGTCTCGTTGTGGTGTTTTTTGGTATCAATATGTAATATTAGAGTGCTATGGCCCAAAACCTTTCTGACCTTCAACCATTTCTTGTAAGCACACTCAAAGGGGTGGTATCATGGGCTGTGACATCAGCAGAGGGAAAGTTAAATACGGAAGACTCCAAGCTGGAGCATTACTGATTGTTAAGGCTATGGATAGATGGAAAAAATGCATTTCCAGAGGCAGGACAGCAATTTTGGATATTAACTTGGATTTATTCTTTTATAGTCTGGGCATGTAAGCCTATTTGTATTTGTATCAATAACGGTATTCTTCTCTTGGAAGCTAAATGTTCCAGCTTTGGCGTTTGGTGGTAAGTGTTACCCTTAGTAACACAGCGCTGTGACACTCTAAGCCAGTTCAAAAATGCTCTTTACCACTTGAGTGTAACTTAATTTTCACAGAATTAAGACTATATTGTGTTTACACTTGCAATCTACTCTATTGGATTGATTTTGTATGCTTCCTTGAGGAGTCTCCTAAAGTATGCGGTGCTCTGTTTTGGGAAGTGTGGTGGAACCGCAAAAACACTTATGCTTATTTCTCTGAGTCAGACCAAGTTGTCTCTTAAGATCCTGAGTGAATATCTTAAAGATAGAGATCACATAATATCACTCAAATCATATAAACTCAAAACACTATCATTTGTTTGATTTTTGAGTAAACAATGCAACCTGTTAATATATGCCAAGAGAAGATAATAACATAGTGAGTAACATTCTGAAATTCTAAATCAGCTATACTGTATATTTGAGTGGTTTAAAAAAAAAAAAAAAAATTATGTGAAAGAATGGCTGGCTTAGAGAATTTTTCCATCTCAGCTATGCTGACCTTAAATGTGGAATTCACTTTGTATTCTAATTTTAAAAATCCTGTACATGTTTACCTGTAATTTGACCACTAAATAGTTTTTTTTTTCTACCTCCCACTGAAATAGTGAGACCAACATACAGCATTTGGAAATATTTCTTCTAAAAAAATAAATAAAAAAAAATAAAAAATAATTGCAATTTGTAAATACTGTTAAAAGAAATATGTTTTACGAAATGCTACCAGGATGACAAAACATATCCTTCCATGCCAGAGGTGTCCTTACGAGATTTAAAATAAAATACTTAAATGATCACTATAGGGTCAGGAACACAAACATGTATTCCTGACCCTATAGTGTTACACCACCATCTAGCCCCCCTAGGCCCATCATGCCTCCATAAATATAGTAAAAATCTTACTGTATTCAAGCCTGAAGCTGTAACTCTGCATGCCTCAAAAAAAACAAGCATCATCAGAAGTGGTAGCCTGACATCATCAGGTAGCCTGATCACAGTGCTTTCCCATAGGATTGGCTGAGACTAACAAAGAGGCAGATCAGGGGCAGAGCCAGCATGCGTCAAACACAGCCCTGGTCAATCAGCATCTCCTCATAGAGATGAATTGAATCAATGAATCTCTATGAGGAAAGTTCAGTGTTTGCATGCAGAGGGAGGAGATACTGAATGTTTGGATGCATTTTAGGCAGCCATGACCCAGGAAGGATCTCGAACAGCTATCTGAGGAGTGGCCAGTGAAGTTATCACTAGGCTGTAATGTAAACACTGCATTTTCTCTGAAAAGACAGTGTTTACAGCAAAAAGCCTGAAGGTAATGTTTCTACTCACCAGAATAAATTCAATAAGCTCTAGTTGTTCTGGTGATTATAGTGTCCCTTTAAAGGAGCAGTATAGGTATCCAGACCATTTCAGTGATATGATCTGGGTGCCCTGTGTTTAACCCTGCACCTGAAAACATTGTATTGCTGCAGGAACAGCAATATTTTCATTGCAGATTTAACCTGCAGGGGTTCGTAGTCCTCAGCCTCCCAATTCTTTCCGTGCACGAGGATGAATTAATTAAAGCACTGGCCATAATTCCCTAGTAGAAAACGCACTACTAGAGAACTCTAGTTCTTCCATCCAGTTTTATTAATGTGCCTTCTTATGACATAGACACTTTAATGAAACAGGACTAAGGGTGACCTCCAAAACACCCCTAAATTAAGAAAGCAAGTGCTTTAGGGGTTTAGAGTGTCTCTTTAATGGAATGGAATTTTGTGCTCTCTCTCTCTCTCTTTTTTTTTTTTAAACTATCAGTAGGAAGATTAGAGGAGACAAAATAATTTTCTTAGTTTTTCTGTTTTTTCTTCCCCATATTTCTTTGAGGGTGGTGGAGTTGTCTGTTTCACGTACTAATGTGGTCAGCAATTTAATAGTAAATAAAAAATAATGTATCTATAACTTATTTGTCGAATCTGATGAGGCCATTTATCGGAAATATGTGCCTGATAAATGAATTGAATCCCCTAATCTGATATTTTCAAGGTAAAGTATAGATATCAATTTTGATATATGAATCAATAATTATCGTGTTCAACAGGATATATATTTTCCATCATGCAAACTTCCATTAATCTTAACTGTGTACTACCACTTGTAGCCATATGCCTAATTATTAGAATTTGCCACTTGTTTCTGTTTAACAATCATATACAGCCACAGTACATGTCTATACTGGGCTATATTTGGACTATATGTTTTAACTGAAGAGACAAGATTTTCTTTTGTTTAACTTCATAATAGCTCACCATTTATGTAAATATCAGCATATGTGAAAGCAATTCACAGAAGCAATTAAACAACATACATAATACAAAAACTCACAGTTTCAGCAGGTCCAGTTGTGACTTCCTCTTTGAAATTGATCGCTTTCTTGTCTCGGGTTCTGAAGTGCAGGGTCCGGCCAAATCAAAAAGTCTCTGAGGACTGCTAAGTATCTAAAAGTTGGAAGGGAACAACATTCCTTTAAAACAGGTCCTTTGAGATGTACATAGCTAGCACTGCTTTTATCAATATTCACTGAAACTTAGGGTTTCCTCTGCTTATTTAGGGCGCTAAGACAGCTATCTTGTTCGGAGTATATGTTAATGCTGCACGTAGAAAGCGAGCAATAGATACAGGCTCTGCCATAACCTATCTAGAGAAGAACAGTGAAATCTGGGAACATTTCCACTGACGACTAAGGTTTTATGCTTGAATGAATCTAAATACAAAGATAAACAATGAAACATGAGAATGTGGTATTTGCTTTAAATATGTTGTCTTCTCAAAGAATGATAATTTACCTCTAAATCTTTGTCCAACGAGGATTTAAAACATTGACGTTTTTACATGGTTTTATGTGAACATTAGGAATAAAACAACATAACTTGAACACAAATAAAGTCTGCTTTGAATATGGTTTTTAAACAAATACTGTGCAAGATTTCTAAATGCAGCAAAATGACCACGTAAGCAGACTGCCATGTAGCTTGATGTATTTCCAGCCTTGTCAACAATGTTGTAAGTGAATGTAAAACAAGGGAAAATAAACACTCCAAGCACCATAACCACTGCAGCCCCTCTGTTATTTAAATGAGCAGAGGGATTTGGGATACGGTGCAGTTTAATTTTTCTGTGTGTTTTTTTGCTTTTGTATTACACACCCATGTTACAATGCTGCAATGTGTATCTTATTAAAGGCTAATAAGTGCATAGGAGTCCATAAGATCACATAAAAGATTTTTTTTCCCTAGAGAAGTCCAGAAGAGGATCTTATCTTTTTACTTAGTAGTTCACCCTCCTTAAAGCAATACACTATATTGCAATTACACTATATTGTTTAACTACTTAGATCCCCTGACCCCCTTACATCTCTCTGAAAGGGGGTTTGAACTCACCTTTTTTCCCACTCCATGCTGCTGTAGTTGCGGCTGGCTCCAAATTTGACTACCTCACAAATCTAATGCTTTCCCGTAGGAAAGCACTGGGAGGCTAAGCGCAAAATGCAGCGCTGTACCAATCAGCATCTACTCATAACCCTACTTTAAACCCTAACTTTAACCCTAAATGTCTCATGTCCCTGTGCTTTAGTGGATGCTCAAACTGTAATGTGAGTGTGAAACTAGCTTTACTTACATTGCAGTACCTCGTTGAGGAGGTATCAATGCAAACTGATGCTGCATCGCCGGGAGTTACACAGTTGTCTCACGCATGGCGTGACATGGGTCGAAATTTCTCCAGAAATCTGACATAACACCGGCTTCTGAAATTTTAGTTTCTGGATGACCAGACTGATTGGCTAAGAGTGGTCAGCTGATTCTATGAAGATTCTCAGTGCACTCAACAGCAGCACAGGGCTAGAGAGCTTGAAGCAACGCAACAGTTGCTTTGCTTACCAGCACGAATATGATTCTTTAAATATAATATCCTTTGGGGAAAACATTGTGGCCTCCCAGAGACATCCTAGAAGAAACAGCTATCATACACTATAGCCTTATGTGCCCAGATTCTTGGTGAAGACAGTCCACCTCAGATTTAGCTTGCGTGGACTCATACTGTGTTACAGCCACCGTTCCCTGGGGATTCCCCCAATGATGTGGTGTGTTGCTGTCACTTGATGTGGTGTGGTGTGTTGCTGTCACTTTCATGGAGTCATGAAAAAGGCCTGCATCAGAACAACTTTGCAATAGCATGGGACTCCATTTCCCTGTATCACGACTTCTACTTGTTAATGATGAATACCAGGACGTTTCAAGATCACTAGCAGCAAAGTGAGTGTGGGTTCTCCTTTAGTCATTTAGGCTTGACAGGAATTACTGGCACATTCTGCATGGCCACATGAGTTCCCAGACTGCATTAATATGATCTATTTGTTTGCATGTTTACATATCTATTGTTTTTTCACAAAAAATGTTTTGCAGAATGTTGCACCATAAGCCAACCTCTTTAGCATCGCCACCTCATGCCAGAAATACATTTTTATAACAACCATAGCTCAGGGCGGCATCCCTTTGTTGTCAGTGTTTTGTTGCTGTGTAAGGAAGTTATGGATGAGACGAGTAGTGTATGTGATTTACATGTGTGGTAATGTGGATGCAACTTGCAGTGCTGTGCACTCTATGGATGTTCTGTGGGTGTTGCCAAGTGAAATTGTCAGTGGCAGCTGGTGATATTTCAAATTGGTGGGGCACCTGACTGGACACATGGATTTAAATCTGTCCCTAAATGTTTTTAATCAAGAATAGGAATATATGGCACTAGTACCGATACCATATATAGGGAATAAACTATATAGACAAATTCTATTAATGAGTACAATTAATAGGCCAATTCGAGTTCCAAATACTATGTTGAAGTGTAATACAGAGTTTAACCACAAGATGCCTCCAAAGGAAAAGATTATGTTTATGTTTTTTATTTTACAGTAAAAAAAAAAAAATACTGGGGTATCTCAGGAATCTGTACTTGGAACCATTCTCTTCAATATTTTTATTAGTGATATTGCAGAAGGTCTTGATGGTAAGGTATGTCTTTTTGCTGATGATACCAAGATATGTAACAGGGTTGATGTTTCAGGAGGGATAAGCCAAATGGCAAATGATTTAGGTAAACTAGAAAAATGGTCAGAGCTGTGGCAACTGACATTTAATGTGGATAAGTGCAAGATAATGCATCTTGGATGTAAAAACCCAAGGGCAGAGTACAGAATATTTGATAGAATCCTAACCTCAACATCCAAGGAAAGCGATTTAGGAGTAATTATTTCTGATGACTTAAAGGTAGGCAGACAACGTAACAGAGCAGCAGGAAATGCTAGCAGAATGCTTGGTTATATAAGGAGAGGTATAAGCAATAAAAAGGGGGATGTGCTCATGCCACTGTACAGAACACTGGTGAGACCTCACTTGGAATATTGTACACAGTACTGGAGACCGTATCTCCAGAAGCATATTGATACTTTGGAAAGAGTTCAGAGAAGGGCTACTAAATTGGTTCATGGATTGCGGGATAAAACTTACCAGGAAAGGTTCAACACAGTAAAGGAGGAGACTATATTTAAAAGATGAAAAACTACCACAACAAGAGGACAGTCTTAAAATAGAGGGGCAAAGGTTTAAAAAACAATATCAGGAAGTATTACCGTATTTTTCGCTCCATAAGACGCACTTTTTTTCCCCTCAAAAGTGAGGGGAAATGTCTGTGCGTCTTATGGAGCGAATGTGAAGCTTGACTTACCTGTCTTGTAGCGTAGTTCCTATTCCGGTCCATGCTACAAGACAGGTAAGTAATTATGTGACAAGGGGAGGGGGTACAAGGGGTACACTATGGGACAGAGGGTGGGACACTATGGGACAAGGGAGGGTGGGACAATGGGACAAGGAGAGAGACAGGGAGGGGACACTATGGGATAAGGGGAGGGGGGACACTATGGGACAAGGGAGGGTGGGACACTATGGGACAAGGGGAGGGTGGGACACTATGGGACAAGGGGAGGGTGGGACACTATGGGACAAGGGGAGGGGGGACACTATGGGACAAGGGGAGGGGTGGACACTATGGGAGGGAAAGTGCACTATGGGACAAGGGGGGGGACACTATGGGATGAGAACACTATTGGACAAGGGGAGGAGGGGTTAACAATCACTATGGGACAGAGAAAAGGGGGGTTAAAATAACTATGGGACAGGGGAGGGGGGTTAAAGATCATTATGGGACAGGAGAGGGGAGTGGGTGGTAAGGAACAAAAAATTCCTTAAAAAAAAAATATTCTGAACAAACTGTCCCATAGTAAGGACAGTTCTATGGAACAGTTCAGAATATTTTTTTTTCTGGGTTTCCTCCTCTAAAAACTAGGTGCGTCTTATTGTGAGGTGCGTCTTATGGAGCGAAAAATACGGTACTTTACTGAGAGGGTAGTGGATGCATGGAATAGCCTTCCAGCTGAAGTGGTAGAGGTTAACACAGTAAAGGAGTTAAAGCATGTGTGGGATAGAGACCAGAGTATTTAGAAAATTGGGCAGACTAGATGGGCCGAATGGTGCTTATCTGCCATCACATTCTATGTTTGTGTGTAAATAAATATATATATATATATATATAGAACAATAATCTGTTCCTTAACAAGTCTTAAAATTAGGTAAATACAACCTCAGTTGCACAACAACACAAGATTTTTTTTACACTGTGTCATGATTTATTTTACAAAATAGTACCTCACATATTCTTCCTGAACTGAATTAGGGGATTTCCTAATGACTGGCCAGTAGGCTAGCCTGCCTTTTGCTGTGAATTATTCGCCACCATAGTAGGATTCATTCACAAACAACAGGGGGCTGTTTGTGGGGGGGGGGGAAATAATTGCAACAAAAACTGGTGGGACACAGCGCCAGCTGCCCCTATGGACAAGCCTCCACTGGAAATGCATGTTGGTGTAACATGTCATGTGTGCTTGTTATCATCTTTAATGTGTCTTTGGCACTGTGTTACCTGTGTGTAGGATCAATCAATGAAGAATACCGGAGGCATCTCTGTCTTTGATGTAATACCCCTAATGCTTGTTCTATTTACATTTACATACTACTAATTTCTAGTAGCAGCCTGTATATATTGCAAACATATATTAAAAATAAACAAAAACAATACGTTGAAAACATAAAGAGAATATCCTAACCTCTTTCATAATTTTAATGGCCTCTACGCGGTTCTGTGGTGGAGCATACAGAAGAATGCGGTGATACAGGGACTGCAACACGGGTCTCATGGATTCAACTGATCCCATCAGTCTTACTAACTCAGCTGCAATATAATAGATTGTCCGTGCAACTGGACCACTGAGAGCAGGTGCAGTAGATGAGCAAGCTGATCCTCTTCCCTGATCAGCCACTCCAGTAGCATGACAATCAGAGTCAATGCAGGTGTTGTTGTGAGCAGAGGTTACGGTTTTGTCATGCACTGGGTTACCAAGAATTACCACTAAGGCTGGACATAATTGTTTCCTGCATTGAGAAAGACAAGAAAGATATGATGCTACTCTACCTGCTGAACAGACCAAAATTGTATTTTCAAAGCTATGCATAATTAACAATACATGTTTAAAAAAAATAAAAGTAAAATTAAAACATTAAAAGAAATGTAATCAAGAAAAATAATGGTGGTACTTTACTCCAGCTTTGTCACCCTGTGTGAATAGCTAGTTATAAGCATGTTGAAATGAGCTGCTAGTTTTATGTGTGTGGATACATGGATCTGTGAATGTGTGGTTATTAGGTGTGCATAGGGGAGTGTATTTCATTTAGCAAGTGCGTGTGTGTATGATGTTAGGAACGATAAAGGGCTTAGTTATAGGTTACCCTAAATAATTGGTTATTAGAGCAGGGCTAATTAAAGGGACACTATAGTCACCAGAACAACTACAGCTTATTGAATTTGTTCATGTGAGTAGAATCATTACCTTCAGGCTTTTTACTGTAAACACGGTCTTTTCAGAGAAAATGCAGTGTTTACATTACAGCCTAGTGATAACTTCACTGGCCACTCCTCAGATGGCCATTAGAGATCCTTCCTGGGTCATGGCTGCCTAAAATGCATCCAAACATTCAGTGTCTCCTCCCTCTGCATGCAGACACTGAACTTTCTTCATAGAGCTTCATTGATTCAATTCATCTCTATGAGGAGATGCTGATTGACCAGGGCTGTGTTTAAATCATGCTGGCTCTGCCCCTGATCTGCCTCCTTGTCAGTCTCAGCCAATCCTATAGG
The DNA here is from genome assembly GCA_933207985.1 of Pelobates cultripes. Taxonomy (NCBI): domain Eukaryota; kingdom Metazoa; phylum Chordata; class Amphibia; order Anura; family Pelobatidae; genus Pelobates; species Pelobates cultripes. The sequence goes on along the minus strand of OW240913.1, from coordinate 206,192,157 downwards.
GAAGCATTGTGATTGGGTCAGGCTACCACTTCTGATGATGTCAGCAGACTGCTTATTTTTTTGAGGCAAACAGCATGCAGAGATTATGGATTGAATACAATAAGATGTTGCTATATTTATGGAGGCATGATGGGCCCAGGGGGGCTAGGTGGTGGTGTAACACTATAGGGTCAGGAATACATGTTTGTGTTCCTGACCCTGTTGTGATCCTTTAACCCCTTAAGGACACATGACTGAAATATTCCGTCATTATTCCCTTTTATTTCAGAAGTTGTGTGGTTAAGGGGTTAAGAGTGTGTGTCATTGTATATGTGTAATTTCTTAATGGAAATTTTGTTTGGCTCCTAACTCCTGTCTCCTAAAGTGGATTTATAAAGCCCTGGAATGCAATATTATAGATGCTCTTTGCCATCTCCATTTTTACTCAATCCCAGTTTACTAGAACATTCATGTAAATGGCTAAATAAGTTTCTTTCAAAAAAAAATAAATGAATTAAGCCCCAGGAAACTTGAAAACTAAACAGTGACTAAAAGTACACACTGACTGTTACATTATATCTGAACATATATTATATACACATTGTGTGCATATTACCTGCTAAACATCGCACCGAGCCAAATAAAAGTCCTTGAGTGCAAGGTTATTTTGTGCATGTTATATTAAATATAAACACACTATATAACATTTAGAAAAAAATAACATTACTTGCATACTTACCATATAATGTCCATGAAACCTTTGTGGTGATGCATTGTGGGGGATGAACTATTGAGCATTGAAAGTATGCATTCAAGGAATAGCAGTTGCAATTGGTGGTTTTCACTGAGGAAAAAAAGAAATGTTGAGTAATACTTGACTGGCCATGCTCTTTAGACCAAGAACCATACAAGTTTACAACATTTGAGTCATATTTACATTTGTATTATTAATTGTGATCACTATATAACACATACACACAAAGATGACGGCTGACTGCTAAAATGTTTTCAATGACCAGGTGCTATCTTGAGGGGTGATTTATAGCCCCCACAGCAATATGGATTTTTAAAATGATAAACCCAGTGAAGATAAAAACAGTAAGTATGTCTACTTCACAAAGAACTGCTGACAGACCAATTGGGCATGGACTATGCTAAACAGAGATGTGCCTTCCCCATAGGTCACATGTATCTGAAGAGAGCTGTTCTGGTAATTTTTCTCCAAGTCTCAACATACTATAATAGTTCCCCACTGTCAGTGAACATTGTCTATGTACTCCTGGTTTCTACTTGCTTAAACAGAACCTGTTAATATCCTAAAGTTCCGTTGACTATCCTAGAAGTTCCAGTACTCATCACAGTATCTGGACACATGGCAGAAACTGGAACACCAAGTACTGAATATCTACCACTTGTAAAAGTCTGTCATTAGTCTTAGTCTAGATCCTACTTTTACACAGCTCTTCCCAAGATATGAAGCAGTAGGGAGGGGAAAATGGTGCAGGTGGCCTCACTTGTCACCAATGTCCAGCAATATGAGATGATGCCACATACTGTCAGACTAAAAAGAGTAAATTAATATGAAGAAAAAGCCATGATGGCTGTCCACTGTCCATGATGGTTGTAAGATAATCACTTTGGATGGTGACACGTACACATTAGGTAAATGCAAAATGCTGTTGGCAAGAAAAGACGACTTTAGGTTAGAGATTTGTTGAATCTAGTTGATTTGAAATTTGAGGGGTTTGTAGCATGAAAGTAATGGTCAAGGGTTTGTCCGTTTTCAAAATAAAATGTAACCCATATGGTGTAAGAGTTAAACTCGCAGAAGAAATGTTGCAATGATCCCTAGTTACAACCGTAATACCATTTGCCATCAAAATGATTAGGTTTTGTTTTGCTTGAGATACACGAGCACTTTGGATGTTTTATTCCCATAATCACATTTTATAATTGCCGATCTTATCAACATAATGTTGAGTGCATTACAATTGTAAAACCCTGATAGATTTTATACCCCAAGAAAACATATGGGAAACATTGAAGCAGACTTCTCTATTCGTACTTACTTTATGACAGCCTGCAGCTTGTCGCACAGGACTGTGAGCACAGACACTATGTCATCACAAAGTGACTCTGTTGAAGTACCTGTGGAACAGGCAACAGTTAATATCTATATGTAGCCATATCAAAATGAAAAGTCTAATCAATAAAAATTGTTTAGAAATTCAGGTGACATGATCTATATATTCAAACATGACATATAAAACATTGACAATAGATGAAAGGCCTGGACAACAATTTTTTTTTTTTTTTAATATATTCGCCATTCATTATTTTATTTGGGATTGTACATAAATAGAACATGCAAAGAAACCCTTTTGTATCATTTAAAAGCTGGATGGTAATGTATGATGGTGGCTAGTGACATTTTAAGGTGGAAGGGTGCCAGGCTCCACCTACAGAGTTTGACTCCACCCCATCTCTCTGGAAACCCTACCAAAAAAAATCTTCATCTCAGCAGTTTATCCATTTTCCATTAAGTAACTGGCACTTTGCAATATAATATGAGTGGCACACCTCAGCAGACAAACATGGTGCTGGTATTGAAACTGCCCTTAACAACTTCATATGCTCCTTTACAACAAAGGTAAGTAACCAAAATCACATGTGGTGCCTTTGCATGGCATGAGAGGCTGTAAGACCCATATGAGATAGTTGAAAAGATCAGACGATCTATACGGCTGGCCCAGAGTGCACCAGAGCCCAGAGCACAAAGAAGGGCTGTGATCTGCACTTCTAGCAGGTGCAGACACCACAGAAAATGCTCTGTCATGTTCGAACGCCTCCTGGAGAGTCAGCGCATTAGTCAAGAACAGAGAAAGAGAGATGAGTGGTGCAGAAGACAGCTGCACCATCAGACCATCAATAAACAAGTAGGATTCATGTCCCCCTCCTTGCACATGTTAAGCGAAGAATAACAACTTTCGAATAACTCCCCTCCATCCCCCCCCAATTAAAACAATATAAATATCGATGCAAAAACTCTAGCTACATACAAAACACTAGACAGGGACACACACTTTTGCAAGCAATATCACAGACACCTCACATGCAAGTACCAAGCATCCTACATAAACATATTTATCATTATAGGCACGTACATAACACCATAGGCAGCCCACAGAAGCATACACAATTACTACAAACAGTTCACTTACACACAGACAACAAATACGGCCTCCACACAATACTACATACACTCAACATCGTGGAAAGCCCTCATCACACACATACTGTCTGGGTTTTTGTCTGCTGACTGTGATGTTAAGTGTGTGTATGTGGGTTGCTTTTAAGATTTTTGTGTAAGGTGCAAGCGGACTGTGGTTTTGTGTGCATGTGGGCTGCCTGATGTATTATTTATGTTTGTAGGCTGTCTGAGGTTTTGTGTGTGTGAGTTACAGATAGTACTAGTGTTTATGTGGTGGTGGAGGTATCTGTGGTATTGTGCATGAGTGCTATTTAAGGTATTGTGTTTATGTGGGCTGTTTTTGATGCCTAGCGTGTGCATGTGGGTTGCCTGTAGTATTTGGTGTGTGGTAGGGCTGTCTGTGGGTGCTTTGTATATGGTGGGGTATTGAGTGGGGTCTTTCTTCTCAGAAACAAAATTGATCTAAACTAGTTTTTTTCTAGTTTTCCTCTTGTCTACCTTTGACCATTGAGGGGGAAATAAATCCTCAATCCCTGCTGGTCCAGAAAGTCAGTAAACTGCAGAATCCATGGGAAGCATCAGATAACAAGAAGAGATCTCTGTGGTGACTGCACCCACAGGGGGTGAAGACCACATGTTCCCTTGTGCTCTGGGGGATGGGGTTCTTTGAGCCAGCTGCGGAGTTCCTCTGATCTCCAAATCAATCCCATTTGGGTCTGCCACCTAGCGTGTCGTGTCATGCAAAAGCACCCTGCTTGTCTTGTGCCTAGTAGTTTTGCAGTGTGTTTATTAATGTGGAATTTCAGTCCTCGAATGGCATAAAATATTTTCAGACTAAGAAAGGGAGGGTACATTATAACATAAATTACAATTTTGGTATATTGACTTATAATGGAAGTTTGCAAGTTATCACATATCCAAAGGGAAACAATGTTAGTAGTTCACACTTACAATGGCAGGAGTAGGCAACCTTCGGCACTCTAGATGTTGTGTGAGACCCACAGAATAACATACATAACCCCATGTGCATTTGAAGTCAACTGACTTGTGTGTTAGTGGATTTGTTGCTCTGATAAGTAAGCATTACAGAGTGTTAGAGAAACAAAACAAATGGGGCATCAGGGCAGGCCCTATAAGGGTCATGGTGGATCTCAGATGTCACTTAATTGGCCACCCTCTTGACAGGGATCATAACACTTTATTTATGTTGTCTATAGGACATGGGTGGCTTGATTGCAGGTATTAGTTATTATAATATATATATATATATATATATTAAAAATTGTATTTTCAAAGCAAATCACTGAATGGATTAAATTCTGTAAAAAACAAACAAAAAAAACCAACAAAGAATCTTGTGCTTTTCCTTTCCTAGAATATTCACATTTGTACAAACAGTTTATGCACTATATATATATATATATTGTAATAACTATAGTAATAGAATTAAAGATTAAGGTGTTAAAAATATCTAGACTACCTCTCTGCAAAATAAGTATATTGGCCCACTACACATGTTTGCTTTTTATAATATGTCTTTACAATATAATCTGAATGTAAATAAGATTATTGATACCTTGGCTTCTAAATTCCATAAGAGCATCTTGGATTTCTGTATTCTGGAGAAGAAAGACATTTAGACTAGAATAAATGAAAAATGTTTTCAAGTGGAGGAAAAACAAAAGTGAAACATATATACCTACCATTGCACATTAGTCTAAAATATACTTTTGCTGATGTGATTGACAGAGATATTTATCTCTATTGCAAGTGGCCTTATGGAAATCCCGAAAGTGTGACTTGGTAAATGCAAATAATGCTTCTCTTACTTTGTTTTAAAACAACTGATTTCAAGAACCTGAAATTGATTACTCACTGGACTTTCTTGCTTTTGACGTAATTGTAATGTCAGATCACTTAACATTTGACTGAGCGTCGCCCTGACAGCAGTATTTATACTTCGTTGATGACAACTTGAAATATAGGTTTCAATGCATATCTGTAGGGGAGAGAGAAAGAACAGAACAAGACTTTATCATTGAATGAGCGGAATATAGAAAGCCATCTGAAATATGTTGTCACCAGTTAACCTTTGGCACCAAGCACTTTTTGATTGAAATAAAGATCATCATAAACTTTACTTGATGCACAGCTAACTATACACATGCAAAGAGTTTAGAGTTTTAATTTTCTAGAGTGAGAATTCAAAGTGAATTTCAAATTTAAGGTCAACATAACCAAATTGGAAAAAGCCAGATATGCTTTCAGTCTGGCTACTCTGGCCTTAAATTTGAAATTCACTCTGAATTCACAATTAAATATATAACCCAAATAATAAAACTGTAATTTTTGCGAGTAGATTGCTTTTCAGACAAACGTAAAATGAAAATTATGCAAAAAGAACATATTTTTGTATTTTTCACTTATTCCATAAGCTTTTAAAAAAAAAAAAATATGGAAATTGAATGAATTTACACAGTATACAGTGTTCTTTAACTTGAAATGTTTCACTTCGAGTCTGAAATGTTAATAGAAAAGCAAGAATACATTTTTATCTCACATACTGTGGGTGCGACAAAAATGGATTAAAAGAAATGGTCAAATACCTTGCTTATAGATATTTGTAAGGACCTTGAAGGCATTACTAGCAGGACTGCTTACTGAAAATTACAACAGAATATAAAAAGAATGTCTGCATTTGAGCATAATGTCTACAGGGTATTCAGTTAATTATATACTTCTAAAAAAAAAAAAAAGGTATTTAAAACAGCTATATCATCTTTATCAATCTTAGGACTGCTAATGTAATGCTTACAGAGAAATGGTAGTTAGCCCATTCATGCCTCCTCCCTTCCTGATGGTAGGAATGATTTTACTGATCTAATTTTCCTTTACTGTTTGGGAGCAGAGGAGAGGAAGCAATTTCAAAACACTTGCAGACATTAAATCAGTAACCAGTGACTTCTGGCATGGAAATTAATTCCCCTATAGGCTGGTAATCATAACTATAGTGTATAAATGAGGGTGGGTGAGGCTCAGTGATGGGACTTCTGCTTTAGAGATATTACAGACGAACTAAGGGACCCCTTTAACACCTTAAGGACACATGCCATGTGTGACATGTCATGATTCCCTTTTATTCCAGAAGTTTGGTCCTTAAGGGGTTAAGTGTAAACTATTCAAACCTCTGACACCTTACCATGGTGCCATGAGACTCCTGGTACTATAATATTACAACATTCTGTAGTTGTTCTTGTGTTTAGAGTGGCCCTTTAAACAAGTTATTGTAGTTTCAACATTCGTACCGGACAGCTAGGACTAGGCAGATGTTAAAATAGTTCAGTGTCTTTTAACACTTGTATATATAATTAAAAGTAACAGACCACCTTCCTAAATTATATTCAGAAAGCTCAATGTGCTACCTCATCTTAATTTGATATATGAATTTTTGCAACAAGAATTTGTTAAACACAATGATTAAAATAAAAAGAAATTTCAAAAGGTAATCATTAACATTAGTTAATATATTCATATATCAATGTCTCCAATGTTTAAAAATCTTTCAATGTTGAACAAAGGATACCAGCACCTGTTGCCGAAGTTCAACATTATCTGAGCCGAAAGCAGAGAGTCTGGGCTTTAGGTTTGGGTAGAGACACTTTTTGTCAAACTGCTCAAGAACTATTTGACACAAACTGGGAATATAGTTGCCAAAGACTCTCTGCGCCATAACACGACAATGCACTTTTTCTGCCATTTCTCCATGACGTAACCAACCTACTTAATTTTTCTTTTTCATTTCATTTCTATCAAACTCATGACTTCTTTGCTTTTGTCAAACATGTAGTTATCACTCCCATCCTATAAATATGTGTCTGTGTATTTTTACAGCTAAAACCTCGTTCCACAGTAGCTCAGTTGAGTAAGGCCTTAATGACCTCGTTTCCACATATCCTTGTTTATAACAATTTGATTTGTTTTCTTTTACCAATTGTGCACTGCAGACAACTCTCTATAAATAAGTGACAAACTAATAAAACATAAAAAGTCAGTAAATGTATATCAATGTGCACATACTCTAACATTGTTAACCAAAATACCTCAAGAAAAGCGAGGGGATGAAGAAAACCAGGTAAAGCACGATGACACAGTGCAATTAGGATGTGTGCAAGGGATTCTCTGATAATGTCATGCAAATGGGGGGATCCGGTTTTATAGCATGCCAAACACAACTAAATGAAAAAGCAAAAACAAAAGCAATAAAACAACAAAACAGAATGTCAGCATGCAACAATTATTTTAAAGGTGCTGATCATATCATATATTCTGAAACAGTAAAGTACTTGAAAGAGCAGGCAGCAATTCCAAAATATATGTACAAATATTTTGATGGGTAGCGATGGAAGTCAATGACAGGGTGAACTTTTGGCTGCATCAATTTATACAAATCATTGCAGGTGTATGAAAATCTGTGCAGGGGGACTGGGACAAACACCCTCGTGCATCACAAGAGATTGTGGTGTTTAGAAAAACTATATATACATACATAGATACATACATACCTACATACATACATAAGCAAGTGTACTGAAATTAGTAGTGGTGAGGTGAGCACACAAACAGAACTTCTGCTAGACTACTTGCATGTTACCGTATATTTTAAGTTATATAGAAAAATAAAACTATTGCCAAAAATAAAAATAAACGTCCTTACATTTTGAAATGTCCTTCAGTGCAATGCTTAGTTAGTTAGCAGCTAATTAGGAATATCTCATTCTGTTGTATGGGAACTGATTTTATACCACAATAACACATTATCAGAATTTTATGGACTTAATAGTTTATCCCCAAGAGCAGTTACAGTCATCATGCAGGATGATTGAAGCTACACAAGAAACTGATAGCAGCTATGCTGTGGCTGTTGTAAGTTGCACACAGCCTGGTTCACTAATTATGGACCCAGACTGGGTTTTGCATGTGCTCTGTTCTCTCCTGGGAGGAGTAATACAAGATACTTATAGTATTTAGACCCTTTAAAGTACATTGGTGATGTTTTTAAGCAAATTTTTTTTATAAATCAGAACGTAGCTATAGGTTATGTTTGTGTTACATCTTTTTAATGTACTGATTCTTAAGCCATCCTCTTTTTTTCTGATAACTCAGTAGATAAAAGTTCAGGCAAACCTTAGTCACGAATGTGCTCGAAAATGAGTCCCATTTTAAGTAAGGACTATTTTAACTTATGTCAATCTGTCCTGAGGCTCAAATAGAGTATTAATTGGCTCATATTGTGGAAGCCACTCTCTGGTTTTGTCTTTCCTCAGTAGTGTTAACTTGTGAAGAAAAGCCAGTATACATTGCTACAAAGAAGTATAGTGCATATTTTAAAGAGTTTACATCTAAACAATAATATTAAAATGTGACAGATTTAAAAAAAAATAGTTATATTTCGAAAAAGTTGTGTTAGCAAACTTAAAGAGACACAGTAGGCACCCAGACCACTTAAGTTTATTAAAGTGGTCTGGGTGCAATGTCCCATGTTCCTTAACCCTGCAGTGGTTATTATTGCAGTTTTTGAGCAACTGCAATTATTATCTCCAGAGTTAACTCCACCTCCAGTGGCTGTATACCAGAGAGCCACAAGAAGGCTTCCTGGATTGGAACGGACCGGTATCTGACTCTGGGTGACCTCACGCTCTGTATGAGGACCTCCAGCGTCATATTTTTTTCCCATAGGAAAGCATTGGGAGGATTGCGAGCGGAGCCTGGCCCAGAGCCAAGGGACAATTCAGGTAAGTGACTGAAGGAGTTTTAACCCATTCAGCCCCGTGCGAGTGGGGTGTGAGAGAGGGAGCACCTTAGAAACCTATAGTGCCAGGAAAACGGCTTCCCTCCCTCCCCCCCGGCACTATAGAATCCCTTTAAAAAATATAGATCATGTTAACAGAGACTTGAATAAATGTAAAAGTTTTATAAAATTGTCACCACTAAACAAAAACACATAATCCTGCTGTATCACTTACCTCAGCAATTTTCAGCACTGAGCTTCCATTTAGCTCAAATGTTGATGTGTATGTAATACAAAGCAAAACCTAAAATTAAAAAAGGTAAAGAGTTAGTTGAAATATGAGATGCATCTGATTAACATTGTGTATCCATGTAAGGTTCTTGATATATTGTATCAAAGAAAATGACAGCATAGAGAAAAAAAACGGCTGTGGGGAGACACATAAAAATTAATAAACATTATATAAAATAACGGAGCCACTCCTATCCATTTAGGTTGACTAATATAAATAATGTATTTGTATACGTCATACAAAATAGATACAGAAAAATGTTTGTGCATGATTTACATCAAACATTTAAGTGCACATGTTGAGCACAATTTATTGTGGCGTTAAAACAGTGCATTGAGGAGAGAACAGCAACACATATAACCACAAACTATAAGAGTTAAATATCATTTGATATATAAACTTGGTAACAACCAGAAAAGTAAAACATAACATATTGTTTGCTGTTTGATGCACAACCAATGCAAATTTATGTAACAGAGATATCTAGTTCTGAGTCCAATTGTGTTTGTTTACATTCCATTCATTATTTTATAAACTTTTACAAAGTCTAACTAAGTGGTACCAAAGCTGTGGCCCTTCACCTATTGTATGCCAGATCTACCATTGCAGAAATATTAAAATAGGTGGTAACTGTGGAAAGTCTCTAGTCTAGCCAGAGATGTACAGATTGCATTCCTGTTGGCGAAAAACAATAGCAAACAATAAAACAGAAAGGTCGTAAGACTATTGTACCTACAAACTGACAAAAATTGAGTGAAGACTGGCCCATAGAGGCAGTTGGGGAAGCCTGACACAACATGCTTAAGTGCATTAAAATAAAATAAATATATACATAAAAAAAAAAAAAGAAGGAATTAAAAGAAAAAAAGAAAAGGAGGCTGAGGTGGGAGTAGAGGGGACTTAGGTGGGTACAAGTGGGGGTGAGGAGAGTATGGAAGTGCTGAGGTGGGTACGGGGGGCTGATGTGGGTACAAGGGGTGCGGAGATGGATAGAGGGGGCTGAGGTGGGTACAAGGGGTGCTGATTTGGATAAAGAGGCTGAGGTGGGTACAGGGGCTGAGATGGATAAAGGGGGCTGAGGTGGGTATAGGGGGGCTGAAGTGGGTACAGGGGGGCTGAAGTGGGAGCAGAGGGGGGTGATGTGGGTACAAGGGGTGCTGAGATTAATAAAAGGGGCTGAGGTGGGTACGGGTTGGCTGAGGTGGGAGCAGATGGGGCTGATATGGGTACAAGGGGTGCTGAGATGGAACAAGGGGTGCTGAGGTGGGTACAAGAAGGCTGAAGTGGGTACAGGGGGCTGAGGTGGGAGCAGAGGGGGCTGAGGTGGGTTACAAGGGGTGCTAAGGTGGATAAAGAGGGGTTGAGGTGGGAGCAGGGAGAGGATGTAAAAAAATAAAAAATCTATAAGGAACTTGCTGCAGCTTCTACTCTTCAGGCAAGGGCAGGAAGTGATGTCACTTCCTGGCCCCACCTCTTCCTCTTCACACACAGCACCGCACAGGAGGAGGAGACCTGGCAGCAAGAACTGAATGAAGAAAAAGAAAGGAGTGAGGGGGGTTTATCTACAGAGTGATATGTTGCAGGGGCCCCGCAACATATCACTGTAATATGGGAGAAATCATGTTTTTCTGGCTGAGGATCTCTCTGATCTCCTCACCCAGAGCATGGCTGTGCTGCCGGGTCCCTGACTGCCTCAGGCCCTCGGTCCATGACTGATTTGCCCAACCTGTCAGTCCGCCCCTAGCTACAAATGGACCCTGTCTGGAGACATGTCCCAGGACCATTAAGTGGATGAAGGTGGGAAGAAGCCCTCATGGAGAATCAGGGAGGCTACCAGAATTGCCTACCTTTTCACCTACCGCACTCTGGTCCCTCAGCCGACGGTACTTCGCCCCCTTGGGGGACTGTATCCTGCCGACTGTGGGCATAGGCTAAAAGGGACTTAGTCACTGGGACTGTAAGTTCTTTGTTTAGACATGAATACATAGCTTGAATGTCCTTTAATATAAAATGAGCAATTTCTCAAAATGCTGTCCAACTGTTTAGCTATGTCTTTGTTTTACTTTTATGTGCTGTTGGGGCATTGCAAGTGAATATGTGTTATTTTCATGCACAACAAAAATTTAAAATATATTTTTTTAAATGCTTGTATTGCCTTGTTACATTTAACATTATTCATTAAAATTGAATTATAAAAATAAAAAAGTACTGGTGGATGAAGTCAGAATAACATTCTCAATTTGTGCTTATAACTTTTTTTACAGTAAAATTTACAGTAATGACAAGTCCTCTCTAAATGCATGACAGTTCTCTAGGGAAGCAGTCAACTCTTCTGTTCCTGAACTTAGTTGATTTTTCTCATTGTGCTGCTGACTTGCTCCATCTTGACATTTGTCTGTTATTTTGAACAGCAAGTATTGGACTTGAGACACCAAAATATATCAAAAGGAAATTTTATCCCACCACAGTGGACACTGCAACATTTTGACCCGAATACAGGGTGTTAATTACATAGTTACATAGCTGAAAAGAGACTTGTGTCCATCAAGTTCAGCCTTCCTCACATATGTTTTTGCTGTTGATCCAAAAGAAGGCAAAAAACCTAGTCTGAAGCGCTTCCAATTTTGCAACAAAAATTCCTTCTTGACCCCCAAACAGCAGTCAGATGTCTCCTTGGATCAAGCAGCTATTACCCCACTAATTAGAAATTATATCCCTGTATGTTATGTTTTTGCAAATATTTATCCAATTGCTGTTTAAAACTCTGTATGGACTCTGATAAAATCACCTCTTCAGGCAGAAAATTCCATATCCTTATTGCTCTTACAGTAAAAAACTAAAACTTTTCTTTGCCATTGATTCAATTTCCTTTCTTCCAGCCTAAATGTGTGACTTTGTGTCCTATATATAGCTCTGTTTATGAAAAGATTTCCAGATAATGCTTTGTCTGGCCCCGAATATATTTGTATAATGTTATCATATCCCCTCTGAGGTGCCGTTTTTCCAAACTAAAGAGATTTAAGGTTTTTAACCTTTCTTCGTGTGAAAAACTCCCCTTCCCACGTGAGTTTGCCACAAGCTCCTGGAGGAGCTTGCTTGCCAGCCTCCTGCCCACAGACTATGGGCCCTGCAGGGAAAAGACCACCTAACTTGATCGACCGTTAGCACTGATTTCATGGAACTGTTTTGGGCATGGGACCATGTGCGCAGTCGGTCAGAATTGTGAGTTCCGGGAGGTTTCCGAACCCCTGGACTGATCTGGGTGATTTTTGGATGTATTGGTCACTCGGATCGGGGCTCTCAGGGGATGTAACTTTTGTAGGGGTTTTGTGTGTTTGAAGGTATTTTGGGGGTTTTATAAAAATTTATGTTTTCTGTGCCTGGAGATAGTTGAGTTTGGTATGGTGCTTGACTCGGTTGTCTCCTGGGCACAGGGGAGGGATTGTCTTGTTTTGTATGGGAGTGTCCTGGACCTGTGTATGTTTTTACTGTGGTCTACTCTCGGATTTTTACTGTGGTCTATTCATCTCCCCTGCATAGGGGTCTGCATATGGGGAATAAAGTTATTATTGCCTACCCTCAACATAGAGTCTCATCTCATGTGTCTGGTGGGAACAGCTGTATCTGCTCTGGGGATTGCTATATCACAATACTTCCCTGGGCTATAATCACTAGCTCTTGTAAGAGCTACACTGCTATACCTGCTATACTCTCTTGGAGGGTCTTCTCATTAGGAGGGTCTTCTCATTAGGAGCTGGATACAGGATAAGAAGGGACAAGAAGGGACAAGAAGGGATGGCAAGACCCCAGCCAAGCTGCGGCGGCTAAGGGTCTACAGTGCTTATGGTACTCGGCAACAGCAAGGAAGCAGTGATTGGTGGAGGCACCCAGTCTGTCAAACTTCGTAACTAAAATGCTACATTCTTTTTATCAATTTTGTAGCTCGCCTCCGCACTTTTTCTAGTGCCATGATATCCTTCTTTAGAACAGGTGCCCAAAATTGCACAGCATATGCCAGGTGTGGTCTTACCAGCGATTTATAAAAAGGCAAAATTATATTTCCATCCAAAGAATTTATGCCCCTATTTATACATGACAAAACCTTACTGCCTTTAGCAACTGCAGATTGACATTGCATATTGTTGCCTAATTTGTTGTCTATAACAATTCCCAAATCCTTCTCGTGTGAGGTTATCCCTAATTCATTAACATTTAGGGTGTAAGTTGCTTGTGCCTTCTTGACCCCGAAGTGCACAACTTTGCATTTCTCTACATTAAATTTAATCTACCATTTTAGTGCCCAGTCCCCCGATCTATCTAAATCCCACTGCAGCAAAGCAATATCCTGCTCACATTTGATTACTTTACAAAGTTTTGTGTCATCTGCAAACACTTAAACACGGCTTTCAATGCCTATTGCAAGATCATTTATAAATATGTTAAATAAAAGCGGTCCCAAAACAGAACCCTGAGGGACACCACTTACCACTTTTGTCCAGCCTGAAAATTTACCATTAATGACAACTCGTTGTACTCTATCCTTAAACCAATGTTCTACCCAAGAACAAGAATATTCATCTAGACCAATTTCTTTTAGTTTGAAGACTAACGTATTGTGAGGAACCGTATAAAATGCCTTGGCAAAATCCAAGTAGATCCCATCCACTGCAACACCCTGATCTATACTTCTACTTCTTCGTAGAATGCAATTAGGTTAGTTTGACATGACCTATATTTCATAAAACCATGCTGATTATTACCAACAACAAAGTTTTCCTCAATGAATATCTGAATATTATCCCTCAATAGTCTTTCAAATGTGTTCCCAGTCACAGAAGTTAAGCTCACAGGTCTATAATTTTCAGGCAAAGATTTTTAAACCCTTTTTAAATATAGGAACGACATCTGCCTTCCTCCAATCTTCCAGTAAAATAGCTGAAACAAAAGAATCTTGAAAGATTAAATACAGAGTTTCACTTATTTCCCCACTTAGCTCCTTAAGTATTCGTGGGTGAATACCGTCAGGCCCCGGAGCTTTATTTACATAAAATTTTCTTTAATAGCTGTAGCACCTTGTCTCGAGTCATCCAATCACACGTCATCTGCAAGTTTTTTGCAGCAATCATTTGCATATCTCTTGCCATAGGATCCTCATTAATATATACTAAAGAAAACTAGTTATTTAAAATGTCTGCCTTTCCTGGTCTTCATTAACTAACAGATCCATCTCTGTTTCCAGTGTACCTACACTTTCATTTTTTGTGTTTTTAGAATTGATGCACTTGAAAACATTTTGGGGGTTGGTTTTGCATTCTTTGGCTATCAATTTCTCATTGTCTATTTTGGCCACTTTAATTGCCTTTTTTGCAAGCATTACTGGCTTCCTTGTATCTTAAATAGGAAGCCTCTGATTTATCCGATTTAAATGCTTTTTTAATGCCCTTAAAAAAAAAAAAAAAAAAAAAGACATACAGAGTAAAGACATACTTTGTACATTTTTGTTAGAGCAACCCCTAGGTGGAGTTTAATAAATTGCATGTTATCAATTACACAAAAAGTGGTTCAGACTGAAAGTACGGCAATTACACAGGTTTAACAAAAAATATTTGGGAAACCTTATTGTGGGAACGTCAAATGTTGGGGCTGCAGTTTGTAGTTCAATCATCAAAGGTCAACATTTTATTACATCCAAGTATAGGTAAAAAAAAAAAAAACGGTTTGAACGATTTTTCACTTGTGAAACCAAGTTGTATATCTTACTAACTGCCAATGTGGACTCATTTACATTGGTGAGACAACTAACAAAATCAAAGATAGCAAGTCTAAATATAATTCCGATATCTGCACTAAAAACAAAAACAAAAAAAACTTTAAAAAAGTACATCCAGTGCATTCACCCAATGTCAGAATTAACATGGCAATCTATTGATCATTGATTCAAACATTCGATTATATAAACGTTTTTGTAATTGTTTCCAATTGGCATTTTGCTTCCAAAGTATATTTTACTATGTTGCATATGCTTTGACTACAAGGTTTCAATGTTTCTCCTATACTGGGGTGCAGTAAGGGCTCTGCCACCCCTTTATTCCAAATGTTAAAATGCACAAATTCATAAAAAAAATTTTTTTTTAAATAAATTACTAACAAATTAAAGTTACTACTGCAATGGATCGTAAGCGGTCTGGAAGACTGCACAGATATACTGGCTTTTGAACAGTCTTTCGTAAAATTAGCAAGTAACACATTTGGTTTTGTAGTTCTGCACAGACAAGTGCTCAACAAACAGAAGCATAATAGCCAGCAAAATCTCATGTTGGTGCTTTTTTATCTTTTTGTTTCTCGCACACAGTATGAGATCCTTTAAGTCTTTTGCAAATAAAATATTCATTGATCCATTTGGTAAGCAAACAGTGATGTTATCCTGGGCAATCTAGAACGTAAAGTAAGTTTTCATGATACACATTCTGGTTTAACAAAATCTGGATGGTGGATTGTGATGGCTCCAATTTAAAATTGAGTAACTTACATCTACCCACTCATCAACCTACATAAACACACACACGGTAATGTACATATGACGTTCAGCTAAATTAACAATTTATCAAGCATCATGAGTCATGATCCAGCTGCGCAGTTGCTTGTTAATGTTCAAAACTGTTTTGTATGGATTTGCACATATTCAGGAATTCATTATTGATGAACGAGCCAGCATAATTCAACAAAATGCCCCAAACCATGAAAAACAGCACATGTGCAAAAATAAATAATATTTTAAGTATCAGCTTAATATCCTTCTTATTGAGTCAGTATAATTTTTACAGTCTATCTGCAGAATGGAAAAATAAATCTAACATCAGCACAATGTTTGCTCTACATACTATTTTGGAAAGAAAAAGTTGAATCTCCAGAGAAAAAGCAGACTTCGCAAGCCCAGAGGATCATACATTTAGAAAGTAACTATATGAAAACACTCTTTTTAAAAGTTAAGAAAAGCAAAAACAACAAACACAAAGAAATCCCAATAACAAAACACAACAACCACCACAAAAAAAAAAAACACATTTACATACGTGAGCTGCTGGAAAACCAAACACATTTGAATGATTTAATAGTGGACTGATAATTAAGTGCAGCATTAATGCTATATTTTATGTTTTAAGAAGTATTTTAACCCCTTTGAATATTGTAATAACATGTTTAACCCTTTAAGGAATAAAATGGAATCATGACATGTCACGTGTCCTTAAGGGGTTAAATAGCTTGTTAAGAAGGTTTTTCAGCATTAATTACACACATAGATGGTGCTTGCATGGAACAAGCCAGCCATTTCTTTTTTCCTGCTAAACTTGGCAGATTTACTAATGGGTTAGCTCCTCCTCTCAGGTGTCAGTACAGGAAATTCCTAATGAAGCAATTAAACAATTTGGAAAATATAAGCTTACAGACATTCTTAGTATTTTGTTTTGTGGCAGGTAGGAGTGAACGTTTTCTTTCATTATAATTACCTTTTGTCTCACTTTACCATGTTTACCATGGGTTTACCAAAGAAAAGTCAGCCTCTCTTTATCCAAAGGGTCATGTAAACAGCCTGCTAGGGCAGGACTAACTTAAATAGGTTTCATTTTATGAAGGAAATTGCAACAAGGACAAACTCATAGTCCCTGAGCAGTATGAAGTGATAAGTGCGATAGCGATCGCTCCTTTAGCACTCTTGTTCCAAATTTTCTAGAGTAGAGAGACAGAGAACTTTCTCAAAATCTTTATGAAAGTGCGATGGCCCAGGCAAAAAATTTAGGATGTCACCTAAAATACTTCTACAGACAGGTATTCGAAGAGTACGTTCCAAAAATAAATAAATAAAAAGCAAGGATTTTTGAAATCCAGGATTAAAAACATAAACTATGCTAGAATTCATCTCAAAACTTCTACTTTAAGGAATAATATCAGAAGTTCCACTCGGAGAATTCTTCAAAGGGTTATATTCAACAGTATTCCACTCTCCAAATCCTCACAATAAATTGAGATTCATCCTGAACCTAAATAAAATAAATATTCATGTAGAAGAAATCGTTTGAAATGGATCTCTGGCCATAATCAATAATATGCTCCACAGGGTAGACTGGTTATCATCCATAGATTTATAGCTTGCTTATTATCAGCTTTCGATTCAGTAGAAAGCAACATTTAAACCCAAAGAAACCTAATAACCTAATAATCCAATGTCATTTCTGGTTTCTTCGGGTTCTGGTACATGGGGGCATACACACATCGATCACGGCCTTTTCATTTTGTTAATAGTGATTATGTTATTAACTAATGATTTTATTGCTAAGAAAGGAAGGGTCTTGTGTTGCCATTCCACTCCAATGAAGTTTTCATATTTGATATATCCTGTATTTGCCTTGACATTTATTTTATACATTTTGAGGAATTGGTAGTCTCCTTGTGTTGATCCCTTTATTCGGTGTGTGCTGATCCTATTTTGATTTACCAAGATGGTGTCACTAGTCAATTATCTCCAGAATTTCTGCTGATTGTGGTGTCAAATTTTGCATATTCTTCAAGATATCTCACGTCCATTGTTTTGGGTTTTTTCAGGAAAATTTCCAAACTGTCCCTTCAATGCGCTGATCTCTCAATTTCAAAAAGCTATGCATCTCAAGGGGAAACACCCCCATCATCTATAAGAGCTCATTCCACCAGTGGAATGGCACTGTTCTAGGCTTTGTCAGTTCCCTTGTAGAAGATTTGTAGGGTAGTAATCTGGTCTTCTCTGTAGACTTTCAAAAAACATAAACTGAATTTGTAGAATTCCCCTACCTTTATTAATGGCTGTTACTTCGCATAAATAAATTGTGTATATTGCGGTGAATTATTGTTTGATTTTCCCTTCTTCTGAGTCTCCTTGGGTATTATCCATTACTGATGTTGTCTTTCTTGGTTAGCCAGGAAAAGAGAAAATTGTTCTAAATACTTAATGTAATTTTCTTTTTTTTTGCCATTTCCATAACAGCAACATTCTCTCTTCCTTATGTTTTTTTTTTCTTGGTTTCAGACTTGTTTTGAGACTGGAGAAGGAGGCATATTGTCTCTTAATGGTATAATAGCTTTATTAGGGATTTCCTGTCCCAACACCTGAGGGTCGGCATCATCATCATTTCAACAACAGGTGTTAAAATTTAAATTTATGCCACTCACAAGCTGAATTAAAGTCAAATAGCATCTGTCAACAGCAAGCATAACGAAAACACTAGTGTCAGCTACATTGGGTTACAGCCCGCCGTTTGTAAGGGGCCCAGCTGAGCACTAGGGCTCTCTAACTCTATTTGGTCTGGTTGTGGAGATTTAAATAACTCTATGAAATAAACTGTAATGAGGAGTAAGATCACTTGTGACGGCTGCTGGGACTGAATAAAAGTTGACATCGGAGCTCCACTTTATATTAACTTTTCTCAACCTCAGGCTTGTCAATGAGAAAGTAGGCCCTACTTTGTCCAATTTTATCTTTGGATTGTGTTGGAATGTCAATGAAACGCAGTCTGTATCAGTATTTCATAAACATTATATATTTATGAAATATGGAGAAGTCACAGAGCCTCTTTAAGAAACTTTCTTAAAAAGCATTACTTGCTTTTACAAAATTGTGAGGACTATTATACAGGTATTAAAAAAAGAACATGAACAAAGCACGTTTTAATTTGTTCTATAGCAAGAACAAAGAAAGAAATAAAACCATAATAATAATAAAATAACACGCCTCTGTATGTATATACTTACATATGTTTTTAATAGTTATATTATGTGATACAATAGCGTACAAGACTATTAGAAATTAGAATAGGAATATTTACTAACCAAACTCAAGTAAAATAATTATTGTAAATACAAAGGTTATATTAAATAAGAATGCAATATCAAACACTATATTGCAAATACGACTGCTGTACTAGATAAATAGTTATTAAAGTTCACATTCTACACTATTAACCATAACTAAACATTACTTGCCACTGCAAACCTGTCACACCTACCAGGAGTGAATTTCAACTCGACAATGGCTAGTTGATGAGTGGAATTTTTGAGCCCTGTTATAAACTCCACATCTGCTATATTAACACCATACCCTGCATGTGCAGCATTAAGCATAAACTCGCTGCATTAAACCTGTACCCACTACCACAACCCCACAATGTGCTGTATAATTAACTAAACTTATAGTATGTAATAGGAGGCATTATTTCTTTCTAAATATACCAGGAGACTAGACCAATGAAAAGTGGCCTAACTCAGGCCTTGGGATTTTCAGGACCACACTTAGGGCCTCGACCCAGTTCAGCCCAGCAGGCTACGCCACTGAATGGAAGGCCCTAAGCACTAAACCCAATACATCTTAATGTACTAGTTTTGGTGCACAGATGTTGGCCCTTTTCCAGGACAATGTTTACATTTGGTTAAAAACAAGTCAATGGCAGCCTGTATGACCGCTACTAAAGTCTTTTCATCTTCACATATTTCAATTTTTGAAATAATCATGCACGGTGCCATTAAAATATGAGCTTCTCTGCAAGAAACATTGGGTTGGCGGAATGCAGCAATTGCCATGCATTATCCATGTGCAGTCAATGCTTCTCCAAGACATGAATCTGACTAAACAAAAGAAGTCAAAATGGATTACTTTATCAGAATAAACGTACGTTTTCAATATAAGAAACAAACCGCCAGTGTTACAAATGTCAAGGAACACATCAAAATATTTTGTTTTAGTTAGAGTGTCCTTTAACTACAAGATGACACTCTCCCATTACCAGCATACGAGACTCTTTACCGAATGTGATCCGTGGATTACAAACCTTCATAACTTCAACCTGCAGATCTTCATGAAGTGATGGTGTTACTTTAACGGAATTCAGCATTTGGTTAAGTAGCTGCTTCTCATCAGTGTCTGTTTCCACGGATACAAATCTGTCGTCAGACAGAAGCTTCTATAATAAAGGAGAAACACAGAAGCCATGCGTCAGCTGGGAGTTCACTAACCTACTGATGTGTGACTAGGAAGGCTTGAGCATAGAGAAAATGTAGCTTCATTTTTATTCAGGAGTCATTAAACAAACAGTCAGAACAGAATAGAATGTTTCACTTTCAAGCAGAATTAGTCTTTGTACTGAATTTGACCAACAATTCTAAATCAGGTATTCAGTTTCAGTATGAGCACACACGCTACATGTACAATTTGGTTCATAATAAATTGCCACATGCTATAAGAAGAAGAAGAAAAAGAAAAAAAGAAAAAAGCAGAGATGAGGTCTAAATATTTAAACCCAAAATGTTTACCAAACTGCCTCTGAACTGGCACATCTGGAGACACATTTGGATTTTACTATTTGCTTATTTTTGCAGCCAGATGTGCAGAAATCTTAAATATTTGCCCCTGGGTAAGGAAGGAAAGACCTGACAATTTGTTCTGTCATACCATAGACTAATGGCTCCCTTCCATATCGCTAGAGCTGCAGGACAAATAAGTATAACTTTTGGTGGTCCCCAATGCAGTGAGATGGACTTACTCAATGGCCCTTCTTTTCCAACACCTGATTTGTTACAAGTGAGGGGGTTAAAATGTAATTAGAAGGGATCCAACTGACCTCTTACCAAATAGACTCCATCTCAGACTCCCTCCCAATACGTCACTTGGGAAATTCTCATAAATGCCAGCCACACATTCTTTTCAGAACAGTCAAAGGAATAGCCAGTTCAATGGCATAAAAAAGGGCACTTCCCATAAAATTCCAGGGGATATCAATCCCCAATGGCACTACCACATTTGTCTCTGCATCTGTCCTATCACTTTTGAGAAAAAAACAAAACAACTCACCTAATCCAGCTTCCTCAACCCATGTTTCCTCATGTTCTTTCCAAGTAAATGGGAAATCTTCACATGTGAAGGCAGTGTATGTTCACATGATACAAATAATTGATAACGGAGTTGGGAAGGTAGACTTCTTCATAACTAGTGGGTGGTGCTTGCATATGTATTTGGACCTCATCCAGAATAATTCAGAGGCAGTTTGGTAAATTTCAAGTATAATGAATTTAGTATGCAAATTTCCCAGATATGTCAGCAATAATTTTTACCTAAATTTGCCTTTGAAGACTTTGTGCACCATAACCACTATAGTCACCTTTTGGTGCCAAAAAAGCACTCTCCCAGGTTAAGTATTCAAACTATTTGAGAAAGGTTACTTGGGGTCTGTCAGGCACCTACTCCTATGATCCTGGAAGCTCCTTGCATTGAGCTAACCTGGTGGTGAAGAATTTGCTCGTTGAGAGCACTCAGCGTTTTTTCTCAGTATACATGGCAGGGCTTAGCTCAGCAAAGCTAATGAAAAATCCTTGCAGGAGCTTCTGGTGCCACAGGAGGCAGTGACTGGTGGACCCCAGATAAGTTGTCAAACTGTTCTTAAACGTTCTTGGCATGACAATTTACACTGGAAGGGCACCAGGGCAATCCTGATACTACTAAAGCGGGCATGGAGTATTTCTTTAAGTCTCACAGGTTATTAGTAACACACAAAAACGTCAAGCATTTTAAAAATTAACACCAGACATAAAAATTTTTTTGTAAAGTTCTTGTAATTAAATAAGAAAATATCAATATGAAAGAAAAAAATCGCAACACAACAAACAGAATAAAATTGTAAGACATCACCACTTTTTACCTGCATTCCAGCCAATGCCTGTTGTGCCAATTTGACATTCTTTGACTCCAATGCAAGCTGGAGGGGGAAAATGCATTTCTCTCTGGGAAAAGGAGAAAATAACAAAAGGTATGGGACATTATCTTTATCCAAAACGCAATTAACATAATCATCAATGCACATAAAGATCACATTAAAAAGATCAAAAATGCCAGCAAGCATCTCAGTTAAAATGAAAATTCAACAATTTAAATATATGCATGGCAGCGTTTCTTTTTTACCAATGAACCAGATTTTACCTATAACCTTGATGGAACATGTCAGTATTTTTCCTACATCAAGACAATTGGATTATATTAGCATTTGTTATTAGAGACCTTATTGGCTCTTAAAATAATTATAATCTGTAATATTCAGGGAAATAAAGCATAATGGTTTTCATTACAAGGTAATACATTGAGTTGAAAATTACATGATTTTAAGGGGGGAGGGGGGATCTAACTGACTGGTCACAATTATTGTGAGCTCCTCAACCTTAGAAGTGACATTATGAAGTATAAATCACATTTCCAGGTACAATCTGTGCTTATTTGACGAGATTTATATGATTTAAACTTGATGCTCCATTGACTTACATAAGTCTGCCTGACCTAAAGAAATGCACCCTGCGATCAGAGAGCACCCTTTCACGCAGCACTAAACACATTGGCCCTTGTCCCACATTCCGGATCAGTCAGATTGCCTGATCTAACTATAATTTGCACTGCCACTTGACAGTTAACCCATTAAGAACACACCAATGGGTTTTTATATCTCAATACTTCAAGTACACAGATAATAGCTCCGGAGAATTCCAGATGCATCATAGGACATTTCACTAAATCAGTGGTGCACAAAAGATAGATCCCCAAATGTTTTAAAACTACAGCGTCCATGAAGTTGTCATTCTAAAGGCATGCAAAGCATCATGAGAGTTGTAGTCCTACAACATCTGGGGATATACCCATTGTGCACCCCAGGTCTAAATAGACCAATGACCTTATAATAACCCTTACCTGCCAGGCAATCATCGGAGATTTCTTGATAAAATGCATATCCACCCCACAGTTTCCAGAATAAAGACCAAATTTTCATCCATAGCCGCGGATTTGCCAGCATCCTACTACCTCAGGGAGACTGATGCCTCATGTATATATTTTTATACATATAGTCACATGTTCTATTGGCCACCCCACTCAGTCGCCCCCATTTTCACATTTGACATGAGTACAGTCTATTTAGTGCCAAATCTGTATAAGTCTGAATTTAGCTGCAAGCACTTGAATGTGTATATACAGGAGAGTATTTTCCAGTTGGTAATGTCCATAGTCCTACAATTCTCTTTCATTCACGCCAGAACTTCTTAGTGAGATATCATGTTGCAGCCCCAAAGGGTCCAAATGCATGCCCTAGCTCAGTCTATTCTGCACCATATGTATACAAGCAAGCAAATGCAAATGTTGTCAGGTGCTTTAAGTAGAAATCACATAACTAATAATCTTTAGAAATAATTACTATAGATACACTGAAATTTATGATTACAAGATTGTATACATATGTATGTGCATACCTATTATAAATGATTATATGTATCCTTTGATTAGGGCAATTTCCTACATTCATTGTTTTTTGCTCTTGTTGATCTAAGACTTTTTTGGGTTATTATGTCTTTTACCCAAATGTTATTGCTCCTATGTCATAAGAAAAGCATTAGAGTGACTTGCTGGGATCGTTTCCTACACCACACGCTTGGGGTACACAGTCTATGATTTTATTAAGGACCCAATGGTTCTTTTTAATGCCCAACATTTATACATATTTGTATAGCTGTCTGCTATTTTGGCTAATCTGTATATTTACCTAAGCTGATTTTGTCTTAATTCTGTTTTCTGTGGGAATTTGTACATTTTGGACAAGAAACATCTTTGTGTAAATGATGATAGTGGAGTTAAGTTCCTAATCATTTTGGAAGTGGATTGAACTGCTTTTACAAAAATAGTGTGTAGAAATGTCATTGTAAACATGAACGTAAGTAAAAACATTATTTTGTAGGTTTTTACAGGAAACAGGGATTACCCAAAATGAATCGGCTAACAGGGCACTATGGAGGAATATGTGGGTTGTAGCCATATTTGGAAACAGGTATTGTGGAACAAAGGAACTCAATAAATTACTTCTCACAACAGAACAAAAATAAATGTGTTTTATTGAAAGGCATACTTAATAACTTACCTTAGCTGGTAAGGCGGAATCTTGCTTACACCTTCTGGAGATTCTAAAATGTCTGTACAAAGAAAATATAAACAGTTAATATGCTTATCTCTGACACACTCGCTCAAGAGTACTATTAAATACTTCTGTTTGAAAATGTGTGAATTAATATTTTAAACTTGGAGTATGGGACGTATCTGCCAACAGGCACATGTCCTATTGGCCACCCCAGTCAGTTGCCCCCATTTTAACATCTCACAGGAGTACAGTCTATATTTAATGCCAAATCTGTATGTCTGAATTTAGCTGCAAGCACTTGGAGGTATAAAAACAGTTATGTTACAAAACATAGACAATAATGAAAACTCTGTACAGTAAAAAAGCTCAGAGCTGTTCAAAATTGAACTTTGTGGCCCAAAACAGGTTTAGCATTTTCTCTGTGTTTTGTCCAAATCTGCTTGTTATTTATTTTCCTCCCTGAACCTATACCTGATATATGGGAATCTGACCCTATGCTTATTTGATTAACCAGCTCCCCTACCCCAGTTTCACAAGTCCAAATATTATTGTTTTATTTTATATTATGCCTGATGTTTTGGTCACAGCACAGTGCACACATGATGTGTTCTTCCTAGACTCAGAAAGTGCTGGTTTTTAATGGTGGCTTCGCCCATGTGGACTAGCTCTACAAACACAAAACAGCCAAGCACTGATAACACTGGTAAAATGTCTTTGGGATGTGAGAATTGTAGGGCCTGAGAATTAATATATGTATGTCTATATTTCTTCCCACTTTAGTTACATAAATCTTTGCTTGGCTGCTGCCTATAATAAAAATCTTTGCTTTTTTAAACACAAAAATATGGCAGAATTTGAGGGGCCTGGTGTTATGTGCCAGTAGAGCCTAGTCTTTGTCAAACCTCTTAGAACCCTCACATGATCCAGGGGTATCTGGTAGCTATACAAATGAATACAATTCCCATAATACCCATAAATAAGAAAATGCAAAACACACAAAATGTATCAGTGTTATTTTGAACATCTCTAATATTACAGAATTTGACATTTTTTTTGTCCACACTGAAGAGTAATGTGATTAACTTAATATACACTGTTGCAAGTATAACAATATATTAAGCAAAAAGACTAGTAATAAAAGTGTTATCAGAAAGGAGATATTCTAGATATCATAGCAGAGTAGCGTACAACCTATTTTAATGAGGTATAAAAAAAAATATATCAATAAATACAAAATTAATACTCATCTTTGAAATGTTATTACTTTGGAGTTCCGTAAGGTTAGCAATTTGTGCAGTAAGCTTTCAGCAAAACCAATACCTGGCTCAACCAATCCTGTTGCTACCATAACTACATATAGAAGTACTGACCTCTTTATAAGGCAGGTAAAGATTTTGAAGTTTATATTGACTGTATTCATAAAAACAGGTGAAAGCATGGTATTAGGCCCCAGAGTGTCACTTGTCATATGTCTGCATTTTTGGAAAACATTAAAAGGGACACTCTGGCACCAATTCTACTTTAATGCATTTGATAGATTTTGGCTTCAGTAATATGCTGTATTGTTTGCATATTCAAATCTTTACAGTTTTTGCATAAAACGAATTAATGCTTTGCAGAATGATGCACCTTAAAGGACCACTATAGGCACCCAGACCACTTCAGATTAATGAAGTGGTCTGGGTGCCTGGTCCAGCTAGGGTTAACCCTTTTTTTTATAAACATAGTTTCAGAGAAACTGCTATGTTTATAATATGGTTAATCCAGCCTTTAGAGCCTCTAGTGGCTGTCTCATTGACAGCCGCTAGAGGCGCTTGCGTGCTTCTCACTGTGAAAATTACAGTGAGAAGACGCCAGCGTCCATAGGAAAGCATTGCGTCACTATGAAGGAGGAGAGGAGGAGGAGGAGAGCGCCCCGCCCGGCGCTGGAGAATGGTAAGATTTTAACCCCTTCCTCTCCCCAGAGCCCGGCGGGAGGGGGACCCTGAGGGTGGGGGCACCCTCAGGGCACTATAGAGCCAGGAAAACGAGTATGTTTTCCTGGCACTATAGTGGTCCTTTAAGCCTGTCTCTTCAGCCACAGACCCTCAATCCAGAATATTTCCTTATCAAAAGTATGCACTCAGCTCAGTCACTGACAGCACTAAGTGTTCTAAACTAAAAAACAATTATCACCCAGTAAAACACATAGAAAGGATATCACTACCTGTTAGTAGTTTCTCAGACTGTCTTAAACCAAGTTGTGAATTAAAAGCAGTTCACTCAGTGCTGTTGGGGCTCAGACTGTGTGCATATATTTAATAAGAAAGTCTTCCTGGCATGAAGCGGTGTCACTATGAAGGCAGGCTTATGGTGCACACTGGGCACCTCCATCTTACGTCTCTGTCAGCAGGGCCAGACTGGGAATGCAAAGCAGACCGGGCAAAAATGTATGCCAGCTCTATAAGCCATTGTATCACATAGTGTATGTATGTATATATTCTATATTTATAAATATACTCAATTATCTAGGGTAGCAAGACATAGGCATATTTTGAATGTTATAAATTAATAGTATACATTATCGCAAAAAAAAT
Organism: Pelobates cultripes; assembly: GCA_933207985.1. Taxonomy (NCBI): domain Eukaryota; kingdom Metazoa; phylum Chordata; class Amphibia; order Anura; family Pelobatidae; genus Pelobates; species Pelobates cultripes. The sequence goes on along the minus strand of OW240913.1, from coordinate 206,165,348 downwards.
TTATTATAAATATTATAAACACAAGCTTACTTACACACACACAAACACAGTCACAGTAACCAAGTTAATTTATAAAAATAATTTTTTATTGAAATCTGCACTTTTTGCAAAGTAAACAAACAAAACGGGACATACTCTTCACACATAAAGCATTTCAGCAAGCTAAAGTTGTTTAGGGGTCTGGAGTGAGCCTTTAAGTCTTATTCATTAAACAAGTCTCCAAAGGTAAATCAATGAAGAATCGATTTGTTCAGCCGCTGATTAAGAGAGACATTTGATTCGTTCGGCCAGCTGAAACAAATTTTAGCACAAGTCTACTTTGTACCAGATTTAAATTAATTTTATATATTGCCTCGGACCTTGGGAAAGATCCATTGTGTTTGGTTATTTAGCACATTATACTCTCCTGACTGAGCTTGATCCACTGTAAAATGGTACCCCTTTGTGTGGGTAGTTCATGATGAACTGAAGGTTACTAACATTAAATACAGGTCCTTGCAGTGCATGCTGGTTAATCAGTTTGTTTTC
>OW240913.1:206142816-206164720 GCA_933207985.1 Pelobates cultripes | reverse complement strand
GGGGTAGGGGTACTGCTGGGGAGGGTAGGGGTACTGCTGGGGGGGTAGGGGTACTGTGTGTGGGGGGTAGGGGTACTGCTGGGGGAGGGTAGGGGTTACTGCTGGGGAGGGTAGGGGTTACTGCTGGGGGGGGTAGGGGTGGGTGCTGTGTCAGTATACCCCCCCTCCCTCCTTCTTACCTTTAATGAAGGGGAGGGGGGGGCACAGCCATCCCTGGTGGTCCGGTGGTGGTAAGCACTGCAGGGGGAGGGCTCTGTGATGCAGCTCCCCTGTCCTCCGCGCAATGCTGTGTGGAGCGTTGCCATGGTAACGCGCGGCAACGCTCCACACAGCATCGCGCGGGAGGACAGGGGAGCTGCTTCCTAGAGCCCTCCCCCTGCCTCCCGACCCGGAAGCAGAGTAGGCGCCTGCCGTTTCGGGCAGGCAGGCGCCTACTCTGCATTGATGGCGAACCTGTGGCCGCGTGCCCACAGAAAGGGCCCTAGGTTCGCCATCACTGCTCTAGAGCCTCTAGTGGCTGTCTCATTGACAGCCGCTAGAGGCGCTTGCGTGCTTCTCACTGTGAAAATCACAGTGAGAAGACGCCAGCGTCCATAGGAAAGCATTGCATTCAGCCAATGATGTCGCTATGAAGGAGGAGAGGAGGAGGAGAGCGCCCCGCCCGGTGCTGGATAATGGTAAGATTTTAACCCCTTCCTCTCCCCAGAGTCTGGCGGGAGGGGGACTAGAGCCAGGAAAACGAGTATGTTTTCCTGGCACAATAGTGGTCCTTTAAGCCTGTCTCTTCAGCCACAGACCCTCAATCCAGAATATTTCCTTATCAAAAGTATGCACTCAGCTCAGTCACTGGCAGCACTAAGTGTTCTAAACTAAAAAACAACTATCACCCAGTAAAACACATAGAAAGGATATCACTACCTGTTAGTAGTTTCTCAGACTGTCTTAAACCAAGTTGTGAATTAAAAGCAGTTCACTCAGTGCTGTTGGGGCTCAGACTGTGTGCATTTATTTAATAAGGAAGTCTTCCTGGCATGAGGGGGTGTCACTATGAAGGCAGGCTTATGGTGCACACTGGGCACCTCCATCTTACGTCTCTGTCAGCAGGGCCAGACGGGGAATGCAAAGCAGACCGGGCAAAAATGTATGCCAGCCCTATAAGTCATTGTACCACATAGTGTATATATGTATATATTCATAAAATTACTCAATTATCTAGGGTAGCAAGACATAGGCATATTTTAAATGTTATAAATTAATAGTATACATTATCGCAAAAAAAATTATAATAAATATTATAAACACAAGCTTACTTACACACACACAAACACAGTCACAGTAACCAGGTTAATTCATAAAAATATTTTTTTATTGAAATCTGCACTTTTTGCAAAGTAAACAAACAAAACGGGACATACTCTTCACACATAAAGCATTTCAGCAAGCTAAAGTTGTTTAGGGGTCTGCAGTGAGCCTTTAAGTCTTATTCATTAAACAAGTCTCCAAAGGTAAATCAATGAAGAATCGATTTGTTCAGCTGCTGATTAAGAGAGACATTTGATTCGTTCGGCCAGCTGAAACAAATTTTAGCACAAGTCTACTTTGTACCAGATTTAAATTAATTTTATATATTGCCTCGGACCTTGGGAAAGATCCATTTTGTTTGGTTATTTAGCACATTATACTCTTCTGACTGAGCTTGATCCACTGTAAAATGGTACCCCTTTGTGTGGGTAGTTCATGATGAACTGAAGGTTACTAACATTAAATACAGGTCCTTGCAGTGCATGCTGGTTAATCAGTTTGTTTTCTTTATGAAATGCTTACAATTAGCATACAATAAGGCATTTCTTTGTTTTTATAATAAATGTGATTTGATTTTCCATTTTTTTTCCCTCACAGAGTTCCTTATGAGAATCAGAAACTGTTCATTTAGAACCATTGCAACAGTCTGTAGTGGTTATGAGGCTTGGAGTAAACTTTTAACATGATTGTGGATAATTGTCATGTATAAATGTAATCTTGGAATATGAAATGTTAAATATGGTCTTTTTTACAATAATGGAGTGCTATGGTTTTGTGTTTTTTGTATTCAAACAAGATGCCATTTCTGCTTAAGTATATTTGAAAAAAAAATGTAAATAAGTAAAGCTATGTAATAATAATTTTGTTAATTTAGCCCACAGGGCTTTCTTACATGTCAGCAGAGATTTCATTCTGATAGCAAAAGGCCCAGCTTCAATTTGGCAATCACATGATTACCTATTCTAAGAAATACACATAATCTCTTTCACTTACAGGAACCTGCATTAAATTATTTTTATTAGTAGTCCTTTTGGGAGGACACTCAACTGCGCAAATACAAATGAAATATAAATCACTGTTTAGTAGATATACCTCAAATGAAAACATGCATGTATTTAATTATGCATTTTTTTTTTTTATTAAGGTATATCTTAAAACAGCTGTCCAATTACAGACTTCCTAATGCAGCTCAATGAGAAGTCATGTACACTGTACGATTGATGTATGTGACGATAGTTACCATCACCTGGAGTTTCTGACAAACACTTTATGTAGGATCCTGGACTTCTACTATGTCTAAGTCATACTGTGTCCATTATAGGTGTAGGGCGTATATTTTGTATTTATTGTTAATTGTTTGTGTGCTCTCCTGCTGTCCTGCTGATGCTTGCTACCAACTAGGTGGATTTGGCTATGGAGCCGGTCTTTGTTATCTCTGTTGGTAGCAACGGTTATATATGTTACCTGACTAGCAAGGCTTGTAATTTGCATATTCGGCTAGATTTGCATATTGCTAACTCTGCAGGCAGGAGAGATATTTTGTGTTAATCATGGTCTTCCTCACCCCTTTAAAAATATGTAATTGTGTTAAAATAAGTTGCTGTTTGTTGTCTGCTATGTTTTGAATATTTGTATTTTATTGAAGTTGTCACAGCAATATTAGTGTAATGAACGTAAGGGCTAGTCCCGAGAAAAATAAAAATAAAGTATTGTGGGGGGCGGGGCCTGGCTGCCATGCTGGCCGGTCGCATGGCAAAACAGCTCTGGCAACTTTAAAGTTATTAACCCACAACAAGGCACTTCTGGACCTACCTGACAACCTACCATGTTGAGCTAGCACATGAGGAGACACTGGACCCGGGGAGAGGCTGGCAGTTAATGTTTTAGTCCCTCGGAGTGACATGCATCGTTCCTTTCGGATGAGGCCTACTCAGGCGGTGAGTGAGGCGGATGGCCGCCGCCTGCTCTCCTGCCCGATGATATCCAGCCGGACTCCCTCAGCTGGGCGGTCCTGGCCCTGTTCCCCCCACTCTGGGCTGTTGGGGGTGATCCCGGCCTACACCCTGTATGCCCTGCAGCCCCTGCTTCACCGGAGCAGACCAGACCACGAGCCGTATCTAAAATGGCAGCACAGTGACCCTGCTGACTCACAATGCCATCTCTGGCTCCCGAAGGGATGCAATCCCCTTGAAACCTCCGCAGGCCCTGCATACCTGTAGGGAGCAGCCCAAAACACGCTGACACACAACCTCAATATCTGCCTGGCTAAACAGCTACCAACGCCTTGAGTCCACACACGGCGACACAGCGGGAGCAGTTACAAGCTGACACACGGAGCACAGACCCAACAGACACTTGTCCAGAAGATTTGCACAGAGAGCACTTCACCACTCCGTCCCACGGATCAGGCCCACAACGCCCCCACAACAGCACAGCCGTTGGAGGACACCAACGGCTAGAGGATAGCGGCAGAGGCGAACTCCTTATCACGGAGGGACATACCAGCCTTACACATCCACACTATGGACCCCAGGCAGAGAGGACTTAAGAAAATAGCTCTGGCCTCACTGAGGGTGCAGAACCTGCCTAACATCGCTCCATGGAGTCTGGGTATTTAACTGCCTGCTGCTGGGGTGTTCCTACATCATAAGCGAGCACTCTCAGGACTCTAAGCATATGCTAGCTCTTTAATAATGGACTGCAATGCCAAGTTTGAAATCTAGACACGATCCCTAAGTTTGCCCATAACATGGGTCCCGTGAAAGGGTTAATCTGTTAACCATAAGCATTAAGCTTAACTCAAACCATAGTTCAACCTAAGCTCACCTTCTTGTAGTCTTTGCAGCATGTGATAGTACAGTCCTATCTGTTAAGCTCCTGGCAATAGCAATGGCAAAAGCAAACAGCCAGCTCCAGCAAACATTGACCCATGAGTAACTAACCACTTTAAACATATGCAAGTGCCATCAAGTGCCCTTACCATGTTTATATGCATTATAGGCTATACTTACCTGTTATCAGCTTCTGGGGCATAACAAGCCTGTCTGAGATAATAGTGCGTACTTGCATTCTATGACCAAACCTAGTAATATTACTTCAAGCTAAAATGTTCTACGCAGCATGTATAACCTGTTGGTTCCTTTTCTTTTATCTTACTACGCCTGTCTCTGTTTACTCTTGAATTCCTAATCAAAAAAAAAAAAGAAAGAAAGAAAACACCAAATGTCACCGACAATCTACTACTGTAATTTCCTTTGGCATTACTGACATATGTAATTAACAATGCACTTTCAAAAACAAAGAATTATAAAAAAATAAAATAAAGTATTGCATGTTAGTTCCTGTGTGGATTTTTAGAGTCTTTCGAACTGTTTTCTGGCTGCGCGATCCTGGAAGGAGAGAACTGCAGCGGCATAGGCAGAGGGGACGATACCTGCCTGGAAGGAGAGAGCTGCAGCCAGTTCAGTTTGAAGAGTTCCGGTGAAACTCCAGTCAAGCACCGGCGACTGGGGCTGAAGCGTTCCAGGGTTCCAGGAAGCGGACATGGCGGAGGTACTTGGTCGGAGTACATGAGCCCCATCACAGCTGCCAGTTTAGTTTAGCTCCACTTAGCTAACCAAACTATGAAGTAAAACAAGACCTGCTTGAAAGCCAAGGGTATGTAACCCGGTTAATTTATAAAAGTGTGAATTTCTATAGAAATCTGCTTTTTTGCAAAATGTCATTAGTATTATTATTTATATAGCGCCAACAAATTCTGCAGCTCTTTACAGTGGGTGGATGAACAAACATGTCGTTGTAACCAGACAAGTTGGAAACACAGGAACAGAGGGGTTAAGGGCCCTGCTCAATGAGCTTACATGCTAGAGGGAGTGGGGTAAAATGACACAAAAGGTAAGGATAGTAGTAGACTAATGACAGTTGCAAGAGAGGAATCAGTCAGGAGCTATTAACAATTTAATTGATACGCTGACAGAAGGGTGAGGCGTTGGAGGTGCAGGCGGACAGGGAGATGAGCCTCACTGTCGCATTCATTATGGACTGTAACGGCGCAAGTTAGGAGCATGTAAGTCCACTGAGAAGCGGATTACAGTAGTCAAGGTAAGAAAGGACAGTGGAATGAGTCGCATCTGGCGTTAATAAGGGTGGATGCACACAATGTTTTTGAGATGGAAGCTGCAGGATTTGGCGATAGACTGAACATGAGGCGTGAAGGAGAGGTCATAGTCAAAGAGAACACCTAGGTAGCGAGCCTGCATGGTGGAGCTGATGGTAGCACTTGGAGGGAGACAGACACAGGAGTAGCAACACTTGAGGGAGGAAAGACTAGAATTTCAGTTTTAGTCAAGTTAAGTTTAAGGAAGTGTGCAGCCATCCAGTTAGAAATACCAAAGAGGCAGTCAGAGACACTAGTCAAGAGGAACGGGGAGAGATCACGAGAGGACAGATAGATTTGCGTGTCATCCGCATAGAAATGATATTGGAAGCCAAAAGGAGCTAATGAGTTTACCAAGGGAGGCAGTATAGATAGAGAACAGTAGGGGACCAAGGTCTGAACCATGGGGGACACCAACAAAGAGAAGTTGGGGAGAAGAAGAAAAGCCGGAGAAAGAAACACTGAAAGAGCTCTGGGAGAAGTAGGAGGAGCACCAGGAGAGAGCAATATCTTGTAGACCAATATTGTGGAGGATGAGAAGACGCTATTGATGATCAACAGTGTCAAAAGCTGTAGAAAGGTCAAGGAGAATTAGGATAGAGTAATGACCATGACATTTTGCAGCAAGTAGATCATTGGATACTTTGGTCAGTACCGTTTCCACAGAGTGCTTAGCACGGAAATCAGACTGAAGTGGGTGTAGCTGTGAGTTGGACTCAAGGAAGTCTGTGTCAGGGTATTTATATCGGCAGACATTTTGTGCTATGATAGAAACTAAAAGTGTATATTCTGAGTCACTCTGAACAGACCAGACTCAATTTTGTTATTTCAAGTTAACAAAGAAGACACTAGATTTCTTTCTGTAAGACTGGCCTCTTTGCCAGAGCTAAGGAATGCATAGCATAGTATAAACAAGTGATAATGGAATATAATCAAATCTAAACCCAGACAATTGTGACAGAGAAGATTAAATAATAAAATTTAACTGTCTATATACATATAAGGTACCATTGTATGGAAAAGGGTAAACTTAGTTCATGATCTGTCATATCAGAAATTATAGTAGATTTGCAGACACATAGTCTGGACAAAATTTAAGAACCCCTTTGATCTTTGAAGGATACGTAAGTTATAGCCACTATCTAGATAGGCCAAAATGATGTCAAAATAGCCACCAGGAAAAGTTAACTCTTTCCTGGATAGGTATGTTTAGTGGGACAAGACTGCCCTCTACAGACCAAATAACTAATTTGCGATCTGGAAGATAACCACACCTCTAGTGCTTCTATTGGGTTATCAACTGATGACGTACAGAGAGTCTGGCTCTTTAAAAGTTAAGACAAAGGGAAGATAGAGGGGAGGCAGATGCAAGAGATGCAAAGGAGAGGAGAGAGGAATTGGAAGTTTGGGGACTCCGACCTCCATGCAGAAAGACATCGAAATAAGTTCCTGAGACTACCAATCGGATGAAATATCTACTTAATTGGTAATTATACTGGTTTCATTTAATTAAATTAAATTAATTAAAATGTATTAATAGCATTATATATGACTGGATAAAGCACGGTCAGATTTCCATATTAAGAAATCTTAGTTAACTAAGAATATATAGTTATAAACATTCCATTCTGCAGGTGGAATTAAGAATAATTATATATTGATGTGATATTATCACGTGTTAGCATACCGCTGTTTTTATCCAGGTGTATTGATTTGCTCTAAATTAAGATAGATATCTTTTAGACAAATTAAAAATCTGCTTATATAATATGGTAAATTCTCTTATTGGATGATTTCAGGAAACGGCTAATGAACTGGTTAAATGTTATTTTATTTAAAAATTACATAAGAATAGATCTTAACTACCTAGGAGATCTAGCCAGCATTGAAAGGGTTATTCTAACTGTCTGCTAAACTTTAGGACCTTACGCTGCACTCTGAGGAATTCTGTTCTTCTGTGAAAAGTTTTACTTTCAGTCTGTGTTAAAGATAGTAATAAATAAGTCTTGACAGATAATGCTGTTTTAGCCATTGAAACGTAATACCCATTCCTTTGTATTGCATATCATTTTATACTGAATATTCATTGATTATTGTCATGCATGTTGCATAATATTATTATTAATTAATTTGTCATATAAATAAAAATCTATTTTTATACATGGTGATATTAATTATATGAAATACATTCCACTTAACACGATAAACGTTCTTTGGGATCTGAGAATTGAAATAGTGGGCAATTCTCAACTGTTACTATTATTATCCCATAAATATCCCCACATCTGCCAATCCTGTATACACAACTCTTTCAAGGATCTTGGATGCAAAAGGCAGTAGCGAGTTAGGACGGTAGTTGGACGGGGAGGAAGGGTCAAGGTTGGGCTTCTTTAGAATTGGGGTTACAGTTGCATGTTTGAAGGGCGATAGAAATATGCCAGAGAAGAGAGAGAGATTGAGAATTTTAGTGAGAGGTGGAGAAAGAGAAGAATACAGAGTATGGATGAGATGCGAGGGAATAGTATCTAGGAAGCAGGTGGTGGGGCAGGAGGACTGGAGCAGAGCAGAAACCTCTTCTGCTGTAGCGGGTGCGAAGGAACATAAAACAGCTGAGGGAGTGAGGTTAGGGGAAGTATTGTAAGGGGAAGAAGAAAGATGAGAGATCTCTTCCCTGATTGTAGAGATCTTGTCAGTGAAGGGAGTTGGAAAGTCTGAGGCGGTCAAGTTAGTAGGTGGAGGAGGAATAGGGCGAAGAGGAGAGTTAAATGTGTGAAACTTGGGCACTTGCTGCATTTAAATTTAGGAGGTGTCATGATGTCTAGTTAAGAGGAGAGGGTGGAATTGTAGAAGGAGGTTGCAGAGCTAGGACAGGTGAGGTTTGAGATAGGTAAAAGGAGAGTTTGGAGATTAGTGGAGAAATGCTCTAGGTAAAGACATTGGAGGCTTCTGTGAGATTGATGTTCAGATTGTGGTGTCAATTGGGTCTTGGGTATGCCGATGTCAAAAGTCAGCAGATGGTGGTCAGATAGAGGAAAAGGAATATAGGATAGATTCGAGGCGGTACAGAGATTGGTGAAGGTGAGATCAAGAGTGTTTCCCACTGTATGGGTTGCTAAATTGGACCATTGCATGAGGCCAAAGGAGGAGGTTACAGAAAGCAGACGAGAAACATCAGTGTAGTTGGGGTTGTTGATTGGGATTTTGAAATCCCTAAGTATAAGGAAAGGAGTTCTAAATGAGAGGAAGTGGGGAAACCAGGGAGAAAAGTGCTCAATGAATAGCCTAGGATGACTGGGGAGGTGGTAGATGATAGCAATTCTTAAAGGAGTGGGTTTAAATAAGCAGACAGTGTGATAGAAGGTGTGAATGGGTTTTGTATGCATGGGGTCTAGGATGAGATCAATTGTGGGTAGGAGTGAGAGAGTAGAAAAATGAGTACAAAGCATGAGATGAGAGAAGGGCGGAGTGTAGCTGAGAGGGGCATATGTAAAAGTGGTTTAGGGGGGATGAGTGAAGTGGGTGTAAGGAGAGATTTTTATACTGAGGGACAAGGAGGAAATAAAGAGGAGGAAAAGACAGATCAATGCTAAACTGGGAAGAAGTAAATTGGAAATATTTGGAATATCAAGAGCAGGTGAAGGTAGGGTAAATATTAAGTTTTATGGGTTAAGACAGTGCAGGAGTGTACTAATAAGGGGCAGTGTGTACACCTGTTATTTTAACTTATTTGTGTTAAACACAATCTATAAATGTAATAATGAGCATGGGGTGGGGTGGGGTTGGTTATCAGACTTTCTTACAGCAGTATTGGGGCTTGATAGTTTTGAAATCAGGCTGTTGAAAAAAGATATGTGAGGGTCAGATAGGCTTGCAATAAAGCTAAGGAAGGGGTTATGTATCTAGGGACAGAGATGAAGGGATGGTTATTCAAATAAAAACAAACATATCAATAAAAGAAAGGAGGGGTCAGAGGTCATGCATATAGGTGAATAAAACAATTACATACAGGGCTAGCAAACTACACTTTAGCATGACAGACAAGATATAAGGGCAAGAAAATATACAATGCACACCGGATATATAAAATAAAATAAATGTACAGGGTGGTTGAATTAAATATAAATGATGCTGTGCAGGATAGAGTCTTAGTGTGGTCTTCCAGAAGGCTACCTTTGCTTATTGCAGTCAATCAGCTGATGGAGCAGTGACTTTCTTATAGCAGTATTGGGGCTTGATAATACTGAAATCAGGCTTTGCTTATTGCAGACGATCAGCTGATGGAGCACTGACTTTCTTACAGCAGTATTGGGGCTTGATAGTTTGGAAGTCAGGCTTTGCTTATTGCAGACGATCAGCTGATGGAGTAATAAAGAGGACACACTCTCACACATAAAACCTTTGAGCAAACTAAAGTGCTTCAGGGGTCTAGGATGTCCCTTTAAATCAACCTCAGTGATAGCTCTTGTTCTTGGTTTATTCAGTCCCAATGGTGGATACTATAGACTTTCAAGAAGACTGAAAACAGCCAGGACTATTTAGGATATTGAGCCATGTACATCCGACTTTACTTTTATGGTGCCTACTTTGCTGTTTTCATCATGTATCTTGTCTACAGTCAGCTACATTTTCAATAAGACCTTTTGATCTCTTGGCATTTAGTGGAAGAGAAACTTATAGCAGGCTCCCACAAACAAATCATCAGGGTAAAAAGACTAAACTGGAAAGCCTCTATTTGCAGGGATATAGCTAGAGGAAAACGGACACATTGTTTCCACTACGCATGTTTTATTTGCAACGTCTAAAAATAAAAATGAGAAATTCTAAATTAAACTTACTGTGCAATAAAGCGTTTGGGAAGGCTGTGTAAAACACATGCAGAAAGGTGTGACTAGGGCTGAATGAAAAAAATTATTTCACTCCTAAATGGCAGAGAATTAAGCAGTGAGACTGCAGGGGCATGATCTATATACCAAAACTGCTTCATGTAGGAAGTAATCAGGCTCATCTCCCCAAAAAGGGTTATATCAGCTGAATGGTGATCCTCAATGTATTTTGCAGGATATATGGAAATAGAACACAGCAAATAGTGCAATACTGTATGAATTTATGAAAACCTTAAAAGACAATATGCACTTACAAAAGTAGAATAAGAGTAGGCATGTCACCACTCCCCCAATGGCCTCATGTGCCATGTACAGAACTGTATCCAAGTGAAATCTCAGCCACATTCAAAAAAAGTCAAAATAAAATAAACATAAAATAATTAAAATCGCAAGTCACAAGCAGTAAGGTGTGACTAAGGCTGAAGAACAAAGTGATTTAACTCCTAAGTGGCAAAGAATTGAGTAGTGAGACTGCAGGGGTATGAGCTATACAGACAAACTGCTACAGTAAGCTAAGGTTGTTGGAGACTGAAGAGTCCCTTTAACTGTTTAAGGTGGTAAGGTGGAGGTCACACTCAGCTGCCTCTTTTTTAGTATTTGGTTTGTTCTTACCAAATACGGTCTGCTCTTCCAATGCTTACCTTAGATATTGGATAGCCCAGTAAAAGGTAGTAATATCAGCTGAGGATAAGCACTGGACACATTATTTCCATTTCCTTTCATTTTCTCTCTACTCCAAGATATAGTAAGTAATATAATGAGAATTTCAATAACTAACAAATCTCTCTGATTAGAACAATAATATATCGACCTGACACTTATTTCTCCTACTTGTCTTGGGGTTTCATACCAAACTATAGCATAGTATTACAACTCCTGAAAAGTGAAAACCACAATGATTTTATTTTTAGATTGCCCTAATAAATTTATGTATACAATAACTAGAGTTTACCCTGTATGTTCTTGGATCAGTGCAAAGATCCAAGCTGTTCCTTTTTTTTTTATATACAATAATGTTTTTATTTTATTCTTTTTTTAGATAAAACTATGTATGCATTTAAATGTTGCACAAACAAGGCAAATGTGTTGCTCCTAAAAAAACATTTTGTATCTAAAAAAAAAGAATAAAAATCTTTAAGAGCTTTTTTCTAAAGAAAATATTTAGTTTTTTTATTTCAAAGTTTTACAGCATCTACAGAGTATCCATTGTAGGTTTTATTGGAGTGTAGGCAGGCCCGGACTGGCCATCGGGCATACCGGGCAAATGCCCGGTGGGCCGCGATGGCCGTGGGGCCGAGGCCGGCAGAGAGATCCCAGGATCTCCCCGGCCGGCCCCTGCAGGGCCAGCGCTATCCGAGCGCCGGCCCTGCTGTGTGCCTCCGTGGGCCGGTGGGGAGATCAAAGATCTCCCTCACCGGCCCAGAGGCATGCAGATGCGGCCGCCGGCGCGGGAGTGAGGGAGGAGAGAGGACCGGCGGAGTTCTATACAGCAGCTCCGCCGGGTCCTCTCGCGGGGTTCTGAGCGTTGCCGCGGCAACACTATCTCGTGAGAGTGAACTCTAACCAGCAGGTTAGAGTTCACTCTCACCACTCGACCACCAGGGAAGGATGTCCTCATGGCACCCCACCCCCCAGGCAGAACGGATCTCCTCACCCCCTCCCAGGATAAAGGTAAGAAGGGAGAGGGGGGGGGGGACATAACTTTTTTTTAAAAATTATTAATAATAAAAAAATATATATATATTTAAAATAAATTCCCAAACAGCACCCCCAGATACAAACACAGCACCCCCAGATACACATGCAGCACCCCCAGATACACACACAGCACCTCCAAACACACACAGCACACCCAGACACACAAACAGCACCCCCAGACACACAAACAGCACCCCCAGACACACACACAGCACCCCCAGACACACACACAGCACCCCCAGACACACACACAGCACACCCAGACACACACACACAGCACCCCCAGACACACAAACAGCAAACCCAGACACACACACAGCACCCCCAGACACACACACAGCACCCCCAGACACACAAACAGCACCCCCAGACACACACAGCACACCCAGACACACACTCACACTGCACCACTACACACATTACGCTCCAGATACACGCTAGATCCCTTACCCTATATGCACTCTTAATCCTCTACACACATACACACACACACACACACAATCTTCTATACACACTGTGGGTCCTTTACACACTAGATCTCTTACACACACACACTGCACCACCTACACACACACTACATTCCTTGTAAGGAAACACATACAACATTCTCTAAACACACCCTCTCTACAACCCCTACACACACTACGTCACCTATACACACACACACACTACTGCCTGTATGCACACACTCGCTACATCCCCTATAACACTATGCCCCTATACACGCACTCTCTACAGCCCCTAGCCACACATATTACACCTATTTACACAATACCACACCACACTCTACACACAGGCAATCCCACAAGCAGGCGCCAAACACATGCACCATACACTTTCCTGGCCGTTTTGTCCTCTGGTATCCCACTTGTGGAAACACCAGAGACAATTTAAAAGCAAACACAGTGCAAGCATGTTATTACATTTGCTTGCGCTGCGCAGAACAAATACAGGGCCTTTTTCTAATGCCAGAGCTCTTCAGCAGGGCTCTGGTCATTGAACCAACATGCTCACTTTGAGAGGGGGCGTGCTTGTCATTAGTGATGACAAGACACACCCTCTCTGGCCCCGCCCCCTTCTTGGGGGGCCGCTCTAATTGAAAAATGCCCGGGCCTAATTTTTTTCCCAGTCCGGCCCTGAGTGTAGGTGCTCCTCATTTCCCCCTGTTTTTGCAGATGTATTAATACAGACATGGCTCAAATCCTACAGGATCGTGCATGGCAGGTAGCTACCCTTAGCCAGGTAGAAGTGTTGATAATTGGTTGGATTGGAAAACAGTAAGAGAAGACTGGTAGGAAAAATTGAAAGCGAGCTATAATGGTTATGGGGCCCAGAATATTCCTTTTAAGAATTATGTGGACAGTTTTGTACTACATGAAATAGTATACTGCCAACATAATGGCAAGACAAAAGACAATTAACAAAGGAATACAAAGAGACCATATTGACCCTTGAGTGGTAGGACTTTCCTTCACAGGAATGTCAAGGAGCCAGTTAGTACAGTTTCCCACACCAGCGAAAGGCACTTGAAAACTGGAGGATACTGTAATAGGAAAAGTTTTGGCAAATCATTGTCACAACAGCTCTTTGCTTAGTTTTAACATAGTTTAACATAAACATCACTCAAAAATAAACCAGATGAACTGTGTCAAGTGTAAGGCGCTTAAAGTAAATTTACATAAAAAAATTAAGACAAGCTGCTCAACACTCGTGTAAGTACCTCTAACTTAACACTCTAAACATGCAAACCAGATAGTGGAGTGTAGTTTGAGTGGAGAGAACCAACCACATCAAACAAAAACCTAGTGGAGAAATACACTTACCCTTAAACAAGGGAATAAACTTAAAGTATCTGTAGGGAAATTATCTTCACTATAGATGTGAATAAAACATATCTATCACTGCTCACCTTATAGAGGTGGATGATGATGGTTTTTTAATAATATTTTTTATTGTTTTTTATTTTTGGCTATATGTGAATACATACTAAGCAGTATACTTGCAGAATCTGCTAGTTTATATAATAATTATTACGCTGCATTTATAAATGCCTTTAAGATTGAGTTAATGTCTGTTTTCTCCGTTTTTTGCATAATATTTTGGATACTATGAACTTTGCCTTGAACTACTATGCTGGCAAGTATTATGCCATCACTTAAAATGGCGACATCGCTAACCCGGAAGTGACGTCAGACGACCTCCGATACGTCACTTCCGCTACCTCTGCATAGAAGAAGTTTTGGTATTATCTTGAAATACCTTTGCGCATGAGATTTGAGCCTATCCCCTCAAGGCTCTGTACCATGTGAGTGTGCTTCATATAGACATTATACCACTCTGTGTATCTAGACATACTGCACAATATTTTGTTCATTTTCCCTACAGATACTTAAAGGGACACCGTAGGCACTGTATCTGCTTCATCTCATTAAACTGGTTATAGTGTCTGGAGTCCCCTGGTACCATCATTTCTTTCAGCATTAAACTGTTTTTAATGTTGTAATGTTTTAATGCTAAACAAGAGACCCCTGCAGTCCATCCCCTCTGTGCTGCTTTGGCTAATAAGGAAGTATTAGCTTGAGCAGCAATGGGCAGCTGTGATTGGCTGAGAGTGTCAGCTGACTGCTTTTAGCCTGTCAGAGTTCCAACTGACGGTATGCATGGGTATGACAACAAGGAAGTGTGTAATCTCTGCCTTAGCTACACATACAGAAGGGGCTGGACTGTGGGTGGCCAGGGACTCTTATTTTGTGGCGTACTGCACAAACATGGTGCAACACTGAATGGAGGGACAGTGCCAGGGCACTCCAGGCACTATAACCAATTCAAAGAGATGAAATGGTTATAGTGACTACATTCTCCCTTTAAGATTATTCCCTTGTTTAAGGGTAAGTGTATTCATTCAGCACTCCACTGGGTTTTTGTTTGATGTGGTTGGTTCTCTCCACTCAAACTCCACTCCACTATCTGATAAACATCACTCACTCTGTTTCTATTTAATTGTGTTACGCTATGTGCTGTTTAATTTTATTGTTATAGATCTACACTGATTCAACTACCATGGTCCACTCATCCAGGTTATGTTCTTATTCTAATTTTATACGTGTACCGGGTGATTATTTCACTTCTTTTGCCTTTTATTTACTAATTAGGTGTTTGTGAGGTACACCTGGAAACACTTGGTTTTCACATATATTTCAATCAATTTTGTCTCTAGTGTGTATATATATTTTGGTTTTTCAAAATCAGAAGACAGATTTCTGAGAGAAAACAGCTTTGAGTGCAGCTTAGCACAATTCTCTTCAACTGTGAAGAGAAGAGGATGAGATACAGTTTTAACAGGTAAATGGCAGGAAGAAAGCCCTTACAAAATATGGAAAAGAAGCTTGCGTGGAGAACTGTTCTGTTTCTTTTGTTGGTACTACAGTGGTACCTCGGGTTACAAATGCCTCGGTTAACAATTGAAAATCCATTGAAAATAATGCCTCGGTTTACAAATTTTGTTTCGCAATACAAAGCAAGTTTCCCCAGGATCCTTTGCGCCTGGGAGGTTTATAGTGCCCCGTGTATGCTGGAGTCTGTGGGTAGCACGTGGCGTAGAGTGTGGAGGTACTAGAGTGGCTTTTGCATTAAGTTTTGGAGCCATTCTGGAAATAGTTTGCAGCGGTTTTGGGACTTTTTGAAACTTTTTTGTTGCATTTCTCTATTGGTGGAAGTGTAGGGAGCTGAGCTTAGTCGTTTTCATGCCTTTTACTGTGTGTTCTTCATTGTGGGTGCTTTCCATGCTAGCTCATTTTGCCTTATTCTAACCTCCAGAACAGATTAATTGGTTTTCAATGCATTCCTATGGGAAACTGTGTTTCGGTTTACAAATTTTTCGCAATACAAAACGTCCGTCCCGGAGAACGCATTAAATTCATAACCCGAGGTACCACTGTACTTTTATACAGATTATTCCTTTTAAGTTTTCCCTCTATCTACCTCAAATCATCTTGGGAGCCTGTGATTGATTGAGGAGGGTCAAATGCTCAACACCAAACTTTTTTTCTTTTTATTGTAAATAGTTCACAAGGGTCAGTAAACTGCTATTTACCACTTAATTACAAGTGGAAGTAAACTCATAAACAGGCCCATTAATATCAAAACAAGATATGAGAGCAAGTCAGGCCACTAACCTGTTTTATAATCGGCAGTGGCGACAGTCTGAAAACTAGTTCCATATCTTGTTTTAAATCACAGAAGCTTTGTTTTAAAATCAGAGACTTCTGCTACTGGAAATTCTAATATAAATGTCCCATCTAAGGTAGAATAATTAACCTTATTTTTCTGATTTACACGACCCTTGTAACCTCTATACACCTCTCCTTTTTATATGTTGTACATTAAATGTCCAAAGGTCAAACAGATTTACTCTCTATCATTGCTTACAAAAGTACTCAGGAGATGTGTCATCACTTTATTTTGTTATTTGCATTCTCTTTTTGGATGCTAATATGCATGTGGGAGGGTGTGAGATGGTAAAGGGGCTGTCATAACATTATGACTATATCTTACTAGAAATCAGGCTGTTTTACCAAAATATGCCACTGCCTCGATTAGCATGGCAGTTACCTAAATACCTAATAACCATCCTATATATGTTTTTGTATATTATCTCATTATTTTGGAGCAAATTTAGCTTGTAAACCATATGTTCTGTGTATTATGAAACATTAGGCATAACCTGCATGTGTTACACTTAATTTAGTTTAACCTTTATACTTTGGACCAATAAAAAGAAATACAAATCTAACTTTATTTGTTTCCTTTGTATTCCAAAATAAATTACTAAAGGAACACTCTAGATCAGCGGTTCCCAAATGGTGTGCCGCGGCGCCCGTACACACAGGGGTGCCGCGGAATATTTCCCCGGTGCTATGATTATAGCACTGGGGAAAAAAATCACTGCTCAACAGGGACTCTGTCAAGTGCCGCGGTCCTTTAAGACCGGGCCCCTGTAATGTCGGCCGGCTGGGTGTGTGTGTCAGGGTGTGCATGTATATACACACATGTCAGTGTGCTTCTGTGTCTGTGTGCGCGCACACATCTGTGTATTTACATCTGTGTGTCAGGGTGTGTGTTTTTAGGTCAGTGTGCATCTGTGTCATGGTGTGGGCATGTATCAATGTTTGTGTGTATGTGTCATTGTCTATATGAATTTGTGTGTATGTGTCAGTGTATCTATATGCATATGTGTGTTAATGTGCATGAATATCTGTGTAAGAATGTATGTGCATACATCCAAGCAGTCAAACACCAGCACAACATATGAGGACACTCCTGCAATCTAACACAAATATTACATACAAACAGACCCCTGCATTCAAACTAAAAAAAATATATACAAACACAGCCCTTCACTCAAACACTTCACACAAATGTACATTCACATTTAAAAATGAACATTACATTCAGATACACCCCTGCAATCAAACACAAACATCACATACAAACACACCCATGTATTAAAACACAATAAATGTATACAAGCACCCCTTCAAACACCAACACTGTACATTACACTATAGCGCCAGTAAATGCTGCAGCACTGTATAGATATACAATGCAGAAATTTTGACCTGGTGTGCCTTGGAAAAATACTGAAATATTAAGGGCGTCTTGAACCTAAAAAGTTTGGGAACCACTGCTCTAGACTTTAAAGTACCTGCATTTGCTGCGTGGTCAGTTTTCTACAGAGTTCTGTTCACACCTGGAAAAGCTTAGCCAATCAGGAGGTTCTCATTTGTTGTAGCTAAGCACACAATATGAATTGATGCCTAAGCCGATATCAACTGCACTGTTGCTGCTGTCAGCTACACAAACAACACATTTCACAGTTATATTTGTGAAGTGGTCAGATCAATTCATGCACATAGCTGCAGTTTATGTTTCTTTGCATTCAGGCACTGAATGGGTAGGTTTATAACATAACAATTTTGCAAATCTCTAATTTTAAGCCACAGTGTACAGGGAATCTACTTGCATCCTGTTGAAAAGGTTATAGAGCTTGGGGTGTCCCTTTACAAAAGTTATCACTTTCTGATTTCATGGAATAATATAATCTCATCGTATTATCTTTGGTTCTAATTTTGACTTAAAGGAATACTTTAGTCACCTAAATTACTTTAGCTAAATAAAGCAGTTTTAGTGTATAGATCATTCCCCTGCAATTTCACTGCTCAATTCACTGCCATTTAGGAGTTAAACTTTGTTTCTGTTTATGCAGCCCTAGCCACACCTCCCCTGGCTATGATTGACAGATGTAATTTACCTTAAATAATTGTATCTCAATCTCTAAATTGAACTTTAATCACATACAGGAGGCTCTTGCAGGGTCTAGCAAGCTATTAACATAGCAGGGGATAAGAAAATCTTAATTAAACAGAACTTGCAATAAAGAAAGCCTAAATAGGGCTCTCTTTACAGGAAGTGTTTATGGAAGGCTGTGCAAGTCACATGCAGGGAGGTGTGACTAGGATTCATAAACAAAGGGATTTAACTCCTAAATGGCAGAGGATTGAGCAGTGAGGCTGCAGGGGCATGTTCTATACACCAAAACTGCTTCATTAAGCTAAAGTTGTTCAGGTGACTATAGTGTCCCTTTAAAAATTGATCTGTCATGTTTGGGGGTCATATATTTTAAATACCCCTGATGGTAACATCTCCACTTTGGGTACAGTGGCCATGAGGTGCAGAGGAAGGTAGTTATACTTAACTGAAGCTGTCCCTTGAGGCTGCAACCATCTTCCTCCTGTGGACCTTCTTCAGCTCCTGGAGATTCACTTATTCCTGGTGCTGTGCTAGCACAAGCATGCGCAAAAGTACAACCCTGAAGTCTATGAAGCATCCTGAGAGACCAAGGGAACATCCATAGATCACATCTCATGATGAGCAAGATGATGCCAGCCATCTCAAGCAACAGTTGCTGGGATCTGACAAAACTTTATGGCGAAGCAAAGCCTTGTGCTTACGCTTGGCCATAAGACAAAGTTGTCCCTGCTTTGTCTTATGATATCTTTAATATGTGTTTGAATTTCAATGAAATTCCAAAGCAGTCAGTATGCATATGTCATAAAGATTGTATCTTAATTAAATACTCAGAAGTGACAGAGGTGCAGAAATTAAAATCATTTTCCGGGAAAAACAAAAACAAAAATTCATAACTTACCTTAATATTGTTAAAAGGTTGGTAGGAATAATATACACATTAAATGTAATATAACAATAAGTTGACCAGTAACTATAATTTTAAAAGCTGAAATAAAAAGTTAACCACCTGCTTGTGATGCTTTCATGATCACATCTGCAGGAAGAGTCCAGTGCAGATTCATGTCAACTATCTTTTCTACTTGTTCACCAGCTTTGCTCACTACTCTTGCCCAAAATATGAATTACTAGACATGTGACTTAAAAAAATCTTAAAACTCCAAAAAGATTTCAGCCCTTAGGGACAGAGTCTGACAACTTTAATAAATTCTGTTTTCAGAGCATTGTATTTTCTTTCCTTATTTTTATGCGCAATATCATGGTAAAGCAGGTAGATCTCCATCTGTTAATGAACCCCAACTATGTAAGGCCCATTTAACATTGCTGTGGCTAGATTAAGGCCAAGAATAATGGAATGCGTAATTTAACAATAGCTACCTGCTGTCTACTCCTGCACTGTTTGAGTGACACTGCATTTCAAACAGCAGTACTTTTAAAGGACCACTAAAGTCACCCATGCCACTTCATCTCAATGAAGTGGCCTTGTTGCTGAGATCCTGTATTTTTAAGCATGCAATGTAAAACGTTGCAGGTTTGGAGGGGTCTTAGGTATTCGCATGCTCAAGTAGAGTGTGCCTGCCACTTTTGTTAGTTCAGATGAGCAAACAGAAGCAGAAAGTAATACCCCTGCTGTTAGACTAAGAGCCAGGGGGTGTTTCATTAATTATTTATAAAAGTGCTGATTTCTAATAGAAATCAACACTTTTGAAAACTCATTATTATGGGATATTCCTGACCTGAAGTGCTCCATGGGTGTGAAGTGGTCCTTTAAAATCACAATGACAGCCACCAGAGGCGCTTCCTGCAACCCCCACGTCACGTCACTGAAACCCCCATGGAAAAGCATTGATTCAGTGGCTCGTTATGGGGAAATTTGTTATGAGCATTGCTCAGTGCATATACACATTGGGCCCCTACTGCTCTACGAGGAATATTGGATTGGACATTGGCGAAGGAGCCCATACCTCCTACTTGATGTTGTAGGAGGAGAGGTAAGCAGTGACGAGGAAGCCTCGGTGCTGAAAAAAAAGGCACATGAAATGATTTTTAACTTTTTTATTATGCTAAACGGGGTGAGGGGCTTACGAAACTAATGGATGGGAACACTAAAGCGGTTAGGAATACAGGCTTGTATTCCTAAACCTTTAGTGTTCTTTAAGGAATTAGTTAAACACAACTTTTAAACTGCTCATGTGGATGTTTTGTGGATGATTACCTTGCCACACTCTCTCAATAGAATGTGTTCAGTATATGTAGTTGGTCAGCCAGGATTCAGTAGAACTAATCACTGAGGGCTAACTGCACTAGACCATTTAAAGGATTACTCTAAATACCAAAACATTTATAATTTAATGAATCTAAATTCGCTGTCAATTGCGAGATAATACATTTTAGAGATTAAGGGAAGCTACATTTGAGAAAAGAATAGTTTTTGATAAACCTCCCCCATGGTGTGGGTATCAAGGACTGATGTCAACAAGCCAAACTCTGCGCTAATTGAGCATTTCCTAAATTGCTATGTTCAAATGCATATTTTACCAATATTCAAAGATAATGCATGTTGTTTAACATTTTGATGTGGCGTAATCTCAGCCAGACATGGCAGAAGGCAGAAGTCAACAATCGATCATCACTAGATTATACAGACCAGTGGTTCCCAAACCAATCCTCAAGGCACACCAGCGATCCAGAATATCTCATCATACCAATAGGAACAACAATGGGACATGCCTAAATCCTGAACTGTCGTGTTCCAAGATGAAGGGGTTATAAAGCTATTTTATAGAGAATTGAGGGTGCTGCCATGTAGACAATGATATGAATGAACCCATGCTACATCATATGCGAGACCACAGGCAATGTACAGGTACGCCTACGTGAGAAGTAGGAGGGAGAATGGCTGACCAGCATTTCAAAACCAACAAATAAAAAAGCACACCTAGTTATTTAACTAGTTTTCAAATATATTTAAGCCTGCTCCTGCATTTTCCATTAAAAAAAAAAAATAACCATAAAAAAACTTCTAGATACTCTGTAAACATCATATAGTCGATTCTATGTAAAGATACACTCAAGCTATCCCATCCATAAAAAAGTTTAAATAATAGGGGGTTATACAGAACCTTCACTGACTTATTAAGCACCACGGACAGTAACTTAGTCACTAATCTGACCCTCAGGACCATGATTAGATCGATACATTCGTGTAACATATTTGGAGCAATGGACACTAAATTACAACATATATGCGTCTGCAATGGTATCAAAATATTAGCATTTATATACATCAATGACTAACAAACCTAAAAGGAGTAAGCTAAATTGCCATATGGGATGTATGCCATTGCATGAGGGTGTTTTCTGTACTAGGTCTATCTATATTATTTTATATGGGCTGTTTTTATAGTGAAGCTTGTTGGCATTGCATAAGGTAGGGCTGCATGCTATTTGATTCTTTCCTGCGTAAGGCATATTGTAATATTGCTGTATGGTCACCATAGTCTCAGATTGCATACAGAACAGGTGTCACAGTAGCTCTGACTCACCGATTGCCTGCGAG
>OW240913.1:206126964-206142716 GCA_933207985.1 Pelobates cultripes | reverse complement strand
GAAGTGGGCAGCCATCCAGATAGAAATACCAAAGAGGCAGTCAGAGACACTAGTCAAGAGATCATGAGAGGACAGATAGATTTGCGTTTCATCCGCATAGAAATTATATTGGAAGCCAAAAGGAGCTAATGAGTTTACCAAGGGAGACAGTATAGATAGAGAACAGTAGGGGACCAAGGTCTGAACCATGGGGGACACCAACAAAGAGAAGTTGGGGAGAAGAAGAAGAGCCGGAGACAGAAACACTGAAAGAGCTCTGGGAGAGGTAGGAGGAGCACCAGGAGAGAGCAATATCTTGTAGACCGATATTGCGGAGGATGAGAAGAAGCTATTGATGATCAACAGTGTCAAAAGCTGTAGAAAGGTCAAGGAGAATTAGGATAGAGTAGTGACCATGAGATTTTGCAGCGAGTAGATCATTGGATACTTTGGTCAGGTGGAGATATTCCAAATATTTCCAATTTTCTTCCCAGTTTAGCAATGATCTGTCTTTTCCTGCTCTTTATTTCCTCCTTCTCCCTCAGTATAAAAATCTCTCCTTACACCCACTTCACTCATCCCCCCAAACCACTTTTACATATGCCCCTCTCAGCTACACTCCACCCTTCTCTCATCTCATGCTTTATACTCATTTTTCTGCTCTCTCACTCCTACCCACAATTGATCTCATCCTAGACCCCATGCACACAAAACCCATTCACACCTTCTATCACTTTCTATCCTTCTGCTTTTGGCAGCTGGTGATGTCTCTCCCAATCCAGGACACTACACCTTCTCTACACACACTAAGAAAACCAGAAACCCCACAAACCTCATCACAATACCCTGTCTTTTACCCTCTTGACTAGTGTCTCTGACTGCCTCTCTGCTGTTTTTAACTGGATGGCTGCCCACTTCTTTAAACTAAATTTGACCAAAACTGAAATTCTGGTCTTTCCTCCCTCAAGTGTTGTTACTCCTGTGTCTCCCTCCCTCCAAGTCAACGGTGCTACCATCAGCTCCACCACGCAGGCTCGCTGCCTAGGTGTTCTCTTTGACTCCTTCAAGCCTCATGTTCAATCTATCACCAAATCCTGTCATTTCCATCTCAAAAACATTGCGCGCATCCGCCCCTACTTAACGCCAGATGCGACTAAGGTGTTGGTCCATTCCACTGTCCTTTCTCGCCTTGACTACTGTAATCTGCTTCTCAGTGGTCTTATGTGATCCCAACTAGCGTCTAGGCCCTTACGATCTGCTGAAGACTTACGTCTATCTTCTGTCCGTACTCCCACCTATGATGCTCGCCTTCAAGATTTCAGAGGGGTGCACCATTCCTGTGGAACTCGCTTCCCTCCTCCATTAGATGCTCACCCAGTCTCCACTCCTTCAAAAAATCGTTAAAAACCCACTTCTTCATAAAAGCGTATCAATTAAACTGTTAATAGCTCCTGACGGATTCCTCTTCTGCAACTGTCATTAGACTAATACTATCCTTACCTTTTTGTGTCATTTTACCCCACTCCCTCTTGCATGTAAGCTCATTGAGCAGGGCCCTCAACCCCTCTGTTCCTGTGTGTCCAACTTGTCTGGTTACAACTATATGTCTGTTCGTCCACCCATTGTAAAGCGCTGCGGAATTTGACGGCACTCTATAAATATCATAATAATAATAACTGAAATCAGGCTTTGCTTATTGCAGACGATCAGCTGATGGATCACTGACTTTCTTACAGCAGTATGGGAGCTTGATAGTTTGGAAATCACGCTTTGCTTATTGCAGACCATCAGCTGATGGAGTAATAAAGAGGACACACTCTCACACATAAAACCTTTGAGCAAACTAAAGTGCTTCAGGGGTCTAGGATGCCCCTTTAAATCAACCTCAGTGATAGTTAGCTCTTGTTCTTGGTTTATTCAGTCCCAATGGTGGATACTGTAGACTTTCAAGAAGACTGAAAGCAGCCAGGGCTATTTAGGCTATTGAGCCTTGTACATCCGACTTTACTTTTATGGTGCCTACTTTGCTGTTTTCATCATGTAGCTTGTCTATAGTCAGCTACATTTTCATTAAGACCTTTTGATCTCTTGGCATTTAGTGGAAGAGAAACTTATAGCAGGCTCCCACAAACAAATCATCAGGGTAAAAAAAGACTAAACTGGAAAGCCTCTATTTGCAGGGATATAGCTAGAGGAAAACTGATACATTGTTTCCACTACGCATTTTACTTTTATTTGCAACGTCTAAAAATAAAAAATGAGAAATTCTAAATTAAACATACTGTGCAATAAAGTGTTTGGGAAGGCTGTGTAAAACACATGCAGAAAGGTGTGACTAGGGCTGAATGAAAAAAATAATTTCATTCCTAAATGGCAGAGAATTAAGCAGTGAGACTGCAGGGGCATGATCTATATACCAAAACTGCTTCATGTAGGAAGTAATCAGGCTTATCTCCCCAAAATGGGTTATATCAGCTGAATGGTGATCTTAGATGTATTTTGCAGGATATATGGAGATAGAACACAGCAAATAGTGCAATACTGTATGAATTTATGAAAACCTTAAAAGACAATATGCACTTACAAAAGTAGAATAAGAATAGGCACCACTACCCCAATGGCCTCATGTGCCATGTACAGAACTGTATCCAAGTGAAGTCTCAGCCACATTCAAAAAAAGTCAAAATAAAATAAACATAAAATAATTAAAATCGCAAGTCACAAGCAGTAAGGTGTGACTGGGGCTGAAGAACAAAGTGTTTTAACTCCTAAGTGGCAAAGAATTGAGTAGTGAGACTGCAGGGGTATGAGCCATACAGACAAACTGCTACAGTAAGCTAAGGGTGTTGGAGACTGAAGAGTCCCTTTAACTGTTTAAGGTGGTAAGGTGGAGGTCACACTCAGCTGCCTCTTTTTTTAGTATTTGGTTTGTTCTTCTGAGTGACCAAATACGGTCTGCTCTTCCAATGCTTACCTTAGATATTGGATAGCCCAGTAAAAGGTAGTAATATCAGCTGAGGATAAGCACTGGACACATTATTTCCATTTCCTTTCATTTTCTCTCTACTCCAAGATATAGTAAGTAGTATAGTGAGAATTTCAATAACTAACAAATCTCTCTGATTAGAACAAATATATATGGACCTGACACTTATTTCTCCCACTTGTCTTGGGGTTTCATACCAACCTATAGCATAGTAGTACAACTCCTGAAAAGTGAAAACCACAATGATTTTATTTTTAGATTGCCCGAATAAGTTTATGTATACAATAACTAGAGTTTACCCTCTATGTTTTTGGATCAGTGCAAAGATCTAAGCCGTTCCTTTTTTTTTTTTTAATACAATAATGTTTATTTTATTTTTTTAGATAAAACTATGTATGCATTTAAATGTTGCACAAACAATGCAAATGTGTTGCTCCTAAAAAAAACATTTTGTATCTAAAAAAAAGAATAAAAATCTTTAAGAGCTTTTTTCTAAAGAAAATATTTTGTTTTTTTATTTCAAAGTTTTACAGCATCTACAGAGTATCCATTGTAGGTTTTATTGGAGTGTAGGTGCTCCTCATTTCCCCCTGTTTTTGCAGATGTATTAATACAGACATGGCTCAAATCCTACAGGATCGTGCATGGCAGGAAGCTACCTTTGGTCAGGTAGACGTGTTGATAATTGGTTGGATTGGAAAACAGAAAGAGAAGATTGGTAGGAAAAATTGAAAGCGAGCTATAATGGTTATGGGGCCCAGAATATTCCTTTTAAGAATTATGTGGACAGTTTTGTACTACATGAAATAGTATACTGCCAACATAATGGCAAGACAAAAGACAATTAACAAAGGAATACAAAGAGACCATATTGACCCTTGAGTGGTAGGACTTTCCTTCACAGGAATGTCAAGGAGCCAGTTAGTACAGTTTCCCACACCAGCGAAAGGCACTTGAAAACTGGAGAATACTGTAATAGGAAAAGTTTTGGCAAATCATAGTCACAACAGCTCTTTGCTTAGTTTTAACCCTGGTGGGGAGAGAAGCCTGTTTCATCTAATGTTTGTGAGTTTAACATAAACATCACTCAAAAATAAACCAGATGAACTGTGTCAAGTGTAAGGAGCTTAAAGGACCACTCTAGGCACCCAGACCACTTCAGCTTTATGAAGTGGTCTGGGTGCCAGGTCCTTCTAGGATTAACCCTTTTTTTTTATAAACATAGCAGTTTCAGAGAAACTGCTATGTTTATACTGAGGGTTAATCCAGCCTCCAGAGCCTCTAATGGCTGTCTCAATGACAGCCGC
This sequence comes from Pelobates cultripes, assembly GCA_933207985.1. NCBI lineage: Eukaryota > Metazoa > Chordata > Amphibia > Anura > Pelobatidae > Pelobates > Pelobates cultripes. Next base: position 206,138,444 of record OW240913.1, on the reverse strand, counting down.
TAGAGGCGCTTGCGTGCTTCTTACTGTGAAAATCACAGTGAGAGCACGCAAGCGTCCATAGGAAAGCATTGTAAATGCTTTCCTATGCGACCGGCTGAATGCGCGCGCGGCTCCTGCCGCGCATGCGCATTCAGCCGATGACGTGGCGAGCAAGGAGGAGAGGAGGAGTACAGCTCCCCGCCCGGCGCTGGAGAAAGGTAAGTGTTTAACCCCTTCCTCTCTCCAGAGCCCGGCAGGAGGGGGTCCCTGAGGGTGGGGGCACCCTCAGGGCACTATAGAGCCAGAAAAACGAGTATGTTTTCCTGGCACTATAGTGGTCCTTTAAAGTAAATTTACATAAAAAAAATTTCAAACAAGCTGCTCAACACTTGTGTAAGTACCTCTAACTTAACACTCTAAACATGCAAACCAGATAGTGGAGTGTAGTTTGAGTGAAGAGAACAACCACATCAAACAAAAACCCAGTGGAGCGCTGAAGGAATACACTTACCCTTAAACAAGGGAATAAACCTATGTATCTGGTGCCTGGTCCAGCTAGGGTTAATATAGCCTCTAAAGCCTCTTGTGGCTGTCTCATTGACAGCCGCTAGAGGCGTTTGCGTGCTTCTCACTGTGAAAATCACAGAGAGAAGACGCCAGCGTCCATAGGAAAGCATTGTGAATGCTTTCCTATGAGACTGGCTGAATGCGCGCGCAGCTCCTGTCTCGCATGCGCATTCAGTCGAAGAAGAGGAGAGGAGGCGGAGAGGAGGAGGAGAGCTCCCCGCCTGGCGCTGGAGAAAGGTAAGTGTTTAACCCCTTCCTCTCCCCAGAGCCCGGCGGGAGGGGGTCCCTGAGGGTGGGGGCACCCTCAGGGCACTATAGTGCCAGGAAAACGAGTATGCTTTCCTGGCACTATAGTGGTCCTTTAAGTCCCACAATAATAAATGTGCCGTCCAAAGTTGTCCAAGATGCGTTTCGCCTGAACCAACAGGCTTTCTCAATCGGTGTCCTCATCTCTGCTCAGTCTGCCAGTTTTGTACCTGGCGGTTCATCCGTAATTGGTCCCCTGTGTGATGTATCATCCAATCGGTGCATTGGTTCAGTGGGGTGTCGGCTCTCTCAGCTGTCTGTGTTTAGTTCCGTATAAGCGGAAGTGACATATCGGAGGTCGCCTGACGTCACTTCCGGGTTAGCGATGTCGCCATTTTAAGTGATGGCATAAGACTTGCCAGCATAGTAGTTCAAGGCAAAGTTCATAGTATCCAAAATATTATGCAAAAAACTGAGAAAATAGACATTAAGAACTCAATCTTAAAGGCATTTATAAATGCAGCATAATAATTATATAAACTAGCAGATAATGCAAGTATACTGCTTAGTATGTATTCACATATAGCCAAAAATAAAAAACAATAAAAAATATTATTAAAAAACCATTATCATCCACATAATAAACATACCCAACATCTCATATATATATATATACATTATACTGTATTAAAGTGCAAAATATTTTACCAGCTTCCCAAAAAGAACCACATGACAGCATCATAAACTTTTTTTCGAGTCTTTGGGATTTGGGAATTTATACATCCCAAAGACTTGAAAAAAAGTTTTACAATTTAAAACATTATTACGTGCCATTCCAAAAAAATAATATACATGATTACCTGTCCATGTGGACTATTATATATTGGACGTACTGTTCACCCTTTACAAATAAGAATACAGGAGCACATTAGAAATCTGAGGAACTGCTTTTTAAAACACAATGTATCTCTTAATTTCAAGAACTTCCATAACAGTGATCCCAGTAAAATACAATTTTTAGGAATCCATAAAGTAACCCCCAATTGGAGGGGGGATGACTTAATTAAAAGGATGGAACAAGCTGGGATGGGCTGAATATTTAATTTGGATACCCTACACCCAAGTGGTTTAAACAGCGATTTTGAACTCTGTAATTCTTTTTATAGAAAAATAACTTTTTATATTTTTTACATTTTTTTTATGTACATCTATTATGGGATGTATAAGGCCATACTGGGTCCTTTTAAGAATTTTTTCATTAATTATGATTTTAAAAACTTTTTTTTTACTTTTATATATATTTATAATGCGGTCATGTGGTTCTTTTTGGGAAGCTGGTAAAATATTTTGCACTTTAATACAGTATAATGTGTATATATATGAGATGTTGGGTATGTTTATTATGTGGATGATGGTTTTTTAATAATATTTTTTATTTTTGGCTATATGTGAATACATACTAAGCAGTATACTTGCAGAATCTGCTAGTTTATATAATTATTATGCTGCATTTATAAATGCCTTTAAGATTGAGTTCTTAATGTCTGTTTTCTCAGTTTTTTGCATAATATTTTGGATACTATGAACTTTGTCTTGAACTACTATGCTGGCAAGTATTATGCCATCACTTAAAATGGTGACCTCGCTAACCCGGAAGGGATGTCAGACGACCTCCGATACGTCACTTCCGCTTATACGGAACTAAACACAGACAGCTGAGAGAGCCGACACCCCCCTGGACCAATGCACCGATTGGATGATACATCACACAGGGGACCAATTACGGATGAATCGCCAGGTACAAAACTGGCAGACTGAGCAGAGATGAGGACACCGATTGAGAAAGCCTGTTGGTTCTGGCGAAATGCGTCTCGGACAACTTTGGACGGCATATTTATTATTGTGGGACCTCTGGTATTTTTTAAAACTTGTTTGTTTTTATATCCATTATGTTTGGTAATACATTTTTAAATTTATCTTAAAGTTCCCTATTTTGCCGTTGTCCTCTGCTGCAAAGAAGAGTTGTGCCCTCTTAAAGGCACAGTGCACATTACCATGAGAGCCCAGTCCTTTGGCTCTCTATAAGGTGAGCAGTGATAGATATGTTTTATTCACATCTATAGTGAAGATAATACACTATATCTGCTTTATCTTTCCTTTTTTTGAGTACTCTATACCTCTGCATAGAAGAAGTTTTGGTATTATCTTGAAATACCTCTGCGCATGAGATTTGAGCCTATCCCCTCAAGGCTCTGTACCATTATACCACTCTGTGTATTTAGACATACTGCACAATATATTGTTCATTTTCCCTACAGATACTTAAGTTTATTCCCTTGTTTAAGGGTAAGTGTATTCATTCAGCACTCCACTGGGTTTTTGTTTGATGTGGTTGGTTATCTCCACTCAAACTACACTCCACTATCTGATAAACATCACTCACTCTGTTTCTATTTAATTGTGTTACGCTATGTGCTGTTTAATTTTATTGTTATAGATCTACACTGATTCAACTACCATGATCCACTCATCCAAGTTATGTTTTTATTCTAATTTTATACCGGGTGATTATTTTCACTTCTTTTGCCTTTTATTTACTAAATAGGTGTTTGTGAGGTACACCTGGAAACACTTGGTTTTCACGTATATTTCAAATCAATTTTGTCTCTAGTGTGTATTTATATTTTGCCTTTTCAAAATCAGAAGACAGATTTCTGAGAGACAATGGTTTGATTGATTGGTGGCTCACATGACAACAGCTTTGAGTGCAGCTTAGCACAATTCTCTTCAACTGTGAAGAGAAGAGGATGAGACACAGTTTTAACAGGTAAATGGCAGGAAGAAAGCCCTTACAAAATAATGAAAAGAAGCTTGTGTGGAGAACTGCTTTTTTCTTTTGTTGGAACTACAGTGGTACCTCGGGTTACAAATCCCTCGGTTAACAAATTAAAATCCATTGAAAATAATGCCTCGGTTTACAAATTTTGTTTTGCAATACAAAGCAAGTTTCCCCAGGATCCATTGCGCCTGGGAGGTTTATAGTGCTGCCCCGTGATTGCTGGAGTCTGTGGGTAGCACGTGGCGTAGAGTGTGGAGGTACTGGAGCGGCTTTTGCATCAAGTTTTGGAGCCATTCTGGAAATTGTTTGCAGCGGTTTTGGGACTTTTTGAAACTTTTTGTTGCATTTCTCTAGTGGTAGAAGTGTAGGGAGCTGAGCTTCGTCATTTGCATGCCTTTTACTGTGTGTTCTTCATTGTGGGTGCTTTCCATGCCAGCTCATTTTGCCTTATTCTGACCTCCAGAACAGATGAATTGGTTTTCGATGCATTCCTATGGGAAACTGCGTTTTGGTTTACAAATTTTTCGCAATACAAGACATCCGTCCCGGAAAACGCATTAAATCCATAAACCGAGGTACCACTGTACTTTTATACAAATTATTCCTTTGAAGTTTTCCCTCCATCTACCTCAAATCATCTTGGGAGCCTGTGATTGATTGGGGAGGGTCAAATGCTCAACACCAAACTTTTTTTTTTTTATTGTAAATAGTTCACAAGGGTCAGTAAACTGCTATTTACCACCTAATTACAAGTGGAAGTAAACTCATAAACAGGACCATTAATATCTAAACAAGATATGAGAGCAAGTCAGGCCACTAACCTGTTTTATAATCGGCAGTGGCTACAGTCTGAAAACTAGTTCCATATCTTGTCTTAAATCACAGAAGCTTTGTTTTAAAACCAGAGATTTCTGGTACTGGAAATTCTAATATAAATGTCCCATCTAAGGTAGAATAATTAATCTTATTTTTCTGATTTACACGACCCTTGTAACCTCTATACACCTCTTCTTTTTATATGTTGTACATTAAATGTCCAAAGGTCAAACAGATTTACTCTCTAACATTGCTTACAAAAGTACTCAGGAGATGTGTCATCACTTTATTTTGTTATTTGCATTCTCTTTTTGGATGCTAATATGCATGTGGGAGGGTGTGAGATGATAAAGGGGCTGTCATAACATTATGACTATATCTTACTAGAAATCAGGCTTTCTTACCAAAATATGCCACTGCCTCGATTAGCATGGCAGTTACCTAAATACCTAATAACCATCCTATATATGTTTTTGTATATTATCTCATTATTTTGGAGCAAATTTAGCTTGTAAACCATATGTTCTGTGTATTATGAAACATTAGGCATAACCTGCATGTGTTACACTTAATTTAGTTTAACCTTTATACTTTGGACCAATAAAAAGAAATACAAATCTAACTTTATTTGTTTCCTTTGTATTCCAAAATAAATTACTAAAGGAACACTCTAAATCAGCGGTTCCCAAATGGTGTGCCGCGGCGCCCGTACACACAGGGGTGCCGCGGAATATTTCCCCGGTGCTATGATTATAGCACTGGGGAAAAAAATCACTGCTCAACAGGGACTCTGTCAAGTGCCGCGGTCCTTTAAGACCGGGCTCCTGTAATGTCGGCCGGCTGGGTGTGTGTGTCAGGGTGTGCATGTATATACACACATGTCAGTGTGCTTCTGTGTCTGTGTGCGCGCACACATTTTTGTATTTGCATCTGTGTGTCAGGGTGTGTGTTTTTAGGTCAGTGTGCATCTGTGTCATGGTGTGGGCATGTATCAATGTTTGTGTGTATGTGTCATTGTCTATATGAACTTGTGTGTATGTGTCAGTGTATCTATATGCATATGTGTGTTAATGTGCATGAATATCTGTGTAAGAATGTATGTGCATACATCCAAGCAGTCAAACACCAGCACAACATATGAGGACACTCCTGCAATCTAACACAAATATTACATACAAACAGACCCCTGCATTCAAACTAAAAAAATATATACAAACACAGCCCTTCACTCAAACACTTCACACAAATGTACATTCACATTTAAAAATGAACATTACATTCAGATACACCCCTGCAATCAAACACAAACATCACATACAAACACACCCATGTATTAAAACACAATAAATGTATACAAGCACCCCTTCAAACACCAACACTGTACATTACACTATAGCGCCAGTAAATGCTGCAGCGCTGTATAGATATACAATGCAGAAATTTTGACCTGGTGTGCCTTGGAAAAATACTGAAATATTAAGGGCGTCTTGAACCTAAAAAGTTTGGGAACCACTGCTCTAGACTTTAAAGTACCTGCATTTGCTGCGTGGTCAGCTTTCTACAGAGTTCTGTTCACACCTGGAAAAGCTTAGCCAATCAGGAGGTTCTCATTTGTTGTAGCTAAGCACACAATATGAATTGATGCCTAAGCCGATATCAACTGCACTGTTGCTGCTGTCAGCTACACAAACAACACATTTCACAGTTATATTTGTGAAGTGGTCAGATCAATTCATGCACATAGCTGCAGTTTATGTTTCTTTGCATTCAGGCACCGAATGGGTAGGTTTATAACATAACAATTTTGCAAATCTCTAATTTTAAGCCACAGTGTACAGGGAATCTACTTGCATCCTGTTGAAAAGGTTATAGAGTTTGGAGTGTCCCTTTACAAAAGTTATCACTTTCTGATTTCATGGAATAATATAATCTCATCGTATTATCTTTGGTTCTAATTTTGACTTAAAGGAATACTTTAGTCACCTAAATTACTTTAGCTAAATAAAGCAGTTTTAGTGTATAGATCATTCCCCTGCAATTTCACTGCTCAATTCACTGCCATTTAGGAGTTAAACTTTGTTTCTGTTTATGCAGCCCTAGCCACACCTCCCCTGGCTATGATTGACAGATGTAATTTACCTTAAATAATTGTATCTCAATCTCTAAATTTAACTTTAATCACATACATGAGGCTCTTGCAGGGTCTAGCAAGCTATTAACATAGCAGGGGATAAGAAAATCTTAATTAAACAGAACTTGCAATAAAGAAAGCCTAAATAGGGCTCTCTTTACAGGAAGTGTTTATGGAAGGCTGTGCAAGTCACATGCAGGGAGGTGTGACTAGGATTCATAAACAAAGGGATTTAACTCCTAAATGGCAGAGGATTGAGCAGTGAGGCCGCAGGGGCATGTTCTATACACCAAAACTGCTTCATTAAGCTAAAGTTGTTCAGGTGACTATAGTGTCCCTTTAAAAATTGATCTGTCATGTTTGGGGGTCATATATTTTAAATACCCCTGATGGTAACATCTCCACTTTGGGTACAGTGGCCATGAGGTGCAGAGGAAGGTAGTTATACTTAACTGAAGCTGTCCCTTGAGGCTGCAACCATCTTCCTCCTGTGGACCTTCTTCAGCTCCTGGAGATTCACTTATTCCTGGTGCTGTGCTAGCACAAGCATGCGCAAAAGTACAACCCTGAAGTCTATGAAGCATCCTGCGAGACCAAGGGAACATCCATAGATCACATCTCATGATGAGCAAGATGATGCCAGCCATCTCAAGCAACAGTTGCTGGGATCTGACAAAACTTGATGGCGAAGCAAAGCCTTGTGCCTAGGCTTGGCCATAAGACAAAGTTGTCCCTGCTTTGTCTTATGATATCTTTAATATGTGTTTGAATTTCAATGAAATTCCAAAGCAGTCAGTATGCATATGTCATAAAGATTGTATCTTAATTAAATACTCAGAAGTGACAGAGGTGCAGAAATTAAAATCATTTTCCGGGAAAAACAAAAACAAAAATTCATAACTTACCTTAATATTGTTAAAAGGTTGATAGAAATAATATACACATTGAATGTAATATAACAATAAGTTGACCAGTAACTATAATTTTAAAAGCTGAAATAAAAAGTTAACCACCTGCTTGTGATGCTTTCATGATCACATCTGCAGGAAGAGTCCAGTGCAGATTCATGTCAACTATCTTTTCTACTTGTTCACCAGCTTTGCTCACTACTCTTGCCCAAAATATGAATTACTAGACATGTGACTTAAAAAAATCTTAAAACTCCAAAAAGATTTCAGCCCTTAGGGACAGAGTCTGACAACTTTAATAAATTCTGTTTTCAGAGCATTGTATTTTCTTTCCTTATTTTTATGCGCAATATCATGGTAAAGCAGGTAGATCTCCATCTGTTAATGAACCCCAACTATGTAAGGCCCATTTAACATTGCTGTGGCTAGATTAAGGCCAAGAATAATGGAATGCGTAATTTAACAATAGCTACCTGCTGTCTACTCCTGCACTGTTTGAGTGACACTGCATTTCAAACGGCAGTACTTTTAAAGGACCACTAAAGTCACCCATGCCACTTCATCTCAATGAAGTGGCCTTGTTGCTGAGATCCTGTATTTTTAAGCATGCAATGTAAAACGTTGCAGGTTTGGAGGGGTCTTAGGTATTCGCATGCTCAAGTAGAGTGTGCCTGCCACTTTTGTTAGTTCAGATGAGCAAACAGAAGCAGAAAGTAATACCCCTGCTGTTAGACTAAGAGCCAGGGGGTGTTTCATTAATTATTTATAAAAGTGCTGATTTCTAATAGAAATCAACACTTTTGAAAACTCATTATTATGGTGCTCCATGGGTGTGAAGTGGTCCTTTAAAATCACAATGACAGCCACCAGAGGCGCTTCCTGCAACCCCCACGTCACGTCACTGAAACCCCCATGGAAAAGCATTGATTCAGTGGCTCGTTATGGGGAAATTTGTTATGAGCATTGCTCAGTGCATATACACATTGGGCCCCTACTGCTCTACGAGGAATATTGGATTGGACATTGGCGAAGGAGCCCATACCTCCTACTTGATGTTGTAGGAGGAGAGGTAAGCAGTGACGAAGAAGCCTCGGTGCTGAAAAAAAAGGCACATGAAATGATTTTTAACTTTTTTATTATGCTAAACGGGGTGAGGGGCTTACAAAACTAATGGATGGGAACACTAAAGTGGTTAGGAATACAGGCTTCTATTCCTAAACCTTTAGTGTTCTTTAAGGAATTAGTTAAACACAACTTTTAAACTGCTCATGTGGATGTTTTGTGGATGATTACCTTGCCACACTCTCTCAATAGAATGTGTTCAGTATATGTAGTTGGTCAGCCAGGATTCAGTAGAACTAATCACTGAGGGCTAACTGCACTAGACCATTTAAAGGATTACTCTAAATACCAAAACATTTATAATTTAATGAATCTAAATTCGCTGTCAATTGCGAGATAATACATTTTAGAGATTAAGGGAAGCTACATTTTAGAAAAGAATAGTTTTTGATAAACCTCCCCCATGGTGTGGGTATCAAGGACTGATGTCAACAAGCCAAACTCTGCGCTAATTGAGCATTTCCTAAATTGCTATGTTCAAATGCATATTTTACCAATATTCAAAAATAATGCATGTTGTTTAACCTTTTGAAGTGGCGTAATCTCAGCCAGACATGGCAGAAGGCAGAAGTCAACAATCGATCATCACTAGATTATACAGACCAGTGGTTCCCAAACCAATCCTCAAGGCACACCAGCGATCCAGAATATCTCATCATACCAATAGGAACAACAATGGGACATGCCTAAATCCTGAACTGTCGTGTTCCAAGATGAAGGGGTTATAAAGCTATTTTATAGAGAATTGAGGGTGCTGCCATGTAGACAATGATATGAATGAACCCATGCTACATCATATGCGAGACCACAGGCAATGTACAGGTACGCCTACGTGAGAAGTAGGAGGGAGAATGGCTGACCAGCATTTCAAAACCAACAAATAAAAAAGCACACCTAGTTATTTAACTAGTTTTCAAATATATTTAAGCCTGCTCCTGCATTTTCCATTAAAAAAAAATAACCAGAAAAAAACTTCTAGATACTCTGTAAACATCATATAGTCGATTCTATGTAAAGATACACTCAAGCTATCCCATCCATAAAAAAGTTTAAATAATAGGGGGTTATACAGAACCTTCACTGACTTATTAAGCACCACGGACAGTAACTTAGTCACTAATCTGACCCTCAGGACCATGATTAGATCGATACATTCGTGTAACATATTTGGAGCAATGGACACTAAATTACAACATATATGCGTCTGCAATGGTATCAAAATATTAGCATTTATATACATCAATGACTAACAAACCTAAAAAGAGTAAGCTAAATTGCCATATGGGAGGTATGCCATTGCATGAGGGTGTTTTCTGTACTAGGTCTATCTATATTATTTTATATGGGCTGTTTTTATAGTGAAGCTTGTTGGCATTGCATAAGGTAGGGCTGCATGTGATTTGATTCTTTCCTGCGTAAGGCATATTGTAATATTGCTGTATGGTCACCATAGTCTCAGATTGCATACAGAACAGGTGTCACAGTAGCTCTGACTCACCGATTGCCTGCGAGCAGTTATCTTTGATAGCCTTGTATTTATTCCCAGAAGCGTCTTTCTGCAGTTTTTTCAGGATGTCTTCCATGGCTGTGTGTAAGGGAGATCTCCACTATGTGACGATGCTCTGCAGACAGCGATAAGCCCAGGGTTTTATGAGATCCCAGCCCCCTCTAACCCAGTCTCTCAGTGCGCAGCATCTCAGGCTCCCATGGAGGATGAATCATCCCAGCGTTCTATCGGGGCATGTGATACAAAATTACTGCTTCCTGGACTGACAGGAGAGGGGGCGGAGGGCTGATCAGGGAAGACAGGGCTTTCCCCAACCTCTTATTATCCTGTTAGATAATACAGATGTAGTGATTGGGGTTAGTAGGATCAACAAACAAAAATTACAATTGTTTAGAAAGGGTGGGAGCTGAGATAATGGCATTACATTTCCTGTGGGAGGAATGAGCATGCAGCATACTAGTCCATTGGCTCTGTGTGGTGAGTGGTGTGTTTGAGCATGCTCAGAACCAGGATTGTACACAGAGACCTGAACAGCCTCCTTACCTGCAAAGCTGGTTATACCTCGTGGGGAGCTGGGGGGAAGAATACATATTGCACTTTAGTGATAACACCAGCTTGGAAAAAAAGTACACGCTGTGGCAGTAGAGAATCTATATGTATATGATGGTCACTATAAAAAGTTTCGATAGATAGGCTTTTCCCATTCAGTGTGTGAGCGCTGGGTCAGGCAGGGGATCTACCTGTAACGCGTCATTCCCCCTCCCCCCAGACCCCGGGAGCGGTATGTGGCGGCCTCGCAAGAGGTGAATCGCCTTCCAGCGGAGGAGGTAATGCTCTGACTGGTCTCTGTGTGCGTGCATCTCCCACAGTCATTGGGTTCATAACACTTTTACAGATAGCTCAGATGTTAACTACTCATATGGCCCGGGCTGCCGCCTGGAGCAGAGACAGTGGCGGATCCAGGGGGGGGGCAACGGGGCAATTGCCCCCCCCCGAGAAATCCGCCGGTCTCCCTCCCCTGCCAGCAGCACATGCAGGTGCTAGCCCTGCAATGTGCCTGCGGACCGGAGGGGAGATCAGAGATCACAGATCTCCCTCCCCGGTCCGCAGGCACTGTGCTGACAGCCGGCGGCGGAGGGAGAGGGAGGACCCGGGAGCTCAGTCTGTAGCTCCTCCGGGTCCTCCTCTCGCGAGATTTGGAGCGTTGCCAACGCTCCAAATCTCGCGAGAGTGAACTCTAGCCCGGGAGCGCGGGCTAGAGTTCACTGTAACCACTGGGACCACCAGGGAATCACCACTGGGACCACCAGGGATGAAAATAAAGATATATATATTATTAAAAAAGCCCCCCCCCTACCCTTAACA